>OY740793.1:45876576-46476576 GCA_963514005.1 Raja brachyura
GTTAGATTTGAAAGAAAAGTCAGATTAGTGAACAATTTGTGAATTCATCAAATTTACCGATGAGGGGATTTTGAAATCATGAGGTAAATCTCTACTGGAATATGTAGAAATTTCACTGTTTCTGCATCGTGTTTTCGAGGAGCCGTGAATCAAAGGCGAAATCACACACACACACACACACAGTTTTACGAAGTATATGATATGACGACTAGTTAACAATCAGCGTACACACATTGGGCCAAAGGCCCGTTTCTGTGCTGTATCTCTGTATAACTAGAAGACAATCCTTTTGGTACCAAATGGTTATTTGTTCAAATATACTTTACACCATGCTAATTCCAGACTGAACTCTGCATATCTGATTTTCCAGGTGGCAGCAACGATCAACTACCAGCTCCATTTTAACTATATCTGTACCCAATCCGCTGGCCAACCATCCACCAGTGTAAGTTAACCACAAGAATTCTTGTTTGTCATAAAAGCTCAATTCTAAAACGATTACGTACTGCAACCCTCATGCACGGCAAACCCACATCAGTAGATTTTATCACCACTACATCATACACATAACATTCACTTGTGGCTGGCGATGGAAACACCAAAAGCAATAAGAAATATTCAGGAATCTGAATCTGTTTTCATGTCCAGATCCCACTCCCTGATATCTAACTCGGCCATTCTCATCTCTGTACATTTGGCTACTTATTTTGAGTTAGAGCAAGAGGCTCAGCATCCTGCAGTGATCCTCCAAAGATTTTCCACCATCTCAAAGGCAAAAATTAGAAGGAAGGAATACTCACGAATCAACTGGGTGAGTGCAACGCTAACAGTTGTCATAGAAAATAGTCGAGGCCTTTATTTCTTCTACCAAAATGCATGACTGCACACTTTGCTATGCTGTATTCCATTTGCCACTTCTTTGCCCACAGTACCAACCTGTCCAAGTCCCTCTTTAAACCACCTGCTTCCTCAACACTACCTGCCCCTCCACCTATCTCCATATTATCCACAAACGTAGCCACAAATCCATCAATTCTATCATTCAGATCATTAACATATAATGTGAAAAGTAGTGAACCCAATACCAACTCCTATGAAACGCACTAGTCACCAATAGCCTTCAAGATAAGGCCCTGTTAGAACTACTCTTTGCTACTCTTTGCATTCTGCCAGTCAGCCAATCTTCTATCCATGCTTGCACCTTGCCTCTAATACCATGGGCTCCTATCTTGTTTAGCAGTCTTACCTTTAGCCAGCACCTCCATCATGCCTCTGTAGTTAACTTTAAACAGTAATAACGATACATCCAATTTCCAATATATCATATTATAATCACTGCCTCCAAGGAAGTCTTTCACCTAACTCCCTAATCAAATCTGGTTCATTACACCACACCAAATCTAGAATTGCCTTTACCTTTATGGGCACAGCAACAAGCTGACCAAATCATAGGCAGTCTCTTGGGATCCAGCACCAACCTGATTTTTCCAGTCTATCCGCATAATGAAAACCCATGACCGGTGTAACATTGTTAAAGAAGGAACTGCAGATGCTGGAGAATTGAGGGTTACACAAAAAACTGGAGAAACTCAGCGGGTGCAGCAGCATCTAAGGAGCGAAGGAGATAGGCGACGTTTCGGGTCGAGACCCACATTGACGACTGCTTTGGTGTCACCTCCTGCACCCACGCAGAACTGACTGACTTCATCCATTTCACCACCAACTTCCATCCGGCACTCAAATATACTTGGACCATTTCCGACATTTCCCTACCATTCCTTGACCTCACCATCTCTATTGCAGGTGATACACTCCTGACTGACATCCACTACAAACCAACTGACTCCCACAGCTACCTGGACTACTCTTCCCCCCAGCCCCGGTGACCTCAGTGGCTATTCCACTGGGTCTTCCCCATCCCCCTCCTACCATGTAACCCCCGCTCTTTCCCACCCACATCACAGCCCCCATACCCCCCCAACCCCTGACCACCCTCCACCCCCCCACCACACAACGCTCCGTCCTCAGTCCACTCACCTGCCTTCCTCCAGCCACAACCCCCATCCCTGCCGCGTGTTCACCATCCCCCCGGACCTCCCCCTCTCCGACACCGAAAGGTCGGTCCTCAGCAGAGGTCTTACCTTTGTCCCACTCCGTCCCCACCTCAATGAGTTTCGCGCCCACCACGACTTGGAGCTCTTCTACCGTCGCCTCCGCCTCACAGCGTTCTTCCACGGGAACAAGTCCTCGCCCCCCACTGATGATCCCTTTTCCTGTCTCCCACGTACCCCCTCCTCGTGGACCCCCCCTCGTGGCCCTCCAGCTTTAGAACTCTTTATTCAGAACTGCCGTCGGGACATCAAGCGCCTCGACTTCTCCACTCCCCTGTCTCACTCCAATCTCTCCCCCTCCGAACGTATTGCCATCGACTCACTCCGCAACAACCCAGACTGGGTTATCAAACCCGCCGACAAGGGAGGTGCTGTGGTAGTCTGGCGCGTCGATCTCTACAAAGCAGAGGCCACGCGCCAACTCTCGGACACCTCCTCCTACTTACCCCTGGACCATGACCCCACTGACGAGCACCAGGCCACCATCTCGAGCACCATAACCGGCTTCATCAACTCCGGCTCCCTACCCCCCCGAGTCTCCAACCTCATCGTTCCCCAGCCCCGCACAGCCCGATTTTACCTTCTCCCCAAAATCCACAAACCCGACTGCCCCGGCAGACCCATTGTCTCTGCCTGTTCGTGCCCCACCGAACACATTTCCACATACCTTGACTCCATCCTATCCCCCTTTGTTAAATCCCTCCCCACCTATGTTCAAGACACCTCAGACACTCTCCGTCGGCTCCGCACATTCCGTTGTCCAGGCCCCCATCCTCTCATCTTCACCATGGACGTCCAGTCACTATACACCTGCATCCCCCACCAGGATGGTCTCAAAGCCCTCCGGTACTTCCTCGACCAGAGGAGCAACCCATACCCATCCACTGACACCCTTCTCCGCCTAGCAGAGTTGGTCCTTACCCTCAACAACTTTTCTTTTGACTCCTCCTATTTCCTCCAAACACAAGGCGTAGCTATGGGCACACGCATGGGCCCTAGCTATGCCTGCCTCTTTGTCGGGCACGTCGAACAATCTTTGTTCTCGGCGTACCAGGGCCCCACCCCCGACCTTTACCTCCGTTACATTGACGACTGCTTTGGTGTCACCTCCTGCACCCACGCAGAACTGACTGACTTCATCCATTTCACCACCAACTTCCATCCGGCACTCAAATATACTTGGACCATTTCCGACATTTCCCTACCATTCCTTGACCTCACCATCTCTATTGCAGGTGATACACTCCTGACTGACATCCACTACAAACCAACTGACTCCCACAGCTACCTGGACTACTCTTCCTCCCACCCTGCTTCCTGTAAGGACTCCATCCCCTATTCCCAATTCCTCCGTCTACGCCGCATCTGCTCCCAGGATGATGTGTTCCACACCAGGTCATCGCAAATGTCCTCGTTCTTCAGAGAACGGGGTTTCCCCTCCCCCACTATAGATGAGGCTCGCACCAGGGTCTCCTCCATACCCCGCAACACTGCCCTCTCTCCCCATTCCCCCACTCACAACAAGGTCCGAGTCCCCCTGGTCCTCACCTTTCACCCCACCAGCCAGCGCATACAACAGATAGTCCTCCGCCAGTTTCGTCACCTCCAACGTGACCCCTCCACTCGCCACATCTTCCCATCTCCCCCCCTGTCTGCCTTCCGCAAAGACCGCTCCCTCCGCAACTCCCTCGTCAATTCTTCCCTTCCCTCCCGCTCCACTCCTTCCCCGGGCACTTTCCCTTGCAACCGCAAGAGATGCTACACTTGTCCCTTCACCTCCCCCATCCACTCCTTTCAGGGACCCAAGCAGTCATTCCAAGTCCGACAGAGGTTCACCTGCACCTCCTCCAACCTCATCTACTGCATCCATTGCTCCAGATGCCAGCTGATCTACATCGGTGAGACCAAGCGGAGGCTGGGCGATCGTTTCGCCGAACACCTCCGCTCGGTCCGCAATAACCAACCCGACCTCCCGGTGGCTCAGCACTTCAACTCCCCCTCCCACTGCGTATCCGACCTCTCGGTCCTGGGCCTCCTCCACGGCCAGAGTGATCAACACCGCAAGTTGGAGGAACAGCACCTCATATTCCGCTTGGGGAGTCTGCATCCTCTGGGCTTAAACATTGAATTTTCTCAATTCTGTTAACCCAGACTGCCTCCCCCCCACCTCTCCCTCAGCCCTCTGGCCCTGACATTCCTTCTCCATCTCCCCCCCCCCCCCTCCCCAGTCGCACTAGCTTCTCATTTTCACACCACAAACAGCTTACAATGGCCTGCTTCCTTTGTCACCAATACTTTTTTGCATATCTTTCACTCATTGTTCCTTATCTCTCCACATCACTGTTTATATCTCTCGTTTCCCTGATCCCTGACCAGTCTGAAGAAGGGTCTCGACCCGAAACGTCGCCTATCTCCTTCGCTCCTTAGATGCTGCTGCATCCGCTGAGTTTCTCCAGCTTTTTGTGTAACCACCGGTGTAACATTGCCTTTCTTTCATGCCATTTTATCTCCTGATGCAATTTGTACTCTACTTCCTGGCTACTTTTCGGAGTTGGACACAAATAGCTGGAGTAACTCAGCGGGCCAGGCAGCATCTCTGGAGAGGAATGGGTGATGTTTCGGGTCGAGACCCTTCTTCAGACTATTCGGAGGCCTGTATATAACTCCCATCAAGGTCTTTTTACCCTTGCAATTTCTTAACTCTACACTCAATGGTTCTACATCTTCTGATCCTATGTCATTTCTTGCTACGGTTTGGATTTCATTCCTTACCAACAGAGCCACCCCACTCTGTCCGCCCACCTGCCTGCCTTCTTGGTTGGATGTATATCCCTGCTCCGATCTTCTTTCAGTCACGACTCCGTAATGCCCACAATGTCGTACCTGCCAATTTCTAACCATGCTATAAACTCATCCACTTTCAGATACTGCATGTATTCAAATATAACATTTTCAGTCTGTATTCACCAGCCCCTTCTCAAAATGGTCCTACATTTTCTGGCTTATTTCTTATTCTGGAAACTTTAGTAACCTATCCTATACTATCCCTCACTTTAACTTTATCCATACTTTCATAATCTGTTGAACCCCTACCCACTATTTTAAACCCCCATCTACAACCCTAGTTATGCATTTCACCAGGACCCTGATCCTTGTAGGGCTCAGGTGGAGTCCGCCCAATTGAAACAGCTCCTCCTTCCCCAATACTAATGCAAATGCCCCACAAATTCAAACCCATTTCTCTCACACCAATCTTTGAGCCACACATTCAACTCTCTAACTTTGTCAATCCCATGCCAATTTGCTCATGGACCAGAAAGCAATCCAGAGATTGGTATCTTTTTTGTTTCCCTTGCTGCTTAAATTTCATCAGCCGAATGCTTTCCTATGTTGCTGATGCCCTCATGGACCACAACAACTGGATCTTTCCCTTCCCATTCCAAATTCTTCTGCAGGTCAGATGTCTTGTCCCAAATCCAGGCAGGCCACACAGGTGTAGTCACCAGAAACCACAGTGGGGTCCACCATCTCCCACATCATGCATCACATTTTCCTGCATCACCACCTTATTTATTTACAACAACTTATTTTAGTTTATTTATTCTCAATTACTCCTTTTTAAACTTCCCGCTGCTACCGGTCTGTTTCTGGGCTTGAAACGGACTCTCTTGCTAGCTCAGCACTCCTTTCCCTTCTCGCCAAAGCCCCTTGAACTAAAACCTTTGGCCTCAACACAACCTCTCTTCCAACACAGCCACAGCTGACCTACTAAACCTTACCTTCCTATTAATGGCCACTGGGTCTTTTCGTCAGCCAATTAAATGCCTTTTCATTAGATCTCCTGCTTATTCAACAAATACCTGCTCTATTCTCCTGCCGGTTTTTCAAAATTCATTTAGAAACATAGAAACATAGAAAAATAGGTGCAGGAGTAGGCCATTCGGCCCTTCGAGCCTGCACCGCCATTCAATGTGATCATGGCTGATCATCCAACTCAGTATCCCGTACCTGCCTTCTCTCCATACCCCCTGATCCCTTTATCCACAAGTGCCACATCTAACGCCCTCTTAAATATAGCCAATGAACTGGCCTCAACTACCTTCTGTGGCAGAGAATTCCAGAGACTCACCACTCTCTGTGTAAAGAATGTTTTCCTCATCTCGGTCCTAAAGGAATTCCCCCTTATCCTTAGACTGTGACCCCTTGTTCTGGACTCCCCCAACATCGGGAACAATCTTCCAGCATCTAGCTTGTCCAACCCCTTAAGAATTTTGTAAGTTTCTATAAGGTCCCCCATCAATCTTCTAAATTCCAGCGAGTACAAGCCGAGTCTATCCAATCTTTCCGCATATGAAAGTCCTGACATCCCAGGAATCAGTCTGGTGAACCTTCTCTGTACCCCCTCTATGGCAAGGATGTCTTTCCTCAGATTTGGAGACCAAAACTGTACGCAATACTCCAGGTGTGGCCTCACCAAAACCTGTACAACTGCAGTAGAACCTCCCTGCTCCTATACTCAAATCCTTTCGCTATGAATGCTAACATACCATTTGCTTTCTTCACTGCCTGCTGCATCTGCATCCCTACTTTCAATGACTGGTGTACCATGACACCCAGGTCTCGTTGCATCTCCCCTTTTCCTAATCTGCCACCATTTAGATAATAGTCTACCCTCATGTTTTTGCCACCAAAGTGGATAGCTGGGGTCCCAGCACTGAGCCTTGCGGTACCCCACTAGTCACTGCCTGCCATTCTGAAAAGGACCCGTTTACTCCTACCCTTTGCCTCCTGTCTGCCAGCCAGTTCTCTATCCACATCAATACTGATCAATTTATCTCAAAAAGGCTGCTCACCCACTCTCTCCTCAACATTTGAAGCTAGAAAACATCTATGTCATCCAAGATTTGATCAATAATACAAATATAATATGATTATCACAGTAATTACATTGCAGTTTGTGATACTGATCACCATCAGAGAGATCATTAAATGGGGCTGCAGTGACATGATTTAAATATATTTATCTGAGTTAGACAAAGATATAGCGTAGAAACAGGCCCTTCGGCCCACCGAGTCCACACCCACGATTGATCACCCTGTACACTAGCACTATCTTATACATCAGGGATAATTTACAATTTCCAGAAACCAATTAACATACAAACCTGTACTTTTTTGGAGCATAGGACGAAACCGGAGAATCCTGAAAAAAACTCATGCAGTCACAGGGGATCATACAAATCTGTACAGAAAGCATTCATAGTCGGGATTTAGTCCAGGTCTCTGGTGCTGTAAGGCAGCAACTCTACCGCTGTGCCACTGTGCCACCCTAGATGACTTAGCTATACATCAACATTCCATGTATAAAAGATACATGTTTGATGGTTAACACTTTCTCAGTGGGCCAAAGAGCAATTTTCATACTGTATATCTCTGTGACTGTGACTCTCTGTAAACTAAGAAACAAAGATGAGATTATTTATTTTTTTCTTCAGAGGGTTGTGAGTCTTTGAAACTTTCTTCCTTGAAGAACAGTGAAAGAATTGTTGAATATTTTTCAGCAGATTTTTCAGCAGATATATTCTTGATGTGCAAGGTAATGAAAGCTTACCAGGGGTTGCCAGGAACGTGGAGCTGATATTACAGCCAGATCAGCCATGACCTCAATTAATAGCAAAGCAAAGAATGGCCTTTTTGTGCATCTAATGCATAAGTTTTCTGTACATGTTCAATAGTTAATTTATATCAACAGCAAACTTGGATTTTTTACACTTGATATCTATTTCGCCATTATAGATTGACAAAAGCTGGAATCCTGGCAACAATTCTAGCATCATCGCAATGGCCACAGGCTCATGACTCAAAAATGACCCACTTATTCCTGCAACATCTATTTTCTGTCCATTAACTAATTCTCAATCAATTCACAAATGTTATCCCAACACAAAGCAATCTAATTTAGTTCATAACTGCTTATGTGGCACCTTGAGCAAATTGTGTTTGGTTACTTTGTGTGAATAGATGAAAAGCAGGTGCTAATGAGTTTGAAGTAGGGTCCCAAGCCAAAATGTCACAGTTCTCCAGAGATCCTGCCTGGCCCACTGAGTTCCTCCAACACCTTGTGTCCTTTTGTGAAAAACAGCATCTGCAGTTCCTTGCTAATGACAATTTTCCCAATAAACCCAACTTTCTAAATCCAATCCTTAAATTTCAATTTTAGTAGCTTCTAGGATATGTATTACAACTTAAGTTGTACACTAAGATATGTCTACACTAACTTAATGGACTGAAACACAAGGAATTGACTTTAATGTATTCTGCATCAACAGTCAAAGACCAAGAATTCAACAGTCTACAGCTGGAAGAAAACGAATGGGAACAAAAGTAGTGAGAAAACAGCCAAAAGGAGTTTACCTTGGATTCAACTTGAAGAGCATTGCCAATCAGGTAGCAGATTATATTTGATGATTTGCACAGTGATTCAGAGATCAAATGTATCAATTGTAATAGAACAATGGTAGATGTCAATGGAAATCTTTATTTCTGGTATCTTCAATGCTCAAGATTATCTATAATTATGTTGACAGCAAATATCTAGTGGCTTTGGGAGGTTTAGTTTACAATTTTTTTAAAAGAACTTCAAGAATGAAAAAACAATATAATATAAATTTCTTGTATTAATAAAATTGAAAATTAAATATTTTAAGCAATTTGTACCAATATATATTAAAAATATTATCACATAAAAAAGTGAAGGAAGAGTATTGGCAATATTTATTAACATTACATTTTTAATGCAACATATAAGCTTGATATTTTGTTTTATGTTAAGGAGTCACATCTGTTCACAGTGATTTTGATTTACTTTGATAATGCTGTGATGTTAGAGGTATAGAAAATATATGCCTCAAAATAAGGTGTTTTGATGTACAGTGTTGATCCCAAATGGAAAGGTCAGTCATCTTGTCTAACCATATCTTCCAGTAGTTGGGACTGTGACTCTGCAAAAGCATGTCCTAAGATGTTTTACATTTTTTCTAGGCAATGAGTTCCAGATTTCCACAACCCTCTGCTTTAAAAAGAATATTTGTCAAAATGCAAGAAAGCATAAATTTGGGATAATTGTGGATGATCTGGAATACATTGCCAGGAGAAGTGATGGCATGGGATAAAATAGTAAGATTAAATGAGAACTTACCAGTTTGAAGTTTGATCTTTTTTTTATGAGGAATTGCGATGAGGGATTTCGGAACGAACCCGCCAGCACGCATGCGCGACATACTTCAAAGCAGCGGTGTGGAATCACAGAACCAACAAACAAAGAAATGACTTGGTATAGTAAGATTGAAGAGACTCTAATTACCAGTTGACTTTATGATCGAGGGTTGGGAGCGGAGGGCACGAAATCCCTCATCGCAACTCCTCATAAAATAAAGATCAAACTTCAAACTGGTAAGTTCTCGCTTAATCTTACTATTTCATTTCGGAGTCACGTGAGTGACTTCGTGAAGACTTCAAAGCTCTGTGATTTCATGCCCTGGACAATGTCCATGCTGTCACACACGCCACTGTAAGGATGGATAGGAGTAATCAAATTTTCAGACTGCTTGTACTGAAAAATAATAATATTTATTAATTATAACAACAAAAGAAAAAAACCCTCACTGGGGAGTGGCTGTATGTTCTTGCCCAGCATTCAGCACGGCCTCTGCGAACATTACAGGAGCGGCAACAGGTTTGTTATAAAATCGTTGAAAGGTGGCTTCACTAGCCCGTCTCGCTGTGGCAAGAATATGGTCCATGGGCACCTCCATGACCTTAGCCGCCGATGTTGATGCAGCCCTGGTGGAATGGGATTTAAAGACATTAGTGTCAATACCTGCTTCGTTCAAGACGATCCTGAGCCATCTGGAGATCGTCTGTACCGACACTCTATGGTGTGGGTTTTTTGTGGCTGATTAGCAGATATTTCTCCATTTCCCTTAATTTCCGAGACACTTTAATATAGTGGCGGATATGGGTGGCTAAACATAGCCTAGCATCAGCGGGATATGCTGGAAACACCAGCTGCAGCCCTGTATACCCAGGTCTATGCTGCTTTAGTAATTCATCAATAAAGAAAATTACTTTCTCTGGGGTAGAGATCATTCTGTCAATCTTGACCTTATGAAGTGTCTGTACCCTTTGTGCTGAGGTAAGTGCCAATAACATCACCAGCTTCAGGGTGAGTTTGTCCAATTCAAGCCCAGCCATGGGCAACCACGTCCTGAGTAGAGTTAATACTCTCCCAATGTCCCAGGTAACGTTGTAACGGGGTCTTGGCGGGTTGGAATTAAATATTCCCCGCATCAGTTTGGACACCAGTTTATTGGATCCTACTTCAATATTGAGGTAGAATGATAGCGCACTCCTGGCGCTATTGATGGCACTGTAGCTGAGGTGTTCGTCATGATGCAACCCCGCAAGGAATTCCAGCACATCTGTAATTGAAACGGAGTCATATGGAATGTTCAAGCGGCCGCAGTAGGTTTCCCATTTCCTGATTTGCGTTAAATATTGCCGTCTTGTGGACTCCCTGAATGATGCTCCAATTGTATCTATCGTCCTTGATGAGAGACCATACTGCAGTAATGGTCTATTCAGAACCTGCAAACCAATAATTTCAAGTGACTATGGCAGGGATGATGTTCCCCTGTAACAGGGTTCGTCACCAATTGTGGGCAATTCTCTAAGAGGGCCCATGGTTGATTTATCATACCAAGGACCACCGGATACCATGGCTGGGTAGGCCAGTCGGGTATGATAAGAATGCCTTTAGCAGCATCTGACTGGATTTTCCGCAATACCCAACTGATGAGGCAAAATGGAGGAAATGCATAGAAAAACCATTTCCCCCAGTCTAGCGAGAAAGCGTCCATCGCCATTGCCCCAGGATCTGCTTCCCATGATACGTATGTTGGTACCTGATGTTTTAACCATGACGCAAAAAGGTCAATATCCGGTTTACCAAATTTGGCTGTAATTTTGGCGAATATTTTTTTTTTTTTTTTTTAATTTATAATATTTTTATTAGAAGTACTCATTTCACAATGCTGAAACAAATTTACAAATACCAACTTAATTCGGTATTAATACAAATAACACATTGATTATTATTATCTTCTGTTTTTTAGAAATAGAGAGAAAAAGAAAAAAAGAATAGGTTTTAAATCAATAAAGGTTGTGATTAAATAATGATTTTGATTATATTAAAAAAAAAGGGGAAAAAAAAACAAAAAAAAAACAAAAAAACAATTAATATATATCTATTTAATATATATGTATTTTTAAATGAGTATAAAGTATTATATATATATAAAAGAGAAACAACAAAATATATTGTAAATAAAACTATTACAGATGATAATATCAATAGAGACATGTATACAAATCCCAGTTTGAAAATGAATTATTTTCATCAAATCCTGTCGGGTACCCATCGAGTTGTGATGCCAAGAACAGCTACCCCCTCAAATATTGTATATATGGAGACCATATCTGTTCAAAGATTTCATTTTTGTCCATTAGGACAAATCTAATTCTTTCCAAATTCAACGTCTCCGACATCTCTGCTGTCCACATTTTAATTGTGGGGGATAATGTTCCCTTCCAAAATTTCAATATTATTTTTTTCCCTATTATCAAACAGTAATCAAATAAATTTCTTTGATTTACTGTTAATACCAAATTTGAGTCCGAAATTCCTAATATTATTAACTTTGGATCTGGGTCCAGTTTAACTCTAAGAACTTCAGAGATAACTCTAAAGATTTCTATCCAATAATAATTAAGTTTTGAACACGTTACAAAACAATGTGTTAAATTGGCTTCTAAATTCTGACACTTATCACAAATAGAAGAAATGTTTGGAAAAATTCTATTTAATTTGGTTTTCGAATAATGTTATCTATATAATACTTTAAATTGTATCAATGTATGTCTAGCATTTAACGAACAACGATGTATACGTTGTAAACTTTCTTCCCAAGTTTCTTTCGTTATAGATAAACCTATTTCATTTTCCCATGTTTGTCGATATACTTCTGTTGTTGGATTCTCCCTATCCAAAATAATATTATATATATAAGCTATTAATTTTTCTGTATTTGGGTGCTTATTAAACAATTCATCTAATAATCCTGGTTCTTTATTTTTATAATCTTGTGTGTTTGACTTAATATAATCTCTAATTTGTAAATACCTAAACAAGTTATGTGATGGCAATCCATAGATATCTTGTAACTCCTGAAATGAAAGAAATTTTCCTTTTCTGTAAAGGTGTTCTATCCTTTTAATTCCTAAATCATCCCAATGTCTAAACCCCCTATCTAATATAGAGGGTTTAAATAAAGGGTTATTCAAAATTGGTAGGCTAAGTGACAAATTATCTAAATGTAAAGTCTTAACTATTTGTTTCCAAATGCGTCTATTACTATGAATTATAGGGTTGTCCCTATAATTTTTTTTTGTACTTCCCTTGGCGCAAAAAGAATCAAACCTACATTGAAAGGTAAACAATCTTCCTTTTCCATCTTTAACCACATTGGTTCATGATCCAAATTTACCCACCAAAAATTCATATTCTTAATCAGAACTGCCCAGAAATAATATTAAAAATTTGGAAGTGCTAATCCTCCATTTATCTTGGATTTACATAAATGTTTTTTACTTATTCTATGATTTTTATAGTCCCAAATAAAACTATTAACAATGTTATCAATTTTTTTTAAAAAGGTTTTCGGGAGATAAAAGGGAATAGCTTGAAACAAATATAACAGTTGTGGTAAAAAAAACATTTTTATAGCATTTATTCTACCAATCATAGATATAGGAAGTGTTTTCCAATATAAAATATTTTTTCTAAGTTTATTTAATAATTGAGGATAATTAGATTTAATTAATGAGTTATAGGATTTAGATACATTAATTCCTAAATATTTAAATTTGTCTGTAACTATTTTTAGTGGATATTGTTGTAATATATTTAATTTTATTCCAGTTATAGGCATAATATCACTTTTATTCCAATTAATTCTATATCCAGAAAATGTACTAAATTTAGTTATAACATTAAATAGCTTAGGAATACTAATCTCCGGTTTTGTAATATAAATTAAGACATCATCTGCGTATAGAGATATTTTATTAGTTGTAGTATCAGTATTATATCCATATATTTCTGGTTCAGATCTAATCCTTTCAGCTAAAGGCTCTATCATCAGAGCGAATAACAAAGGCGATAGCGGACATCCTTGTCTACAACCCCTAAAAAGCTTAAATTTACCTGATAATATTTGGTTAGTTAATATTCTTGCAGTAGGACTCGAATATAGAATTCTTACCCATTTACAAAATCTATCCCCCAGTTGGAATTTATCCAATTTTGGCGAATATTTGAGGATTTAACATCCACTCAATGTTGTCATTAAATTTTCGTGACCTGGTGTCCGCCACCATATTGAGCTCACCTGGTAGATAGGTAGCTGAAATCCAAATATTCCGTTGTATGCACCAGAGCCAAATTGAATTTGCCAATTCATCACATGAAATTGACCTGGTACCGCCCATATGATTTAGATATGCCACCGCAGTGGTGTTGTCTATTTGGAGACGGACATGAGTGTCAGTAAAGTTTGAACAATAAGCTCTAAGTCCGTGGAATGCTCCTAGCATCTCCAAATAGTTTATCCCTTGTGATAACAACAGGGTAGATTCAAGGGTGTCCCATCTGCCCCCACAACTTGTGTTGTTGTCCGTAGCTCCCCAGCCATGGGAGCTTGCGTCTGTTTGTAAGTACACCACCGGACGAGGCACAATGATGGGTTTGAATGAGTTACGGATATTATCAATCCACCATTGTAACTCAATTTTTGCCTTAAATGGCAGCTGCATAGGTCTATCAAAATGTCCAGCATTCAATTTTAACGCTGAAATCTTGGATCTTTGCAAATTTTGATAATGTAAAGGTCCGAATTGAGCAGCTGGAAAAACTGCTACGATTTTCCCAATCACCTTAGCAGCTTGTCTGATTGATGGTATACTGGCGCAGACCAGATCCTTACATGCTTGAATGATATCCCCAACTTTGTTAGTTGGTATGGTGGCAATCATATGATTGGAATCAACCGTGAATCCCAGATAGTCCATGATTTGTGAAGGACAGAACTTTGATTTATCTGGATGGATAATAAATCCCATTTTTTGACATATTTCCACAGTGGCTGAAACTGCCAATTTTGCTGATTCCAGTGTATTTCCAATGATTAGGATATCATCCAGATAAGCCATAACCGTATGGTTTTGCCTCCTCAGTGTTGCTAGCACTGGCTTGAGTAATTTAGTAAACAATCTGGGGGCTGTGGTAAGCCCATTGGGCAAAGCTTTATATTGCCAAAGTTGATCCATCCAGGTAAACTTCAAGAACTTCCTATGATGTTTCTGAATGGATACTGAATAGTATGCATCTTTTAAATCAATGCATGCCATGAAGCAGCCCTTAGAAATCAAAGATTTGGCTGTTTCGAACATGTCCATTTTAAAATGGGTATATTTTACAAAGGTATTCAAATGGGTCAGATGTATAATAACCCGACATCCACCATCTTTCTTGGTTTTTTGTGAATATGTTAGATACAAATTCAATTGGTTCGTGTATAGTTCTTTCTATCACGCCTTTTCCTTGTAATCTCAAGATTTCAGCATAGCCTACTGCTATTTCCTTGCTGGAAAGTGCAAATTTGCGATTCGGCATATGCTGAGGTGGAAGAAGTTGACCATTTATAAATACAATCTCATGGCCTTGAATACTTTGTAAAATAAACTCATCTGAGGTGATGGCTTCCCATGCCTCCTTAGAAAAATCGTAGTCTACCCCCAACATGTGAGGTTAGACATGCAAGTGCATGAAATCCAGACCGCCTTACCTGCATGGTTATCGGCGGTCCCTGACATGTTTGGTGGGACGTGGAGGTGCTGGGTTGTGCTGGTGATGCGGTAACCGCATCTTCCATGCTGGCCGCTGCGGGCCTTGCCCTAAAAAAGGCCTGGGCTGCTGAAAATGTTGGTATTGTGGAGGCGCTGGTATGTAGGTCCTTGCTGGCCTTTCGGTTAGACCCCGTGGCCTGAAATATGGTGTTTTCCTGGCCATTTGTCTGGTCAAGGTGTGTGACCTCATAAGACCCACTGTCTTGGCATGGTCATCTAAATCCTTGACCTGCTTTGGAAGGTCTTCTCCGAATAGCTGTCTGGGTGGTGGTGTTGGGGATGCTCTGCATAGCCCCGCAAATTTGGGGTTTAACGTAGGCTTGATGGTGCTTTTTCGAAACGCATTTATTTCATATTGCGTGTTGCATAATAATGCTAGAGCATCCTCCTGTTCGGTGTTCAAGTCCATACCGTCCACCGACCTCGCAAAAGCGGTAATCCCAGATGTGAGCAGTTTCAGGATTCTTTGTAACTTTACTTCCTGTGCTCTAATGCCTGGGCTAATATTGCCCCAAATAGGCATATTCACAATATGCACATTGAGCGAGTTACAATTACTCGGTGCCTTGTGTCTGTTCATGGCCTCCGCAAGGACCTGATCCTGTAGCTGATGTTTGGTGAGGAAATCAATGGTAGCGGCCAGTTTTGTATTGAGGGGTTGTCCCGAAGATTCGGGTAACGCAAACTTGGCTGCCATGTCCAAAAGTTCTTCCTGAGGGACCTCAGGTGCCACTGGTATGTGTACCAAGATCTCCTCTTCTTCTGGCTGCCTCATGCTATCCATTGATGATGGGGATATGTCCAAGAGTCCCCTGGAACTGGATGTTTCCCGCCATTGATTTTACTGCAGGATCCGTTCCATCATCCTCTCCATCCGATCAATGCGCCCTTCATCGTGCGTGAATGGGAGGTCAGAGCCCTCATGCCCGAAGGAACTCCTGAGGCTCCTATCATCGGCCCGTACCTCATCGAGATAATCTCGGTGCCGAGACAAAAAGTCGCTGCCAGCCGCCTCAGCGAAACTGAACGACTCCCGCGCGGATCTGCTCATGCACCTCCTTTTGGCTGAGCTAGGCCCGACTGCCTCCAAGGGCATATGCGGTGTGAAGTCGGCACCCAACGCCGCAGCGTGGTGACCCGACATACGCGCGGGCTTGCCGACTGTCCTTTTCCTGGACTCAGACGGCGTACGGTCCCGTCCTGCCCCCAAAGGGGGATGCGGTGACCGTGGCGAGACTCCACCTGTATGACTCCTCCTGCTCCAACTAGGTGGTGAGTCTACACTGGCCCTCCCTGGTCTGCCAGTGGACTCGGGTCTCGCTAAACCACCAGTCCGCAATCTAGCGGTCTCTGGTGAAATCTCTGCCCTAAAAGGGCTTAGTTGTTGAGCTCTATCCCTGGCTCTTACACGAGGGCTCAGGGAGAAGGGCCGTGCAGCAGCACGAGAAACCCGTTTGCTCATATCAGCCAATGATCCTGTTGGTGATAATGAAATGGAGTCAGGGTCTACCTGCTCCGGCGCCGTACCGACTTCCTGCTCTGCGGGAACCCCGCTTGTGCACTGCTGTGTCGGTGGGTCGGGTCCTGTAAACACAGGGCTCCCCGATTTTCGCGCCTTTTTCCCGGCCCGTCTAGCGGGTGCTGTCGTTGAAGAGAGCTCCGGGATTAACGGCCGACGACTCCTTCCGGAAGTCCTGCGGCCCGTACTCCTATTATCCATGTCCCTGTTGGAGAAAACATAATCAAAACAGCAGGGACAACCAGCTCAAGGTTGCCTGTACTTACCTGAGTGGCCCTTATGAAGGGCTGGTGGTGAGCTGGAGGTGGAGCGCGCTCCACCTCCAGCCGTCGACTGCAAATGCGTAGCGACGATATGTCGCTCACGTGACTCCGAAATGAAATTGCTACATTTAAGTTGCATTTAAACAGACATTCAGATAGGTAAGGCAAAGAACAATATGATTGCAATACAACCAAATGGGATGAATCTAGATGATCGGCATGGATGAGTTGGGCCAAAAGACCCATTTCTGTGCTGTGCAACTATGCAGTGTAATCACATCTTTACTGTAAGATGGTGACCAGAACAGTACAGGTTGCATATATCTAGAACAACCTACAACCACAACACAGGAACATCCCCTTCAGCCCATGATGTTTGTGCTGAATATGATGCCAATTGCTTAATGCATTTCATGATCCCCCAGTTCTTTTACACTACTCAGCATTATTTGCACATATTGTAAAATTCTTTTTGCCTTTTGCACCTTCACAAATGTATTACCACACACTTTGCCATTGAGTCAGAGCTACCCAGAATAGAAACACACCCTTCAGCCCAACTTACCCATTCCAGTTGGAGTATTGCCCCATTACATGAATGATGTGGAGACTTTGGAAAGGGTGCAGAGGCGGTTTAACAGAATGCTGCCTGGATCAGAAGGTTTCAGCTACAAGGCGAGTTTGAATAAACTGGGATTGTTTTCTCTGGAATGTCAGAGGTCAAGGGGAGACTTGCTAAAAGTATTTAAAATTAGTAGAGGCATAATTAGGCATAGACAGTCAGAACCTTTTTGTCAGGGTGGAATATCCAATACTCGAGGACATAGCTGTTGAATGCCCCCCTTAACTGAAAGAGGATTGTTTCCTTTTTTGACGACTGCAACCAAATTTTCTTTTTGCATTCACAAAATATCTGCCATTTACCACCACATTGAAATCTCCAATTTCACGTAACCCACAACTGATCTGACCCTTTTCGTGGTCCTTTCTCACACCTTTGTATTCCCACCATACCTACCCCCCCCCCCCTCCACACACCTTGTCTCACCTTCTGTTCTCTCTTGCCCCACACTTCTCTCAACTCTTTCAGCCGAGATGAAGGGTTCAACCTGAAATCTTGACGGTGTATTTCTTTTCTACAGATTCAGCTTGACTGGCAAGTTCCTCTAGCTGCTCTTTTTTTTGCTACAGAATGCAGCATCATCAATCTCTTATATCCTGAAGTGTGGGGCATAAGCTGACTGTGATAGTTTGGTAAACTTTACAAAGTGGTTGATGGTGGATAGGCCATGGATAATATTTAAAGTGTATATATTTATGAGAGAACGAGGAGTTTTGATAGAGTGAATACAACCAGACTCGTTCATTTCATAAGCATTATTAGAATCTAAAACAGTACCTGAATATATGGAGGATGCTGACATAACAGATTTTTTTTAATGAGTTGTGCACAAAGAGACCTACATGTAAATAGTACCTTCCTGTCAGAATATCCCACAGTGTTTTGCAACCAATAATGTTGATGTGTATTCCAAGTGAAACATGAGAAATTGAGCAGCATAGTGGCACAACTGCTGCAAACAGCAATGTTTCAATAACAAGATAGTCAATTTGATAAGAAACAATTGAGAGGTAAATATTGGCCCACAGCGCCACTACTTTGAAATAATACTCTGGGATCTTTTACTTGGGAGAACAGATGGGGCTCATTTAACATCTCATCTCAAAAACATCAATTACTGCAGCACAACATTCAACCAATACTCCAGTGAAATAACAGTGTAGATTTTTTAAATTCGAGTCGCGGTAATGGGACATGAACCCAGAAACTGCTGACAGAGGCAAAAGTGCGGCCATTATTGCTATTAGGTATTTGTATTAGAGTGATACTACAGGGCAATTGAGGCTGAGGCATGTGCAGTAAAGCATTGGAGTATGGGATAATACACAACTTTTAAATACCAGGTTTCAAAACCAGTGAGTTTCTATAATCATGTGAAGAAATGTTGTGGATATTGGCAGTCAGTAAGTGGAACTGAATCTTTCAGGTGTTCTACACCAATCAAGTCTCTTTCCAGAAATGTTGACCTTTATATCTTTTCTCCAGCATTTCTATTATTTGGCTGTCATTTATTTTGCATTCATAAATTGTGAATAAGGTCATGAAAAGAAAGCTGTGTTGCCTTGTATGACCGGATAAGAATCATTTTGTTTGTTGGTTAAGGTTATCAGCATTATCACAGTACACGTCAGGTTCACTGATGTTTGCTGTAGAAACGAATAAATTAGCATATCTCAAATTTGATTATAGCGAAATTGTGACCATCATTCTGACAGTTTTCTACTCTTCGGAGAACAAAGACTTTTGCAGTCAAAAGTTGAAGAAGGTGCTGCTTTTGTGATGATCATATCTCCAATATTATTTGAATATATCTGTGATTTCACACGAATCCCCAATGTTATTTTAATATGTATGGCTTGAAATGAACATGCGTAGGAGGTCATTTGCCTCTGGAACAATGCTCTATTAGGCCATTGTTGATCAGTGCCTCAGTTCCATGTGACAACCTGTTTTCATGTTGGCCTCAGTCTTGAATATTTCATGTGACCCTTTATCTATAACTTGAGGGAGAGCTTCCATATCTCTACTCATCTTTGTGAGTACAAAGGATTTTTCACTTCATTCTGTTCATCCATAACCAATTGCAAGATCATGCCTCCTTATTCAGAATTAACTTCCTAGAGAGAAGTGATGTCTGTGATGCTCTCTGAAGCCCCTTTATGAATTTAAAAATGTTGAATAGAATAACCCTCACTTTTTAAGGTAATGATAAGATGAATTAGGTTTACTCAACCGAATGGTACGGCACAGTGGCGCAGCGGTAGAGTTGCTGCCTTGCTGCGCCTCAGAATCTGGTTTGTTCCTGACTATGGGTGCTGTCTGTATGGAGTTTGTATGTTCTCCCTGTGATCTGCGTAGGTTTTCCCTGGAATCTCCAGATTCCTCCCACACTCCAAATATGTACAGGTTTGTCGGTTAAATGCTTTGGTATAATTGTCCCTAGTAGGATAGTGATAGTATGCGGGGATCGCTGGTCGGTGCGGACTCGGTGGGTCTGTTGCCTCACTTTCTCTAAACTAAACTAGATTCTCATACTTAATTTCTTTGAAGGCTGCCTAATGATCAAGACCAAGATATTCCTCCTCAGTAGCAAATATTGAAATGGGAAAATAAAATTAAAATAAGGAACAATGTATTTCACATGTGTTAAGCACAATGCTCTTCATTATTGGATCGTCATCTCTGCCCATAGATAGACACACAATGCTGGGGTAACTCAGTGGGACAGGCAGCATCTATGGAGAGAAGGAATGGGTGACGTTTCGGGTCGAGTCCCTTCTTCAGACTAGTCAGGACAAAAGGAAACGAGAGATGTAGAGAGATATAGAACAAATGAATGATATGCAAAAAATAATGATGATAAGTAAAACAGGCCGTTGTTAGCAGTTTGCTAGGTGAGATCAGGAATATGAGGGAGGGATGGAGAGGGAAGGGGAGCGCATTTAGTTAAAAAAAAATCTTTTAATGATTTGTACAATAAAGTTTCTTGATCTACTAATGGATTGTGTTTTCTTGCAGACATGTGTGACTCTGAATGATCGATTTTCCTCTATAAAGATACGTCCCCGTCCTGCAACACAAAGAGGAGGAGGCAGAACTGTTACTATGGGTTGATATTTGCTCTTGTTGCTTTATATTTAGTTTTCAGAGTAGAGTATAAGGGATGGGTTTTATTTATTATTGTTTAAGAATAAGAGGTAAGCCATTTAGAACAGAGACGAGAAAAAACTTTTTCACATAGAGGGTTGTGCATCTGTGGATTTCTCTGCCTCAGAAGGCAGTGGAGATCAATTTCTGTATGCTTTAAAGGGAGAGTTGGATGGAGCTCTTAAAGATAGCGGAGTCAGGGGATATGGGGAAAAGGCAGGAACGTGGTACTCAGTGTGGATGATCAACCATGATCACAGTGAATGGCGGTGTTGGCTCAAAGGGCTGAATGGCCTACTCCTACACCTATTGTCTATTGTTAAGGCTTTCAGATTATCTATTTAAAATGCAAACATGGTGTATCTAATACAGTACATACTGGACATCTCATGCATTCTGCACAAAATGTTTGCATTATATGATGCAAGTACCTATTCTATCCCCATTAATTAAATGTAATTTCCCCCCAAGAGAAATGTGACACTATCAGTTGCTCAAATGAACCAATCCATTAAAGCAAGATAAAACAATTTAAATTAATGAAATAACAACTTTTTTTTGTTGAAAAGCAATTTAAATAAATAGTTAATTTAAAATGAATTAAGAGAAATAAATTATACATTGAAGTTAAAGATAATGAGTGTGGTTCTACATTTTGATCTGTCAGAATGATTCATAGAACCTGGGCATGTGAGTTCTTTGCTCGTGGCAAGTGAGCATTCAGTTACATGAGATCATTTTTGATCCAAATGATTCAGAGTGCATACATTCAAAAATTATCTGGTACAAATTGAGATTTATGGAGCCATTGTGCACACCAAAATGTTAGTGATCAAGCTATCACTGATGAGAGTAGGATGCAGGATCATTGAATAGAGTTGTAGAATTGTTACTACACAGCAGGCCATTAAGTTGACCATGTGTGTACCAGTAAACCATCAAAGCTATTCTATGATGCACTCTGACTGGTTGCATCATGGCCTGGTACTGCAATTCCAGTGACAGGCATGCAAGAGGATGCTGTGATAGACTCAGCCCAGTCCATCAAGGGGCACAGCCTCCCCACCATCAAAGGCATTTACATGAGGGCTCAAGAAAGCGGCATCTATCATCAAGGATCCCCAGCATCTGGCCATGCCCTCTTCGTACTGCTACCATCTGGAAGGAGATACAGAAGCATGAAGTCCCACACCACCAGATTTAGGAACAGCCACACACCAAGGACCATCAGATTCCTACTCTGCTTTACACAACCCTAACCCTACCTCAGCAAAAGATCACTGCGATACCTATACTGAACCTCTATCATGGACTTGTTTATTTTGTGTTTTAGCACAAATGCCTAGAGTTTGCACAGTTTTTTTCTTTTCATTACCTTGTATAATTTGTGTCTAATTATGTTCTGTGTGTTGGCTGAGTACACATGCTATGGTGCTGCAGCAAAAAAAAGCTTTTCATTGTGCCTGTACGTCATCGTACTGATGCATTTGACAATAAACCATTTAGACTCCTGGTTCCTGCCTGGCCACTTTTCTGTAGTCTTGTTATTTTTTTCCTCATCATGTCTTTCTCCAATTCTTGAACGCGTGCTTCCACCATACCTGCATTTAAACTTTCAATCACATATTGCTTAAGAAGTTTTTTTTCCTCCTGTCACTATTGATTCTAGTTCCTCTTTATCTTAGACCTGTGATGTTCTAGAATCTACATCAATGGGAAAACCTCCCACCATCCACTCTGTCCAGGCCACTCATTATCACCTCCAAAGGACACACAGCTACCATCAGGCAGGAGGTACAGAGGCTTGAAGTTCCACGTCACCAGGTTCAGGAACAGCTACTTACCTACAACCATCTGGTTCATAATATGGCTTGTTAACCTAACCCCATTCTTGTAAATATATTCTTGCAAATGTAATCATCCAACAACTTTTGCAAATATTTTCTAGACCTTCAAATGCCTTCATGTCCCAGCAATAACATGGTGGCCAGATAATAAACTATTTGCTATAATAAATAATGCTCCTCCATGCCACAAACTGCAGCCACTGTGCGCTAATGGTGGAGAGAATGAATGTGGTGCTAATTCAGTGGGCTGCCATGTTCTGGATAGGGTTAAGCTTTTGAGGGTTGTTGGAACTGCCCTCATCATTCAAATGGACTTCTCCCATAATTGTCTACAGTAGGTGATTGGAAGGCATTGGGGCATCAGGAGGCGAGTCACACTCCGCAGAATATCAAGCAGAAAAAACACAAAGTTACTGGAGTAACTCAGCAGGACAATCAGCATCACTGTAGGACGTGAATAGGTGACATGTCGGGTCAGGACCCTTCATACTGTCCTAACACAAAACGTCAATCCATCATCTCCAGAGATGCTGCCTGACTAGCTGAGTTACTCCAGCACTTTGTATTTTTTAGTAAATCAACAACTGCAGTACCTTCAGAATATCCAGTGTTTGATCTGAATTTGGATACTTCATTTCTTTCCTAGTTTTCCCAACTTAATCACACGATCTGCCATGCAAACATTACCATTCTCCCAATTTCTTCCCCCCCTTCTCTCTCCCCCCCCTTCTCTCTCCCCCCCCTTCTCTCTCCCCCCCCTTCTCTCTCCCCCCCCTTCTCTCTCCCCCCCCCTCTCTCCCCCCCCTCTCTCCCCCCCTTCTCTTCCCCCCCTTCTCTTCCCCCCCCTTCTCTTCCCCCCCTTCTCTTCCCCCCCCTTCTCTTCCCCCCCCTTCTCTTCCCCCCCCCTTCTCTTCCCCTCCCTTCTCTTCCCCCCCCCTTCTCTTCCCCCCTTCTCTCCGTCCTGGTGAACTTACCTTTAAGACTTTGCTCCAAGTTCGCCTCACTTTGCGCCGCATTGCGCCACTCACCCGACCTCCGCGCGGCCCTCACTGCCAGTTTGGTCGCGCTTGCCGCATGCAGGCGCATGGTGGTGGGAACGGCCATGTACAGGGATCACCCGACCTCCGCTTCAAGTTTGATCGCACTCATCGCATGGAGTTGGATGCTGGTAGGACAGGCCCTTTATACTTAATGCCTTGACTAATAAAGAAAATACACCTCATCACTTCTTTTAAACTCTGATCAAATTATGTTGCAGCTTTATAGGACGTTTGTTAGGCCGCCTTCGAAACATTGTGTGCAGTACTGGTCGCCCCATTACAGGAAGGAAGGGCAACCATTGGAGAGGGTGCAGAAATGTTAATAGGATACTACCTAGATTCAGGAGTATTAGCTGCAAGGAAAGTTTGAACAAACTGGGATTGTTGTCTCTGGAGCATTTGAGGCTGAAGGGAAACCTGATAAAAGTTTATGAAATTATGCAAGGCAATGATAACATTGACTGTGAGAACCTCCCAGGGTGGAAATGTCAAACACTAGAGGGTATAGCTTTAAAGTTTGAGGAGAAAAGGAGATAAAAGTGTTTCAAAATTGTAACAGTGAAACTGAGATTATTAATTTGTTAGGTAGACACAAAATGCTGGAGTAACTCAGTGGGACAGGCAGCATCTCTGGAGAGAACGTATGACATTTCGGGTCGAGACCCTTCTTCAGACCCAAAACGTCACCCATTCCTTCTCTCCAGCGATGCTGCCTGTCCCATTGAGTTACTCCAGCATTTTATGTCTACCTTCTATTTAAACCAGCATCTGCAGTTCTTTCCTACACATTATTAATTTGTTACGTGGGTGGGATCACAAACAATTATGAGACAGAATACAGGTAGGAGATAGAGAACTTAGTAACATAGTGTCAGGATAAGAACCTCAATGTCAGCAAGATGATGGACGTAGTTATCGACTTCAGGAAGGATGCTGGAGTATATGCCACAATCAGCATCAATGGTGCCAAAGTATGAATGCGATGTATAAAGATAGACAAATCTTCCGGGCCTGATCAGATATATCCAAGGACATTGTGGAAACTAGAGAGGAAATTTCAAGAGCCCTCGCGGAGATTTACATATGAGTCGTTGTTAGATACAGGCAAGGTGCCGGAATATTGAAGTGAGTCAAATGTTGTGCCTCTATTCAACATGGGCTGCAGGGAAAAGGCTGGGAACCACAGGCCATGAGCTTAATATCTGTGGTTGGAATGTTACTAGAGAGTACTCTGAAGCATAGGATATATATGCGCTTAGGCGGACAAGGGCTGATTAGGGATGGCCAGCATACTTTTGTACGCAGGTGGTTGTGTCTCACAAAGCCGATTGAGTTTGCGACCAAGAAGGTGGATGGAGGCAGAGCTGGAGATGTTGTATACATGGATTTTAGCAAGACATTTGACAAGGTTCCGCATGGTAGGCAGCTCTGGAAGGTTAGATCCCATGGGATTCAAGGAGGGATAGCTGAATGGATAGAAAATTGGCTTCATGGAAGGAAGCAGAGGGTGATGGTTAAAGGTTACTATTTGGTATGGTGGTGTGCCTCGGGGTTCAGTGCTGGGCCCATTGCTGTTTGACATTTATATCAATTATTTGGATGAGAATGTACATGGCATGGTTAGCAAGTTTATGGATGACACAAAAGTAGGTGGTAACTTAGATAGTGAAGATGGTTGTCAAAAATTGCAGCAGGACCTTGATTGCTTGGGCAAGTGAGCTGAAGAATAGTTGATGGAATTTAATATAGAGAAATGTGAGGTGTTGCATTTTGGGGGCACTAACATGGGCTGCACCTATACAGTGAACGGTAGGGCTCTGGTGAGTGGCCAGAGAACCAGAGAACATGGATTTAAGGTGAGGGGGGAAAGATTTACTAGGAACCTGAGCAGTAGCTTTCTCTCAGAAAGGGTGGCAAGTCTATGGAATGAGATGCCGGAGGAGGTAATGCAGGCGGGTACTATTGTAACATTTAAGAAACATTTCGCCAGGAACATGGGTAAAACAGGTTTAGAGAGAAATGGGCCAAATGCAGGCAGGTGGGACTCGTGTAGATGGGACATATTGGCCAGTGTGGGCGAGTTGTGTCAAAATGTCTGTTTCCATGCTGTACGATTCCATGACTCTATGACTAAGTGAGAGACAAAATAAAGTCACTGTTAATTGTTGGACATTTTGTGCAGTTAACAGTGCTGTTGCCCACAGATCGCTGTTGAGGTTTTTTGTTTTTTTTTTAAATAAGACCTTGATTCAGGGATGCAAGGCACAACTTCTAAATTTGCAGATAACACTAACATGGCAGTATTAGGAGTTGTGGGAACGATAGTTATAAATTGCAGCATCATATAAACAAGTTGGTGGAATAAACAAAAGAAAAACAGGTGAATTTCTTAATACTGAGAAACATGAGCTATTGCATTTTGTTTGGAAGAAGACATACAAATAAATGACACTGCTCCAAGAGGGATGCAAATGTAGAATGACCTGTGAACATGAGTGCCCAAGTTTTTGAAAAGGCAGGCATTTAAAGAAAATAGTTACTAAGGCAAGGGCAATTCCGGGCTTTGTTAATAAAAGAGTCTCAAGGGTCTTGACCCAAAAGGCCACCCATTCCATCTATCCAGAAATACTGCCTGGACCACTGAGTTACACCAGCATTTTGTGTCTATCATCAGAGAATATCAAAGCATGGAAGTCATCCTGACACTTTGCAAAATTATTTACCTATAATTTCATGTTCAATTCTCAACACCTCATTATAATTCAGATGTGGAAGCAATGACAAGGGTTGAGAGAAGAATAGCTCCTGGGATGAGGGACTTCAATTACAAGACTCGATTGGAGAAGCTGTAATTGTTTACTCTTGATAAGAGAAGGATACAGAGTGATCTGATAGAAGTATGTGAAATGAAAAGAGTGTAGGAAGAGTGCATAAATGGCAGAATGTTCCCATTGATGGAAGCTCACAAGTTTAAAGTAAAGTGGAAAAGAATAAAGAGTCCACGAGGAAACACCTTTTAGTGATGTGTGTGGTTGGAACCTGGAATGCAATGTCTGCAAATGTTGTGGAGGCATTCATTGCATCAGCAGATGTATTTACAATAAATATTTACACAGAAAAGTGGCCGGGTGGTTGAACTAGTATGTCGATCTGTTAGAGCTGGAGCCGACGTGATGGACCAAATGGCCTCCTTATATGCTGTGGCTATTCTATTATTCCATGACTCTTCAGTTTGCATAAGTTTGTACTGAATGCAAGAAAGAGTCAAATAGTTATCATAAGGGTTCAATGGTTAACAATACAAAAGACCAAAATAATCGTTTATATAAATGAAACTGGATGAATTCTATATTTGCCTCTCCACTGCCATTGCTGAGGTACTAAAGTAACAACTAGAGATCAGTACAGCGCTTTTGATGTCTGACCATTTGGTAGCAAATCTAGATTAGAATTAGATATAGACACAAAATGCTGGAATAACTCAGCGGGTCAGGCAGCATCCTGACCTAAAATATTATCGATCCATGTTCTCTAGAGATGCCGCCTGACCTGCTGAGTTATTCCAGCATTGTGTGTCTATCTTTAGTATAAACCAGTATCTGCAGTTCATTTGTATTAATAGATTAGAATTACTTCTACTGTCACATTTTAATTAGTTATTGCAACAATGACGTTGAATTCAAGATTTAAAGACACTGATGTACATGGAGATTGTATGTAGTTCTGATCTCCACACAAAAGGAAACGTGTTTATACTGGACAAAGTACAATTGAAGACTGCAGTTATGGGGAGTTCAAGTTATCTTATCTTCTGGATTGAAGAGGACTGACAGGTGCCCTGATAACAGATATAAGTGATGATGAACAGGCCAGTGAGCCAAATATCTCTGGTTGGAAAGTTACTTGAGAGTATCCTGAGGTATAAAATATACATGCACTTAGATGGATGGGCTGATCAGGGATAGTCAGCATTATTTTGTACATGGGACAATGTGTCTCACGAATCTGATTGAGTTTTGAGGATGCGATCAAAAAGGTTGATGAGAGCAGAGTTGTAGATATTATTTATGTGGATTTCAGCAAGGCATTTGACAGGTTCTGCATGGTAGGGTATTTTGGAAGGTTCTTCTTCTCCTCCTCCTCCTCCTCCTCCTCCTCCATCTCCTCCTCCTTCTCCTAAAGTTGTAGGACAACTATTTGATCTTCCGTTTGTGCACGTCGAGTTGATTGCATTAGTCGAAACAGGGCGGACCACATGAAGGTTGCAATATTCCACCCCATTAGATTGCATGGGTTCCAAGGAGAGTTAGCTGACTTACTAGAAAATGTGCTTCATGGAAGGAAACAGAAAATGATGGTGGATGGTTGTTTTTCATGCTGAAGGTTTGTGACTTGTGGTGTGCCTCAGGGTTTGGTGCTGGGTTCATTGCTGTTTGTCATATATATCAATGATTTGGATGAGAACATGCAAGGCATGATTAGTAAGTTTGCACATGACACGAAAGTGAGCGATATTGCAGAGAGTGAAGATGGTTGGCAAATTTGCAGCAGGAACTTGATCAGTTGGGCAGGTGGGTTGAGGAATGATTGATGGAGTTTAATGCAGGGAAATGCAAGTTGTTACATTTTGGGATGTCTAATCAGGGCAGAAACTACACAGTGAATGGTGGGGCCCTGAAGAGTGTTGTAGAGCAGAGGGATCTTGGAGTGCAGGTATATAGTTCCTTGATAGTGGCATCACAGGTAGATAGGGTGGTCAAGAAGGCTATTGGCACAATGGCCTTCACCAATCAGAGTATTGAGTATAGACTTTGGGAAGTCATGTTACAGTTGTACAAGATGTTGGTGAGGCCACATTTAGAGTATTGTGTCAATTCTGGTCACCCTGTTATAGAAAAATGTTGGTGAGCTGAAAAGAGTGCAGAGAAGATTTAAGAGGTTGTTAAGGACTTGAAGGCCTGAGCTATAGTGAGAAGTTGATCAGGCTAGGACTTTATTCCTAGGGGCGCAGAAGGCTGAGGGGTGATCTTGTAGAAGTGTATAAGACCATGAGAGGAATAGATAAGGTAAATGCAGTCTTTTATCCAGAGAAGGGGAATCATGAAGCAGAGGAGATAGGATTAAGGTGAGGGGGAAAGAATTAATAGGAACACGAGGGGCAACGTTTTGTTTATAAAGTGTAGCTAGTATATAGAATGAACTGCCAGAATAGATAGTTGTGGCAGATACTATCACAACATTAAAAAAAAATTATTACAGGTACATGGATAAGATAGGTTTAGAGGAACATGGGCCAAATGCAAGCAGGTGGGATGAGTGTAGAAGGAGCATGTTGGTCAGCTTGGGCAAGTTGGGCCGAAGGGCCTGTTTCCACGCTGTATGACTCAATAACTATTTACTTTGAATCCAATTATCTTCAGTGAAAGTCAGGAAAAGAAAAAAAAACAGACAATCATGTATGTGACTATGATTCATCGATCAGCAATGTGCAACCTGAAAGTGTAGGATTGAGATCAACTCTTGTGGACAGGAAATCTGCAAATCACCAGATCTTTCCAACAGGGAATTTCCAAGTACACTTAAAATGGAATACCAGAGTGCGTTAATGCAATGCACGTTAAATAATCAATTTAATATAGAGCAAGTTTTGTCTGCCCAATTTCTTCTATAGATATTCTGACCAGTTAATTGCAACCTGCACAGTTTTGTTTTATCTCTGCAGTTTCCATGAAATAGACTTGCTTATTAAAGGAAATTAACCACCAATGAAAAAAAAGGTTGAATGCAAAAAGTCTAAAAAATACTGTGCAGTTATGTACTAAAAGGGTGTTTCAAATATACGCAAGCCAAACATTACAGGATGAGAACACTTCCCTGGGGACACAGTATAAAACATAGGAATAACTTGACAGGAAACACAGGAAAAGGCCAATCCCTGACCCGGACATCAGAGCGGAGTTAAAAACATGCAGTGAGTGATAAAAAGGAAAACAATTCAGTGAAAGCATGGTTGCCAATTAAAGATAGATCTGCGGCAAGATAACAGATGTGCTTTTAATTCTAAATGCTAAAGTGTTCAACTGAAGACAAATAACAGCATAACTTTGTTAAAATACAAGAAATGTGTTAATAACCACAACGTTCTTACATTTTCAATACAAATTAAGTCTTGAAAATATATCCATGAAACACTCAAGATGTTCCATATAATATTCACAGCTCATGTATTTGTGGTGAATCATACATGGACATTCGGTGACTTCAAATGATAAAGTTTCGTGCTGGGGCCTTGCAGTTCAGCCAACAGGCGTCTTAACCATAATATGAGAAAGAGATAAGCAAGGGTGTGCGGTATTTCTCCAACAATCCATAGGAAACAAGCCACACTACTGATTTCATCAATGAGGATGGAGAAGAATTTAATGATTTATTTTTATTTTATTTTTTATATTTTTATTAAAAGCATATGTACAAATAGTAATAAACGACAAATTGGTTACAGAGTTCTTACATAGCTTCAATTTTTTAAGTTGTTTTTTAAAGAAAAGAAATAAAGAAAGAAAGAGATAAGAGAAACTATAAACTAATAGAAAGAAAGAAAGCAAGAAAGAAAGGAGAGTACAAATACAAAGATTGAAGATTGTGGAGATAGATCCGGGAGATGTTGAGTATAGTTGTTCATCCAACCCTAAACTCAAGTTTTGACTTTAATTTTATGTTAAACCAGTTTACTTTTTTAAAAATTAAATGGAGACTATATTTAAAAAAATACAAATCTTATTTTTTCCAAATGTAAGGTCTCTGTCATTTCTGTAATCCACATTTTAATTGTGGGGTTTGCTGGTTTTTTTTTCAAAATTTGAGTATTAATTTTTTTTCCAGTTATTAAACTGTAATCAAGAAATTGTCTCTGGCTTATTGTAAAGTTTGTGCTATGTTCTGATAAGGTGGCTGAATACTTTTGCACGCCACACTTTTCAGTTATTTATTTGTAATAAAATTTGAAAACCATGTATCATTTTTCTTCCACTTCACAATTATGCACCACTTTGTGTTGGTCTATCACATAAAATCCCAATAAAATACATTTACATTTGTGGTTGTAACGTGACAAAATGTGGAAAAGGTCAAGGGGTATGAAAACTTTTGCAAGCCACTGTATGTCGGAATTAAGGATAATAGTTGTGGGAGAAAGATCATCTTTATAGCACTAATTCTACCCACTACTGAGATGGGAAGCGTTTTCCAAAATTGGATGTTTCCAAAAATTAATGATTTCATATTAACAAAACAATAAATTGACAGATACATGAGGAACTACAGGTGCTGGAAACTTGAGTAAAACACAACGTGCTGGAGAAACAAACTGGGCTAGACAACATTTATGCAGGGAATGGACAGACTATATTTTGGGTTGGATATGGGTCCTGAGCTGATTGCATCGTCTGTTCATTCCATCCACAGATGCTGCATGACCCACTGAGTTCCTCAAGCACTTTGTCCTTTGCAATACATTGACTGATACTTCTGCCATATTTTTTTATAGTGAACTGATTCAATGTACTTTTTAGATAATATTGGAAAGAATATTGAGAAACAAGTGTATAGACAGTTTACAGAAACAGAGAAGAAATAAAGTTATGAATAATCTCAATTTTTGTAATATAGAATGATTGCCAGCAATATTGAATTTAGAAACATTGCAGACACTGGTTATACCAAAGATAGACACAAAGTGCTGGAGTAGGGCAGCACGGTGGCGCAGCGGTAGGGTAGCTGCCTCACCGCACCAGAGACCCGGGATTGATCCTGACAATGGCTGCTTATTTGTTCATTCTCCCTGTGACCTGCATGGGTTTGCCCCAAGATCTTTGCTTTCCTTCCACACTCCAAAGACATACAGGTTTGTAGGTTAATTGGCTTGGTATAATGTAAATTAAGAGCAGTGTTAATGTGCAGGGATTGCTGGTCGCTGTGGACTTGGTGGGCCAAAGGGCCTGTTTCCAAGCTGTATCTCTAAACTAAAAAAAATGGAGCTTGCTGATTACTCAAGCACCTTGTGCCAATTGCTGGAAATACTCAAGCAGCAACTGAGGAGATAGAGAAACAATTAATGTTTTAGTCTGATTAAAAGTCATTAACCCAAAATGTAACTCCATTTCTCTCTCCAGAGATGTAACTTAAATAATAAAGCAGTTCCAGCTTTTTTAATTTCTGATTTTCAGTGTCAAATCCATGTTCAGTGTCAGACACTAGCAGAGCTCAGTCGGATTCAAATGTAATACAAACAAATTGAGTGTTATCTATGTACTATCATCATTGGACTGTACAACTTTTAACACTTTACATATGGAGAAGCAAATATATATATGTATAGGTGCGGGCCCGTTCCCCAAGGCAATATTCCACCACTGGCCCATAGCCCCCAACTGCGTAGGCGAGGCTGATGGGTTCCCATTGTAACGCCAGACATCCCCGTTGTGACGCGAGTCACGGCAACCATCCCCGACTGCACAGGCATGGCCAGCAACTGGGAGCGCGACTGCGACATTTTTAAAGTTCATAATGGCAATAACCTGTAAAATATAAGATGTGAACACATCTCACTCTCCCTCTTCAGTCCCCTATTCCTCTCCTCTATTATCCTCCCTCTCCCCACCCTAGCCAACCCTCCTCTGCTTCCTCGCCTCACCCCCTCCCTCCCCTCCTCCAATACCTCTCTATCCCTCTTCCTACCACTATCCTCCTCCATTCCCCATCATCCCCCAGCATTCTCCTTCTTCTTTCCTCTCTCCAACTCCCTCCCTCACCTCTCCCTTTCTTTTCCCGTATGTTCAGTCACTCCCTCGCTCCACAACCCTTCTCCCCTCAATCCCCCTCCTCCCCCTCCCTTATCCCACCCCCACTCTCCCTCCCCACTGCCCCCCTCGCCCTCCATCCCCCACATCCTACCTCCCCTCCATCTCCCTCCCTAACCCCATTCCTCTCTCTCTCTCTCTATCCCCTGCTCCCCCACTCCCCACCGCCCCCCGATCTCAACCCCCCACAATGAAAATCACGATGGTTTTTTTTAAATTAAATTCTCAATGAAAATTGTACTTTTTTCTTTAAAATAACCCAAACACGATGTTAGCTGTTAATGAAAATGGAAGAATTTGATTAAAAGGATTAAAAAAAAATAAAATCACAATGAAAGTCATGATTTTTAATGTAAATGAGATTCGGAATCCCATTGTGACATCATTGTGACATCGAACGCGGCTGACGGGCAGGGCAAGTGCAAAAGTGTTTTTGTAAAGTTTAAAATGTCAATTACTTGTAAAATATAACATCAACCTGAAGGTAACTTGCTATGGCGCATCACAGGACAATGGTGAGTAATGTGGGCCAAAAATAGTTGTGCTATCGTGTACTGTTTTGGTGGAATTGGAGAACATGCACACACGCAAACAAACAAACAAACAAGATGACAGTTTTAGCAATATACTAGACCATGTGAAACTATAATTAATTATCTGCTGTTGAGCTGCAGGCAAGTGGAACCTATTGGGACCCTGTCACGCAGGAGGGCTGATCTCCGAACGCAATATTCCATCACTCACCCATAGCCCCAAACTGCTCAGGCAAGGCTGATGGGTTCCCGTTGTGACGCCAGAGATCTCCATTGTGACATGAGTCACATTAACCCTCCCTCACTATCCCTCCTCCTATCCCTATGCTCCTCCATTCCTCTTCATCCCCCAGCACTCCTTCCCTCTCCTCTTTGCCCTCCCTCTTCTTTCCCTTCTCCTCCTCTCCTCCCCTCACCATCCCCTTTCCCCTACCCTCAGTCACTCACTCCCTCCACTGCCCCTCTCCGTCTATCCCTCTCCTCCCCCACTCTTCTCCTTCCCCTATCCCACCTCCCCACACTCCCTCCTCACCTCCCCCATTGCCCTCATCTCCGTCTATTCTCCGCTTGCTACCTGCCCCACTCTCCTCCTTCTCCCACATCCTCCCCCCCACTCCTCCCCCACTTTCCCCCCCCCTCACCTTCCACAATTTCCCCTCCCTCCCTGATCCTCTCCCTCAATCCCCCCACTCTCTCCTGACCTTCCCAAGAACTCGATGTAAAACACCGCCAGCCCTGTTTTCTCCACCACATCGGCGATGAAGTTGGACATGAGGTGGGAGCTGTGGGGGGAGGTTGATCGGCGATTAAGTTTTTTTTGAGGCTTGGACTGTCGGGGGGGGGGGGGCGGAGAAGGCGGAGGGAGAGGCTGTACCAGCTCCAACCCCATCCTTGCAGCCAGTCCTGCTCCTATCCTTGCGTGAGCTCTCTTTCCCCATGGGCCCAGAGCAGCAGATTGAGCCCCAGCCTCAGCACCCAGACCCGGGTCGCCGGTGCAGCCTCTCCCCACCCCCTACCCGTCCAACCCCAGTCCAAATCCCGGGGAGGAGACATGTAGTTAAAGTGAGTAAAGTGAAGCGATCACCCATGGAGGTGTTTGTAAAATGGATAGAAACTTACCCGTGGAGCCATTGTGTTGTCATTGTGGGGTGAGGCAAGGACAGGTGAAAGGAAAAAAAGATGGTGGTCCGAAATTCTGCAAAGACTACTGTGGGTGAGGACACTTTGGGTGTCCTTTGTGATGCCAGTCAAGTAAAGACGGCAAGTGGGGGTGCTGTATTACTTTTTTTTAAAGTTTCCCATTATGATATGATTGTGGGTCGGAAAACTGCTGATGGGCAGTTTATGTAAATTAGATGCCATTGTGACGTCAAAAGCTGCTAACGGCAAGTGGGCGTGCTGTGTAATTTTTTTAAATTAAAAATGTCAATAACTTGTAAAATATAGCATTAATCTGAACAAAACTTGATGGACCACACACAACAATGGTGAGTAAGGCGAGCCAAAAATTGTAGCACTATCTTGTACCGTTTTGGTGGAATTTGTATTACACACACGCAAACAAACAAGATAAGAGATTAATATATATTAGCAATGTTACAAAATTTTGAGATTTTAAAAATCAAGTCTGCAATTTATCCCATCAGATAAAGCAAAAAAAAGAAGTTTAATTTGACACCTAATTTACTTTCATATCTTCAGTATTAAGAAAATTATGGCCATTTTCATACTCGGAAATGAGCATCTTGCTTCCCATTGCCTTTCAATTGACTTAACTCAAAAGCTGTGATCTGGAAAAGTTAAAAGTCCGTAACATTCTTAAAAATTAAGAGAACTCAATGAAATTTTCAGTTATTATAGATTGAAGCATTCTGAAACAAATATGAAACAATCTTACTTGGATTACCTGAAATTAAAGCATATAATTAGTTAGTTATCTAATTGTAGCTAATTACAAAATTCAATGAGTAGATCTAAACATCTATCAATTTCTTAAGAAAAGATAAACTTTTTTTAAATTGCCTAAGTGTCCAAATAACATTCACACAATAATCCACAATATAACATAATTTTTAAATTTCATTTTCATGAATTTCTGGGCCAAATGGAAGGAATTTAGTGTTTTATGCCTGTAAATAAATGGCCATTTAAATCAACTAGCGAGTGGGTTTTAGTGGAATGCGGTGGATTGGAACGTTGCGGTTAGCGGTGAAGTCGGGGGGGGAAATATTGGGGGTTCATACATTTTTTGGGGACCCCATTTTGCAACATAAAAATATTATTAATGCCTCCCGAAAAACCAACTTTTAATATAAAAATAAAGTATTTACCTTTTTTTCTCCCCTACGCAAAATGCTTCCGGTTGTCTGCGGTCACGGCTTTTGAAGGTGATTTTTAAATTACTCTAGTTAATAAATAATCTAGAGTAATTTAAAAATACCACCATTCATTAAATGTCGGAGCGATTTTTCTTCAGCAACCAAATCGCCCGACATTCATCGATTATCCAGGCCTGTGGAAAAACGGCACTTTAAGCCCGCCCCCCTCTGCAAGGTGCGAAAGTCGCGCACACGGGGAGCGGCAGAACTGCAGCGCCGCTAAAGGTAAGTTTTGTAACATACCTATATATATATAATAGATAGATGGATAATGATCATCAACCACCCAAGGTATTTGCTGTTATGCCTCTTCACCAAGAACCAACGAGATTGGCAAGAATGTGAAGGTACAGACAAACAAAGCGAAGATAAAGACAAAGGGAAGATTCAGTGCCATCGGTGAAAAGATATGTATATTGCCTACAAGGATAAAAGATAAAAGAGAAGCTGAGGATTCTAAGCTTCAAGTAATCAACATGGCAAATCATCTTGTAGTGTCAACGTCCAAAGTGGAAGAGGTTGATGCCACTGAATTAAGCAGTATGAGACATACACAAAGTGTTCACTTCATACATGGTAGAAAGTGAAGCAATTTGGAGCTGAATCTGCTCTCAAACATACTTCCAGGTGAGAGTTGAGAGCAAGTAAAGTGGCCCAATTTTCAAATCCAAAGGAATAATTTTCCCCAAGCTATTAAGGAAGGACTCGAAACAGACACATTTGGCTCCCTCTGACATCTGGTAGTCAAATGTTAGAACATCTAAAACTGTACAGCACAAAAACAAAACCTTCAGTTCAGAATGTCTGTGCCGACCATGATGCCAAACCAAGCTCTTATCTGCCTGCACATAAGCCAATATCTCTCCTATCATATAGAAGTATATAATTGTATATACTTCTATCAAGTCGCCCCACAACCTCCGGTGTTACAGAGAAAACAATCCAAGTCTGTTCAACTACTCCCTGTACTTAATACCCCACATTCAGGTATCATTCTGGTAAACCTCCTCTGCACCCTTTTCAAATCCTTCTTGGTGTGACCAGTACCACAATACTCCAAATGCAGCTGAACCAAATTCCTATAAAGCTGCCTGATAACTTCCTGACTTTTATACTCAATGCCCCGACCTATGAAAGCAGACAGACCATATGCCTTCTTTAACACTCTATCAACTTTGTGTAGTCATTTTTTAACACTCTATTAACTTTGTGTAGCCATTGTCAGGGAGTTATGGACATGGACCCCAAGATCCCTCTGTACATCAATGCTATTAAGGTTATGCAGTGCGGTTGACTCCAGTACTCTGTTTACTTCCTTTCCCGTTGGCCTTCCATCTACTTTCTGCCTCTACCCTGCACATGGTCACCTCACTGTATCTCTTATCTCTGACCCCTTCAATCTCCCAGATGATCCTGTGGTGATCCAACTGCTATTCCAGTTCTCGAACATGGTGCAGATGGATGCACCTCCTACAGGCGTGGTGCTCAGCGACTTCCTATATCCTGCAGGAGAAGCAGACAACAGCCCCAACTGCCATTTCCACTGCACTAAACAAAGGAAGGCTTATGAAAGAATGAAAAACACAGACTATACCTTATTCTGCAGTCAGCCTCTATACTGAAGCCTCACAAGCTAAAGCCTCACATTTATTCTCCACATGGCAATAGGCTTCTCAAGTCAATTACTCATGGCCGCTCCCAACGCAGCAGCTTCAATTGTATCTAGCTTCCTTGTATACATCCACTTAGCAACATCAATCCAGGATGCTAACTGCTTTCAGTTTGTCCCACTGAAACTCACCTCAGCTCGTTAACTGTGGGTCCTCAGTAATTGGCTCAGTAATTGACAATAAATCGTGCTCTTCTGGACTCCATAAACACGTTTATCGTCTCATTAGGTCAGGCCATGAATAGAAACCTGATGAAAAGAGAAACCAAGGGAATTGTTTGGTTCTTAACATGTCTCAGATGAACCAATGCAAATATCAGGTGGAATGGTTTCACCCACACCAAAGGGAAAGGTCTCCCAAGACAGTTGATTATCCTTCAAATTCTGAGTGAAAATAAAATCTTTATGGTAATAATTATTTACAAATTCAAACGACAGTTCAATGCCTGAATGTAGAAATAAAGAACTGGAGATGCTGGGTTTCAAAAAAAAGAAGAGGCACAAATTGGCACAAATTGACACAAAGTGCTGGAGTGATGTAAAAGGAAGTGATACATTCTCAGCAGGTCAGGCAGCATCTCTGGAGAACTTGGTTAGGTGACCTTTAGGGTGCAGACTCTTCAGGCCCGATATGTGATGCTTTACGTTTTTCAGAGATGCTGCCTGACCTGCTGAGTTACTTCTGTACTTTTGTGTCCTTTTGGGTATTTACCAGCATCTTTATTTCTGCAAGAGACACAAAGTGCTGGAATAACTCATTTGTTTAGCCCAAGGCAACACGAATGCTTGCATCTGTCCTCAACTCATCAGACTTAAAAATGTTACCCAATCTCTCGGATCTGCAGCTGAGCATCAAACTGCATCCAGCCTGCTGCTCGTGTCCATAGTAATCAGCTTATGACGTAACTGAATAAACAATGATGTTGTTTCCTTGTTGCTGATCTGAGACCATGCAAAAGAAAAACAGACTGCAGCTGCAGTTTTTACATGGGCACCCTTTCACTGGAAAGCTCATCTAACAGAATTTCAGAGATGCCAGTAAAATAAGACTGGGGTATGAATGTGAGAACATGAACAGCACTCCGTCATTACATTGATGCATCTGTGCCTAATACCCAACCAAGTCGTTCCAGGGCAGTGCAACTGGGAAACCCGAAAAACCTTAGATGTGTGTTTCATAAGGGCCTGTCCCATTTGGGCATCATTTGCGCGTCATTTACGCATCATGACGCACGACGTGCAAGTGATGTGCGCATGGTGTGCATTACATGCGCATGGTGCTTGGTGACATAGGCGGTGACGTGTGATCGCATGCGGCGCCCCAGGATTTTGGGATTCACAAAATCTTTGCGTGCCACCTGCGTGACGTGCAAATGACGCCCAAGTGGGACAGGCAATTTACTCTTCTTACCCTTACGTGCCTGTCCCACCAGCAAGCAACTGCATGCGGCGAGCACGACCAAACGTGGTGGCTTGAGCCGTACAGCCTCGCGGGGCCAGTTCCACTTAGATCCGTGGAGCCGTATGGAATTGTGCGGGGCTGGTCCCGACATCATACTCACCAATCAGCTGGGCAGGAGGGCGGGCCGAGTGAATTTGGACGTCGCACGGCGTTGGGCGGTGACGTCATCACGCAAAGGCACCCCGGGCAGTGACTTCATTGCGCAACGCCACGCGCTAGGCATAAGCCGTCAAGACGCTGCGTACGGCGTCATGACGATGCTTACGATGTTGTGATGTTGCGTATGGCCTCAACGCGGCTGCGGTCCTGTCGGCCGTTGCCGCGCAGGATTTTTGAACAGTGTCAGTTTTTCGGGGCCCCGCACAATGTCGGGACCAGACCCGCACAACTCAATATGGCTCCGGCGATCGAAGTGGGACTGGCCCCGCGAGGCCGTACAGCTCAAGCGACCACGTTAGGTCACGCTCGCCGCATGCAGTCGCAAGCTGGTGGGACAGGGCCTTTACATATGTCTCGCCTCTTCTTCTTTTCTTTGAGGAGTATTTATTCCTGGGTACAACAAATAGCAGATAGCTACAGACACTGTCACATTGCTGGCAAAATCCCATAATTTTGCATCAAAAGACTTGCTTTTGGGCTGTAAATAGGATAATTTATGAAATTAGTCTTTTGACAGATAAGATACACACCCTTTTGGTGCAATCTTGGATTATTTTTCCAGTAAATCTTGCATATATTGAACTCAGCGCGTGTTTTCATAATTGTGGTAATTTCTGATATGCACATTTTTCAAAACATCCTCTGAATTACAGGAATCATGCTTCCTGGGGCTTTCCAAGTTTTCTTCATCAGAATTTCCATTTTCTCGTTAACTCCCAAAGCCCTGGAATGCCATTGTATTCATTGTTCAGTGGCTGCTGAGTGAGTTGCTGGGAGGGGTCGCCACTTGTCCACGTTTCATAGACGGTGATCCATCATATTTGTTTCACTGTTAAAATTACTTCAAAGTTCATAACATTAAAACCTTCTGGGTGCAGTTTAACAGAAAGGATGTCCCGGATTACAATATTTCTTACCCATCCTTGAGCAGGTGGGAGTGAGTCTTCTTCTTCAATCACGCACTGGAATTGATCCCAGCGATTTTTTAGGCTTTCCAAGATATTGATCCAGTAAGAGTGAAGGAGCAGTGCACTTAAGATCCAGAAGTAGGATCATGCTCTCCACCATTGAATCTTTAACGTTAATGGTCTTTTCCTACACTCGCTCCAATGACTGATGCTGCATAGAAATTCTGGGGAGAGAATACTAGGGCGGCACTGTGGTGCCCGGTAGCGTTAGAACATCATGTTCGATCCTTACTGGGTGCTGTCTCTATGGAGTTTGTACATTCTCCCCCTGACGTGCGTGGGTTTTCTCTGGGATCTCCAGGATCTCCGGTTTTCTCCAACACTCCAAAGAAGTACAGACATAGGGCTCGACTGAATGCATGACTGAAGAGCTGGTGTACGGAGGAAGGTTTCATCTACTTGGATCGCTAGGATAACTTCCAGGCCAGAGGTGGCCTGTAAAAGAGGGGCGTGTTGGATCTGACCTGGAAGGGGACGGAAATACTGATGGGGAGATTTACTAAAGCCGCTTGGGAGGGTTAAAGCTAGTCTGGCTGGGGAGTAGGACCTAGTCGTAAATAGGATGAGAACGATGTAACAAATATAGAAATTAAAGAGAGGACGTCCAGTATTCAAGCCAGGCAAGGCCAGGGCAGGGAATGAGGAAGGTCTAACAGCTAAATTGCATTTATCCTAATGCAAGGTAAGGTAGATGAGTTCAGAGTTTGAATAGGAGCATAGGATTATAGCTATCACGGATACATGGTTGAGAGATAATAGGACTAGATTCTCAATGTTCTAAGGTACAGATGTGTCTGGCATGACAGAGTTGGAGGTAAGAGAGGAGGGGGAGATCTGTTGCTTAGGGAGAATATCACAGGTGCATGTGCAAGCTGGTGCCGGAGCATGTCGACTCTTTGCATGCTCTTCCAAGAGAAGCATCTGCTACCTACGATACAATCGTTCAACTCTAATAATCTTGATTCTACCTGTAAGTGTAACACCATTTCTAAATGTTTTAATGTTAGCTTCTTTAATAATTCTTCAGGTCTGACGATCCTACGAACGCCTGGACCGATGATGGCCTTACCTGACCTGAGCCGACCCAGCCAGCGAAGCCTGCGACCTACACATATTCCTCAAAGCTTCAACCTTGCGCAGCTGCCAATCTGACCAAACGACTGAGTCTTACTGGGCCCCAAACTACCGGCTCTGGCCGGTTGCATCACCGCTTGGTTTGGGAAGAGCTCCACCGAAGACTGCATAAATATTCAGAATTACTATTAAATGTAGCCCATCCCAACCCGCAGACCAGACTTCCAACCATTGACTCAACTACACTTCAGTCTGCCTGGGAAAAGCAGCCAACATAATCAAAGACTTGTCCCACCCTGGTCATTCCTTCCTCTCCCCATTCCTGTCCGGCAGAAGGTGCAGAACTTTGAATGTATGCACCACCACACTGATGTGCTACAATGCTGAGAATTTTATTCTCCACTCTGTATCTTCCCCTTTGCTCTATCTATTGTATTTGATTGTATGGATGTATTGTATTAGCTGATCTGATTGGATAGCTCGCCTTTTACTGTACTTTAATACATGTAACATTAGATTTTAAAACTTTAGAAATACAGTGCGTAAACAGGCTCTTTGGCCCACTAAGTCTGCGCTAATTAACAATCACCCCATGCCCTGACACTATCGTACGTACTAGAGACAATTTACAATTTTAATTGAAGTCAGTTAAGCTCCAGACCTGTACATCTTTGGAGTGTGGGAGGAAACTGTAGCACCTGGAGAAAACCCACGCAGTCACAGGGAGAACGTACAAACTCCGTACATGCAGCACCCATAGTCAGGATCGAGCCCGGGTCTCTGGCACTGTGAGACAGCATCTCTATCGCTGTGCCACTGGGCAGCCCCTAACTCATACTACTGCGCAATTACTTGTTCATTCGTAAGTTCGCCCTTCGGAGATACCAACTGCATTTCGTTGTCTCTGTATTGTACACTGCACAATGACAATAAAGATTGAATTGAATTGAATTGAATTGAATAAGAGGGCTCCCACATCCACCCCCATGGTGCCAGTGACTATAATAAACCTAAACCTAAATCTAAACCAACAGAGGGGGTAATGAGTGCAGAACATCCAGCAAGGCCCTGTGGATAGAACATAGAAATTAAAAGGAAAAGATCATTGTGATGTGGTCATACTATAGAGCAGCCAAGTCAGCAGGCATTAGGGGAGTTACAGATGGCTGTGGGAATAGTAAGGCTATAATTGTAATCTGCGACCTTTGCTGTTTGTGAAATTCTGTATATAAAGGAGCTGGACACAAATGTAACTGGAATGTTGAGTAAGTTTGTTGTTGACACCAACATTGGAGGAGGTGCAGACAGTGAGAAATACTGTCAAAAGATACACCGGGATATATATCAGCTGTAGAAATGGGCAGAGAAATGGCAGCTGGAGATTAATTTGAGCAAGTGTGGGGTGTTGCACTTTGGGAGGTTGAAAGTAAATGGAAAGTATACAGTTAACGGCAAGATCTTAACAACTTTGATGTGAAGAGGGATCTGGGAATCCGAGTTCATAGCTCACTGAAGGTTGCAGCATGTCGATAGGGTGGTAAAGAAGATCTATGGTATGCCTACATTCATTGCTAGGAGCTTTGAATATAAGGGTCAGGAAGTCACGTTACAGCTCCATAGGACCTTGGCTGCATTTGGAGTACTGCATGCAGTTCTGGTCGTCTCATTGTGGAATAGATGAGGAGGCTTTGGAGTGGGTGCAGAGGGGTTTTACCAGAATGCTGCCTGGATTAGAGGTTGGAACATTGCTAGGGGTGATGGTAGAAGCAGATAGGATGGTGGCATTCAAGAGGGTTTTAGATAGGTGCATGGATGTGCAGGGAATAGAGAGATATGGATCATCTACAGGCAGATGATAAAAGCTAACTAAACATCATGTTTGGCACAAACACTATGAGCACAAGGGCCTGTTACTGTGCTGTACTGTTCTATGTTCTATGCGTCTTCTTCTTCTTCTTGCGTATGGTGTGCACAGCCTAAAGTTGTAGGACAACTTGTTCTATTTGATCTTATTTGATTGTGCACGCCGGGTTGATTGCACGTGAAGGTTGCAATCTCCCACCCTATGTTCTATGCTCTGTCTGTCTAACCAATTTGATGTATAAAATGGCTGAGAGTATTGTATATTGTATACTGCAAATTCCATGATATACTGCTTCCCTATATACTGCAAGGCTCTGGACACATTCTGGCTGTAGAGCTTAACAGCTGAGTTATGTAAAAAGTGCAAATAAAAAACGTACATATAATACTTGTATAATGCCCTTCTAAATATAGAAATTCCATCATCAGACGCAATTAGAAGAGACTGGGAAGAGGAACTAGGCCTAAACATTTCCAAAGACAGATGGGAAAAAATCTTTTATATATACATAATTGTTTGATTAATGTTAGACACATTTTAATCCAATTTAAAACACGGCACAGACTTTACTACTCAAAGACTAAACTGAATAAGATGTTTTCAAATGTATCTCCTATTTGTGACAAATGTCTCCTTCAAGAAGCAGCTATAACACACTCCTTTGCCTCTTGTATAAAACTACATAACCTTTGGAAAGGAATTTTTGAAAATTTCTCAAAAACATTAAAAACAAAACTGGACCCCCATACGGAACTGATTATTTGCGGAACATCAGAAGCCTGCCCTGAGCTATGAAGAAGGGTCTCGACCCGAAACGTCGACTATCTCCTTCGCTCCTTAGATGCTGCTGCACCCGCTGAGTTTCTCCAGCTTTTTGTGTAACCCTCGATTCTCCAGCATCTGCAGTTCCTTCTTTAACAATATTTCAAAGAGGTTTCCTTAATTATGGCCTGATAACGGCAAAAAAACTAATACTTAAATTTTGGAAAAATACTTCTGCCCCTACTCTTAAAATGTGGATTACTAACATGTCTGAGGTGCTACATCTTGAAAATATGAGACTTGTCTTAGCAGGAAAACTGGAGCAATTTTAGAAGACATGGATTCCATTCATTGATTCATTACAAGGATCATATGGTGCAACACAACTTCGGAATTAAATCGATTTACGGGTTGTGTGATGGGTGGGGAGAGATAAGAAGCTGGTATATCATCACTCTTTGCTTTTCTTTCTGTTTTTGTCTTTTTATTTTTTTACATTTTTCTCTCTTTTTTTTACTTGCTCACTCTTCGACTACACTTATTTGGTAGTCTAGGGGTTCTATTCTTACACATTCACTTTCTTTTTCATTTTCTATCTTTCTTGCTTTTTTCTCTCTTTTTCTATTTCACCTTAGCTAAAAATTAAAATTGAAGCTGTACAATAAATGCATTATGTCATATGCCGCATTTTATACTTTTGTATACTGCTTCTAATTTTTTTTTTAAAATGTTAATTTAAAAAAAATGTACATATCCTTGTCTTATCCTTCCCATTTTTGCTGCAACTTAAAACTTATTCAGCCTCTAACTTTTTCCAGGTCTAATGAAAAGTCACCACTGCTTCTCTCTCCATAGAGGATTCCTGACCAGCTGAGTGCTTCCAACAGGTTCTGATTCTCTCCATGGAAAATCAGCTGACTCCACCAGCGTATCTGACTCCTCCCACTATTTTCATAGACAAGTGATTCTACATAAGGGGGGGATATAGCCAAGTCCCCAATTTGCTGCTTCATTTCTAATCTGCCAAAACCCCATCTGGTTAGGGCTCAGCTAGTGAATATGCCACCAAGTTGTGCTTATGCAATGAAGACTGCAACTCAAAGTATTTTTGTGCCTTTGCTCTTCTCAGCCCTTCCTCCATTGGGCAGTCACCAGCAAGGTACTAGTTCAACAGCTGAAGGTGGTCAGGTAGTTGTTTCCTTGATTATGTTGGACCTGTTGCCATGTCAATTTTGAGAATTTCCTGAAGCATTCCTGCCGGTTTGTACATCATTATATTTTCACCTCTTGTGGGTCTTGGCTGCATGTGAGTCAAACATATCAAGGAATGTGAAGTCCAATTTTTCATTTTCTACATAGTTATTTACAGAATACTAAATAACTAGTCATAATATATCAGCAATTTATACGAATGCTTCCATTCTAAATATGCATGCCTATTTATAGTGGTGGTGGACGGCAGCATCGGAGGCCTGTAACTCCTCAGCGCAGAGGGAGAACAAGGAGGGAAGAGTACAGAGACTCTAAGACTTTTGCCTTCCACCACAGTGAGGAGGTGTTTGGTGAACTCACTGTAGTGGATGTTAAATTTGTGTTTATTGTGTGGTTTTGTTATTTTTATATGTATGTATGACTGCAGGCATGAAATTTCATTCATACCGAAAGGTCTGAATGACAATAAAGGTAATTCAATTCAATAATGATATTTTAATGTTACATGGTATTAAATGAGACATATTTTAATTTATTTAATGATTTTTTGGATTTAATTGTGCTTTTTCTCAGCTGTTCTAATTTGTTCTTTTTCTTTACTATAAATGGAATTGAGGTAATGCTGTGTCATAGTTGTTGTTTTCCAGTTCCTAAATGAAAGACATTGCCCACCCTCTGATTACAACTGAGGGAAGTGTTAAAGGAGTCAGGGCGTTACACCCCTGCTTGAAACTCTGATCAGTCAAGGCTCTAGGCTGCTGACTTAATTCTCTGTGATCCATACCTCAAGGAGACCTCACACAAGATTCGGATAGTCTGCCATACTTCTAGATATTTGTTATTTCTTTGGAGACTCATGAAAGCTTTTCTTACTTTTGGACAACTCGGTTGATTGTTTCTTCGTTCTGACAATGGCTAAACAAGGATCTGCCAAGAAAACTCCAAACATTGAGCTGTTTATTAAGGTAAGTTCAAAATGTTTCTTTATTCCTTGAATCAAAAATGGTATCACTTTTCTTTACTTCATGCACTTAATTTATATTTTATTGTAATTTTAATTACTTAAATGATATTGTTTGTTAATTTATTGTTTTCTTTACTCTCTGAATTATGTTACTTTAGAATGATGTATTACAATATATATTTTAAAAGATTCTGCAGTAATAATAATTTTTAAACCGACCTCATTATATATTTTCTGTCTGCCAAGCTTGAGCTTTCTTTCACATTCTGCATGTAGAAGGAAACCAACAACCAACAAAATTTCTGATAGTACTCATGATCAGTAACATTTCTGACCATTATTATGAAGTAACATGAAGTCGATGGGTTTAGTTAGAGTATAATCTGATTGCCTATCCCTATATTTTCCTGTTAACACAAAAAGTGATAAAGGCAGGACGAACGCTGGTACAAATTGTTGAAAACTGAAACTATTGGCCGGCGAGGGTGAGACTGGACTGATTCTGTGAACCAAGCTTTGAGCCTAACCCTTAATAAACAATAGAAAACTCATTCCTTCCAACGTGAATAAATTAGCTGAGCTAGGATTTCTCTTTTTCCCTTTCTTTTTTTAGATTGAGAGGTCATCGACCACACCCTGTTTTTCCTGAATGTTCCTTACCAGTTTGCTGATGTTTGGAGAGAATAGCTTTTTATATCCAGGGTGTACTTGAATCGATTGGATTTTTGATACTAGTATTGATCTTCTATCTCAGCAAATAATAGAATTTCTATGAAAGCATCACAGCTGAGGCTATGGCTTTAAATTAATTACATCACTCATGCCATTGTAAGATGTTAAGTGAATACTGAAAGTGGCAGCTCTTACATACTACATAAAATAATATTAGGAATCCTATAAGTAATAGTATTGAGGGTTTCAGATAATGCTCATATGTAAGAATCTGAACTAATGTGCTCTGATCAAATTGGTGGATTTTCATTCAGGCACTATTCACAAGAACTCATACTTTTGTTAAGTAACAATAATATCAACAATTTAACTATTCTATTTTACTTTTATTTCATCGTAATGTTTATCTAACTATGATTATAATATGATTGTGCTTAATGTAATGTTTTAAAGTGAGAAATGTAAAATAAATGTGATTACGCTAGATCTAAGACTGAGTGAGTTCACGGTAAACTGCTCATGAATTAAGTGAGAATGGGACCCTGAGAGAAGTTCATATAAAAACTTGCAGTGAAACAGAACCAACTTATTATGCTCATCTGCCAAATTTACAACATCCTTGATCAGAAGTGGACATAAAGGACATATATAAAAATATATTTTATAGGAGACACACTACTGCACATTTTTGTGAATGAGAAAGAAATAGAACAAAAGAGAGCAAAAAGATCTACAAAAAGGAATATGATTAATTGCATTAGAAAGAATATATTAATGAGAAATGTGGATCTCTTAAAAACAGATAATAATGATATTGCAAATAAAAGTATGAACACAGAACATATATAACAGTAACAACCAGAGCAGAAAATGATTTGAATTCTTATTGATTACTTTGCAACAGTATTGTTATATGGTTATATTGCAGGCAGGTGGGACTAAGGGAAAAAAGTTGTTCGGCACGGACTTGAAGGGCCGAGATGGCCTGTTTCCGTGCTGTAATGGTTATATGGTTATATGGTTATATGGTTATAGTATTCACAATCGAGGAAACATAATCCCATTGCATACAGAAGATATGTCGTAGGGTAGAGCCTATTTCTGTTTCTATGTTCCCATATTCTTAGATTCATTTTTTCCCATTCTCCAAAATGTCTCCTTCTGTTATTATTGAATGAAATTCAAAGCATTTTTTAATTTATACTGAGTGCAAGTTTGGACACTTCACTGTGTACACGACGAGGGTGAGCAGCACTTCCTGCTAAAACAATAGGATACTCTGGCATGATATCTAATCATCAAATGCAGTTTTAATGTAAGCTCAGAGTGCTGACAGTGCAAGGAGCTTAATCATGAATGCTGCTGAGTGCATGGCTTCCCATACTTTGAGAAGCCATGAGTGTACTTTATCAGCCTTTTCCTGATGGTGAAGTTTGTTAGATTCCCTATGACACATATCTTATCTAAAGAGCCAGATGTGAAACTCCAAGAACTTGTTTTTTCAGATATGTATTCTCATTCAAAATGAAAAAAAAACATTAACTGGTGCATTCAAACCTACTGAAAATAATTGTCCCTATATTTAGAAAAAAACATGTAAAGTACCTGGCTGGTGGTTTTGTTAAAGGGATGGACTTGATGTGATTAATTCAGTTAAATTACCAGAAATAATTTCTACCCTTCTTTGATTGAAATAATTACTAGATTATTTTTATTTTAGTGCATTGGTGATGATTAATATTAGGCCTAATGCATTGGTAATTAATATTAGGCCTAGCATTCCAAAGTTAGAAATTGAATTTCAAAGTAATTTGTATTCGGAAGTGGCACGCTGCTTGCAGCTGCAGCTCGCCTGCAGTCCGTTTGTCTTTTCTTTCTTTATTGGTTTTCTTTTGTCCCGTTGTTCCAGTTTATTTCGGTTTATTTTAGTTGTGTATGTGTGGAGGGGTGGGTGAAACATGTTTTTTGACTCTTCCTTTGGGGTGATGCGACCTTTCTTGCTGTATCCCCCGTCTCCGTCTGCACTGAGGCCTATCGTGGAGCTGGCGGCCTCCAACAGGTCCCGACCCGAAACGTCACCCATTCCTTCTCTCCGAAGATGCTGCCTGTCCCGCTGAGTTACTCCAGAATTTTGTGTCTATCTTTGGTTTAAACTAGCATCTGAAATTCCTTCCTACCCATTTAAAGAACTTACTGTTTAAAAAACAATAATATTTCAGACGATAGAAAATGTAATCTTGTATGATGAACATTTTATAATCACAAACCTTGACATGCTATTTAATGTTTATTGGCTGTGAAACACTTTAAGACATCATGATGTTGTGAAAAATGACAATTCATCTTCACTTTCATTTGAACAGTTGGTTACTACTAAGGAAGTTGAGCTGTTCTTGAAGTTGTACAATCATCACAGTTTTTTAGAACAGAATATAGAACAGGACAGAACAAAAACAGGCCCTTCAGGCCCACAATGTCTGTGCCGAACATGACACCAAGACCATCACTTATCTACCTGCACATAACCTATAATCCCTCCATTCCCTGCATATGCCTATCCAAAAGTATTTTAAATGCCACTAATATATGTGCTTCACCACCACCCCAACAGCGAGTTCCAGGCACTCACTGCCCTGTTCAAAACTTCCCTCGCACACCTCCATCAAACTTAGGAAAAAGATTCTGACTGTCAACCCCAGCTATTTCTTTAATAATTTATATACTTTTATCAGGTCACGCGAATCCTCCAGCATTCTGGAAATAATAAGCTCCAACCTCTCCCTGGTGCTATTATTCTGTAATCCAGGCATCATTCTGGCAAACCTCCTCTGCATCCTTTTCAACGCCTCCACATCCTTCCTGTAATGGGAGAACATGAACTGCACGCAATACTCCAAATGTGGCTTAATCAAAGTCCTACAAAACTACATCATGACTTCCTGATTCTTATACTCAATGCCTTGACCTATGGAAGTTGGCTAACCATATACTTTCTTTACCTCAGTGAATGAAATATTACTTACAATTTTGCATTTACTCTGTTGAATTATACTCTGGACTACTTTACTGAGAGCATGTTTCATCTTTTCCTTTTTCCCCTTCTTCTAGGCTAGTTTTGATGGAGAGAACATTGGAAACTGTCCCTTTTGCCAGCGTTTGTTCATGGTTCTGTGGTTGAAAGGGGTTGAATTTAATGTGACAACAGTGGATATGAAAAGGTAAGTGTAAGATCGAAGAAATTTAGATTTATAGAAACATCTGCACAGAAGACGGCTATGCGATCCATTATGGGTATAATAGTACACAATGAACTTCAATTTAATCTGAAACAAACATACAAAGTGCTGGAGTAACTCAGCGGTTCTTCTTCCATTTGAAGAAGGGTGCTGACACGAAATGTCACCCGACCAGAACATTCTATGATCAGGTTGTAGATGTGCATGTCCCTTTAATTATAGGCTGTGTAGCCCTACTAACCACTCCCCTTTTATCAAGTATATTAATGTCTCCCCACCCCCCAGTACGCTCTCTAGTAAAACGTGCAGACCATGTACAGCTAGGGCATCAGTGAATGTGTGATTAATAAAGGCCATAGTAAAGAAACACTGTGTGAGTGCACATACTTTACATGGTGTCAGTGGTTTCGAATCTTGCGTCTCCTGTTTATCGTGTTTAGTTTCTTTTGCCCCAGTTTCCCTTCCCTGCCGGGCCATGGCTTCCTCCTGCCGCAAGCCAGACCCTCTGGTCTTCGACGATGACATCGCTCACCGGTGGAATGCGTTCCGTCGGGACTTTCAGCATTATGTCACTATCGTCCACCCAGCTGCTTCCCCTGCAGTTAAAGCATCACTGCTCTTGAATCTGGCCGGCTCTGAGGCTTTGGAGCGCTCTGAGTCGTTTGTGTACGGGGCGAATGATGATCCCCAGGACCTTGATTGCCTAATCGGGAAGTTCACTGAGATGTGCGACGTTCCCGCGAACTCTATCCTGGAGCGTTTTAAGTTCTTCGCTCGTCGTCAGAATCCCGGTGAGTCTGTCGGCAACTTTTATGCTGCCCTACGGCATCTAGCTAGACGGTGCAACCTGGGTGACGCGACCCCCGATACCCTGACCCGCGATGTCTTGGTGTACGGTCTACGGAATGACAAGCTGCGTTCGGAGCTCCTGTGCAAGCCTGACTTGACCCTCCATGAAGCTCTGCACGCCTCCAGAATGGCGGAGGCTGTTACCTCTGCTGTGCCCCCCTCTGACCATGCGGTTAGAGCGGCTACCTTCGCCACCCGCCGTCCTGCTAATCAGGCTCGCCGTGCGCCTAGCTCCGCCTCCAGCTCCAGGCCGGGGCAGCGTTGCCCGAACTGTAACTTTGAATCTCATCATTTCAATGTGTGCCCTGCGTTGGGAAAGACCTGTAATTTCTGCAACAAACTCAACCATTTCTCAGCAGCCTGTCGCTCTCGCAGGAATCCTGCCCAGCAACAGCGTCGGCCATCTAATTACCTGGTACGGGATGATACTGTGTCTGGTTCCTATCAGCCTGCTGACAACCTCCCACTGTCTGACTCAGCCTCCTCCCAGAGCGAGCTCAGTGTGTTTTCAGTTAGAAAGACACCTGCCCTGATTACAGACCCGACTGTGCAAGTTACTGTTAATGGTGCTACTTTCTCTGCCAAGGTCGATACTGGGGCTGTGACAAACGTTATGTCTACCAGCCTGTTCAAGAAGATAAGGACTAATGAGCGGATTACCACTGAGCGCTCTGTCCTTCGAGCCTGTGGGGGAGGTCTGCTTGTTCCTGTGGGGAAGGCCACCTTGAACTGTAAAGTGCTGAATGCCGTTCGGCCCCTCTCTTTCTTTCTGATTGACGGCAAATGTGTTCCACTGCTTGGCGTTAAGGCATGCCAAGACCTCGGGTTGGTCAATTTCCACCGGGATATCCGCTTGCTTCAGCAGCCTCTGGACCCACTGGCCGAGTACCCTGATCGGTTTGACAATGCGTTGGGGAAGCTTCCCTGCAGCTATAAGATCTCTCTCAATCCAAACATGGACCCGGTTGTACGCCCACCTCACCGAGTCTCCTTCGCGATGAAGGACAGGGTCGAGTCTACCCTCCGTGACATGGTGACTACGGGTATTCTGAAGGAGGTGAGTGAGCCGACCCAGTGGGTCTCCACCATGGTTGTTGCTGCCAAGAAAGACAAGAGCGAGATACGGATCTGCATCAACCCTAAAGATCTGAACCTGGCTATCAAGCGCCCACACTATCCTATGCGTACTGTCGAGGATGTTGCTGCACAGGTCGGCCCGGCCACTTTGTTTTCAGTGCTGGATGCAAAGAGCTCGTTTTGGCAGATACCGTTAGATGAACGATCGTCTTACCTGACGACTTTCGCCACTCCCTTCGGGAGGTTCCGATTCCTGCGCATGCCGTTCGGGATCAGCTCCGCTAGCGAAGTTTTTCAGAGAACGATGGAACAGCTGTTCGCGGGGCTCCCGTGCGCTATTATTGTCGATGACATCTTGGTTTATGGAAAGGATGTCGAACAACACGACCATAACCTCCGACTGGTCCTGGATCGAGCTCGGGAGGTGAACCTGAAGCTCAACCCCAACAAATGCCGGTTCCGCGTCCCGGAGGTCACCTATGTGGGACATGTTTTCACAGCGTCCGGGCTGAAGCCCGACCCACAGAAGACAGCCGCGATTTCGGAGATGCCTGCTCCTGAGGACGTGCCGAGCCTCCAGCGCTTCCTTGGCATGGTTAATTACCTGGGGAAGTTCATCCCCGACTTGAGTGAGTTGAGTGCTCCCTTAAGGGACTTGGTAAAAAAAGATACTGCATGGTCCTGGTTCCCGCAACACCAGGCTGCTTTCGATGTGCTCAGGTCCAAGCTCATCTCCACCCCGACGCTGAAGTATTTTGACCTGAACCAACCTGTCGTCATCACCTGCGATGCCTCCAAGTTCGGACTGGGTGCTGCCTGTTTGCAAATCCATGATGGGGTACAGCTGCCTGTGTCTTTCGCGTCCCACACGATGACTCCAGCTGAGCAGCGCTATGCCCAGATTGAGAAGGAGCTGCTGGCTGTCGTTTTTGCCTGCTCGAAGTTCAAAGACTACATTCTGGGCACCGAATTTTCAATTGAGACTGATAACCAGCCCCTGGTCACCATCCTCAGCAAGCCGATTCACGCTGCTTCCTCCAGGCTCCAACGGATGATGCTTCAGCTGCAGCGTTTCACCTTCTCCATGGTGTACCGTAAAGGCAAGGACATGTTTATCGCTGACACGTTGTCTCGGGCACCTCTTGCTTCGACCACCCGTCACCCTTACGAGGCTTCCAGCATGATAGTCATGAACGTCAACTTTGTGCCCTCCAACCAGCTCAAGTCCCTGGTCGAACACACTGCTGCTGACGCCTCTCTCCAACAGCTGGCTGCAGTCATTCAGCGAGGCTGGCCTGAACGACGTTCTTCCCTACCCGCCGCGGTAGTGCCTTACTTCCTGGTCCGTGACGAGTTGGTGCTGCGGGATGGTGTAATCGTTAAGGGTCACAAAGTTGTGGTGCCTGAGGCTCTACGGCAACAGTATTTCGACACTGCTCATCGCTGCCATCCCGGTGCCGAGGCCACTCCATCGCTCAGAGCCAGTTTTACTGGCCCGATATGTCTGTTTACTTCCGGGGCCGGGTGTCTTCGTGCCCAACCTGCAACAGTCTTGCATCGCAGCAGCAGCGACAACCCCTTCTACAACAGCCTGCACCTGACTTGCCATGGTCGGCGCTGGCAACTGACATCTTTGAGTGGCACGGCAAGCACTTCTTGGTGCTTGTTGACTCCTACTCTAACTGGTTTGAGGTCGACCAGCTGTCATCTCTCTCCTCTTCTTCTATTGAAAAGTTGCGCCGCCACTTTGCCACCTTTGGGTCCCCTGCAAGCCTGCAGTCCGACAACGGCAGCCAGTTTACCAGCGCGGAGTTCAAGGACTTTGCTGATCGTTGGAACTTTCGGCATTACACTAGCAGCCCTGAATACCCTCAAAGCAACGGCCTGGCTGAGCGAGCTGTCCGCAGCGCGAAAGGTTTATTGGAGCGTTGCCGGGTTTCCAAATCTGACATCTACCTCGCCCTGCTCAACCTCCGTAACATTTCCCGGGACAACGTCTTGGGGTCCCCGGCGCAGCGCCTCATGTCACGGGTCACACGCCCTCCCATTCCGGTGGCCCAGCAGACTCTTGCTCCCGCTGTTTTGAAGCCTGCCATGGTTCGTGAGCGCATCACCGCTAAGCAGTCCATCCAGAAGTGCTCCCATGGTAGGTCCTGCCGTGCCCTTCCTGCCCTGTCTCCTGGTCAGGTTGTCCGCATGCGTTCCACCTCTGGTCACCCTAGCCTTGCGGTTGTTGTCGGGCCTGCCGCAACACCCCGTTCCTATCTGGTCAACCTCGATGGCACTGTTTACCGTCGTTCCCGTCAACACCTCCGCCTCGTGAATGAGCCTCCTGCTCCTCCTGCTGTTCCCCATGCTTCTCCTCTGTCTGCTATTCCGCCTGCTGCATTCACTTCGCGTGCGCCTGCTAGACCGGTCCCGGTCCTTCTCCCTGTGTCTGTTCCCGTTCCTCCGCCCTCTTCTCCCCCGTCGCCTAGTCGCTCGCCTTCCATCCCCTTATCGCCACGGGCGTCCCCGCCTCGCAGCGCTCCTGTCGTGGGGTCTTTCCCAGTTTCACCTGCTTCTGTTCCTTTGGGGGGAGGGGGTGTGAGCGGGATTCGCACCCGCTCTGGCCGTCTTGTGCAGGCACCTGACCGCTACGGTGATTACATATGATTGCTGCTATTGTATTGTCCAGTTGCCCTAGCGCGTGAGACATGGTCGGCTGTCACGTTCCTTTCTTTTATAAGAGGAAGGATGTAGATGTGCATGTCCCTTTAATTATAGGCTGTGTAGCCCTACTAACCACTCCCCTTTTATCAAGTATATCAATGTCTCCCCACCCCTCAGTAGGCTCTCTAGTAAAAATGTGCAGACCACGTACAGCTAGGGCATCAGTGAATGTGTGATTAATAAAGGCCATAGTAAAGAAACACTGTGTGAGTGTACATTCTTTACACAGGTGAATTGTCATTACATGGAATTAAGGTCAACACTTAACATCGATCTATCCGTGGCTCTCAAGTAAATTTAAGGAATTTGTGAAGTTGACTTTTTTGTTGTATTCATGATTATAAACTATGAATTATCATCACAGTTAAGGCCACCTTTATAACAGTTCCTACAGTTGTATGTTATAGAAACGCAAGTTTAACCTATAATGAACAATGTTAATTGAAGCTGACTCGGAGTGTTAACTCTGTTTCTCTTTCTACAGATCTATTTCCAGCAATTGCTGTTTTGAGTTACATTGTTAGTTTTAGGGTATCTATATCTGCACACCGCCTCGGATGCCTGGAAGAGAACTTAAAATTGGATATTAAAATATAATGCCAGTTCTCTTACTTGGCTTCCCAGGACAGCTAGTACCTCATGGACCCACAATTGTTCAGAAAATACAGCATGGCATTTTGAAATTAGGCAACCCAAACTAGGCAGCATCATTAGCTAATGCCAGCTGCCAACGGTGAATGGAGATATTTTTTGTATCTGGGATATATTGCAATCTTATTTCCACTCCATATTGGAGTCACATTTTTCCATCAACTCACAATTGTTTTACTTCTTGCAGGAGACCGAAGGAATTGCTCCACCTCGCTCCAGGCACCAACCCACCATTCCTTATTTTCAATGGGGAATTAAAAACTGATTTTATCAAGATTGAAGAGTTTCTTGAAGAGACGCTGGCTCCACCCAGGTATAGGATACAAATCATAATATAAATGCAGCTATAATGTTTTTTAAAGTATTAACTTCAACACATTGAGCTAGACGCAAAAAATGCCAGAACATTTGCCAATGGGAAATCTGGAGGACCACTAAATCCTTTTGATAGGATTACAAAAATGGGGCATGCAGAATTAATTTAACTCGGTGTGCTGAAGGGTCTGTTTACATGTTGTATCATGATAATATCATGTTGTATGATGATAAAGTATAAGAATGTAAATAGGGTGCAGTAAAGTTCCAATAATCCACCATCTGATTATTTGGAAATCAAAGGGTTTAGAGTCTTGGTCACCAATTCCCACACTCTCTTTAACACCATTTCCAACACTCTCGTAAAGAAAATTTGACTACAGTAAACCCGCATTATAATGGACCCTAAGGGGGATGTGGTGTCCGTTAGTTCCAATTGTCCACTGTAACCAACCATGCGGTTATTATTGTATAAATATTAGTAAAAAACAACTACAGTTGCTCGATAATGCATAAAAGAATACAAAATGTTGGAATAACTCTGCTGGTCAAGCAGCATCTCTGGAGAACATAGATAGATTATGTCTTGGGTCCAGACCCTTTTTCAGGCTCACTGTCTGGAACTGGACCTAGAATCCAGAGGTTCCCGCGGCAGATAACTCCCGGAATGTACCAAGGAACGGAATGAAGACAGACTCTGCAAACAACCCATTGAGCCGCTGAAAACAATAATGGATTCACTGGCCGCCGCGAACAAAGGCAGACCCGTGCAGTAGCCGGCCAGGTTCACCGCAGCAAAGAAAGACCCAGTGGACTTTTGCCTGCGGGGGAAGCTCAGAACCATCCAAGCTCAACCCCGAAGACCAGTGAGTCGAGGAGGATGGATTCTCTGGTGATGATGGCTGCGAGGAGTGGGTCGGTAGGAGAGCATTCGGGGTATTGCCTTCATCACATTGGTCGGTGCAGGAGATGCCCCCAGGACACAGAGGTAATTGGGCGAGGAGAGGGACGTCGGTTCACCAGCCGAGCTGGTTGAGGGTGATGGAGGAGGCCCTGCAGCAGCCTGGGGCTTACCTGAGGCACTCCACTACATCCAGCAGGTGGACCGGATTGTGAAATTTGGGCTTTTTACATTTGTAACTGGCGCCAAAATATGGCAACGTATGTGTATGAGCTGTGCAAAAACAATTTCAGTGTGCAGTGAACTACCATTGAACTATTGGCAACCCAGTTCCTTTGCTTCCTTTATTTTCTGCAAAAACCCACCGTTTCTTATACTCTCTTAAAACGTACTGGGGTATTATTTCAAGCACTCTCTTTAAACTTACCAGGTTCACTTACAAATTCATTATTCTATGAATTTCTTAATCAATATATAGAGATCCCTACTTGTCTTCAAGTTTGTGGATGATACAAAGCTGGGTGGCATTGTGAGCTGTGAGGAGGATGCTATGAGTCTGCAGGGTGACTTGGACAGGTTGGGTGAGTGGGCAGATGCATGCCAGATGCAGTATAATGTGGATAAATGTTAGATTATCGACTTTGGTTCAAGAACAGGAAGGCAGATTATTATCTGAATGGTATAAGATTAGGAAAAGGGGAGGTGCAATGAGACCTGGGTGTGCTTGTATATCAGTCACTGAAAGTAAGCATGTAGGTACAGCAGGCTGTGAAGATAAAGAATGGCATGTTGGCCTTAATTGATAGTGGATTTGAGTTTAGGAGCAAAGTTGTCCTACTGCAGTTGTACAGGGCCCTGGTGAGACCGCACCTGGAGTATTGTGTGCAATTTTAGTCTCCTAATTTGAGGAAAGACATTATTGCTATTGAGGGGGTGCACCTTAGGTTCACCAGGTTAATTCCCAGGATAGTGGGACTGACAAATGATGAATGAATGGGTCGACTGGGTTTGTATGCATTTAAATTTAGAAGGATGAGAGGGGATCTTATAGAACCATATGCCATTTTTAAAGGATTGGACAGGCTAGACGCAGGAAAAATGTTCCCGATGTTGAGGGAGTCCAGAACCAGGGGTCACAGTTTAAGTATAATGGGTAGGTCATTTAGGACTGAGATAAGGAAAAACCTTTTCACCCAGAGAGTTGTGAATCTGTGGAATTCTCTGCCACAGAAGGCAGTGGAGGCCAATTCACTGGATGTTTTCAAGAAAGAGTTAGCTATAGCCCTCAGGAATCAAGGGACATGGTAAAAATCAGGAATGGGGTTCTAATTTTAGATGATCAGCCATAATCATATTGAATGGCGGTGCTGACTCGAAGAGCCGAATGGCCTACACCTGCACCTATTTTTCTATGTTTCTAGTGAGGTTGCAACACTGAACCTCCTTTCAGGAAATGAGGTAGGCCGGGTGACCAGAGTGTCAGTGGGGGAGCACTCTGGATCCAGAGACATAAATCTGCTGTTTTAAAGCAGTTACTTCAACCTGCCTTAGATCATATATAAACCACATACTTTATCACTACAGTTTAGGACAGAAATACAGCAGTGTCTTGATAAGCTGGCCAAGCGAGCCAATGAATAGCTGATTGATTTTAATTCAGATATGTGTGTGATGGTGCATTTTGGGAAGTCGATCCATGGCAGGAACATTTCCTATTGCAATAGCTCTAGCTGCAGATATCAGATTTGAATAGACAAGTGCTGTATAAATTTATAACTCTATGGGAACTACATTTGGTTATGAGGAAAGAGGTAGTGATTAACATAACAAGATCCTTCCCTCCAATTTCTTTAGTTAACACCCCCCCCTTTTCTCTCCCCTCTCTTTCCTGTGCCCCACCCTAGTGTGCACCCATTTCTAGTCCTATCCCGCTCCCATTTCCTCCTCTTTTCCTTCCATTAAAAGGTAAGATCTCCACCCGAAATGTCCACTATTCCTTTGCCTCCACAGATGCTGCCTGACCGCCAATTTCCACAGCAGGTTGATTTTTGCACTGAATTGTTAATAATAGACTATCCTCTTCCATCAGGTACCCACATCTCACGCCTCGCCAGCCAGAATCATATGCCGCTGGCAGTGATGTCTTTGCCAAATTTTCAGCATACATCAAGAACACAAGTAAAGCTGCCAATGAAAGTAAGGTTCACTGTCAAAATGAATGAAACCAAAACTTCGAGTTGTGCCGCGAAGAATAGTTGGAACAGACTGAATGCAAAATACACCAATTCATGAGGGGTTAACAAATTGAAAACATAAATTAAAAATTTTAGTTTTAATAACATTGGGGGATGCTAAATGCAGTGGGAACAGACAGTCAATTCTTGTTAATTGGCACATATTCCGAATATTCACTATCCAACTCTATTTTGAATGTTCTCCCTTTTATTTTGACAATAAAAGGGAGAACATTGATGATAAACTGATAATTACTCATCAGATTTGTGTTTATTTGAATGAAGTGTAAATTGTTTTACAAACCATACAAACCTCTCCAAACAATGCAGAGTGGAAGACTATGCAATTCAGTGACCCGACAAGCGCACACAGAAAAAAGTATCTGCAAAAGAAAAAAATATGTTTATACAAGAAATAACACCCTAAAATTTCCCAGTTTGATATCATCCTTACTCCTTATAGCTTTGGAGGATCATTAACCTAATCAAAGGATACATATTAATATATGCGACGCATACAATAGCCAATACGTAATTCAGTCGACTAAGTTATTTGCCTTCAACATCGTATCATTCGAAATCTGGTATGTTGGATAATCTGACATACAGTATACATCTATGTTGGGTTGTGTTAGATTAATGAGAATTGACTGAACAAATTTCTCTGTTCTTCAATAAGATTAGAACTGATCTGATTGTAGCTCCAGCCAACCAGACACTCACTCTGATCCCACAACCACATTTGGTTGCAGGCCTAACCCTTCGGTTAATTAAAAGTATAAGTATACAGTGAAGTAAAAAAAAGAAACAAAAAAACAGTTTGTTAAACTGATATTTTTAATGAACGTTTGTGACACGGGGACATCACTTATATATCAGCCCAGGATGACTGCAAATTGCCTTCAGCCTCTCAGCAATGCCTGTTCCCAAGTTGTCAGTGGATGCAGGAGGTCTGATGTGTAATGGGCCTGTCCCACTTGGGCGTCATTTGCACATCATTTACGCGAGAGGCCGGTAGTGACTGTACCGCGAAAATCTTCTCCCAGTACGACAGTCGCGCGCCAAGTGCTCTTGAGGTCCCTGCTTCTTTTGGGAGCCATTTGCGATGTTGTTCGTACTTAGTCCGATCTCCGTGGTAATGATTTTCACAGTGAAAAGTTTTCAAACCCACGCGCGCTTTATACCCGGGTGGTCACATGGTCCGCCGCGTCACTGCATATGCCACCACGCTTCACCACGTGCGCCAACCAATTTTTAGGATGTCGCGTAAATGACGTGCAAATGAAGCCCAAGTAGGTCAGGCCTTTAAGCAGCAAACCTCCAGCACTTTCCTCCTTGCTGTATTACAGTGGGCAGACACAGGGGTCAAAGACATAATTAACCATGGTGACTATTCCCTGCAGAACCATTGCCCACAATTAAGCACACACTGTTTTTTTTTTTAACATATCTTGACTCAAACAACTGCAGAGGGTTTTCCAGCACACCCTCACATGGCTAACTATGCCGTTTTTGGCTTTGTAGAATTTGAGAATGCTTTGCTGAAGGAGCTGAAAAGATTGGACAACTACCTGAGAGAACCCCTTCCTGATGAAATTGATGCCAATAGTACAGAGACGATTGTTAGCTCCACGAGGAAATATCTAGATGGAAACAAGTTCACGTTGGCAGACTGCAACCTGTTACCTAAGCTTCATATCATCAAGGTAACATTACAAATATAATTCTTAAATTCTTAAGTTATGTTTTCTCTATATTGTACAAATGGAATTAGAGAAGAGAGCAGTATTAATTTAATGTGAAATGCAAATATCCATTTATTTGGTTTTAGAATCATTTTTTGTTAAAGAGGAAATCAATGGAATGTTATTCGTTTTTTTCTTTCAAAACATAAGAGAAATCATTCTACTTGTTTACAAACATATGCGAGACTCTGTCTGCCAAAACACGCATGGGCTGTGATATCCCTGGTCTCAATATGCCGAAGGAAGAAAGACATGGAACCAGCTCCACATGCACACCTATAGAGCATGGCATCTTGCACTGATATAGATTGGATGGGTGCCAAGATTATCAAAAATGAATAACCTTTCCTTCTCCCCGTGGAAATGGACCAATAATCATAGAGTCATGGAAGCCCTTCGACCCAACTTGCCCATTCCAACCAAGATACCCCATCTACATTAGTCCTACCTGCCTGCATTTAGCCCATATCTCTCTAAACCTTCCCTATCCATGTAATTGTTCAAATGATTTTTAAATGCTATTATACATCCTGCCTCAACTACCTCCTCTGGCAGCTCGCTCCATATACTCACCACCCTCTCTGTGTAAAAGTTGCCCCGTGTTCCAATAAATTTTTTACCCTCTCATGTAAAACCTATGTTGTCTGGTTCATGATTTCCCTACTGTGGGTAAAAGACTGTATTCACCATTTCTACTCCCCTCATGACACACTTGATAAGATCACCCCTCATCCTCTTGTGTTCCAACCAATAAAGTTGTAGACTGCCCAACCTCAGGCTTAAATCCTGGCAACTTTCTTGTAATTCGTCTCTGCAGTCTCTCCTGTTTACCAACATCTTTCCTAGAGTAGGGTGACCAAAACTTAACACCATGCTCCAAATGCGGCCTCACCCAACATCTTGTACAACTGTAGCATAACATTCCAATTTTTATACACAATACCCTCACTGGTAAAGGCCAATGTACCAAAAACCTTATTGACCACTGTATCTACCTGTATGTAGACAAAATTGCTGGAGAAACTCAGCGGGTGAGGCAGTATCTATGGAGTGAGGGAAATAGGCACGTTTTGGGTCGAAACCCTTCTTCTACCTGTAACACGACTTTCAAGAATCGAAGCACCTGCACTCCTCGATCTCTCTGCCAGTCCATTCACTGTGAAGGTTTTGCCCTGGTTTGACTTTCAAAATTGTGACATCTCACATTTATCTGCATGAAAGTACATTAAGCATTCCTCAGCACATTTGCCCAACTGATCAAGAACCTGCTATAATTTGTGTTAATCATATTTCCTATCTACGATATCACCCATTTTAGAGTAATCTGCAAATTTACTCATCATGCCTTCTATATTCTTATCCAAATTGTTGATATAAACCTCAAACGGCCCAGTTCCAATTCCTGAGGCACACCACTGGTCATAGGCCTCCAGTCCTAAAAACAGCCTCTGTTTCCTTCCATATAGCCAACTCGCTATCCAGTCGGCTCGCTCTCCCTAAATCACATACAATCTAACCGTACAGAACAGCCTACCAAATGCCTTGCTGAAGTCCCTGTAGACAACTCCTATAACTTTGCCTTCATCAATCATTTATGTTACTTCTGCATTTTTAACTCCTGGGGCTGCCATGTCTATATCCATAACTATTTTAAATTTAATAGCGCAGTGATCAAGTACTCTCCAAAAGGCTTGCCCATGCACACTTCAGTCACTTGCTCTTCCCAATTTCCTAAGAGTATATCAAGTTTTGCCTTCTCCTGTGTATACCCCTCTGCACATTGCCTGAGGCAACTTTGCTGAACATATTTTACAAACTCCTCACATTCTAAGCCAGGGGTCGGCAATCAACGGCCCCCAGGCTGAATGCGGCCTGTAACCCGTAATCATCCGGCCTGCCGAGCGTGGCTGAACGCCGCCAAGCGCCAAACGCCGAGCTCTGGTTTACCGCACCCTGCGCAAAGCTGCTGGCACCTTCTGTGAACACGTTGTTGTGACAGATTATTATATCGTTCAAAGAATCTTTCCTCTAGCAACTATGATTGAAGACAGGGGTTAGGAGACAATTTCGAAACTCATTTACGCACTCTCCATGAGACATTCAATGTCGTCCAAATAGAAATCTTCAAAACACAGTCTCTTAGTTAATAGTTTCTTTATTGTCGTAGTAAAAACAGTAAGATATTCATCTGAACTCCTTCTTGTTTAAGTACATTTTACTCGCAGTCAAACTCGTGCATGGTGGAACTCGTGCATGGTCGAAAGCTGTGGCCTCTCCCCCATGCTTTTTCAAACTAAACTAAACTAAACAAATTACTAGGGCGTCTGCGTGAGAATCCCAGCCGCAAATACGCCTCCAACTACGTAAAAATCCCACCCACATAATTACAGGCAGATAACATTTAAAGGTAACTGGTTCTAGTTATAACATACTGAGTTAAGCTAAATGGCTACTACACACGTTTAAGAAAGAACTGCAGATGCTGGAAAAATCGAAGGTAGGCAAAAATTGTGGAGAAACTCAGCAGGTGTGACATGCAAGGATTGCATGAGGCTGCCTCACCCGCTGAGTTTCTCCAGCATTTTTTTCCACCTCTGTGAACACGTGATTTGATGCCTGCCATCCAGGGCGGGAGGGAGGCGGGATCCATGTATACACGTGATAAATGTGGCCCGCCATCCGCTCACAGACATGCGTCCTGGCCCCTATGCAGAACAGGGTTGCCGACCCCTTGTCTAAACCCTTAGCACTATGACAGTCCGTCATTATTGGGAAATTTAAAAACCCTTCTAGGCTAGCCTTATTAATCTTGTAGCTGCCTGAAATCTCCTGTCATATATTTAATTCCCATTGACTATTTGGTGGCCTGTATTAAACTCCCAACAAGGTGATCATTCCCATTGCATTTCACAGCTCCACTCATATTGTCCCACTGAATGAACCATCAGTAATGTCATCTCGGACGATTGCCGTGACATTCTGCTTAATCAGTAAAGCAACACCCCTTTTTATTTTACTTTCACCTCTATCTCTCCAGTAGCACGTGTACCCTGGAATATTAAGCTGCCAGTCCTGCCCCTCTCTTAGCTAAGTTACCATAAAGGCTACAACATCTCAGTCGCATGTACTTGTATACACCCTGAGTTCATCCATCTTACTCGTCAGGTCTTTCAGATTAAAATAAATGAAATTCAGTTCAATTGTCCTTCCTTGCTTCCTGTCATGCTCCTGCCTATTCTGTCCGATGAACTTTCTTTCATCACCATCACCATACTCACTTCCAGCCTCTCACCTGCCTAAAGCCAGCATCGCAACCCACCTCCCAGCCAATCCAGTGTCAACCCACCCGTGTATCACTAGCAAACCTGCCTGCCAGAATATTGGTTCCACTCCTGTTCAGGTGCAACCCATCCCTCTTCGACAGGTTACAGAAGGGATCCCAATGGTCCAAAAATATGAATCCCTGCCCCCTGCACCAACTCCTCAGTCACACACTCACCTGTCCTATCTTCCTGTTCCTACTCTCACTACCATGTGGCACCGGGAGTAATCCCAAGATCACTACCCTGGAAGTCCTGCTTTTTGGCATATTGCCTAACTCCCTAAATTCATTTTGCAGAAGCTGGTCCCTTTTCCTACCCATAAGTCATTGGTGACAAAATGCACAACAACTTGGAATAACAAGTGGCTGATATTGTTGGCATTAATTAATTGTCATCAGGGAGAACCTTGAGCTACAATTATTGCAGGAAAATCTGGATACTCTGAGGCTCTTCTGCCTGGAGAGTTTAGAGTGTTTAGGGAGTTTATATGTGTATAGTTTGTTTCATGGTCACCTATTATCTATCTATGAGATGTTCTCTGTGCCTAATTTAAGAATTTCCTAAAGCACACTATAAAGCCCAAACTTCAACAAGCTGTGTGGCATTGTCAGCCAAGATCTGAATCACACTAAATTCTGAATTCCCACTGACAGCTGGAAGAATGAAGCCCGTAACAGCTTAGTGTGAAGAAGGAGGGTCAATGTGGAAGGCCGCCAACAATCCCAGAATGAAGACCACAGGCAAACTGGGAAGCAGAATGTTCCATGGCTTCCACGGGGCACCTGGTCCTCTGTCTCCTAGAGGAAGCCTCCATACTCACAAATTAAGCTTCACTCCCACACTATCACTATAGCCAAGCATCATACAGAGACAGACATTGCTGTCTCTCCTATTTTTCAAGATGTTGACCATCATGTGGTATGATAATTCATGTGGTAACTCAGCATGTGGGAAGGTCAGCTTGTAGTTAAGTGCCCTGGCATAACTATATTGACTCTGGTTGCCCTATGTGTTTAGTTAAATGTGTTGCTGCGTAGCCATATTTACAATTTACAAACTGGTTGGATTACAAACATTTCTCAGAAATTGTACTTGCATGTATTTGCTTCCTTCAATGCTAAAGTAACAATGGCTGTGTCTGGGCTACTCTGCAGGTGGCTGCCAAGAAATACCGGAATTTTGAGATTCCCAAGGAAATGTCTGCACTCTGGCGTTATCTGAAATATGCAAATGAACGGAATGAGTTCAACCAAACCTGCCCATCCAATGAGGAGATTGAAAGGGTATACGCTGACATTGCAAAAGAAATGCAATGAAGATAACTGACTCGCCTCATACTGCAGAGTCCCATTATATGGAATTATCCAATTCTATTCCTCAAACAGAGAAGAGGTGGGGAAATCTGTTTCACTTCCATGTGTTCACAATGCAAATCTAGCAAGACGCTGATGTTAAATGAGGCTTTGTTACTCTGCGGTATAAGCACTTAATCTATCCTGATTCAATTGATATGGTCCATCTAATCATAAAATTACTCTTTGCGAGAACATGATAGATTCTCTTTGTTACAGATCAAATCATCACAAAAAAAAATAGAAAAAAGGATAGTAATTGACATAGAGCTTGTAATCTCCCTCCGTCAGTGTACGTAAAAATGTATTTGCCCTTAAAATGTGTTTATTTTCCTATAATTGGACGGTTTGATCATAAAACCACACATATCCACTTTATCATGGGTAAAATTCAATTTTACTGCACAGTGCACCGATCAAATACATACTGAACTCGTCTAGCTGCCTATAAACAAATTGCTGGGGGAACTTTGCGGGTCAGGCAGCACTGGGTTGTGACTACAGTTGTCAGGATGTCGTCTGTCCATTTTTGCTCAATATACCAGCATCTGCACTCTTATGTATCCCTCTTAATAGGAGTTAATAGTTCATACAATGTACATTAAAACAATCTTATTCTCTGCTAATTTGGGGCAAACTTGAGCTCCATTAATTTATTGGAATCAATGCTTTTTTGAATGGGAGAGAGAGCTGAGCCTGTCTTACTCACTCTCCAACTGCCCTGTGTGTTGGAGAAAGCTTTTCTTATTCACAGAATGTGGATATAACGGTCAATGCCAGCATTAATTGTCCATCCTTAATTGCCGCTCAACTGAGCGGTAGTTAAGGATTGGTCTGGAGTTACATTCAGAACAGACCATGTCAGGACACCAAATTTTCTCCTCGAAGGATACAAATGAATTCGATCTGAGTCCAACTACTATCTACCAGCCCCTGTCTCTACCCTTACCCCTCACCTTCCCTCCCCCAACTGATCACATTTGCCATATATTTTCTTTATTTTTCCACTGATCAACTACCGATCTCTATGTTTATACATCGTGCTGCTCCTCCTCCACTAGGCTTGATGTCACCTCTCTACCTCTCTGTCCACCCCCCTCCCCCCCCCCCCCCCACCTCCGTACACTGACTACCTTCCCTCCACTGCAAGGTCTTGACTAAAAACATCAACCATTCTGTTCCCTCCACAGATACTGCTTGACCTGTGAAATCTTCCAACAGTTTATTTTTTTGTTAGGTTTTATTAGCAGTTAAATTCCACACTTGCCATCATAATGAGTCATTTTTCTTTTAATTCCATACTTTATTTAAAAAATTGGATATGAAATTAAATTACCCAGATTCTATAGCATGATTTAAACTCATGACGATGGAACAAGTGTCCATAATTCACTCCTAATCGAGTAACTTGAAGCCAATGTAAACAAAACTATCACTGCATTTTTGCTCGTTGCTGGTAGCTTCAAAATCATACTTAAATAGGCATGAACTGAAGACAACTGAATACACAATTAAATAACCTATACTAAGATTTCAGTATAGTTCCTTCACAGTGTCACTCATGCACTGGCATTTCAATTCATGTCCTCAAAAATAATGACACAAGTTGGAAAGAGCATCAGTCATGATAAACAGGGCTAGCAAGTTCTCTTTACTAATCTAACATTGCAATACATCTTTGCCTACCATTTACTTCCTCAGTTAGCATTCTAATGTCTGATCAAGGCACATTGTCAACAAACTATGCACTTCAGAATGTTGCCCAGCAGCAACAGAGGGTTATCTTGAAATATTTTCCCCTTGTGATATGGCCACATAATGAAATTTGGGTCAGGTTTTACCCTTCTATCTCCAAACAGTGCTCCGTATGTGAGATGGTCAGACCATAACTGAATACTAAGTGGGGATATAGAGAGTGTCAGCCTTGGTCTCTCACGCCTGTCCCAGCCTCACGCTGGACTAACAGTATCCTAACAGACAAGATCAAAGGAACACAAAACAGTAAATCCAATGAAAGCCTCAAATTTGTAGGACAAAGTTTGCATTTTCAATTTGCTTTTGACATCCACAGTATTTCAGAATGTGTTTGTGTGATCTCAAATACAAGTCTGAGTTGATGATAATGTGAATACAGCAAAAATAAATTTGCTTTGGGTTGATACATTGTCAGATTATCCTGAAATAAGATGCATGCCTACAGACCAGAATTTGACAAGTAATACTATCTTCATGTTTTATTAAGAAATCATTAAGAAATCATATACTAATAATATTTTAACAAATATGTGAATGTATGAAAGCTCACCTGACTGGTATGTGCATGTCCATTAATATATCCCAGAAAATATATTGTTTAACGTACGTTTGAAACTATGTCATTGTTTTCTTGTTTTAGTTAATACCATCTGATAAATGTATATGCTTTAGATGTGCCTTTTTGGTATGCTAGTTCATCTTATGCCCATTTACAGCCTGACTTTCTTTTGAAGTAAATATTTCCCAATTCCATTTCAGTGGCACTTGTGTGTTCTCAGTTAAAATTCAAGCATTAATTGTTTGAAAGTGAGTGTGCATGGAAAAATGAGAAGGAATGTGTGTGTGGTAAATTTTGCTAAACAGATTAAGGAGCATTGATACAATGTTTTCACATTAGTAACAACTAGTAACAACTTCCCAGTAATAATATAACTGGAATATAGTAGAAGTATAGGAACTTGGGTTAAGCAACAAATTCTTGAGAAATATTTTTCTATCTTATTGCAATTCCTTGTGCAGTGTACTGTGAGGCAGATTTAGGAGATGAAACTTTAAAATTTCTTCTGGGAAGAAGTGTTTTAAAAGTAACTATAATGCAATGACTTGTGGTAATCGTGCCTCAACTCTATGATGGAGCAAAAGATCGTGTACCCAGATACCTTTATTTGTGTCCTTTGCTCCATCAGAGTTGAGGTACCATATCCACAAGTCATTGCATTATAGTTACTTTGTTTTAAAACCTTTCTCCCCAGTAGAAATTTTAAAGTTTCATCTCCTACATCTGAGTTGTATTGTAAACTATACCCGAGGGAGAGAACATTGTGTTGAGCCATTCACACTCCAAATAGAATACCAGTTAATTTTCAGAAACTAAATGTAGACCTTTATTGCCACTTAGACTATAATTTATGAACATTTTTATTTATCCTGGAGGATGGTATAGCATTCTGTAGTCGAGACAGACAAACAAGTCACCCCAATAAATCTCTGCATTCTGTTTCATAAGGAGCAACATAACTGATTTCTATACAAAAGTATTATTTATTGACAATGCATTATCAATATTTAATTACAAAAGTATTTACACATCCTCTGGGCTGCAGCCCCTCATTGTATAAGGACAGGAAGTTTATTGGGAGATTAGCTCTGACACAGCGTAGCACTGGTGATCATGCAGTTGGATGTATAGGTGAACGTATTGTCAGTCAGTAACACAGTACTTCCAAAAGCAAGCTGATGAAAAAAACAAAAACACACAATGATCATCCTTGCTTACAATTGTGCATTTAGGTAAAAGCTAAAACAGGTGAAATGTATTCAGTCCCTTCAATGTTAAACTGTCATCACTTAAAAATATAAACTGTTTAATATTTATATATACAACTGGAAATATGATCCAAAAATGGACCCATCCCTGCATTCACGGTGGCAGCGTACAATGGCTGCCTCGCCAACAGTCTGCATCGTCCCCTTCTCTCTTTGTTCTTTTTGAGTGTTGTTAAATGCTGTTTTAGTGTATCTTTGGTTTTGTATTATGTGGGGGGTGGAGGGGTGGTGGATTGAAACTTTTTTAATCTCTTTCATCGACGGAGATGTGTCTTTTTCCTTATCGTATCTCCGTCTGCACTGCGGCCTAACATCGTGGAGCTGGTGGCCTCTTCCTGGGGATCGACCTTGGGAGCTCCAACCGCGAAACCCTGCAGATTTAACATGTCAGAGCTGGCGGTCCCTTTGCAGGGATGGACCTCAGAAGCTCCAAACGCGGGAGGCTGCGGACTTTAACATCGTGGAGCTCGCTGCCCCTGCATAGGGACCGGCTTCTGGAGCTGCAAGGTGCAGGACCTTTGACCACCCCGATCATGGGAGCTTTAATCACTCCGACATGGGAGCTTCGAACATCTGCGGGAGCTTCAATTGCCCCGACAGCGGATGGCTCGACTCCCCCGACCACAGGAGAGAAAGGAGGAAAGAAGATAAGACTTTATTACCTTCCATCACAGTGAGGAATGTGGAGGAGCTGCTGTGGTGGCTGTTTGTGTTAAATATTTATGTGGTTGCATGTTTTGTTGCTTTTTTGGCATGAATGTATGGCAAATTAAATTTCTCGTATGATTTACACACTTGTTTTGTTTTCATACTTGGCTAATAAAATCAATTACAATTATAATTACAATTCTTTGATCCCGAGTCTCCAGCACAATATCTGACACAAAATAGGAAACAAAAGTGCCCTAGTGCACGATCTCCATGCCACCCCTTGAGTACAGTCAGTGATTTAGCCCCAGCACAACATTGGTGATTCTCATTGAACTGGCAACTTCAGAGATCTAACTGCAGTGAGAAAGCGCAAAGGTTAGTTGAGACCATTTTTGTAAAACCTGGAGTCGAGTGCTGTTACTGCCATAAGAAATTATTATTTGCACATTGTGTGGATAATCAGATCCCTCCAAATCCCAGAGCCCTGGAAGAAGCAGACAATGCTGTTCCACACAGAACCATCATATTATGCTTCCAAGCACAACAAAATATTCCCCAATTTAATATTCACTGGTGGACTAATTCCCTGCCTCTGTCCCTTCCTGACAACCTATCATCATTAACCAAATCCTCCCTATAACCCTAATGATGATCTTTAGAATAATATATTTCCCAGCTGTTAAATGCTGCCAGCAGTTTATAGTTGCAGGTTCAGCGTCTGCCAGTGTTGTGCTGATGAGCTGAATTAGAGAGGGAGAATCTTAGAGACTTTTGAAGTTAGAATTGTTTACTGAAATTTTGAGGGAAAGGCTCCATCATCATTCTTTAATTCTTCAAAAATATTTGGAAAATATAACAGAGTTGATATTATAGGTTTGTCGCATTGCAGCCAGGTATCAGGGTCATAAGGTCAAAGATCATAAGTGATTGGAGTAGAATTAGGCCATTTACCCCATCAAGTCTACTCCGCCATTCAATCATGGCAGATCTATCTCTCCCTCCTAACCCCATTCTCCTGCCTTCTGCGTCTGACCTTTGACACCAGTACTAATCAAGGGTGATTGACCTACCCGTCGCTCAGACACTGACCTCTCTTGCTGGCTTTGGGAGCAGCTTGGTCGGACTTTGTGAACCTGCGCTGTTGGAGGTGTTGAGCAGTAGTGAGCTTCCACAACAGCAGCTTCATATCATCTACCTGCACAAGCAATTTGCACCAGATATAATAAAAACATTGTATTTTTTGAAAAACATGACTCTTTGACAAACCTTTATGGTGTCCTGAGTGATCAGATAAGGCTGCTGAACTGGCATAATGTTCCAGCAGCACATTTCAACATCCCTCTCTGTCTTTAGCAAGGGTTAGCAGTGATGGATGCCAATGCCGTTTTCAGAACTAGGGAGTTCGTGTTTAGATGTGTCTTATCACATCCTCAAGCTGTTACTAAGCAATTGTCATCCATTAACTGACTTGGCAAAGTTAAATTATTCTGCTCTGCCTTAAGGAGATCTGTATCTCTCCATTCATTGCATTTTCTCATGGTGAGGTCATGTAGAGGGGAAAGGAAGCTATCCCATGGCACCACCTGCTGGACGTGATAATATTAGACAAACAATCTTATTATATGAAAAAGGGTACAAAGTGCTGGAGGAACTCAGCGGGTCAGGCAACATCTCTGGAACATGGTTAGATGACATTTTGCCAGTGATGCTGCCTGTCCCGCTGAGTTACTCCTGCACTTAATGGCTTTTTTTGGTATATCAGCATCTGCAGTTCCTTGTGTCTGAATCCTATTATTATGTAGTGTTATGTTGCATTTGGATTCACTGAAGGAGAAGATAATAAAGGAGCTAATTACACCCGGATTTCTAGAGCTGTTCCATGTGCAATCTAAGATTTTTTTTGTCATAAACCAAGAGACCCTGGGGCATGTGATCCAAATTTGATCAGTGAGATCGTTTTAAGAAGGGATTTTGGAACTTAACCTAAGGAAGCTGAATCCATGCCAGCAACAAAGGACAGTCCTCTTAGTGTGAAAGGAAAGCAAAAGTAATCCATCAAAGTTGGTGAACACATCCTTACACTTACCAGATTGGCATTGTCTTCAAGTTTCTCCATGGTACCTGTAAAAAATAAATCAATGGAAAAGTGGAGGGTTACTGAAAAAATGTAATGCCAGCATTCTAGACATCCCATCCATTTGACTGTACTGTACTGTATTGGCTAAATTCACAAATAGAGAGAATCCTAGAAAGTTACCAAACCAGAGTGTCAGAGCTAGATCTTGTCCAGATTTTCCCAAATAAGCAAATACTTTCTACTCCTTAGTATCTCTGCGAGGTTCTAGCTATTTGTGCAACAAGTCAATAATTTTGAAAGAACTGGATACAAATAAATAAAAGGATAATTTCCTGTAAACCAGGCAACGCCGAGTGGGTAGGAAATTATTTATTTTACCTCCCTGCAATTCAATCAGCACCTTGTCCCGCTTCGGAAGCATGGAATAGAAATCAGCAGCCCTCCTTTCTCCAATGGATGAAATATCTTTAGACAGGACGCCCATTGCATCTTCAGCCATTCTGGAGTTGAATTCTGTTAAATATTATCCAAATATAAATCAACTGTTACATGACAATAATCCAACAAATACCAGAACTATTTAGGGTATAAACTGTGGGATTTGCAGTGGGGGTAACTGTGGAGAAGGTGATGTGCAGTAAGTCAACAGGCCCTGGATAACTGCATGACTAATTTAGGAGCATGCTGAACCATCCAGGTTGTGCTGCTCCACCCACCCCATAATAATTCCATGGATCAGTCCTGCTGAGAACTATATTCTGTGCTCTGTGGCTTGTATTTTGCTCCTTCATCAGATGCCCTCTTAATTTTCCTCACCTTAAAATATTACTCTCCAGTCTTAGGCACCTCTATCATGGGAGAAGTTTATTGCCATCTACCCTATTTGTGCCTTTCATAATTTAGTGCAACTTGAGTTTAGTTTGGTTTAAAGATACAGCATGGAAACGGCCCTTCGGCCCACTGAGTCCATGCTGACCAGCGATCCCCACACATTAACGCTATCTACACACACTAGGGACAATTTACAACTATACCAAGCCAATTAACCTACAACCTGTATATCATCGGAGTGTGGGAGGAAACCAGAGATCCCAAAGAAAACCCACGCGGGTCACAGGGAGAACGTACAAACTCCGTACAGACTGCACCCATAATCAGGATTGAACCCAGGTCTCTGGCGCCGTAAGGCAGCAACTCTACCGCTGCGCCACCATGCCACCCATTTTTAATGATAATTGAAATTATTTTCCCCTGGCAAACTTTATCAGGTTTACTGCTTAGATTCCCCCAGTCCAAGAAAAACAAGCCCAGCCTATCTATTCCCCTCATAACCAGGGCGCTCAGTCCCAGGCAACATCCTGGTGATTGTCCTCCGCACCTTCTCCGGCGCAATATAATTCAGTGTGAGGTGTGACATCCTGAACTGCGCATTATACTCTGGCTAACCAATGTTTCCAAAGTCAAACCAAGAGCTCCCTGCTCATATAGTTCATGCCTTGTCTAATGAAGGCAAGCACCTCTAATACCTTCTTCACCAACCTGTTTAACTATGCTGATTCAGGGATCTTTGGACTCTTTGTTCCTCAATATACCCTTGGGCTTTTTCGTTCATGTTGTAGGTTTTACCCTTATTTTACAATCTTCCCCTCAACAAAAAAAAGCATCGGCTTTTTCTTATTCAGTTTAAATTCCATTTGCCCGCCTCAATTTACAAGCTAATCAAAATCAACCAGTTGTGGAAGTCTATTCTCCTCACTGTCAATAGCACCACCAATATTTTGTATTATCTTCAAACTTACTGATCACAGCCCCTACCTAACTCATTAATATATATAACAGCACAGGTCCCAGCATTGATCACTGTGATGGTCACATATTTCCAAACATAAAAGCCGACCTCTATCATTACCCTCTCTCCTATCACCAAACTCATTTTGCATCCCATTTACCAACTTGACTTGGATCCTATAAGCTCTAATTTTTGGATTTGTCTCTTACATGGTTCCTTGTCACAAGCCTTACTGAAGTCCATGTAGACTACATCAACAGAATTGGCCTTCTCCAGGTATTTAGTTACCCTTTCAAAAATCTGAATTAAACTCATCAAACAGGATCTCCCACCAACAAATCAGTGCTGAATATCCCTGATCAATCCCAACCTTTCCAAGTGTAAATTAATCCTCTCTCTCGGAATTGTTACTAATAATTTCCATTCCACTGATGCGAGGCTAACTGGTTTATCCAGCTTAACCATCTGACATCCCTGCTGCCCTTGTGGCGAACTTCCTTGGATTTTCTGCTCCTAGGCTGCAGGGTCTACTTGCTGCTACCTCACGGTTTTGGCCATTCGGTTCAATCCAGACCCTGGTGCTGTCTGTGAGGAGTTTGCATGTTTTCAAACGAAACTCTGTTTCCACAGCCATAAGACACTGAGGTAACACAAACATCGCCAATGGATATTTAAAATTTAGCCACAGGTAACTCTTCAACAGAAGTGAATTGCATAAGAGAGATTTCCTATTATTTCCTGCAGTTGTTTTTTGTATAAAGATCTCCCTTATGATCAATGACAAGATGATCAGTTTTGGTAAGGTACTTGAGGAAAGCTGGTTCTTTTCTTGCTAAGAGGTCATTCATTTCTGATTAATATCTAATCTGTAAGATTGTGTAGCAGTCCCTCTGCACAATATCATCTCCTCTAATTTACCAGAAGTTAGCCATTGCTGTATTATTACAGATGATGCAAGTTATGTGAGGTTATCCACTTTGGTGTCAAGAACTGGAAAGTAGACTATTATCTGAAAGGTGGCCGATTAGGAAAAGGTGAGATGCAACGAGACCTGGGTGTCATGGTACACCAGTCATTGAAAGTAGGCATGCAGGTACAGCAGGCAGTGAAGAAAGCGGATGGTATGTTAGCATTCATAGCAAAAGGATTTGAGTATAAGAGCAGGGAGGTTCTACTGCAGTTGCACAAGGTCTTGGTGAGGCCACACCTGGAGTATTGCGTACAGTTTTGGTCTCCTAATCTGAGGAAAGACGTTCTTGCCATAGAGGGAGTACAGAGAAAGTTCACCAGACTGATTCCTGGGATGGCTGGACTTTCACATGAAGAAAGACTAGATAGACTCGGCTTGTACTCGCTAGAATTTTAGATTGAGGGGGGGGATCTTATGGAGACTTACAAAATTCTTAAGGGGTTGGACAGGCTAGATGCAGGAAGATTGTTCCCGATGTTGGGGAAGTCCAGAACAAGGGGTCACAGTTTAAGGATATGGGGGAAGTCTTTTAGGACCGAGATGAGAAAATCATTTTTCACACAGAGAGTGGTGAATCTGTGGAATTCTCTGCCACAGAAGGTAGTTGAGGCCAGTTCATTGGCTATATTTAAGAGGGAGATGGATGTGGCCCTTGTGGCTAAAGGGATCAGGGGGTATGGAGAGAAGGCAGGTACAGGATACTGAGTTGAATGATCAGCCATGATCATATTGAATGACGGTGCAGACTCAAAGGGCCGAATGGCCTACTCCTGCACCTATTTTCTATGTTTCTATGTTTCTATGATGTATCAGATTTAATTAAATGTTTTAACAATTATAAAGAGAAATCTGCTTTATTTTCTCATCAGCTCTTAAATCGGTAACAGTGAAATGAAAATATAATCTTAAACCAGTGGAAAGTCCCAAGGATCAAAGCATAAATTTCTCCTGCCAATCAGTTATGTCTTGGTTTTCATTGCCCAATTATGCTTTTATGGTACAAAGCAAGAACCAGTCATACACCTAAACTGTTAAAATCAAAGATTATTGCAATGAAAATCGAACAAAAACATATTTAGAATGTTTCAATAGGCAGTCAATGTGTAGATGCCATCTCAGTTCTTTACAGCATGCATGTTGAATTTAGATATTCTGCTTTGTGTTGCTACGGTATAATAAAAGACTTCAGCTTTCTAAGGAATAAAAACCAACAGCTGAATAGGAAAGAAAAACAATGAACAACAATGATAGGTGTTTCTAAATATCATTCTATGCAAAACGGTCAAACATTTTGGATGAGACAGCAATCTTCCAGGTGAGCTTGCAATTTCAACGTTAAAAATCAATTGGAAATTGCATTATTTCCACTGCAAAAATTAGGAATTTAAATAAATATTTGCTCATTTAAGTTAACTCCCCTTGAAATCTCTGCGATGTCAATGTCCCCATAATAAATGTGTTTAGTCAGACAGAGTTCTGAGATGGAAGGAATTATGAATTCCTGCAAATATTAGGAATAATTCTTCTGAAAAAGCAACAAAATGTGTGTTTAAGAGACAACTCTGAACAGTTTGTTCTGGTAAGACAAGATGGACATAATGGCTCCAATCTCCAATGTCTACTACAAGTGTCAGTTCTTTACCACCTTGAGATAACCTAACAGTTACTTAAATGGAGCAGGCAGAATTTGTTATCTCAGAAGTGGTGTTGTGCTTGCAAACATTAATATAAATAAAACCAGAAAATGCTGAAACCACTCAACAGATCAGGCAGCATATGTAAAAGAAAGACGGTTAACATTTTAAGTTGAAGAATCTTCATCAAAAATGAGAAAGAGAGAAATTCCTTTGATATTTCCGTAAGCAAGACTCCCATTTAATTTACTGGACAAATAAAGCTCTCATCTCTGCTGTATCCTGATGCCCTGAATGTGGGAGGACTTGGCCAAATCACCCATGAATCTATACAAAAGTTCAGTAATATTAAAGTTACCTTCTGCTGTTGCTTTGCTTACCTTCTTGTACCCTGGAGCTCTCAGGAGGGAACGGAAGAGCTTTGAATGGACTAGCTGCTGACAGAATAGCCACAGCACAGATGAACGTCCAGGTGTACATGATGCCTTTGAGGTCTGCTCACTCTCAGATCCTCCAGCCCCTGTTTATAACTCCGGGGCCAATCGATCTCCTTCCAATGCCTCCTTTTTCATGTCACCCTTTGTCATTTGCTTTAGCACCATTCCGTTCTGTAATTAATGTTGGTGACAAGATCAGACGTCAGAATCTTCATGGAAAATGATGAAGGCTCTAAATCTCTTGTTGTCATATCTTTAAAAGGAAGAGTTCACAAAAGTTGACTGATATTTACAATTCTTGTCTTATCCATTCATCAAACTGTATGAGGGGTATTTTGCATTTTCTTAACTGTAACATAGTTGTGGCAAAATACACATATAGAGCAATTGCTCTTCTAAATACTGATCAAAAAATATTAACTAAAATCTTATCTCAAAGGTTAAGTTTAGTGATTAATAAATTAATACATCATGATCAAACAGGCTTTATTCCCAAATGTTACTCTACTTATAACTTGAGACGTCTATTCAATATCATATATTCAAAAAGAATTAATGATATTGAATTAGCTGTCATATCCCTTGATGCGGAAAAAGCATTCGATCAGGTTGAATGGCCTTATTTATTTAAGATAATGCAGAAATTTCAATTGGGGGACAGATTTTGTCATGAATATTAACAAATCAAATGTTATCAGCCAAATTTAATCTCTTTAGGGGTTGTAGACAAGGATGTCCGTTATCACCTTTATTATTTGCTCTTGCAATAGAACTATTAGCCGAAAGGATTAGATCAGAACCAGAAATATATGGATATAATACCAATACCACAACGAATAAAATATCTTTATATGCAGATGACGTCTTAATATATATTACAAATTTCTGGATTAGTATTCCTAATTTACTTAATGTTATAACTGAATTTAGTACATTCTCAGGATATAGAATTAATTGGAATAAAAGTGAAATTATGCCTATAACTGGAATAAAATCAAATATACTACACAAATTTCCATTTAAAATAGTTATGGACAAAATTAAATATCTAGGAATTAATGTGTCTAAATCTTACAATTCTTTACTCAAATCAAATTATCCCCAATTATTGAATAAACTAAAAAATAATATTCTATACTGGAAAACACTACTGATATCAATGATCGGCAGAATAAATGCCATAAAAATGATTTTTTTTACCACAACTATTATATTTATTTCTATCCCTCTATACCTCCCTAAAACATTTTTTTTTAATTGATTCTATTGCTAATAGCTTTATTTGGGATTATAAAAGTCACAGAATAAGTGAAAAAACATTTATGTAAATCTAAGATAAATGGAGGATTAGCACTACCTAATTTATTGTATTACTTCTGGGTGGTTCAGATTAAGAATATGAATTTTTGGTTGATAAATATGGATCAGGAACCAGCTTGGCTAAAAATGGAAAAGGAAGACTGTTTACCTTTCGATACAAGCTCGATTCTCCTTGCTCCAAGGGAGGTACAAAAAAAATGTATAGGGAAAATCCCATAATCTATAGCAATAGACGTAATTGGAAACAAATAGTTAAGACTCTACATTTGGATAATATGTCGCTTTGCTTACCAATTATGAATAATCTTTTATTTAAACCCTCTATATTGGATAAGGGGTTTAGACAATGGAAAAATTTAGGAATTGTAAAGATAGAACAGCTTTAAAGGAAAGGGAAATTTCTCTCATTTCAAGAGTTAAAAGATATCTATGGATTGCACCCAAATAACTTGTTTAGGTATTTACAAATTAGAGATTATATCAAATAAAAACATGCAAGATTATAAAAATAGAGAACTAGGATTATTGGATGAAGTGCTCAACAAGCACCCAAATACAGAAAAACTAATAGCATACATTTACAATAATCTTTTGGATAGGGAAATTCCAACAACAGAATCATACCGACAAATATGGGAAAAAGAAACAGGCTTATCTGTATTAAAAGACACTTGGGAAGAAAGTCTACAACGTATACGCCGTTGTTCGTTAAATGCCAGACATACCTTGATACAATTCAAAGTATTACATAGATTACATTATTCAAAAACAAAATTAAATAGAATTTTTCCTAACATTTCCTCTATTTGCAATAAATGCCAGAATTCAGAAGCTAATTTAACGCATTGTTTTGTAACATGTATAAAACTTAATAGTTATTGGACTGAAATTTTTAAAATCATTTCTATAGTTCTTAAGATTAAATTGGAATTAAAGCTAATTAAGATTAAAGCTAATCATATTAGGAGTTTCAGATTCAAATCCAATATTAACAAATATTTTTGAACAAATATGCTCTCCATTCACTGACTATGTGAAGGGGTAGCTGAGCTCAGCATTGTAACTCAATAAATACCCCGTGGTAGGATTAGATGAAAAGATCTATTCTGAGATTTGTATACACGTCTCTATAGATATTGTTATGTGAAATTGTTCCATTCATTGTTAAGATGTATAATTCATTTTTTTTAAAAATATAATAATTGTTTGCTTGTATTATTTTTTATTTTTTATTTTTATTGTTTTTTTTTTATTTAAATTTTTTAATATAATCATAATCAATATTATTTAATCACAATCTTCATTGATTATACACCTATTCTTTCACCTCTTTACTTTCTAAAAAAAATAGAAGCTTATATAAATCATTCCGTAATATTTCTATAACTTTTGATACAAGTTAAATGTGTATTTGAAAAACTGTTATATCATTGGCAATATGCATTGCTTCTAATAAAAATATATTTTTTAAAAAGACACAATTACAAGTTGTAAGATAAATGAATTTCATGGAGTGTAGACAAGATAGTTGACCATTTAGGGGCTTAAATATTATTACTGAATTTCCATTCAACAAAACAATTATGAAAAGATTTTCACCCAAAAGACAATAAAATATATAATTGAATTAATAAATACAAACTTAAATTATACATTGCAGATTATTAACTAATGAGGCCAGATTGCAGAATTGGGTGTGATATTACGAGATTATTCAAATAACATCCAGGTTTTGGATTCATGGTTTTTGCAATCATAGCCCAGTAATTGTTTGCTGGACCTGCTGATACATTCACATGAATCCCCAATAGGGAAATAAAAATTAAGACATTGAATGCCCCATTTTTTGGAGGTATTTTTTGGAGGTCTTCAGGTATTTTTGGGGTATTGAGCATAGTTCTGGTTGTCATACCACAGGAAGGTTGTGGTAGCAATAGAGAAATTGCAGGATTAATCTGGGGTGGAGGGCTTCACGTACAAGGAGACAGTGGATAGGCTGTGTTTGTCCTTACTGCAGTGGAGGAGGCTCACCCTATAGAAGTTTATAAATTATGATGGTGTACGTACAGTAGATAGTCAGTGTAATGATCCCAGGTTTGGAAAGTCTAGAGCTAGAGGGCACAGGTTTAAAGTGAGATGAGAGACTTACCAATGTGGACTTACCAACAAGGGCTCGCAGTCTCGGGTGAGGCTAGTCGGGAGCTCCAATGCCGCGGAAGGCTCGACCAGCCCCCACGTGAGGTTCGATCGCCCAGCGCGGGGGTGCTGACTTCCCCCCGATGCGGGAGCTTGATCGCCTCGACGCGGAGGGCCCGAATGCCGCCAGCTACGGGAGTCAAGATCATCCCGTCAACAGATGACTCGAGGCCCCCGACCGAGGAAGAACAAAAGGAAGGACTTGAGCTTTATTTCGCCTTCCATCACAGTGAGGAATGTGTAGGAGTCACTGTGGTGGATGTTCATGTTAAAATGTATTTTTGACTGATCTGTTATTTTTAATTGTATGACTGACCTGGCCAATGAAATTCCTCGTATGATGCAAAATATACTTGGCGAATGAAGTGTGATTCTGATTCTGATTCTGAGAAATTTAAAGGAGATCCGAGGGATAGATTTTTTGTACGGTGGTGAGTTTATGGAACAAGCTGCCAGAGGAGGTATTAGAGGCCGATAAAAATGACAATGTTTAAAAGGCATTTGAACGGGTACTCGGATTGGAAATAATTAGAGGGATAATGGCCCAGGGTAGGCAAATTAGATTGGAGTATATAGGCATCATGGAGGTGTTCAGTTGAAGATTTCTCTGCCGTACAGCTGGATGACTATGGATATTTTCCCCTCAGATCCTCGTTAAAACTCATCCATCTCACCATAAGCCTTTGCCGTTTTGTTTTTGATAACTCTACTGTAGGAAAAAGATTCTGACTATCTCCTCTATCTTTGCCTCTTATAATTTTATACACCTCTATTAAGTGACCTCTCAGCCTCCTTTCCTCCAAGTAAAACAAACCCTGCCGAATCAATCTCTCCTCATAATTGAAGTTCTACAATCTAGGCAATGTCCTGGTAACTCTGCTCAAAGAAGCATTCATTACTCACTGCTGCCTTCCGCTGGGCAATTTTAAAATCCTCTCTCTTCAATCTCTCACATTTAGAGTCAAGAGTCATGAATTAAAAGTAGAAGCAAAGAACTGCAGCTGGGACAGGGTTTGGAGGGATATGGACCAAGCGCAGGCAGGTGGGACTAGTGTAGTTGGGACATGTTGTCCGATGTGGGCAAGTTGGGCCAGTTTCCACAATGTATTGCTCAATGCTCTATGACTCTATGCTATGACTCTATGCTGGTTAATCAACAAAAGGACAGGAAGTAATTCAGCAGGTCATGCAGCATCTTTGGAAAATATGGATATGTGACGTTTCGGGTTGAGACCCTACTTCGGACTGATTGTAGGGGAGCAGAAGGCAGCTAGAAAAGTATAGATTGACACGGAGAAAGGGGAGTTTTTGACAGGCAGATGGTTGAAACAAAGGCCATAGATAAGATCAATGACAGTGATCATGACAGGTTTGAAGAGTTAGTTGCAGATTGTGAAGCCAGGGGAGAGGAAAGTAATGAGGGTGGGGTGGAGGAGAGAAATAGGTGGGAGTCCAGGTGGGTGCCAGGGGAAGGAAGGGGAAGGGGAATATAAGGAGGAGGGGGAGGAAGAGGGGGCGGGGGGGGGGGGGGGGGAGAAAATAGGGGGGAGTGGTTCATTAGAGGTTTCCTAACACTGGATAATTCAACCTTCATTCTGTTACGTTGTATGATACCCAAGCGGACTATGAGGAGCTATTCCTCCAGAGTGTTTGATTGCCATATGTACTGACAACGGAACAATTAAATTCTTACACGCTGCAACTTAACAGGCTCGTAAATGCAATAACAGACAGAAAATGTATCATAATCAAGAAAATAATAAATGTATAACCATAATAAGGGGTAACCGTGATGGAGCAAAAAAAAGCGAAATCCATAATGCAACCAAGGACACAAGCCATAGAAGACCTTATTTGTACAGTGTTCAAAGGTCTATGAATTTAACCTTTTAGTTCTCAAAATATTTAAGCATACATGAACATCCCTTAACATTTCTATGCTGAAAGTCCTTGATTAATCAGTGCCTTTCAAAATCAAGTTTAAATTGCTCCTTGAGGTTTATTACAATAATTTGCCCATCATGAAGGTAAACTAGCTGATCGGTTTTGTTTCCTTTTTATCCCTTTTTATACAATTTTATACAATTTTATACAATTGAACAATATTAGAAATGTTGTGGCTGCCAAGCTGATTGACAATGATGATCAGGGTCACTGCAATTTTCTCCTAAGCTTCCTCTAATAGCTTAGAGTAAATCTAACCTTGCAATCCATCCATTTTCAAAGACCCTCAACTGCTCAAGTTTCCTCTTATCCCAATGAATATTTCACCCATCTTCCTACTTAGATAAAATGTCAACTTCAACTGCCTGTTTTGTAAAGACAACTGCAATGTATTAATTTAGAATTCTATCTGCCTATACGCATGGGCTATTTTATTGGTCCAACTGACCCCTATTCTTCCCTTCGATAAGCTCTTGCCATACATGAAATAAGCAAAACATCTTTGGATTTTTTTAACTTTACATGGTAGTAATTTCACACTGCTCTTTGCTATCTTAATTTTGGAATCTTCTCTTTATTTCACCACTACATCTTTCTGTCTGGGCTTTCCTTCAGTAGAAAGTTCCTGGTATCTAACTTGAGATTTATTTCATGCCTGCAACTCGTCATCAAGGACCTATCTATTGGACCATAACACTCTTTTCATTGTTAAAGATGTCCATCTCAAATCCATTCAATGCTTTCCATTGCTCTGAGCTTAATTTATCATCAGGTAGCTAATTCCTGTCCACATTTGCTTTCAGTCAAGTTAAATTGTCCTTACCACAATTTAAAATTATCCCTCACAATTTATATTGTTCATAATTCTAGCCGAACTATAACCACGACCATGAAAGAGCACTGATACTGTTTCCATCTGTCCAGCCTTATTCCCTAAAACTAATCCAGAATTCCCCCCACCCTCCTCTTTCTGGGTTTGCTGCATTCTGGCAAAGAGCACATATTTTCTGTAATTAATTTAAAGACACAAGACTCAGCATTTAGTTTTAATGGATTGATTTTATGGAATGAAGATACTGCAAGCAAGGCCAGCATTTGGCCTTGCCCCTATTTGCTTTGAAACTAGTGTGATTTAAGCCGAGTCAACCATTAAGCACCAACCTTTTGAAAAGACTGAAAAGACTAGGCTTGTTTATACTGGAGTTTAGAAGGATGAGGGGGGATCTTATAGAAACATATACAATTATAAAAGGACTGGACAAGCTAGATGCAGGAAACATGTTCCCAATGTTGGGCGAGTCCAGAACCAGGGGCCACAGTCTTAGAATAAAGGGGAGATCATTTAAGACTGAGGTGAGGAAAAACGTTTTCACCCAGAGAGTTGTGAATTTATGGAATTCCCTGCCACAGAGGGCAGTGGAGGCCAAATCACTGGATGGATTTCAGAGAAAGTTAGATAGAGCTCTACGGGCTGGTGGAGTCAAGGGATATGGGGAGAAGGCAGGCACAGGTTATTGATAGCGGAGGATCGGCCATGATCACAATGAATGGCGGTGCTGGCTCGAAGGGCCAAATGGCCTCCTCCTGCACCTATTTTCTATGTTTTCTACAGTGGCTTGCAAAAGTATTCATACCCCTTGAACTTTTCCACGTTTTGTCACGTTACAACCACAAACAAAATGTATTTTATTGGGATTTTATGTGATAGACCAACACAAAGTGGTGCATAATTGTGAAGTGGAAGGAAAATTATACATGGTTTCCAAATTTTATTACAAATAAAAAACTGAAAAGTGTGGCATGCAAAAGTATTCAGCCCCCCTGAGTCAATACTTTGTAGGACCACCTTTCGCTGCAAATACAGCAGCAAGTCTTTTGGGGTATGTCTCTACGAGCTTTGCACATCTAGAGGCTGCAATTTGTGCCCATTCTTCATTGCAAAATAGCTCAAGCTCAGTCAGATTGGATGGAGAGCGTCTGTGAACAGCAATTTTCAAGTCTTGCCAGAGATTCTCAATTGGATTTAGGTCTGGACTTTGACTGGGCCATTCTAACACATGAATATGCTTTGATCTAAACCATTCCATTGTAGCTCTGGCTGTATGTTTAGGGTCGTTGTCCTGCTGGAAGGTGAACCTCCGCCCCAGTCTCAAGTCTTTTGCAGACTCTAACAGGGTTTCTGCCAAGATTGCCCTGTATTTGGCTCCATCCATCTTCCCATCAACTCTGACCAGCTTCCCTGTCTCTGCTGAAGAAACGCATCCCCACAGCATGATGCTGCCACCACCATGTTTCACAGTGGGGATGGTGTGTTCAGGGTGATATGCAGTGTTAGTTTTCCGCCACACATAGCGTTTTGCATTTAGGCCAAAAACTTCAATTTTGGACTCATCAGACCAGAGCACCTTCCTCCACATGTTTGCTGTGTCCCCCACATGGCTTGTGGCAAACTGCAAACAGGACTTCTTGTGGCTTTGTTTCAACAATGGCTTTCTTCTTGCCACTCTTCCATAAAAGCCCGATTTGTGGAGTGCACGACTAATAGTTGTCCTGTGGACAGATTCTCCCACCTGAGCTGTGGATCTCTGCAGCTCCTCCAGAGTTACCATGGGCCTCCTGGCTGCTTCTCTGATCAATGCTCTCCTTGCCCGGCCTGTCAGTTTAGGTGGACGGCCATGTCTTGGTAGGTTTGCAGTTGTGCCATACTCTTTCCATTTTCGGATGATGGATTGAACAGTGCTCCATGAGATGTTCAAAGCTTGGGATATTTTTTTATAACCTAACCCTGCTTTAAACTTCTCCACAACTTTATCCCTGGCCTGTTTGGTGTGTTCCTTGGGCTTCATGATGCTGTTTGTTCACTAATGGTCTCTAACAAACCTCTGAGGCCTTCGCAGAACAGCTGTATTTATACTGAGATTAGATTACACACAAGTGGACTCTATTTACTAATTAGGTGACTTCTGAGGACAATTGGTTGCACTGGATTTTATTTAGGGTTATCAGAGTAAAGGGGGCTGAATACTTTTGCACGCCACACTTTTCAGTTTTTTATTTGTAAAAAAATTTGAAAACCATGTATCATTTTCCTTCCACTTCAGAATTATGCGCCACTTTGTGTTGGTCTATCACATAAAATCCCAATAAAATACATTTACGTTTGTGGTCGTAATGTGACAAAATGTGGAAAAGTTCAAGGGGTATGAATACTTTTGCAAGCCACTGTATGTAACCTACACTACTCCCTCATCTTCTCTCCACCATCCCCATTAACTTCCACAGAACCTGATTCTCCTGCTACCCTGGGCAATTTGCCAGGCAGTTGAGAGCTATGTGCCAGCAGTCCTCATCATTCAGATTCAGTTAGACAATGTGGACGAGCTTGCTCAAGTCTCATGTTACCTCTTGATAGGCAATGAGTCTATTTCAGGAAAAGAAATTGAGAATGTTATAATACATTTCATCACTCCCAAGTGTCTTTAAAGAGTAAGGGGAAGCATGAATAACTTGTCAGATAGAATCAGAGATTTAAATCTCACGCAGTAATTTTGTCCATCACCAGTGGAAATTCACTAATAACTACACAATTAGTGTACTTTCTCTCTCTGATCTTCTTTCCATCCCCAAGCACCTATATGCTTTATACTCTTGTGGAGATTCACCCAATGAATTATGTTTTGACTCCAGTGGAGATTTGGAAGATCTAAGTAATATGGAAACTCCAACTGGGAACTTATGTAACTTATGTTCCATAATTTCAAATCTATTATATGAGTACATCAGTTCCCCAAGAAAGTAAGATAATCCATTGTCAGATCACAGACAACCATTGCACTTTTCCTAAAACCTAAAAATGTTAGCAAGGTTGGAAGATCACTATCAAGGCAACAACTTCAACATTTTCACCCCCTTATAAGATAGGGGCCACTCTCATGTTATCTGAACCATTTTCCACCACTTTAAATGGCATGTTGGTCCCAGCTGCAATGTACCATATGTTAATATATTGGAAGTAATATTTGGTCAGAATTGAGAAGAGTAGTGGCATCAAAAGTACTGTGCAAGATAATTTTTCTGACTGAATTCTAATTGAAAGATATATACTTTCCTTTTCCTCATTTAAGTAGCATTCAGATACACATGCTTGCTGTAACGAAATGTTGCAAATATTATTTAATGCATAAAAGTGCAAGCGGTAAAGTGTAGGAAACATGCAAAATAAAGTTCATTAATCTCTAACATCATAACTGTTCAAAACTACCACGCTCGTCACTTGACATTTAAAGCTGTCTGGTGTTAATGGAGCTCCATTTCTGTTGTGAGATGGTATTTATTTATAGAAAGTTACGGCCTCGGGCATAGAAAGAAATACTGAATTTGATATTTGATATTAGTAGGAATTCATCATTTGATATCATTTCCAAGTTTAGGAATGAATCATTGTCTTCCGGCAAGTCATTTCAAAACTGGAACGAAACCAATTACTTCAAGCTATTGCCAAGATTTTTTGAGGCTCATTTGATGAATGGTATGAAGCTACCATTAATCTGTGCCAAAAGTAACACTAAAAAACTCAGTTCAATATAACAGTTAATGGGATCTGTCGAGGTCAGTAATTTCTCAATGTGATTAAATGTCATTATTGGCATGACTTACAGGTGACTTTAAGTACAAAAAACGAATCATGTTACAACTATGTGTCCCATTAAATCTTTATGACAGAGTTTTGAAACAGTGGCATCATCAAGGTGCACTCTTTTCACTTACAAGATAAATGCACCTCATCCTTCTTTGGAAAGAAAGTTTAGTCAGCGATCATTCTGTGATGGTTCCAAGCCTTGCGTATTGCAGCTCGTCATGCAGGCTAATACCAAATTATTTTGAAATAGTTTCTTCCCACTGTTCAGGCGATAAGAATTTTAGCTGCTGATTGAAACATAAAAGTTCTATAAAACTTAATATGGAGAAATGCTTCAAATGAGATTAAAGACCAGTAAAAGTGTACAAACCATTTACTTTATTTATTTACTTGAAAGATAATCGTAAAATGTTAAATTCCCAGTGTAAATAATGCCATACTCATTAACAGTAAATATTGTGAATTGAAACACAGTCCATCACAGCTGAGTGTCCCATGTCTTGGCTGGACCTCAATTGCCTCTATCTTGCCCATGCTTCCTTCTTTTTCCTGAGCAGAGCTTCAATTTATCTCATAATCTAGGGTTCCTTACTCCCATCTACCCTGCCCTTCACTCTAACAGCAACATGCATGCTTTGAACTCACTCCTTTAGATTTATCCCACTTTCCAGACATCCCTTTGCCTGCAAACATCCTACTCCAACCAACTTTAGCAAGTTCCTATCTAGTGATATAAATTCTGACCTTGCCCCAATTCAGAACTTAAACTTGTGGGCCCACCCTGTCCTTATCCATAACTATTGAAAATCGAAAGGATCTGTGCTTGCTGATCCCTCAAGGCTCATCCATAGACACTTCCATCACTTGCCCTTCCTAATTTCCTAAGAATAGGTCAATCTTTCTTCTCTCCCTTATAGGGCCCTCTATATATTCCGTAAGGAATGTTTGTTGAACACATTTGACAAATTCCATCCCGTTTAAGCCTTGGGCACTATGGCAGTCCCACACTTTATTGGGAAAGTTGTAAACCCCTTTCTATGACAACCCTATTAGTCTTGTAGCTGCCTGCAATCTCCTGGCGTATTTGTTCTTCTGATTCCTGTTATCTATTAGGGGACCAATAGTTCACACCCAATAAGTTGATAATTCACCTTTCAATTTCTCAGATCCACCCATATGGCCTCACTGAACAAACTAACAGTAATGTCATCTTGGACAATGGAAAGTGACATTCCACTTAATCAATAAAGCAACAACCCCTCCTCTTTTACCCCCACCTCTGTCTCGTCAGTTGCACCTGTATCCTGGAACATTAAGCTGCAAGTCAGTCCTATATTTCCTTTAGCCAGGTCTCTATAACAGCTTGAATATCCCAGTCACATGTACCTATCCATGTTCATCTGCCTTACCAATCAGATCTCTTGCATTGAAATAAATGCAACCTAAACCAACAGTCGTACCTCACGCCTGCCGGGCTCCTAATTAGGTGAGGATTTATTAAAACCAACATGATTACTTTGCTGAGCACACATGGGAAACCATCGATTTTATTTGTTTAAATTGCTTTCAGGAAAAGCAACTCCTTTCCCTATAATTATACTAATCAGTTTGGTAGAGAATGAACTTCAAATCCAAACTTGTATTAATAGATGTATTAAAGATGTAAAAAATATGTATTTATACACAAAGATTGAAAAATATCTCAGAAAACTTTTCAACCCGTCAGAAATAGACACAATTGCAATGCTGAGGTCCAACATGGCAACAGTGGCTTTAAATCAGTGCGGTATCCTGATATTATAATCTGACTTTTCATACACCTATAGCTTCCTCCCGATGGTTTTATGGGTTTTTGATGACATTGGCTGCCCTTTGAGGCAACGCCACCTATAGATCCCTTCAATATCTCTTTACAGGCATTGGTATTTCTTTAAAATATTTTAAACAACTCCAACTCTAGTTACTTCAAGATCATAGTTTAGTTTAGCTACAGCCCACTGAGTCCGTGCTGACCAGTAATCATGCATGTACTAGTTCTATCCTACATGCTAGGGACAATTTACAGAAAGCCAATTAACCTACAAACCTGCATGTCTTTGGAGGTACACAAAAAGCTGGAGAAACTCAGCGGGTGCAGCAGCATCTAAGGAGCGAAGGAGATAGGCGACGTTTCGGGTCGATACCCTTCTTCAGACTGGTTAGGAATCAGGGAAACGAGAGATATAGACGGTGATGTGGAGAGATAAAGAACAATGAATGAAAGATATGCAAAAAAGTATCGATGATAAAGGAAACAAGCCATTGTAAGCTGTTTGTAGTGTGAAAATGAGAAGCTAGTGCGACTTGGGTGGGGGAGAGATAGAGAGAGAAGGAATGCCAGGGCCCGAGGGCTGGGGGAGAGGTGGGAAGGGGAGGAGACAGCCAGGGTTAACAGAATTGAGAAAATTCAATGTTTAAGCCCAGAGGATGCAGACTCCCCAAGCGGAATATGAGGTGCTGTTCCTCCAACTTGCGATCGTTTCGCCGAACACCTCAGCTCGGTCCACAATAACCAACCCGACCTCCCGGTGGCTCAGCACTTCAACTCCCCCTCCCATTCCGTATCCGACCTCTCGGTCCTGGGCCTCCTCCACGGCCAGAGTGAGCAACACCGCAAGTTGGAGGAACTGCACCTCATATTCTGCTTGGGGAGTCTGCATCCTCTGGGCTTAAACATTGAATTTTCTCAATTCTGTTAACCCAGACTGCCCCCTCCCCTTCCCACCTCTCCCTCAGCCCTCGGGCCCTGGCATTCCTTCTCTCTCTATCTCTCCCCCACCCAAGTCGCGCTAGCTTCTCATTTTCACACTACAAACAGCTTACAATGGCCTGTTTTTTTATCATCGATACTTTTTTGCATATCTTTCAATTCATTGTTCTTTATCTCTCCACATCACCGTCTATATCTCTCGTTTCCCTGATCCCTGACCAGTCTGAAGAAGGGTCTGGACCCGAAATGTCGCCTATCTCCTTCGCTCCTTAGATGCTGCTGCACCCGCTGAGTTTCTCCAGCTTTTTGTGTAACCTCGATTCTCCAGCATCTGCAGTTCCTTCTTTAACAAACTGCATGTCTTTGGAATGTGAGAAGAAACCAGTGATCCCCGAGCAAACCCATTGGGTCACAGGGAGAATGTACAAACTCTATACATACAGCACCCGTAGTCTGGATTCAACCCTGGTCTCTGGTGCTGTGAGGCAGCAACTCTACCGCTGCGCTACTGCCCTGCCCTAGCGTGACACACATCATATTTCTCAGCCTCTGCAGATCACACTCCTGTAAGGATGTGAAGGCACTGGAGAGGGTGCAGATGAGATTGACCAGGGATTGCCTGGGATTCCGATTTTCCATTATGTGGAGTGACTAGAAAGGTTAGGTCTGTTTTACCTGGGACAGAGGAGGCTATGAAGAAACATGATTAAGATATTTAAAATAATGAGTAATATAGAGAGAAAGGAACTGCAGGACTTTGAGTGTTGAGTACCTGGAATGCACTGTCGGAGAGAGTGGTGGAAGCAGACTTGCTGATAACATTTAAAAATTGTCCAGTTGAACATTTGAATGGCCTCCACACAGAAGGATATGGGCCATGTGATGTAAGCTATGATTAACATGCAAGGGTCAGCAGGGGTGTTGTGGACTGCATGACCTGTATCAATGCTGCATAACTCTATGATTCAATAACACCAACCTCAGTGCAAATGAATAACAGTATATTTTACTATGGTTATTAAGGTTGTTTGCTCACGGAAAAAAATTATAAATTGTTCATGAATCTTTTAAATTGCAATGCAAGTAAAAATTTCCAACTTTTTCCATGTTTTATTAGTATTTCCAGAAGCAATCCATCCTATCTTCTTATCATTGAAGGTTGCAGACAGACTCTTTGATTTAAAACTGAAAGCCTGACAAATCCATCCAGAATTGACAATGACGGAGGAACATTTGAAGAATTTTCTGCTAAGATGTGAGAGAGTTGCCCGTCAAACACTTGAACAAATTGCTCAGAACGTTTCAATCTGAAGAGCGTGCCTCACCCCTTTCCTAGATCATCCATTTTTAGACAAACCATCTATTTATACAATACTTATAACCAAATAAAATTCAGGAGTATCTGTAAAATTATCTGCAGATCTGTGTACAAAGATGTATTTGAAGAGCCCTTTCTTTTAAAGGAAAAGCTAAATAAAGATAAAAAGGAATGCATCCAGATGGGTTGTGAAATCTATGCAATTAAATTAATTGTTTTATATGCTAATTACATGCTTTATAGTATAGCAACATATTACAATGCCATAATCCTTCACTTTATATTGTAAACTGAGAAATTATAAAGTTCCCTTTCAGTCACAGAAACATGTGCTCCAGATTGGAAATTGGAACCATTTCATTCTACCTGGTTCTTCTTTGTAGGTAATCCCTCTGGGTTAAGGACGATCTACTTGATATTCGAATCTGGCTTGTGTTAAAGAAGGAACTGAAGATGCTGGAGAATCGAGGGTTACACAAAAAGCTGGAGAAACTCAGCGGGTGCAGCAGCATCTAAGGAGCGAAGGAAATAGGCGACGTTTCGGGTCGAGACCCTTCTTCAGACTGAAGTCAGGGTCTCGACCCGAAACGTCACCTATCTCCTTCGCTCCTTAGATGCTGCTGCACCCGCTGAGTTTCTCCAGCTTTTTGTGTAACCTTCGAATCTGGCTTGATGTTCGAATCTGACTGATGAAGCCAACATGGAAGCCAATCAAAAACCTGTCAATCTCCACTTTAACATTTTCCCAAGACCTTGGGCGAAGCAGATTTATCCTCTGCCTAAAGAAATTCCTACTCATCTCCTTTCTAAAAGTGCACCCTTTAATTCTCAGGCTGTGCCCTCTGGTCCTAAACTCTCCCACGAGTGGAAAATAGTCTAAGCCTTTATTGTTACTACCAAAGTGCATGACTGAATACTTTGCTATGCTGTATTCTATCTGCCACTTCTTTGCCCACTTTCCCAACTTGTCTAAGTCCTTCTACAAACACCCTGCTTCCTCTACACACCCTGCCCCTCCATCTATCTTTGCATTATCTACAAATCTGGCCACTAAGCCATCAATTCCCTCATCCAAATCATTCATATACAATGTGAAAAGTAGCGGACTCAACATCAGCCCCAACACCACTAGTCACCAGCAGCTAACCAGAGAAACCCCTCTTTAGTCCCACTCTTTGCCTTCTGCCATTCTGCCAACCTTCTATCCAGGCTAGTATCTTCCCCCGCACACCATGGGGTCTCATCTTGTTTAGCAGCCTCACATGCAGCGCCTTACCAAAGGCCTTCTGAATATCCAAGTAAACAATATCCATTGCCGCTTCTTTGTCTATCCTGCTATTTACTCCTCAAAGGATTCCAACAGTTTTGCCAGGCAAGATCTGTCCTTCACAAAATCATGCTGACTTCTGCCTATTTTAGCATGAGCTTCTAAGTACTCGGAAACATCCTTAATAATGGACTCTAAAATCAGACCAACAATTGAAGTTAGGATATAGTTTCCCCTATTTTGCCTCACTCCCTTCTTGCACAGCAGAGTAATATTTGCAATTTTCCAGTCCTCCAGAACCACTCCTGACTCTAGTGATTCTTGAAAGATCATTACTAATGCCTCCACAATCTCTAAAGCTACTTCTTGCAGAACCCTGGGGTGTAGTCCATCTGGTCCAGGTGACTTATCTGCCTTCAGACCTTTCAGCTTCCCAAGCACCTTCTCTTTATTATTAGCAACTCCACTAACTTATGCTCCCTGATATTCTTTGCTGGTGTCTTCCGTGTGAAGATTGACACAAAAAAAAACGTATTCAATTTGTCTGTCGCTTCTTTATCCCTCATTACTGCTTCTTCAGTGTCATGTTCCAGCATTCCAATGTCCACTCTTGCCTCGCTTTTATTCTTTATATATCTGAAGAAACTTTTGCAATCTTCTTTTATATTATTGGCCACCTTCATATTCTCCTAATTTCTCCTCTCATTGTCTTTTTAGTTGCTTTTTGGTGGGTTTTTAACAGTTTCCCCGTCCTCTAGCTTCCCACTAATCCTTGCAATATTATGAGCTTCTCTTTTACTTTTGTGGTGTCTTTGACTTCCTAGGGGTGGAGATTCCTCAGTAGGGGTCGTTGCATTTCTATGATGAAGCTTTGAATACATCCTTGAATCTTTTCTTCCGTCCACTTTACATCCACCCATGACTGAGCTCAGGAGAGATTGTCTGTTCCAGGAGTCTGGTATCAAGCATGCTCGCAGTGCGACCATTCCAACAGAATTAACTGTGTTAATAGAACCTTAATTGTACAAATATTGGTCTGTGAAATGACACTGATTTAATATATCCGTCCAGTGAATTTGGAGGATTTTGCAGAGACAGAGTTGGAGGTATCTTTCCAGTGACTTGAGGTACCTGTCTCTGTTGATGGATGGGATCAGGATGAAGGAGATAATGTAGAGGTGGTGTCCATGAGCTTTGAGGTCTTTTGCTGGGCATCAGTGCTTGGACCAGCAATACCTCTATATGGTCCTCTGTTTATCTCTCTGATAAAACAAGGATTCATTCTGACCAGCCCATGCTCGGAACATTTTGTCAGGAAGATTAACCCATTGCCAAGCATGCTCCTTTTGAGAATTGCATCTCATCCTACTCTGGGACTGAAGACACCCAGGATGATCAATTTGTCTCCCATTGGGATGCCAACCAGGTTTTTGTTTTAAGATGGAGCCTGCCACCATTCCCAACCCAGCATCAACTGCACAAAAACACTAAGTGCTCACTCAGAGGGTCAGGCTGCATCTGTGAAGCAAATGGATGGATGACATTACGGGTCAGGTCCCTGCTGCAGACTGAAGAAGTAGGAGAGACAAATGAGAGTGGGGCGAAGCCTGGGAAGTGATACGTAGATAGGGGTTGATTAGCATGTGGGTGAAACAAGTAAATAAAGCTAGATGTGAAATGGAGACACAGCATGCCAGATAGGGGAGAAGAGAAAGAGTGTGGGGGGGGGTGGGGTGGGGGGTGGGGGGGGGGGGGGGGGTGGTGGTATTTGTGGAAGGAAGAGAGGGGTGGAAAGAAGAGGCATAAAAATGAAATATGCGATTCAGGGATGAGAATGGAGGAGGGGAAATGGGGTGGTGGGAGGTGATGGGAGAAATGACTGCAAAATAATGGAAGGGCAGAGAGGGGAGGTTGGGGTTATTATTTGAAATTGGATAATTCAGTGCACAGTGTTCATACCACTGGGTTATAGGCTACCTTAGCGGAATTTGAGGTGCTGTTCTATCGTTTTTCGTGTGGTCTTGGGGGAACTCAAGGCCAGACAGGTTGACATGTGAATGAGAAGGGGAAATCAAATAGTTAGCAACCAGGAGATCCAGCAGGCTTTCATGGACAGAGTGCAAATGTTCTGTAAAATGGTCACCTAGTCTACACTTGGTCTCGCTGATGTAAAAAAGGAGAAATTGGGAGCACCTATTGCAATAGACGGGATTGGAGAATGTACATGTAATCCTCTGTCTTACCTGGAAGGACTGCTGGGAAGTCTACAACCCAACAATATGAATTTTAAGTAATACTCCTTCTCACCCCTTCTCTTTCAACTGCCCACTTCTCACCTCCTCAATCACACTGCTCTATTCCCAACTTCCACATGCGTATCTCCCTTCCTCAAGTTCTATATTTCTTTTCCAAATCCTCTTGTTCTTCTTCCCCTGAATCCTTCCACCCATATCCCTATCTTTGTTTTATATTTCACACCTTCTCTACCTTAATCTGGCACCCTTTCTTCTCTTTTTCACCTTTGTCACTTACTCCATCTACTTGCCAATGCACCCCTCACTTGTATCCACTTTATCATTTACCAGGCTTTACCCCAACCTCCCTTCACCTTTCCAGCTTTCTCCCCCTATTTCAAAATTCTGAAGAAGCACTCCGACCCAAAACGCCCCGTGTCCATTCCCTCAAGACATCCTGCCTGATCTGCTGAGATCTTCCAGTGCTTTATATTTTGCTCAAGATTGTAACATCTGCAGTTTCTTGTATTCCCATTTCAACTGCACACATGCTTCATGTTCCCAACCCTATTTCTGGCCCCATTTTGCTCATGAAATCAGTGCTAAATAACATTAAATAAGAGATGGATGCATTCCGAACTTCACTGCTGTGCTGAAAACCTAGTGTGAACTCCTGCACTCTCCCTCCCAACCACATCTACACACACACGCACCATGGTGCTCCCACTCCATGGGCAACAAGCTTAAAGCTCATTACCCGATATATAAAGATGATAGCTGTGCAGCTATACAACATGTGTGGAGCACTGCAGCTTCTAACACGCCCAACAGAAGACGATGAGAGAGACCGTCAGATCCAGCCAGTCTGTCAACAAATGGAGCAGGTGCTTCCCGACCCTAGCAGAGACTCCATTCACCATGCAGGTCAGGATGCAGTCCTGAGTTCCACATCTCAATACTGAGCAGCTACGCCGCTCAGCCCAGCGTGCCTGACGCCAATCCCTACTGACAGCCTCTGCACACCAAGCTGTGGGCAATTCACCGTTACAAAAACTTTTAAATCTTTCACCTCTCACCTTAAACCTAAAAGCTAGAATCCTTTTCCCAATGTAAGGGAGCCTATAACTAGAGACATAGATTTAAAGTAAGAGGGGAAAAGATTTAAATGAGATCTGAGGAGTATGTTTACATGGAACAAGCTGCCAGAGAAGGTTGAAGAGACAGATATAATTATGTGCAAAAGTCATTTGGACAGAATCTTAGACAGGAAAGGCTTGTAGGGATATGGGCCTAATACTGGCAAATTGGAACCTACAAATAGATATTATGATCGCCAATCACAGGGTTTGATGAAAGGGTTTTTTCCTGTGCTGTACAATTCTATAATCCTATTATAAAATTGGATCTCTGTGGATGCCAAATTACTGGTTTGCTTTTGTGTATTTAGAGACAGCTAGGCTTATTCCCAGTTTCACCTTTCTGCTCCAGCTTTCTCCGCCCTATTCCTATCAGTCTGAAGAACAGGCCCTTCCTGAAATGTCCGTCTGTCCATTACCTTCATAGATGCTGCCTGACTGCTGAGTCACCCCTGCACTTTGTCTTTTGCTTAAGATTCCAGCATATGTGTTTTCTTGTGGTCCAGTCCTTGGTTCTTTCTCTCGCCAAGAATTTTGGTCTGTTGACCCATTTGAGCTTGTTTCTCACCAGTTACCCCATCCCAGGCGAATGTCAGAAAAGAATACTGGGCAGCATACTTTCAGTTAAGCAAATGTGCCATTGCATGGGTGTACAGGCATTTGTTGATATTAATACTTATTTTGAATATCTTTCACTGACTTCTGCCATTTGACCCTTAACAGATTTGCCCTGTTAACTGAGCCTAGTCTCTGTCTAAATGCATCACCAAATTACATAATTTCATATTGCTTCTGTAAATCTGCACATTGAACTCTTAGCATTATCATTGTTAGATAAATGTGCATTCGCCATTATTCTGCTGAATACATTAGTCTCTTTATTTAATTTTGGATCTAACATGGTCATCTCACATTTGATTCAAGGACTGATTAGCTGTGAATCTGTTTGCATTCATACATACATGGACTCTTTTGTCCATGTACCTGATACTTTGACTAAAAGGCACAGAGTTAAAGACTCTGCAAGCTGTTGGACAGAGTACAAGAGTCTGAGGATATTTTGAGGTAACACAATAGTATATTTCTGATCAGCATAAAATAAGTAAAACAAAGATGGATGCTCCTACTGGTGAAAAATCGGGAGCTCAGACTGACAAGTTCAGTAAATGATGAGAACTCACACTGCCAGGAGATGGAAACTTGATGGAAACTTTCCATCTCTGATATTACAGATGAGGAACATCTATAAATGACGAGCCTAGTTATCAATCATATTTTCAGGTTTTAACTGTGATCCAGAATTAGAATAAGAACAAGAAACTGATAGTAACAAATGTCAGAACTGGGATTTGCTTAATCCTTGTCAGTTATAATTTATCAGTTAGCTCAAACTGGAAGAGAGTAAAAAAAAAATTAGAATGGTGTTTGTTAATTAGAAGTTAATTAGATACATCTGCAGAAGGGGTGAGTGTGCCGGCTTAAGATATACTCAGAACCGCACTAACCTGATGCAGATATGTAGAGGAGGTAGCGAAAAGGCAGTGTCGGCAAGCTGACTGTACCTGCATGAGAGTCCTCCCACAATCTAAGGGTCATATCCCTGGATATGTCTCAGCATTTTTGATAGCTTGCCTTGGGCCCTTGAATTACTTTTAAATGTGCGGTAACCTTGGAGTTCATGACTGGTGTAAAGCTATGGGATGTTTAACAAGTTGCACGAGTCCAGGAATTAAATGATAGGCTAAAAAAAAAATCCCCAGAAACAATTATTGTAAGATCAGAAAGAATTACGAATGGAGAAATTACAAGTGGAAAATGTAAAAAACTGGGGTAAAAATCCCGAAATATCATATCTGTGTTTTTCTTAAAGTGATCACAACACAAAGAAAAAGCACAATTATTATTCATTTATTTTAAACAAATTCCTTTTGTTTAAAATTCAATAAAACTCTTTCTATTTGACTGTATAATCATGAAATGACTGAACATTTCAAAACCACTGGCCAGAATGCAGTAGGTGGATACCACAATTACCATGTACCAGTTTGTTATAATGCATGACCTTTAGCAGCACGATTCATAAGTATTGATAAAAGGTCATGATGGGCATATTTTCATCTAATACTTTCATTTCAAGAGTTAAGTTTTGTTTCTTCCTGGATACATTTCTGAGTAAATGGTCTTATCCTTAATAGGCAACTTCCTCTTACACCCATCCTCTAAGTTTAGCCTGAGCCATAACGATGGATAAAGCTATCACAACTCAGAATTATCACGTTTCAATTTAAATTATTTTACTTACGTATTTTTCTCAATTTTAATAATATTTTAGAAGAGCACATTTAATAATATGCAAAATCACCCAATATTATTCAATATTATACACCCTGAATTGTTATGCGGTGATTAGCAGTGGCTGCCTCAACACTCTTCCAGGGGTGGTGTTGAAGGCAGATACAATATTGGCATTTAAGATGCTTTGAGATAGGCACATGGATATACAGGGAATGGAGAAATATGGATTGTGTGCAGGCACAGGAGATTTGTTTACTTGGCATCATGTTCGGGATGGACTTTGTGGGCTGAAGGGATTGAATAGAATATGGAAAGAAATGTTCCCTTAAGGGCATAGACAGGGTATATTGCCCGAGTATTTTGCCAGGGTAGAAATGAGAAGAACTGGAGGACAATGGTATAAAGTGAGAGGGGGAAGTTTAAAGAAGATTTGTGAGGCACGTTATGTGTAACATAGGAAGTGGTAAATGCCTGGAACATGCTGTAAAAGGAGATGGTGGAAGCATCCTTTGATATCGTGGAAGCACTAGGAGGCATCATGTGTCGAAGGGCCTCTTCTCTGTTGTTCCATACTCTAAAGCTGGATGTTTCTGGATTGGAGGACTTTAGTTACAGGGAGAGATTGGATGGATTGGGCTTGTTTTCCTAGAACAAGGGAGGCTCAGAGGGTGACTTGATTAAAAATATGTAAGATTATGAGATTGTAAGATTATAATATTACATATTATTAAATATGTAAGAATAGGATAGATATTGAAATATTTTCCCTGTGATGAGGACTTCGAAAACAAGAAGGCATAGGGGAGGAGCTGAAGTAGTTTCAAAGGAAATATGTAGGTATGTTACAAAACTTACCTTTAGCGGCGCTGCAGTTCTGCCACTATCCGTGTGCGTGACTTTGGCGACTTTGAGAGGGGGGGGGGGGTTTAAAATGCCGTTTACTCCAGACTTTTCAAATCGATTCATCTCAGGGGGTTTAGTTGCTGAAGAGAAATCGCTCTGACATTTGTTTTATCTGGATCATTTATTAGCATGAGTAAATTAACAATCATCTTCTAAAGCCATGAATGCCGACAACGGGATGGATCTCACGTAGAGGACAAAACAAGGTACACAGTTTATTTTTACATAAAAACGTGCTTCTTAGGATGCCTTTAATCAAAATTTCATGTTGCGAAAAGGTGACTTAGAAAATATACGAACCGGCAGTATTTTTCCTGCCGACTGGGGGCTACAAATTCACCGCAAAACGCAACGTTCCAATTGATCGCGATCCACAAAAACCCACTCGCAAGTTGATTTAAATGGCCATTAATTTACGGGAATTAAACACTAAATTCCTTCAATTTGGCCTATAAATTCATGACAATGAGATTTTAAAATCATGTTATATTATGAATTCTTGGGTAAATGTTATTTGGACACTTAGACTTTTTAAAAATGTTAATCTTTTCTTAAGAAATGGATAGATGTTTAGATCTAGTAATTGAATTTTGTAATTAGCTACAATTAGGTAACTAACTAATTATATGCTTTAATTTCAGGTCATCCAAGTAAGATGTTTATATATTTGTTTCAGAATGCTTCAATCTATAATAACTGAACATTTCATTCAGTACTCTTGATTTTTAAGAAAGTTATGGGCTTTTGACTCTCCTCGATCACAGCTTTTGTGTTAAGTCAATGGAAAAGCATTAGGATGCTAATTTCCGAGTATGAAAATGGCCATAAGTTTTTTAATACTGAAGATATGAAAGTGAATTAGGTGTCAAATTAAACTTCTTTTTATGCTTTATCTGATGGGATAAATTGCAGACTTGATTTTTAAAATCTCAACATTTTGTAACATTGCTAGGATATGAAAGGTAAGTTTGTTTTTACACAGAGCTGTTGATATCTGGAACATACTGCCAGAGGAAGTAGTGGAATCAGATACGAGTTATCTTTTAGCCAGAAACTTACTGAGGGAAGGTATTGAAGGATGTAACCCTTATGCGGATGATTAGGTGAAAATGTAAGTGTGGAGTTGGCCGGTAAGAGATTCTGCTTCCATGCTGACAACTATGATTCTAACCCTGTAAAACATTTTGTGGAGCGTTGGCTCCTACATACAATATAATTATGATGCATTAACAAAAGCCTGAAGGTAGTGCAAAATTTAGCCTTATTTGAAAAAGTCAATTTAATCAAGTTATTTAATGATAAATAGTAGTAGGATATATTGCTCACAGTTCTTGAGTCAGAAGGTTGTGGGTGTCTTGGTATTTCCCCAATTAACAATCCAAGATATAGGAAATGATTGATATGATTATTTAAAAATTTATAAAATCACACAGATATTTTAAACAGGTCTGATCACCGCCCCCATCAGAAAGCTGCTATCTTCAAGTAAGCGTCTGACTGAGAGGTTTTGCCTTCTTTTGACAGTCGCTTAGCCAACTTCACGGCACTCTCTGCAGCCCTATCATTTTATGGAAAATGGCATGAATATCTCTGATGAGCTCAAGGACAACAAACCAGAGATACATATCTTTTGTCCTTTCAGACAATGAACAATTTTCAATGTGTGGGTGTTTTCTGAGAACTTTATCTCCTAGAAATCTGAAAAGTAATCAACTGGCACGATATAATTTGCCATTCAAGTGAAACAGATCTGATCTGGCTTTGGGCTAGAGGCAGTCGGAGACCTAATAAGAGTGGGGTTTTTTTAGAGATCCTTTATAGAGATTTGCATGTCCTCTCTTTGTGCAGATACCCCCTTATCGCCCTGTCCATCCCTGCCCAGTAGATACATCCTCTCACTTTGTCGAAGCAAACATTCAATTCCAGACATGAAGAGTGAATGCCTATGATCAGGTTTTTATTTTCTAACCGAGGAACAAATACACATCCGTCTCTGAAGATCAACTTGCCTAAACAACCCAGTCTGTCAGGGTGAGTTACAGGTATGTTCTGAGAACAAGGGCAACCTCAGATTAATGTCTCTTTCCGTTGCAGTGTCTGAACTGTGTTCACATGTTCATCGTTCCAATTTGTTTGACAGTCTTCTCAATCATTTGCACCAAGGATTGAGTGGTTGGAATATGCCTCACCATGCTGATTGTCCCAGGCTACATTTCCTCAGCATCTCTGGTGTCCACAAGGTAGACCTTGGATAATCGGAACAGTAATAATAATTGAGAGTGAATTTTAAGGACAGTATCACAAGACCCCAAAGCAAATTTGCATGGCTAAGCTTCCTCTCTGACAAGCAACTAACTTTATTCATTGATCTACTTTACAGTAATTCTATAATCAAGTGTAATTACAGATTCTAGGAAAAAGGAAATGCAGCAGATCTCAACCATTAAAGGAGGAAAATAAAGATTCAATTAATGAATCTGTGGAATTCTCTGTCCTGGCAAAAAGTGGAAACTGAATTGTTAGAATTATTAAAAGTGGGATAAATATCTGATAAATCAAGCATTAGAGGGGTAAGGAGAGATGGCACAGAAGAGTTGAGGTTACTGTCGACGGAGATGTGATGTTTTTCCGTACCATTTCTCCTTCCCCACTACGCACTAACATCAAGGAGTTGAAGCCTTTCCTGGAGACCGACCCAGCGCTCCAAGCCGCGGGAGTCTGCGGGACTTCAACATCATGGATCATGCGACCCCTTTTCCAGGGATCGAAGCTCCAACTGCAGGGCCTGTGGACTTTAACATTGTGAAGCCTGCGGTCTCTGGTAAGAAGAGGCCGATTCTGGAACTCCATGCTGCAGAGAGAGTTTCAACCACCCCAACGTGGGAGTTTCGATCACCCCGATGGGGGCTTCGATCATCTGCTGCAGGGGCTTTGATCGCCCCGACTGCGAACGGTTTGACTGCCCCGACCGCGGGAGAACAAAGAAGAAGAAGATTGAACTTTATTGCCTTCCATCACAGTGAGGAATGTGGACTCCACTGTGGTGGATGTTTATGTTAACTTTTATGTGGTTGTTTGTCTTGTTGCTTTTCACTTAGTATGGCTGCATGGTAACTCAAGTTTCACTGTACCTTAACTGGTACATGTGACAATAAACTAACCTTCATGAAAAGGCTGGCAATACCTCCTGCGGAGCAATGTCATCTCTTCTTTAGACCTCTGACTGCTACCTGATTAAACGCTATTCTCAGCTGGAAGCCAAACCTTCACTGATCCGGAAGAGAGACACAAAGTGCTGGAGCAACTCAACAGATCAGGCAGCATCCCTGGAGAAAAGGAACAGGTAATGTTTCGGTTGGAACTCTTCTTCAGTTTGACCTGACCCGCTGAGTTGCTCCAGCACTTGGTATCCACCTTCGGTATAAACCAGCATCTGCAGTTCCATCTTCCACTGATCCCTCCTGGGAGATGGTGGTAGCAGATCACAATCAAGTAATCAGATCACTGCAGAGAAACGCAGAGATAATTCAGCCTGACTGCGGTTACAGAAAATAGTAAGATTAAACGCGAACTTACCAGTTTGAAGTTTGATCTTTATTTTATGAGGAGTTACAATGAGTGATTACGTGAAGAAGTCCCACCAGGCGCATGAGCATCATACTTCAAAGCAGCGGCGTGAAAACACAGAAACTATAGTCGAAGTGATATAGTAAGACTCAAAAGACTAGAACTACCAGATGATTATGAGGGCCGGGAGGACACGTAATCCCTCATCGCAACTCCTCATAAAATAAAGATCAAACTTCAAACTGGTAAGTTCGCGTTTAATCTTACTATTTTACTTCGGAGTGACTATGTGAAGATTTCAAAGCTCTGTGATTTCATGCCGTAGATCCATTCCATACAACACACTGCTTCAGTTGACACAGTAGTGAATAGATAATGTATTGAACGTTGTTTCGAAATATCCAATAATCATTTTTAATAATAATAACAAACCCCTCTGTCCCAGGGGGAAATTACAAATGAAATTTAGAAAGAAAAAATAAATCAAACGGAACCCAAAACAGCATCCCCAAAACCTTGCACTGTCAGGACAGGTTTATCATAAAATTTGGAGAAGGTCGCCTCCTTAGACCATCCTGCAGCCCTGAGGATTTGGTCTAGAGGCAAGTCCTGTGCCTTCGCTGCGGATGTTGATGCCTCCCTGGTGGAGTGAGATTTAAACACATGAGTGTCTACTCGTGCACAATCCAAAACCTGTTTTAACCATCTAGAAATAGTTTGTACTGACACCTTTTTATGAGGTTTTTTTTGGCTGATGAGCATTGCTGTCTCAGAGCCTCTGAGACTCTTAGTTACCTCGATATATTGACTCAGGTGCTTGACTACACATAACGTTTGGTCAACGGGGTATGCTTTAAAGCTTACTTTGGTTCTGGCCATTCCTGGCCTGCTTTGTTTGATTAAATCATACACATAAAATGTAATGTTATCTACAGAAGAGTACATGCTCTCTAGCCGTAGCTTTTGCAATGTTTTAACTCGTTGCGCTGATACTAGCGCCATGAGAATAACCACTTTAAGTGTTAACTTCTGAAAAGACAGTGACGTAATTGGAGGCCATTGCTGAAGCAGTGTGAGAACTATAGTGACATCCCAGATTTCTGTATATCTAGGCTTAGGAGGCTTCTTGTTAAAATTCCTCTCATGAATCGGGATACTAATGGATGAGACCCGATAGATTGTTGATCTGAAAACAGCCCTAAATAGGAGGACAAAGCACTCCGAGCACTGTTAATGGCACTTTGGCTCAAGTGTTCATCAAAATGCAATGTAGCAAGGAACTTCAATACATCCGGTATGCTTGCAGTATGATAAGATATCTCTGACTGCAAGCCAAACATCTCCCATTTCTTAATATGAGACACATATTGTTTTGTAGTGCTATCGCTCCAAGCTACAGTTATCACATCCATGTTCCTACTCGACAGTCCAAGCCCTTGGAACAGTCTGGTCAGAACCTGAAGATTAACAAATTAATACGATCATGTAACGGATGACTTTCTCCTGTTACTGGATACACCAACAAATTACTGCAGTTGGGGACAGCCATGAATGGCCGAGTCATCATTCTCAGCACCAATGGGAACCATGGCTGTGTAGGCTAGTCCGGAAACACCAAAATACTTGAGGTGTAGTCCTGCTCTATTCTGGTGAGGCATTGCCTAATGAGGAAGAATGGGGGAAAAGCGTAAAAGAACGTATGCCCCCAATGTAGCGAGAATGCATCCACCGCTACTGCTCCTGGATCTGGTTCCCATGAAACATATTTAGGCAACTGGTGATTTAGCCTGGATGCAAACACATCAATATCTTGCAAACCATAGCGGCTGACATTCATTTTAAAAACATCAGGATTTAGCATCCATTCTCTGTCGTTATTAAGTTTCCGTGACCTGTTATCTGCCACCACATTATCTCTACCTGGTAGGTAGATAGCTGAGACCCAGATATTTCTGGAAATACATCAGTCCCAAATGAGGTTAGCCAGATTATCACATGATACTGACCTTATTCCTCCCATGTGATTGATATAGGCAAGAGCCGTGGTATTGTCAATCTGGAGCTGAACATGTAAATTATTCATTGCTGAACAATAAACTTTTAATCCATAGAATGCACCCAGAAAATCTAAGTAATTTATACCATGCCTGTGCAGGATTAAATCCTCTTGCACACTCCATCTACCATCACAACTAGACTCGCTGTCTATGGATCCCCATCCCAAAGCACTCACATCTGTTTGTAAAACCACTGAAGGTTGTTGAACCAAAATGGTTATGGTAGTTTGTACAATATTGATGATCCACCATCAGCGATGGCTCTGGCTGGCAACTGCATAGGTCTATCAAAATGACCTGCATGTTATTTAAGTGCTTGTTCTCTAGCCCATTGCAGACTGATAGTGCAGGGGTCCAAACTCCACTGCAGGGAAAGCCACCACCAATTTGCCAATAACACTGGCTACTTCCCGGATGGAGAAGTGTTGTTTTTCAACGAGACTGGTACAGACCTCCCTGATTTCTACAGCCTTGGCTGTAGGCAAAGTCACTGACATATCAACTGAATCAATGACAAACTCCAAATAATCAATTTTTTGGGATGGCTCTAACTTGGATTTTGTTGGATGGACAAGAAACCCTAACCTCTCAAACAGGTGTTTGGTTGCTGAAACCGACTCCTCAGCAGTTTCTGAGTGTTGCTTATGATTAAGATATCATCTAGATAAGCCATTACAATGTGATTCTGGGCATGAAGTATCACCAGCACTGGTTTTAACAATTTTGTGAACAACCTAGGAGCTGAGGTTAACCTAGGAGCTGAGGTAATGCTTTAAATTGCCACAGCTGTCCCATCTAACTAAATTTGAAATATCTTCGGTACTGATGATGAATTGGTACTGAATAATATGCACCTTTCAGATCTATGGTTGCCATATAACAACCTTCTGATAACAGCTGTTTAGCAGTATTGAAGGTGTCCATTTTAAAATGCCTATACTGGACATGGGAATTTAACTGGGTTAGATCCAGAATGACATCCACCATCTTTTTTCTGTCTGGGGAATATATTGGACACAAATTGTTGATGATGGCATGTCGTCCTCCCAATTACCCCTTTTTGGAACAAAACCGCAATTTCTTAATTTACCTACTGAGTTTCTGGTCCTGAAAAAAACAATACCCGACTAGGCATATTTTGTGCAGGTGGATGAATTCCTGACATAAACTCTATTCGAGACCCTGAGACAGTGTCCAGTATAAACAGATCAGATGTTATGCAGCACCATTCATCATAAAATACCCCCAACTGGAGGTTGTTCCCCAGAAGATTTATCCTGGACTGAATGAATCTCCCGTACCTCCATAGTCGACCTTGGACTTCTCGTCCTTTTCGCCATGCTGGGGTTGTAGTTGGCGTATACAGATGAGTAATGACGCCGTCCCACTGGCCACACTCTGCTTGGCCCTGCCCCGGATCTGACCCCCTTCATGTCGAAAACGACCTGTGAGGTGGCATCCTGGCGGAAGGGACGTAAGTCTTCATGAGGCCTATTGTCTTGGCCTCTTCCTCCAGGTCTTTGACTTGTTTGAGCAGGTCTTCGCCAAATAAATAATTTGGCATTTGAATATTGGTCGACCTGCATAGAGCTGCAAATCGGGGGTTTAGTGTAGGCTTTATTGCTATTTTCCGGATGCAATTCACTTCGAAATATGCATTACACAGCAGGGCCAACATATCCTGCTGTGTGCTGGACATCGGTGCCCCTCGGACCATTTCGCCAAAAGCCGTGAGGGCGTGATGTGTTTACACCAATTTGAGGACCCGCTGGAAACAGATTTCTTGTCCACGCATCATTGCACTCATTTGTGCCCAGATAGCAGAGTTTACAGTGGGCACTTTGAGTGACGCACAATTCACAGGTGTTATATATCGGGTGGCTGTTTGTTCCATTATAATATCTTGTAGCTGGTGAGAGGCCATGTAATTGATGTTGGCCGCCAGGTTTTCCTCCATGGCTTCACCAGTACCTTCCGGAATCGCAAAGTTCCTTGCTACATTCGGGACACCTGGAGCATGGCTCATGTGCTTTGGTGTATGCCCAAAAGCAATGACACCAACTTCAGTGTCAGACTCCTCCTGCCCTGGCTCTCCCGAGTCTTGCAGCATAAACAAGGTGCTGGAGAGGGTGATTCCCACTGATATTCATTAGCGGTGTATTCTTCTTCGCTGTATGGGCTTCTATGTGAGGCGGTCTGGGGAATCCTAGGGGCATTCGACCCCGATTTAAAAATTTCATGGCTCATTAAAGTTTGGAGCATCTTCTCCATCTGGTCGAGCCGTCCCCGTGCCTTTTTATTAGAAGGAGGGGAGTCTTCCTCTTCATCAGACCCGTCAGATAAGACGGGCCTGAGAGATTTTCTTTTGACCTTCCTCCCTGGTGGAGTGGCCTCAGTGCCCTGAATCACTGGAACTGATGGAGGCAGTTGAGCTGCCGGTAGAACAGCAGCCGGTATCGGAGCCGGCGTTACTGCAGCCGGTTTCTCCTGACCCGATCTGCGAGCAGAAACCGCGGGCCCGCGCGTTACGCTCCTACTATGGACAGATTTCTTTTCAACATGCTCCATTACCACCAACTCCCGCTGGCTCCCGAGCCAGACTCACGGAGTTTAAATACTCGCAGAAAAAGTTTTAAATTGACTTACTTGCCGGTTTACTACTTACCGCTGGTGGAGCTGTGCTCTCCAGCCCATCGGTGTGCCATACGTTGGATGTAATGACGCGAATGCGCATGGCGGGGCTTCTTCACATAATCACTCACGTGACTCCGAAGTAAAATTAGAGTTTTCACTTTGGTCAGGGCTTCATTTGTTATGAAGAAAGGTAGAAACCAGACTACAGAAGTTCAAACAGAAAGTTATCTAATTTTCCAGTTAGATGTATAGTTTTGTAACATTTTGTAAAAACAAGTCAAAGCTAAGCTTCACGTCATTCTTGGAGAGGGTTCCACCCCAGAGAATTCAGAAGTTTGGTGACACTCGCTTCTCTCTCGTAGGTGTTAGTAACAAATCGAGCAGCCTGTCTTTGGACACGTTCGATGGATGAAATGTTTTTATCTGTGTATGGGTCCCAAGCTGCAACTGCGTAGTCCAGATGAGGTCTAACGAGGGTGAAATACAGCTTCTCCTGGACAGAAGCTGAACAATGATGGAAGTTGCGCCTAAGGAAGTTTAGGACACCTGTTGCTTTCACTGTTACATGATGAGTTCAGCCTGAAAATCAACCAACTGCAGATGATGAAAAGCCAAAATAAAACAAAATTGATGGAGATCCTTGCAAACACAAGGAACTGCACAACCCTTTGCGTATCCATATTCTCGAGAGATGCTGTCTAACTGCTGAGCTACTGCGCTATTTTGTGTCATTTTAAAAATAAAAATTCTTAAGGGATCAGGCAATACCAATAGAGAGAAATGCAATATCCTTCTAAGTTTTACTAGAACTGTATGCAAAGTTGGATAAATCACAACATGTGTACTGGTCGCCGCATTACAGGAAAGACACAATTACACAGAGAGGATCCAGAGGAGATGTACAAGGATGCTGACAGGATTGGAATATTTTAACGGTGAAAAGATTGCATAAGCTTGGGGATTTTTTCTGGCAAGGGGAGCAGGGAGAGGGAACGTGAAGTTTATAAAATTATTCAGGACCGACTAAGAGGAAGTCAGAAGGAACAGTTAATATATCTTGTCAATTTACAAAGATGTTAATATCTGGAGGCATAGATTCAAAATAACTTGTAGAAGGATTAGAGGGGATACGAGCAATTCTGTTTTCATCCAGACTGTGAGAGGAGGAAAATATGGAGAAATATAACCATATTTAACATGTAACTTGTATATGTACTAGAGCCTTCATCTGAAGGACTGCAGAACAAATGAAGTATGTTGAGGGTAGGTTGGGTAGCAGACACAGTGGACTGAAGGTTATCCCCATGTCATAAATGTTCTAAGAATCTATGAAAGAATAGTATAGCTTGAAAGGAGACCAATCAATTGAGCCTTTAGTTGAGCTATTCACTCAATCCCTCACTTCCCAATGCCTCGGTCATGTATTTTCCATCACATTCTTACTTCAGTTTTTTTTTTAAAGATATAACTGCAATTTATTAAAGCATCAGAAAGGATAATGGCCCAGTCACCAACCTCTGGGAACTGTAAACCTACATCCAGTGTGAAAGACATCCGCTTAGAACTTTTCCACTTTCTTTGCGTGAAGTGATTTTGTATCCATGGTGCCACGATTCTTTTTACCTAGCTAGGTGTTAGCAATGAAGCAGGTTTAAATGTATTGCTTACTGACAATGTGTCAGGAGACCAGTGCCTGGGTCACACTCTGTATACAATGCTTACCTCAGCCATAAATAGAGGGCCAATATTGCTGGTCCACTGCACCCTCAAGTCCAATCAGGAGGTCAAAGTGGCAACTTGACCATGAGTTGGAAAATGCAGATGCAGGAAAATGCAGAATGCATGGCTGGAGGTAGAGATTTGCTTCCTGGCAAAGTTGCCAATGTTACAATTTTTAATATATCTGACGGTCGGACATTTAAACACGGTTAAGATTCAAGGTTCAAGGTTGAAAGTTAGTTCAAGGTTAGTTTATTGGTCACATACACCAATTGGTGTAGTGAAATGTTTCTTGCCAATGCAGCACATAAAAATGAATACAGACATAACACTAATAAAGAGATTTAAACATAAAAAAACATCCCCCCACAATGGTTCCCATTATGAGGGAAGGCACAATGTCCAGTCCCCAACCATGTCTACCCATAGTCAGGCCTATCGAGGTCTCTGCAGTCGCCTTCACGGAGGCCCAATGTCCCAGGCTGTTCTCGCCGGATGATGGTGCTCCGGCGTTGGGAGAATCCTCTCAGCGGCTTGGGACACCTGGAATGGCCGCTTCCTTACCGGAGTTCGCGGCTTCCAAAGCCAGCAAGGCCGCGCTGAATGGAGCTCCCCCACTGGCTCCCGATGTTAAAGTTCAGCGCCGCTGCCCGCGGCTGGCCGCTCCACAGATCCGCAGGTCCGCGATGTTTTCCTCGGCGGTCTCAGCTCACCGGAGTTCCAGCGCGGAGACCCAGGCAAGGCAGCGCTGCCGAAGCAGAGGTTCTGGGCGGTCTCCTCAGGAAACGCTGCTCCAGGCCCGCTGGACGGGTCAAAAGTGCAGCCCGGAGAAAGGCTGCCTCTCCGACTAGGTAGGGACCCTGAAAAGTATTTTCCCCCTCCCCCCCCCCCCTTAACCACTACAAAAAAATGAATAGACTCCCAAAACAAAACAGTTTAACTCACTAAAAATAAAGGAAAGAGTGAAAAACATACAGCTGCAGGCTGGGCTGCCATACCATACAGGGCGGCGCTCCCTATCAACCCGTAGATTGCAGTTGTTATTTCAATCCACACTGAAGTACATGGAGTTTTCTTCGACAGAGTTTGTGAATCTCTGCAATCACCTATCCTTTTTCTGTAGAGATGTTGCCTGACCTGCTGAGTTATTCCAGCACGTTGTTTATATCTTTGGTAAAAACCAGCAGAAGGTTGTTTCTAGATTTGATTAACACTTAATTGGTTTGCTTTCAATAACTTTAACTTTAACTTGTAAAGTAGAACTTCAGCAGATTTTAAGCCAGAAGAAAAGACACAAAGTGCTGGAATAATTCAGTAGGTCAGGCAACATCTGTGGAAAACATGGATTGGTGTCTTTTTGGGGCATGACCTTTCTTCAGAGTACAGGACTGTGGAAAAGAATGTTTGAAAATAAAGGACAGAAACCCAGTTGAAACTTCATGGTGCATTGTGCTGTAGTGATCACAGCTCTTTATGCTCCTGTGACTTAGGTCAGCCACTCACAACACTGGAGAGTGGAGGTCACTATCACTGTCATCAGCAAAAACCTCCAATTTCAATTGCAGGACTTGCAAAGGAATGTCAGGGTCCTTCCTAACATAGAGACTCCAATTACTCTCAGACTGCTCTGTTGGACTAGCCATATTATGCCCAATACCAGACTCCTGCAACACACAGATATATTAAGGTAAGTGATTAGTAGGTGCACAGAGGATGTTCTCAAGGACACCTTGGTAATTTCCCCACTGATTCCAGGGGATCACGGGCTCATGACCACTCAAAATGGAGGGATATTTATATTGGTACTGTGGACCCTGAGTACACATGCTAGGAGCATAATGCAACCCCTGAGTTATATCCAACTGGGTTATGGAAATTCATTCTTCCAGAATTCAAAACTGAGATACAGAATAAAATTTGCTCCTGCATAATTTCTGTGAACAATGCAAATTAAGAAACATAGATTTTTTTTACAACTTGTGTTTCTCAACACATTTGCAGATGAAGTGTCTAGGAGCTGCAAATGTCACGATACAGACCATTTTCTAGGAACGCTGTCCCCTGTACCATAGGGGTCACCTGTACAAAAATCTAGTGTAAACATCATAGGAGTGCAACACCTCTCAAGCTATCCACACACAAAATCTAATGAGACTACTATTCAGTTTCCTTCTATCCAGAGATTCTGCCTGTTCCGCTGAGCTACTCCAGCATTTTGTGTCTATTTCTGATGAGACCCTCTATCCCCACATGTGACAATGTTCGTGGGAGTCACTACAGGACATAATATCAATGCAAACACACAGGCAAAACCTTCACACAAGGCATGCACCATTGGGTAAGTAAATACCAAACAGTAGAACTGACATTGTCAAACAGGTAATATTATGCAGGCAGTATTATATTACCCAACTCTTTAATTACACTCAATCATACCATCTACTGAAATTAGAAAATCTTTGGATTGTTTAAAATTCATTTCCGGGAGTGAAAATTAAACTATAGGCTAGAATCATTCATCTAATTCCTGCCTCAATCTCCTAAATAATAGCGTCCAAGGGGGCATTAGACCTGAGAATGTAAAGCCCTCAAAATCTATTGACCAAAGCTGCGACTGAATTTCACACTTTGCACTAAAGATGCCTGGCTTTGTAGTAAATACAAAGGTGTGTGTAATGTTGCAGCAATGTCACGTGGACAGTGTGGTGAAGCTGCCGGTAGAATTGTGGCCTGCAAAGCAAACACTGTGGCGTGCTAGACACTGCTTTCATTGTCTTCCTGTTTAAATGCAATTCTGAAGGTCAGGAAGTTTATTTTCACTGATTCGCGCTCTAGTTTTCTTTCGTTTCATTTAATTTATTTTCTTGTGTACCGAGGTACAATGAAAAGCTTTTGCTGTGTGCCAACCAGCCAGCAGAAAGACAACACTGCACATGATTACAATCAAGCCATTCACAGTGTGCAAATACAGGACAAGGGAATAATGGTTAGTGCAAGGTAAAGCAAGAAAGGTCTGAACAAAGATAGTCCAAGGGTGCCCGATGAGGTAGATAGTAGTTCCGGACTGCTCTCTTGTTACGGTAAGATGGTTCAGTGCCTAATAACAGATGGGAAGAAACTATCCCTGAATCTGGAGGTGTTCATTTTGCCGGATAGGAGAGGGGAGAAGAGGGAGTGCGACTCATCCTTGATCATGCTGCTGGTCTTGCCGAGACAGCGTGAGGCAAAAATGAAGTCAATGGTTGGTGTGATGGTCTGGGCTACGTCTACAATTCACTTTTGATGAGACCCTCTATCCCCACATGTGACAATGTTCGTGGGAGTCACTACAGGACATAATATCAATGCAAACACACAGGCAAAACCTTCACACAAGGCATGCACCATTGGGTAAGTAAATACCAAACAGTAGAACTGACATTGTCAAACAGGTAATATTATGCAGGCAGTATTATATTACCCACTCATTCAATTTCTTGAGGTCTTGGATGGAGCTGTTCTCAAACCAAGCTGTGATGCATCCCAATAAAATGCATTCTACTGCGCATCTGTAGATGTTGGTGATAGTTGCTGGGGACATGACGAACTTCCAAAGCCTTCTAAGGAGGTAGAGGTGTTGGTGTGCTTTCTTGGTTATTGCTTCAATATGGGTGGTCCAGGAGAAGTAATCGGTGATATTACTCCAAGGAAATATGTGATTGTAGATCTGCTTCTACAATCCAGCACGCAAGCACGCTAGCACGCAAATAGTCACCTTGGGTGGGCGTCATCTGGGAAGCAACAAACATGTGCAAAGAAGTTAAGAATCAGCTGTTATCATTTACAGATCTTTGTCAATATTTAGAAAGTATGACATTTGTATTTACAATTCCACCACATTTTTTGAAGTCACATAATAAAAGGATTATTATTTCATTATATAAGCCTGGAGCCTCTTTTGCACCTTGACTGGAGAGCAGTTTAAGAGTTAGAAGCATAAACACAGGGGAAATTAGTTAGTGGACAGCAAAGCACTTTAGTATTCTTGTAGATGCAAGGAACTGAAGATGTTGGTTTATATAAAAGGTTTATATAAAAGGGCACAAAGCACTGGTCAAGCAGCAGCAGCAGCATCTCTGGAGATAATGGATAGGTGATGTTTCTGGTCCAGGCCCATAATGGTGATATTCTCGCTCTACTGCCCACTGTCTCTCAGTCATGGATTGTTAATAAATATTTCCATGATTTTATTTCCTTTTATTAATTGATAAAATGCCGTAACAAACGTTGGTGTCCGAGTGAAAGAGATGAAAGTGTTCCCAGAAATGTGAAATTGATAACTTCAAGGGGAGCTTAAAGCAAAGTGTTGGAGGAACTCGGTAAGTCTGACAACATCTAAGGAGGGATATGCCTGATTGGTACAACGTGGTCTTGGAACAATTCTGATTAATGGAGGTTAAATAGCTGCAGAAATTCTGAATTACAGTATATCAGATTAACTCAACATTTTGAAATATTCATTTATGCCAGAATATTTGCTTGTTGCTGAAAGCAGTAAACGGCTCACATTGATTCCTCTTTAAAGATTCTGGCTTTGCACATAAAATTACAAGTAACAATTCTGACATTTGAAACCTGCAGCAGCATAAACCACAATGTTCTGAAGGATTCCACATTATCACCTCTATCTCTTTGTTTATTATATGTCCCTTCAGTGATAGAATACATCACAATCATTTCTCTAACGCAACAAAACAGCATTCCACCCCTACAGGGGATGGAGGGATATGCATCACATGGAAGCAGAGCAGATTAGTTTAACTTGGCATTGTAGAGGCACAAATGTCGTGAATAAGTGGATTCTTTATTCAGGCATTGTAGGTTAGATATACATGCACCTTTTGCACTCTAACAAAAATAGTCATTGTTGTTGCCTCGTGGGCTCGGTTGAGCTCCTGCTGAGGTGGCAGGACACTCTCATGAAGAGAGAGGAAGAGGAAGGGAAAAGAGAGCGAGAGAGGGAAGGTCGGTTCTTATATACTAGGGCACACCCCTATATCCCGTGACTCCTTCCCGTGACTGCCAAGGATTCGCATAGCAAGAGTGGATAACCACTAGGTGCTGCTACAGCTTCATGATTGAGATAGACATTGTGGCTTGAAGGCCCTGGTTCTGTTCTGAAATGTTCTAGTTGTCCAGACATTTTTACTATCCAGTCATCATTGCATTTGCATACTTCTAGAAATGTAAATATCTCCTATTATTCCTAAACTTAAATCTCATATGTCTTTCTTCGAGTGAAGTTGCAGTTTTTGTCCCTCCTGAATTGTTGCAATCAATATATCAGCCCCGATCACATTATCTGCAAACACTCAAACTGACTCTACTTATTCCTAATGTTTCTTGTTGGTAAATAATGCTGAAAATATATGGGCATAAAAAGATTGATATATCATGCAGGTCCACTAACCTCTTCCCTAAAAAAATGTTGGCATCATACAGCATGAAAGCAGACCCTTCAGCCCACCATCTACACTGACCATCAAGCACCCATTTTCACTAACCCTACACTAAGCACATTCTATTCTCCCCACATATCCCATCTGCTTCCCCAGACTTGCCCTCACACCAGCTGCAACTTAGAGTGCCTATTATCCTACCACCCTAATGGCCTGTCCCATGATGCAAGTTCATTCAAGAGCTCTCCCGAGTGTAAAAAAAAATCAAACTCGTGGTAAGCACGGAGAATGAACGTAGCGGGTACGTCGGAGCTCGGGGACGTCTCTTAGCGGCTCGTAACACTAATGGCACGTACTCGGGAAGACTAGCTAACGGCAGGTAAGCTCGGGAAGACTCGTGAAGATTTTTCAACATGTTGAAAAATGTCCACGAGCGCCCCGAATACCGATGAGCGGCCATTACCGTAAATCTCCGAGGTCGAATCAGGGCAAACTCGGGAGAACTCTTTGAATGAACTCGTACAGTGGGACAGGGCTTTAAGTCTTCGCGAGGTGGAAGAAACCGGAGTATCCAGAGCAAACTTGTGCAGTCACAGGGAGAACATGCAAACTCCACATGGACGGCACTCAGGGAATTGAACACATGTATCTGGAGCCGCTAGGTTGGCCCAATTTATACATCTTATTCCTCACCATAAAGTAAGAGGTTGGTTCCCATGGGAGAAACTATTCCCAGTCCCATTCCTCTTCTCCTTTCTACCCTTTACCATTGCAGTTTATTCTCTTTCATGGTTGATCTGTACGTTAACCTAGTTTTTTCCAGGCATTTTGGGATCAAAACACTAAAAAGCTATTCCAAAGTCTCCTCAATAGAATGCTGCTTTGGAGTTCTCGGGGCACTGCGCAGACTGGCTGTAGACACCCTTGGGAAAGCCATGTAAATTCTCCTTCAACTATCTTGTGAATGTGACTGAGATGAGTAATGCATTCAGAGACAGTACCACATGTTCTAATTGTAAGAATAACCACTGTTTCCCTCTGCTATGGAGCTGGGTCAAGTGGCAGCCACAGCGCTCACCTGCCACAATGGGTCTCCACACATCACACACCTATGTTTCACACTTCTTACATCTCGCAATTGAGAACAATTATGTGCTATAAGATGCATGTAAATCTTCACATAAACACAAACATATACATCCACCCACATTAAAGGGCAACACTGAATGATCTTAACCTTCAAATAGACTATAGCTATAATTGCACCTGGGATGGGCTGCAACACGTGCAGTCAAGTCATTTGAGTATTTTCAACTCTCATTTGTGTTCAAAAGCCCCAAAACTGCATATGATAAATTACTGCAATGGATCAGAGGAGGATTAACAGGAACGTGCACAAATTGTGCTCTGAAAATGGCACCCTACGAAAATAGCAGAAAAGGACAGATAAGCAGCAGATATGATCATGACTGAACTGATTTCAGGTTCAGTACCAATCATCTGCCTATTCCCCAAACCATCAACAATCAGAGACAAAAATCTGTCTCAGTCCTGACTGGTCGTTAAATATATTCAATGATTTAGCCTTTGTAAAAAATGAGATAATCTGTTTGCGTTACTGAAGGCATAGCTATTTGCATAGAGGTGTAAAAGAACATTGAAGGCAACAATGCTCAGCTAAACATCGATGTGTTGAACAACAGACCATAATCGCACTACACATTCAATTCTTTAGAGGAACCCTTCCAGTCACACATAGATCATTGGTTGGAAAAGCTGACTTCACAGTCTGTGAGGTTTGTTGTGTAGAAGTGCGAGACCGAATGGCCACTCTTCCAACGTTTTTAGCAACTTCAATTAGGAAAAAATTGTACCAGGCAGAGGAATTATGATGGAGTAACTCAGTGGGTCAGACAGCATCTCTGGAGAAAAGAAATAGGTGATATTTTGGGTCGAAACCCGAGGCTGAAGAAGGGTCTTCACCCGAAACGTCACCAATTCCTTTTCCCCAGAGATGCTGCCTGACCTGCTGAGTTACTCCAGCATTTTGTGTCTATCCTTGGTATAAACGAGCATCTGCAGTTCCTTCCTATGCGGAAGAGTTATTTGATTGGGCCCCAAAGGTTTGTTCCATCACATTTCATCCTGGCAGCATGAATTGCTTACTTATATGTTGTTTTTATATTTGGTTTCTCAGCTGAATTTCAAACTGTGTTTGGTCAACAAGTGATTGGGCTCTCTTCAGATTTAACATGTTGCTCCTGTACAGCAGCATGCTAGTAATTAGTAGCATTCTGCACTATGAGCTGCGAGTAAAGGGCCTGTCCTACCAGCATCCGACTCTATGCGATGAGCGCGATCAAACTAGAAGCGGGGGCCGCGCAGAGGTCGGGTGATCCCCTGTACAGGGCCGTTCCCACCAGCATGCGCCTGCATGCGGCAAGTGCGACCAAACCGGCAGCGAGGGCCGCGCGGAGGTCGGGTGAGTGGCGCAACGCGGCGCAAAGTGAGGCGAACTTGGAGCAAAGTCTTAAGGTAAGTTCGCCAGGACAGAGAGGAGCACAGAGGCGCACACACAGAGGGCCATGGAGCCACACACATAGAGGGTCACGGAGGCACCTACAGAGAGGGTCACGGAGGCACGACGTCGAGGCGGTGTGTAATGCATCGAGGCGACTGCGAGCCGACAAGCCGTTTCCGCGCGGAATTTTTGAACATAGTCAGTTTTTTGGAGCCCCGCGCGATGTCGGGACGAACTCCGCACAATTCCGCACGGCTCCGGCGATCGAAGTGGGACCGGCCCCGCGACGCCGGACGGCTCAAGCGACCACGTTAGGTCGCGCTCATCGCATGGAGTTGCATGCTTGTAGGACAGGCCCTTAATACTTGCAAAGCCATAGCTCATTCTGGCAGAGGGACAATAGCAACATGCCCATTACATGGACATATTGATCCGATGATTAAAAAATGGTCTCAAATGTTTTCAAGTTTTCAACGCACAGTTTCTAGCTTATCCCTTGATTCCGACCACCAAGAGAAGCCTGGGCTTTTCAGCAGCAGACTATGGAACTGAGGGGGCTCGGGGTATAAGTAACCAGATTTGAAACATTTAATTTTCCCTCGTTGGATCTCATGAATTTGAAATCCAAAATAAAATAATTTAAAGTGATGGACAAAAGATTTCTAACTCGTAAAAATAAAAGGTTCTTATCAACATATTCCATTGACTTTAAAAATGGATAATATATTTAAGTGGTATACCAGCATGTATATGGAAAATTCTGTTACATTACCTCAGTCTCTCAATCAGTGGTTCTTTAACTAGCATATAATTCCAACCACATTGAGTGAGTCTTAACTATCAGATCATGTCACAAACAATACAAATGACTATATTGTTATCAAGTTCTTGTGGTTGTGGTTTGACTTTCAGTTGCAGAGAATTGAAAATATATTTCAAATGTATAAAATGTAATTGCAAGTTTTTGAAAAGCAATGAAATTTAGAATGCTCAACCCTCTAAACATTATAAAGATGACAATTATTATTAAGGAAGGGGTTTCCTGAAACTGAGCTCCCCTTACTGTGACTGTAAATAGAAGAATAAACCTGGAAAAGGAAATGTGATTGAGGGTTTTATTCAAATTGGAGCACGGTGCACTCAAATTCAAATTATACTCTTTGGTTAAACCATGTAATTTAACAAAAAATATTAGAAATTGAGATTGAGAAGGAAATCCGTGTTTTTTTATGTGGTTTCAAAAAGGTTATACAAAAACTCTTGGATAATTAAGGCCAGGGGAAGAAATATACCTTACGATTTGTGTTTTTAGAAAGTAAATTAGATCATGACAAACATATTTCCTGATGAGCTTCCTGATTCGATTCAGTAAATAGGTGGTCTGGAGTACAAGCGTCTTAAACTTCCTATCAATCAATTTACCCAGGATTATCCATATGCATCCCTCATGCTTCTCAGAGTCTTGTAATAAAAAAGAAAATGATGGCATTACTCGGTCAGGCGGCATCAGAGTCAACATTTCAGATCGATGATCTTTTGCCAGAACATATTTTTAACTCAAGAGTCATCTCCTGAATTAATTTATATTTTGAGTTCCTTTGAATCAAGACATGTTTCTATTTTCAGCCTGTTAGTCAGATCCTGGATCTCCTGACCATCAAACCAGGCCCTGTGATTTCTATGCTGACCTTGAAAAAAACCCTGACCCACATCCTAGAGAGGTACAGAAACATAATCTTCCTAAGTGAGTTCAAAGCCAAGCTTGGAAATGGGACAATCCTTTGGCAAGGCATGATGAGCAAGAATGGGGTAGAGAAACTCCAACAGAGTCCTCCTCCTGGCAAAATGATTAGTGCACTGTGTCGCCTAAACCAAATCCCTCTTTCATTAGGCAGACATCCATTAACTTCATGCCGGCACCTCATGTCCAGGTCTGACCATCAGGATTAGATACATCACTACACTATGACAAGAGCCAAAGAACATTAGCCGGCCACTTCATCCTCTCTATTGTCCCTATCAATCTGAACCCAAACAATGATGGCAACAGAAACTTTGTCATCAAAAAATCAATGATGCATATCCCATGGGCCCTGGAAAAATAGTTCTTCAAAACAGCGCCTCACAGACATCCTGACAGCTCCCACCCTCAGCAGCCAGAGTGTGTTCCAATGTTCTTCATAATTAATATATGTGTGGAGATGTACTTATATATTTGATATAATATAGAGGTAAAACTATATAAGATGCAATATTGCATACTTACTGTGATATACAACGATACATTTTTTCCCATTTCGTTCATACTATCACCAATCAGCAAGCCCCTCAGTCCCAATTGCATTCTCCTTGCCATTTATCTGTACAAGGGACCATTCATGGAAGCCAATTAACCTAACAGCACGTCTTTGGTATAAATCCAAATTCCAAAATCTTTATCAATGAGTCAGCATTATGTAATAAATAGAAGTTGGACTAGACCTTTGTGCCTGCTCTGCCATTCAATGGCTACCTCAGCACAACTTTCCTGCACTAACCTTGTGTCCCTTGATATTGAAAAATCTATTCATCACTGTTTTGAACCTTTCCAGAGATTTCAGTCTTTTGGGTAAAGCATTCCAGAGATTTACTACCCTCTGCTAGATATTACATCTCATTTTTATTTTCTACTCTAGAGAGTAGAGGTTTCATCTCTGCATAAACAAAATCCCACCATTGCAGGAATCATTTTTGTGCACTTACCCTATTACCCAGAGTAGGGAAATCAAAAGCCAGGGGACACAGTTTTAAGGTGAGAGGGTAAAGATTTAAAAGGAACCTGAGGAGCAACCATTTCACGCAGAGTATGGTAGGTATATGGAATGAACATCCAGAGGAGGTAGTTGAGACAGGTACTACAACAACATTTAAAGTACATTTGGACAGGTACATGTATAGAAAGTTGAAAGGGATATGAGCCAAACGTTGGCAGATGTGACTAGTGTACATGTGGCGCCTTGGCCGGCATGATCAACTTGGGCCTAAGGGCCTGTTGCTGTGCTGTATGACTATGACCCTATGATTCTCTTATTTACTTATTACAATGTGGATCATTCAATCCGTCAAATCCATATTGGCTCCCTGGACAACAATCTCATCAGCTTCTTTCACATCCCTGCAACTTATTTGACCTAACGTGCCCATGAATCCCCCTTTGATTGTCCTTCTACTTACCTACACTACAGTCTGGTTTTCATTTAACCAGCCAGCCACAATGGCTCTTTTTCAATTATTTTTCAATTCTTCCGAATTGCTAGCAGACCCTGCATGTTAACTTGCAACTGACCATCTGACCCTCTGACCATCAATGTTTTTCAATCTCCCACTATTTAAATATTTTTCCACATCAAGAGTCAAAAATGTTTACGTGTTATGCAGTGGGAAAGCAGGAATAAAATGCTAATTTGCTGCAGCTTTACAGGCATATTAATGCACCCAAACAAATAAATATGCAACAATCAATAATACAATGTTATCAGAAAAACGATGAAGCAAGGCCATAATAGTTCAAGCCAATATATGAAGTGCAACCTATGTATTGTCTGTTGCTGAGGTAGGTTTGTGGTCAGGTTGTGCAGTGTGATTATAGAGCTTGAAGGTTGATGGAGGAAAGGTGTTCTTGAACCTAAAGGTAATGGTTCTTAGACTCCTGTACCATCTTTGCAACATTATATTCCATCTGCCTTACCTCTGTTTAGATTGTCTATAATCCTACAGCTATTTTGCATCTATTACATAAACCTCACTGCTACAACTTATATCATTAGCAGATATTGTTACTTCAGTATATGGAGTATACTACATTCATAGCAGTGATATAGATTGTGCCTGATAGAGGACCCAAATCTAATCCCTGCAGCAGCACACAGAGCGGTGAAGGACACCTCCATCACTGATCTAGCGATCTTTAGCAATGATACAGGCATTTTCCGTTGATCTTAAATTAGGGCAGCATAGTGGTACTGCAAGTAGACCAGCTGCCACAGCACCAGAGACATGGGTTTAATCAGGCTGCTGTTCATGAGGTAGCAAGGAACTGCAGATGCTGGTTTAAGCCAAAGACAGATACAAAATGCTGGAGTAACTCAGCAGGACAGGCAGCATCTCTGGAGAGAAGGAATATGTGACATTTCGTGTCGAGACCATTGTTAGGTCTCAACCTGAAAAGTCACCCATTCCTTCTATCCAAAGATACTGCCTGTCGCGCTGAGTTATTCCAGCATGTTGTCTATCTGCTGTCCATGAGATGTTTGTTTGTTCTCTGTAACTGCATTATTGTCCACCATGTTCTCTTGTTTCTTCCCACATTTCAAAGATGTGCTGGTTGATAGATTAATTAACCACTGTAAATGTCTCCAAATGTGACTAGTGGTGTGTCTCAGGCTTTGGTGCTGGGCTCATTGCTGTTTGTCATCTATATCAATGATTTGGATGAGAACATACAAGGCATTTAGTACATTTGCAGATGACACTAAAGTGGGTGATATTGTACAATACATGGCAAATATGATTGTCAACAATTGCAGCATGATCTTGGTTGGGCAGGTGAGCTGAGGAAAGGCTATTGGAGTTAATACAGAGAAGTGTGAGGTGTTACATTTTGGGAAGTCATATCAGAGCAAGGACTACACAGTGAATGGAAGGGCTTTGGGAGTGTTGTAAAGTAGAGGGATCTAGGAGTGCAGGTACATTGTTCCTTGAAAATGGCATCCCAACAAAGCTATCACTCTGGTTTTTATCCCTTGTGTTTTATTAGCTTCAGCCAAATTGATTCTACTTCTTGATTTTCTGTGCCTAGAGCTTTCCCTTTTACTGCTTTTATCCTATTCTTTAATATCAGGACTGTAACCCACACCTTCCATTTTGCCTATCTCCTCTTAAAGTGAAACATCGTTCAATATTCAGTTATCGGCTTTGCTCCTTTTTCAACCACTTCCCTATCATGACTATTAGATGGTATCTATTTGATTTTATATATGTTACCTGTTCCGCAAATCACTTATTCATACTGTGCACTTTAGCTAAGGAGCCTTCAATTTTGGACTCCTACCATGTTTATGTATAAAGTTCCTCTTTGACTCAATTATCAGATAACATTTTGTTATCCTGCACGATATCTATCTTTTTTTTTTAACTTTCTAAATTTCTCCTCACCTAAACCAAACCGTCCCCCAACAATTTAATTTTACATATTTACAAATTCAGTTGTCTTATTTGCCTGGTTATTAGTTTGAGTAAAATTGGGTACAACAGCTCCCTATTTCCCCAGTACTGGTGTCAGTGCCCACTAATTTGAACCTCTTTTCCCCTACTTCCGTCCACCAAATCTCCCATTTGCTCCTTGCCAATTTGCAAATGAGTTGGGTAGTTATCCAGAGATTCCCTCTCTGCTGTTTAATTTGGACCCTTATTGCACCTTCTTCTTTGTTGCATCAATGCCAATGGGTTTCACAGAGACAAAGATAATTGTATATTTCCCATCTCCAAGTTCCCTTACAGTCCTGAGGATTGTCCAACACTACATTAGGCACAACTTTCAGGTTCAGAGAACAGAGTTTACCCTGTAATTATGCTGTTTTCTAGCACTATTATATTCCTAAATCCATTCTTTGGATTTTCAATCTTTCGCCCCCATCCTATCCACTGTCGCCCCCCCACCCCTGCATATTTCCAATTTTTCTTCCGTCTTTTGTCAGTCTCTTTCAGAGTAGATTTCAGATATCAACTTCCAGACGTGTCTCTTCTTATGTGCAAATAAATAATCCTTTAGATATGCCCAAATATTACAAAAACATTTATGCAAATTAATTATTTTTTTCCAACCATGGAAAAAATGGTTTTCTGGAAAAAATGGAAGCTCTGTTTTTCTTTTTCAATCGTGACTACACAAATTGACAATGCCATCCACAGCCAGGTTGAAGGCGATTGCATAATTCCAATATAAATCAAACATTGTGCACAGTTATAAATAGCGAAGATAACGTGAATGTACATGATTGATATGCACATTGCATTGTTTTCTGGAGAACAATTTTGTTGGGATTAATTTGTGCCTGTGTGTGTTTTTGTCTTCACTTTTCAGCCAGTTTGTAATCTGGATAAATGGGTTTTATTGGGGAATTGAGAGCTGAGTGCATGCTCTGTTGTGTGACAAGCCCCACCTAACCTACAGATCACTTGCAGACTGTGCAGTCAATTTTGTTATACATGTATGACATAGAGACAGAATTACAACAATGCCGTTAGAGTGGATTAACCACATTCATCTTCAGTTGGCCACATATTCGAAGTGAACCTTAACTGAGAAGGTCTTAAAGCATGAATTAACTTTGGGATTGATGTACAAGATACCTTTGTCCTGAAAACCATTTAGACATTTGATTCCAAAAACCCACAATAATCAAAACCAAAAAAAGATAGAAACAGGTCCTTCTGCAGACCGAGTCCATATCAACTATTGTAAATACGCTCTTCTAAAACAATCTAGTTCAGTAAAAAACAGAGTCAAGCACTGGAACAACAAAACTTTATTTTTAGATTGAATAGCAAATTCCCCTATATGATACCTAAACCACTGCGGGTTCGATTGTTATCTCTGTCTGTCAAAGCCCTTCAGCCTTGTGCAAGCAGGCATGCTCCAAAAGGTCACGCAGTCCCAAGCACTCTTCCAGAAGATCGACAACGGACCTCGTGGGGGCTACCTTTTATAGGTCCCCGAACCTTGAGAGGCCTATAAAATGTGCCTTTTATAGAGGCTATAATTTGTGCCTTTTCTAGAATTAATTACTGCCTACCTTTATTTGAAAATGAAAAGGCATGCAGCAATACATTTACATAAATGATTTGGACATAAATACAGATGGGTTGCTTAGTACGTTCGCATATGACACCAATAATTGCTGGGATCGCAGACTGTGAGGAAGGCTGTAAAAGTATACATCAGCTATAGAAATGGGCGTAGAAATGGCATATGGAATAATCCAAGTTGGTCTTCAACCTGCACATAGAACATAGAACAGAACAGCCCAAGAACGGGCCTTTCGGCCCACAACGTCTGTTCCGAAGATGATGCCAAGTCTATCTCTTATCTTCCTGCACATAATTGATACCCGGCCATTCCTACATATCCATATGCTATCAACAAGGTTTTTAAGTGCCACTATCACATCTGCCTCAACCACCAACCCAGACATCACTTTCCAGGCATGCACTGCCCTCTGTGTAAAAATGTTACCCTGCACATCTCTTTTTAACTTTGTCCCTCATCTTAAATCTATTCCCTCTAGCATTTGATTTTTCCATCCTGAGCAAAATAGTTATGTCTTTCTCCCCTTTCCATGCCTCTCATAATTTACAGTATTCTATCAGGTCTCCACGAACATCCGGCATTCCAGCGAAAACAATCCGTCTGTTGACCTTCTCCCATAGCTAATACCCCCTAATCCAGGCAAAATTTTAGTTCAAGAGTTCATAAATGATAGGAGCAGAATTGGGCCATTCGACCCATCAAGTCTTCTCTGCCATTCAGTCATGGCTGATCTAACTCTTCCCCTTAACTCCATTCTCCTGCCTTCTCCCCATAACCCCTAACACCTGTACTAATCAAGAATCTATCTATCTCTGCCTTAAAAATATCAATAGACTTGGCCTCCGCAGCCTTCTGTGGGAATGAAACCTCCTCTATATACATTCCAACCCTTCCATATCCTGCCGGTAATGGAGCAACCGGAACTGCATGCAATACTCCAAACGCTGCCTAAGCAAAGTCCTATAAAGCTACATTCGCCATTGGATTTGTATTTATAGGTAATACAAATAGAGTATAACATCCACAAAGGACTGGACGGAAATGCTGACAAATACTTTTAAACAGTAACTTTGTATATTCATGTCACATAGCTTTCAAAACCTGTGCAAAAAACATACATTTTTGTAAATGTGACATTTAAAATGCTTTATTTGAAGTTTGTATGTACTCTTTAGATGATAGACTTTCGGGATACAGTGCGGAAACAGTGCCTTAACATTACAGGGCATTAACAGGGCCTTAACATTACAAAATGTTAAATGATCAGCTAGACATAGATCACAAGACCTACACCAACCCCAAACCAATTAGGAGCAGACGAGGGCATTCGATCCAATTTGTGGTCCCAGCCTCAAAGACAGATGTGTACAGCAATTAGTTCTGTCCACGCACTATTAAAACATGGAATAATCTCCACCAAACCACGGTTGCCCAGCCAGATGCAACTAAATTCGTATCCCCTCTAATCGTTCTACCAGTTATTTTGAATCTATGCCTCCAGATATTAACATCTTTGTAAATTGACAAGATATATTAACTGTTCCTTCTGACTTCCTCTTCGTCGGTCCTGAATAATTTTATAAACTTCACGTTCCCCCTCCCTGCTCCCCTTGCAAGAAAAAAATCCCCAAGCTTAGGCAATCTTTTCACCGTTAAAATATTCCAATCCTGTCAGCATCCTTGTACATCTCCTCTGGATCCTCCCTGTGTAATTGTGTCTTTCCTGTAATGTGGCAACCAGTACACATGTTGTGATTTATCCAACTTTGCATACAGTTCTAGCAAAACTTAGAAGGATATTGCATTTCTCTCTATAGGTATTGCCTGATCCCTTAAGAATTTTTATTTTAAAAATGACACAAAATGCTGCAGTAGCTCAGCAGTTAGACAGCATCTCTCGAGAATATGGATACGCAAGGGGTTGTGTATTTTCTTCAGACTAAAGAGGATTCCGATCTGAAACATTGCCTATTAGCCTGAAGTAGGATCCTGAGCCAAAACATCATCTATCCATGTTCTCCAGAGATACTGCTTGACTGCTGAGTTACTCAAGCATTTTGTGCCATTTTTGGAAATCAGCATGTGCAGTTCCTTGTGTTTGCAAGGATCTCCATCAATTTTGTTTTATTTTGGCTTTTCATCATCTGCAGTTGGTTGATTTTCTGGCTGAACTCATCATGTAACAGTGAAAGCAGCAGGTGTCCTAAACTTCCTTAGGCGCAACTTCCATCATTGTTCAGCTTCTGTCAAGGAGAAGCTGTATTTCACCCTCGTTAGACCTCATCTGGACTACGCAGTTGCAGCTTGGGACCCATACACAGATAAAAACATTTCATCCATCAAACGTGTCCAAAGACAGGCCGCTTGATTTGTTACTAACACCTACGAGAGAGAAGCGAGTGTCACTAAACTTCTGAATTCTCTGGGGTGGAACCCTCTCCAAGACAGACGTGAAGCTCACCGTTTGACCTGTTTTTACAAAATGTTAAATGGTCAGCTAGACATAGATCACAAGGCCTACACCAACCCCAAACCAATTAGGAGCAGACGAGGGCATTCGATCCAATTTGTGGTCCCAGCCTCAAAGACAGATGTATAAAGCAATTCATTCTTTCCACGCACTATTAAAGCATGGAATAATCTCCACCAAGCCACGGTTGCCCAGCCAGATGCAATTAAATTTAAAGTGGCACTTTCTTCCCAATAACCCTCTCTGGCTAAACCTCTCCCTTCACCACCTCCAGTTTAAATTCCAGTTGGAATATTTTGGTGGACCAAGTAACCAAGAACCAAGAAGAATCTTCAGCCCACCGCGTCTGTGTAAACCAGCCATATATTAATTCTATCCTACACACTAGGGACAATTGACATTTTTTTTGTGAGCCAATTAACCTGCAAACGTGCATTTGGAGTGGAGCAATCTTCCAGTCAAGGCAAAACTGCAGTAATACTTGGAGATAAATCAGTCTACACTAAAATGTTATGGATTTATTAAAACATCATCATTAAGAGGTTTTTGTGTGAATCAATATTTTACATTAACATAGCCTATTGAAACATTATATTGCTGATAATAAATGCATCTTCAACTGCAAATGCTACATGCACTACTTTGGCTCACTTGCACCTTATTGCACAAAGAAAAATCTTACAAAGCTATAAGATTTAACAAGCCACAACTAGAATCACATTGACTTAACCTGTAACCTCCCTCGCTATTAATGATGTTGTCAGTGGGAGATGTGACTCAACAGCTTCCAAATCAACTGCAGGCGCTGCAAAAGCCTCTCGAAGGTTACCCTGTCTGCCAGAGCCAGGAAAGTACATGTTCTTGCAGTCAGCTGCTGAGCATGTCATGCCAGGGGAGCCTCAGAAATGGGACTCCAGACAGCACTCTGTTACTGCATCCCAGCAAAACTGGGATCTTAGAGCCATACATAGTCTTAGAATTATGGAGTCAGAGTCCACCTATCTTATTTATAGTCTTGTCTGTTGCCTCAGTTCCCAAAGGCTGTCCAAGCTTTTTATTCACTTCAGTCGTTCCTTCAGTTTTTGCCAGCTTATCAGATAACTTCTTCGTTTTTGCAGAGCAAATATTTAGATTACTGTTTTCATTGGCTTTCTTCTCAGCTGTATTAGATGCAAGTTTTGACATGTCTACTTATAGAACCTTCAAGGCCAAACAGCTGCAAAGGATTTGAATCAGCGGGTGAGGCAGCATCTACGGAGTGAAGGAAATAGGCAACGTTTCGGATCAAAACCCTTCTTCAGTCAGAAGAAGGGGTTCGACCTAAAACATTGCCTATTTCCTTCGCTCCAATGATGCTGCCTCACCCGCTGAGTTTCTCCAGCATTTTTGTCTACCTTCTATTTTACAGCATCTGCAGTTCCTTCTGAAACAATGGTTTGAATCATCTGCTTCAGCTATTTCTTCAAAGACCTTTGGTGGTGAGACATGGTGGAGGATTGTTCTACAATTGGAAGCCCATGGTGTACAAAACAAGGACTTTTCACTCAAAGTGGTAGGAATCTAGACATAGTTTGAGGGGACAGTGGTAGCAGGAACTCTCAGAACATTTAAAAACTATCCAGACAATCATTTGAATTTCAAGACATGGAACGTTATAGATCAATTATTGAAAAATTAGATCATTATAGATGAATATTTGATGGTTGGCATGGGCATGGTGGGGTGAAGGGCCTGTTTCTCTGGTGCGTAACTATTACTCTGCGATTTTGATTCTATGTCCCATATTTATAAAGCATATTTATAAAGGAAGGACATTGTTGCCATAGAGGGAGTGCAGAGAAGGTTCACCAGACTGATTCCTGGGATGTCAGGACTATCTTATGAACAAAGACTGCATAGACTCGGTCTATACTCTCTAGAATTTAGGAGATTGAGAGGGGATCTTATAGAAACTTACAAAATTCTTAAGGGGTTGGACAGGCTAGATGCAGGAAGATTGTTCCCGATGTTGGGGAGGTCCAGGACAAGGGGTCACAGCTTAAGGATTAGGGGGAAATCCTTTAGGACTGAGATGAGAAGGACTTTTTTCACACAGAGAGTGGTGGGTCTCTGGAACTCTCTGCCACAGAAGGTAGTTGAGGCCAGTTCATTGGCTATATTTAAGAGGGAGTTAGATGTGGCCCTTGTGGCTAAGGGGATCAGAGGGTATGGAGAGAAGGCAGGTACGGGATACATGGAAGGTTATAGATCAATTATCAATAGATCAATCCATGAGTTGGATGATCAGCCATGATCATATTGAATGGCGGTGCAGGCTCGAAGGGCCAAATGGCCTACTCCTGCACCTAATTTCTATGTTTCTATGTTTCTATGTTTCTATCTCTAATATAACAAACCATCCCAATATGTCAGATATGCCCAGAATGCCCAATATGGCTAAAAGCTTTTACAAAGAGGTACATAATATTTTATTGAAAGGGTAGGAAGTTGTGAAGAAGCAGAAAATTCCATGTTAGAGAGCTTGGCAGCAGAAACACTGATCAGGATGGCACAAGACAGTGGCGCAGCGATCGAGTTGCTGCCTTACAGCACCACAGACCCAGGTTCGATCCTAACTACGGGTGATGGCTGTACCGAGTTTTCTGTGTGACCGCATGGGTTTTCTCCAGGTGCTCCAGTTTCCTCCCACACTCCGAAGACAGGTTTGTAGGTTAATTGGCTTCTGTAAGTGGTAAATTGTCCTTAGTGTGTAGGATAATGTAGTGCACAAGGTGATCACCGGTTGGCGCTGACTCGGTGGGCAGAAGGGCCTGTTTCCACGTTGTATCTCCAAAGTAAAGCAAGAGACAATGATTGTTTACTTTCCTGATGTAAAGTTGTTGATAAGATATGTTTTCTAGCAACTTACTGCACCTCAGTACATTCTGTCCTCAACTGTCAAGTGCTGGGCAGACCATGGCGCTCCAAATGAGGCCACACTAACAAACAATGGGTTTATGTAGAATGCTTTGGCACACTTTTTCTATTCACTGTCTTATAACTGATGTATAACTTGTATATTTTTGTGTTGTCTGAGTGTATATTCCAGTGGTTCTGCTGCAAGCAGGATTTTTATTCAACCCATACATCACCGTACTTGTGCACAGGACAATTATCATTGAAGAGATCATCGACAGACCACACAGCAACAAACCTAGGAACGGAATCGACTATGAGTGTCAGGTCTTGCGTTTGATCTAGTTTCTGTTTCTTATTGGGGTTTAGTATTTGAGTTTGCATTCTTGTTTTAGTTTGGTGTCTCACATTTCTTTTGTTTCAGGTCCCATTTCCTGTCATGTCGTTTACCCTCATGTGATTGTTGGCTCCGCCCTGCTGTGTTTCTCCTGTGTCTCGCTATCCCCTGTTAGTCTATATTTAAGCTCTTTGTGTTTTAGTTCTCATTGCCAGTTCGTTGTGTATGCTACTTGGTATCACCTCGTTCCAGCTCTAGAAATATTGTGACCTTGACCATTGCCTGTTTTTCGACCACTGTTTTTGCCTGCTCCTAGATTATACAGTTGCCTCTGTTTTTGCTTACCTGTATACCGACTTTGACCGATTAAACTCTGAAAATGGATCTGCCCTGTGTCTGAGCCTGTATTTGTGTCCTCCTCGTTCAGTTTTGATAATGAGTATTACTAGCACAGCAATTGACAAAGTAGCAGGACATAAGTTACAAAGTTGTATCTGTGGCTGGGAAAAGTTAACATCAGAGAAAGGTCTCAAGATCCACCAGGGCAGGAAAAACTGCCTGAGAGAGCTTGGTGTGGGGCCTCGCATTGACCACTACTTTCTAAGAGTTAGGCCAAATCAGTCGAGTGAAGCCCAGTGGCAGGTTAACCACCACAGTCCAGAGGATATCAGCACCCCAGGCGAAGCTCAACCAGGTACAGTACCACCAACGGACACGAGTCCAGAGCCCAACCAGCCACAGTCAGCGGTAGAAATAAAAATGGAAGGGGAAAAGCCTCAAATCTTGTGGCCTAAATCCTGCCAGAGGAAAGGATGGGAGACCATAAACACTGACCTCGTCCATCTTCTGGAAGGATTGAAGGGATGTGTGGAAAGAAAACTGGAGAAGATGGGAGACACCATATACAACTACGGGGCGGAGAGATTTGGGGTGAAAGTCGTGAAACAGAGGACACAGAAGGAACCAGCACTCCAGTACAAGTCCAGGAGGCAGCAGGAGATCAAAAGACTGGTGAAAGAAAGGAGGCAGCTGAGAAAACAGTGGAGGAAGGCCACAGAGGCAGAAAGGTAAGGACTCGAGGCAATGCAGGCCGAAATAAAGCAGCGCCTGGCAATCCTGCGAAGAGCAGAATGCCTGAGAAAGCAACACAAGAACAGAACGGGCGAGGACAAGTTTATACAGAGATCCGTATAAGTTTGTCAAAAGCCTCTTTGTCAAGGAGAAGAGCGGGATCCTGAGAGTACCTGTAAGGGAACTGGAGGAGCACCTGAGGAAGACGTACTCTGACAACCTGAGGCATGAGCCAGTCACCGTTCCAGATGACATGCCACCTATCCACCCACCTCAGCACCAGATGGACATAAGGCCTCCTACATGGAAGGAGGTGGAGAACACAGTCAAACGAGCAAGCACAGCATCAGTCCCAGGGCCCAATGGCATTCCATACAGGCTCTATAAGAACACCCCTGGTGCCCTGAAATACCTTTGGAAGTTAATGAAAGTGGCATGGGGGAAAGGAATCATGCCTAAGGCATGGCGAAGGGCAGGAGGGATCTTAATTCCCAAAGAAAAGAACTCTTCAACCATTAGCCAATTCCGCCAGATCAGCCTTCTGAACATGGAAGGAAAGATCCCAAAGGCTCTCAGCATTTTTGCAGAGCAACAACTTCATTGACACGCCAGTGCAGAAAGCAGGGGTACGTGGTTTCTCAGGATGTCTGGAACATGCAAACGTCATCTGGCACCAGATACAAGATTCCTGCCAAGAAGGAAAAGAGAGATCTGCATGTGGTTTTCTTAGATCTAGCCAATGTCTTTGGTTTGGTGCCCCATAAGATTCTTTGGGCAGCTTTTAATTTCTTCCAGGTCCCAGAGGTGATCACAAAGCTGGTAAAAGCTTACTTCCAGGACCTCCAGTTCTGCGTTACAACACAGGACAACACCACTGCCTGGCAGCACCTTGAGGCAGGCATAATGGCAGGCTGTACCATTTCTCCTCTGGTTTTCACCATGGCAATGGAGCTCATCATTCGAGCATCACGATGGGTGGTCGGAGGGGAACGCTTGAAGAGTGGGCTGCGTCTTCCTCCAATCAGGGCGTACATGGATGACATGACCACAATGACATGGATGACATGACGTGGATAAGCTTTTCCCATTGAGGGTAGGGAAGATTCAAACAAGAGGGCATGACATGAGAATTAAGAGACAGAAGTTTAGGGGTAACATGAAGGGGAACTTCTTTACTCAGAGAGTGATGGCTGTGTGAAATGATCTTCCAGCAGAAGTGGTGGAGGCAGGATCGATTTTAACATTTAAAAGTAAGGTGGATAGGTACATGGACGGGAAGGGAATGGAGGGGTATGGTCTGAGTGCAGGTAGATGGGACTAGGGGAAAATGAATGGTCGGCACGGACTGGAAGGGCCGAGAAGGCCCGTTTCCGTGCTGTAGTTGTTATATGGTTATATGGTTATATAACAACAACAAAAGCATGCACCAAACGCTTGTTGGATAAACTCCAGGAAAACGTCAAATGGGCACGAATGGAGATTAAACCCAGCAAATCCTGCAGTATTTCCATCGTCAAAGGCCGGCTCACTGATGAAAGGTTCCGCATCAATAACGAGACAATACCAACTGTCCTGGAGAAGCCTGTCAAAAGCCTCGGGTGATGGTACACCGCATACCTCAAGGATGCAGAGCAGGTGGAACAACTCAGGCAGGATACAATCAGTGGCCTCAAGCAAATCAACAAAACTGCTCTCCAGGGAAGTTGAAGCTTTGGTGCCTGCAATTCGGTCTACTGCCCGACTCATGTGGCCAATTACCATCTACGAGGTCACTTTATCCCATGCCAACCAGCTGGAGCGACTGGTGAACTCACAAGTGTGGAAGATGTTTGGGCTACCAAGATGCCTCTGCAGCATTGGGCTCTATGGGAATGGAGCCCTCTCACTGCCCGTCTCAAGCTTGGTGGAGGAATACAAATGTGCCAAAGTGAGGCTGGACATGACACTAACAGAATCCCGGGACCCAATTAAAAGAGATGTCGCTCCAACCCTAGCAACAGGGAGGAAATGGACTCCAGCAGCAGTGGTACTGGATGCAAAATCCGCCCTCCAACACCGGGACATAGTGGGCCATGTCCAACAAGGCCGAGGGGGCTTTGGCCTGGGAGCAATGAAACCTACCTGGCAAAAGGCTACCCGAGCTGAACGTCGTGCCACCAGGAAGAAGCCGCCAGGGTTGCCAAAGCCATATCCCAAGCAAAACAAGGCCGCTGGATGACGTGGGATGGCGTTGAGAGGAGGAAGATCACATGGAGAGAGCTGTGGACCATGGAGTCAAATAAGTTGAGCTTCATTATCAGAGCCACATATGACATCCTTCCCTCTCCCACAAACCTAAATCTTCGACTGGGAGAGGATCCAGCCTGCCCCCTGTGTGCAGTTCCAGCAAACCTCAAGCACATCCTGGTCGGTTGTAAGACCAGCCTAACACAAGGCAGATACACCTGGCGACACAACCAGGTGCTGAGGTGTTTGGCAGCTGAACTCGAGTGCAAGAGAGTTACCACCAACGCCATGCCTATCAATGCCCAGATAACATTCCCGTAAATACCATCCTTCATCCGGGAAGGAGAGAAACGGAGGACTAACCCCTCGCCTCTCAACTCATGCCCACTCATGCAGCCAGGGACTGGGAAATGCGCGTTGACCTAGGCCAGAGGCTTTTGTTCCCAGTTGAAATCGCAGTTACCAACCTGCGACCAGACCTCGTTCTCTGGTCCAACTCATTGAGCTGACGGTCCCCTGGGAGGAGGCTGTGGACGAGGCTTATGAAAGGAAAAAGCTTTGATATTCAAATCTTGCAGCAGAGGAGAGAGGTTGGAGGGTAAGGTTGTGTCCAGTGGAGGTGGGGTGCAGGGGCTTTGTAGCCAGTTCCACCGCAAGGCCCATGAAGGAAGTAGGAGTCAAAGGGCAGGCACAAAGGAGGGCAATAAAATAACTTGCCAATTCCACCGAACGGAGCAGTCACTGGCTGTGGCTGAAGAGGAAAAATGCTGTCTGGGCTGCCATGTGACCATCTAGAAGCTAGAAATATGACAAACACCCAGGTATGATCACCCTGTGGTGGGCCTGCCTCGACTGAGAGTGTCTTGTGATAAAAGGCCGAAACACCCAGTGACGTTGAGGTACACAACTGAAGATGTGTCTGATTGTTAGCAAAATCACCTGGTGGTCATACCCAAGAATGTCAATTGTAGTGAAATCTTAGAGATTGTAATGTCCAGTCCTAATAATCAATCTAGCAACTTACTGGACCTCAGTACATTCTGTCCTCAACTGTCAAGTGCTGGGCAGACCATGGTCCTCCAAATGAGGCCACACTAACAAACAATGGGTTTATGTAGAATGCTTTGGCACACTTTTTCTATTCACTGTCTTATAACTGATGTATAACTTGTATTTTTTTGTGTTGTCTGAGTGTATATTCCAGTGGTTCTGCTGCAAGCAAGATTTTTATTCAACCCATACGTCACCGTACTTGTGCACAGGACAATTATCATTGAAGTCAAGGCGAGTGCATGACTGTAATCACTTGATACCGAGGAGGTAGCACAAATCAGTGACATTTCCCTGAACAGTCAAAAACACTGAAGTACTCCAATAGGAAAAACTATTTTGATGAAACCTTCAGTGATTTTATACTTCAACCTCATTTAAAAGTTCTGCAAGTCATACATCTGAAGAAGCTCATTGTTTAAGAATACAGTCATTTGCATACAGTAGCGATGTTACAAAACTTACCTTCAGCAGCACTGCAGTTCTGCCATTGGCCGTGTGCTCGACTTTGGCGCCTTTGCGGGGGTGGGAGAAGGTGGCCGTTTTCTCCTGCTTATCGGAGGCGGATTTCCTCGGGCTGCTAAGCAGCTGAAGAACAATCGATCGGACTTTCATTCCCGATTTTTTAATTTATTTAATTGCGAGACAATTTAATAATTACATTAAAATAAAAAGCGACTTCTAACGCCCTCAATGCCTACAACGTAACAGGTCGCATGAAGGGGACAAAACATAATGCAAGTCGTTTATTTTACATATAAACTTGTTTCTCGGGATGGATTTAATCTAATTTTCCTTTGCGAAAATGTGATTTGGGCCCCATACAAACAGGCAGTGTTTTTCCTGCCGATATGGGGTTTAAATTCACCGCAAATGCAACGTTCCAATCGATCGAGTTCCAGAGAAACACACTCGCAAGATGATTTAAATGCTCTTTTTTTTTGGACAATCATGTCATGAGAGCATCTAAATCGTCTATATTTTGTGTTATTGTCTACCCATAGTCAATATATTTATACTAAATATCAGTTTTAGCCCATGTATTGTACAAAAAAATAATAATTTTAATTATATTGAGTGGATGTTTCTAGATTAATTTATGGGAATTAAACATTAAATTCCTTCCATCTGGCATATAAATTCATGACAGTGAGATTAAAAAATCATGTTATATTGTGAATTCTTGTGTGAATGGGATTAGTTTGTTATTTGGAAATTTATCCTATTTAAAAATGTTATCCTTTTGTAAGAAATGGAATCTACAGGACATTCTTAATAGGAAAGTAGTGTGCAGGAAGGCATGTCATGCATGGTTTGAAGAGCAAAAACTTGTAGTTTACAATGCCAAAATTAAAAAGTTAAGGAAAAACATGGTGTGCAGAGATGCTATTGGTTACAATCTGATGAGTATGATGATGCAACTGATTATGATATGCCAATGTACCAGCTAGCAACTGATCTTCTCCATAAAGACTTGGTCTATTGCTAGAAATTGTAATTTATTTACCTATCTGTTATGGACTTACAGCATATAATACACTAATATTAAACTTCTGATCCTGAGAATATCACATTTTTGAATTTTCATGGCAGTCTGGGTGTTTATTACTATTTCCCTCACAACGGTCAATTTTGTAATTAGCTACAATTAGGTAATTAACTAATATATGCTTTAATTTCAGGTCATCCAAGTAAGATGTTTATATATTTGTTTCAGAATGCTTCAATCTATAATAACTGAAAATTTCATTCAGTACTCTTGATTTTTAAGAAAGTTATGGGCTTTTGACGTTCCTCGATCACAGCTTTTGTAACACAATGGAAATGAAGTCAATGGAAAAGTCAATGAACAAGATGCTAATTTCCGAGTATGAAAATGGCCAGTGGAAATTTTTTAATACTGAAGATATGAAAGTTAATTAGGTGTCAAATTAAACTTCCTTTTATGCTTTATCTGATGGGATAAATTGCAGACTTGATTTCTTAAAATCTCAAAATTTTGTAACATTGCTACATACAGTGTCTGCTGTAGATGTCTTACTGACATTTCACAAATTACCAAAATATTTCCTGCATCAGAATCAAATTCTATGCAAACTGAACAAGAAGTGGTATAATGTTTGTTTGGACCGCTGTGATGAAAACCAAAGAATATATTTTGATTTGTCTGTTGTATGCATAGCTGTATTGAGAACATTTCTCTTTTACCTATTAATCTCACAAATTAGCTCTTCAATTGGGATTAAGATCACAGTTTTTTTTTGAGACCTGGACTTGAGGTAAAGAACACCATCTAAAAATTGTCAAATTGTACAAAACTCTGCAACATTACAAATCGTAGGTAACCAGTGATAAGCTTTAGAGGGGCTGGCGAAATGCACAGACACATGGCAGGCGTAATTTAATGTGGTAAAGTGTGAAGTGATGGAATAAGAGAGACACAGCAACTGTGTCAGTATTATTTAAAAGGAGCTACTTTGTTAGAGGAGAAGAACAAAGTGACTCAGGGGTGCATATTCACAAAATCTTAGAGGTTTACCTATGGGGTTTCCAAATGACATGTACTTTGATTTTGTGAAAAGGCCAATATAATATAACAGCAATGCAATGATGTTAAAGCTTAATGATAGGTTGTGAATCCTGTATTCAACGGGAAACAATACTAGTGCCAGGGTCTAATACTTTGGAGAGGGCAAGAACAGTGTTTTTATTCCCTCACAATATTCCAAGCTTTGCTAGACGTAGATTAGGCAAAGGTTACTGCTTGTTGCCACAAATAACAGAACATTTTGGAAACACAATACGTTAGACAGCATCTCGAGGAACAAACAGATTAACCTTTCAGAGGAAATGATTGTAACTCCACCAGATTGTATTTTGAAAATAAATATATCCCCATGTTATTAACTCGCTGATTGTTAGTCATAAACAATATATTTGCTCAACATTTTGTTGTTTTATGAATTCCTGATATCATGCATTGAATGTCAAATGAATGTGGCCTCTTCTACAACAGTGAGATCAAGCATAGACCAGGTAACAATATTGGCAATTACTTGCACTCTGTCCACCAAAGCCTGTTGAAAGGGTTGCTAAATATGATTGTAAGGAGTCATAAACGATATATTTGCTCAACATTTTGTTGTTTTATTGAATGTCAAATGAATGTGGCCTCTTCTACAACAGTGAGATCAAGCATAGACCAGATAACAACATTGGCAATTACTTGCACTCTGTCCACCAAAGCCTGTTGAAAGGGTTGCTAAATATTTTCACTGCCCTTCCCATTTCCATATCGACTTTTATGATATCAGCCTCCTCGACTGTCAAACTGGAAGAATACCTTCTCATATTCTGCTTGGGTAGCTTACAACCCAACAACATGAGCATTAAATGCTCAAATTTCAGGCAACCACGCTCCTGCTTCTCATCTACTCAGCTTTATAAACCCCTCCCACTCTACTCGCATCTTTCTTTCCACTCACCCAACCCCTATTACCTAGTTTTTCCCCTCCTCCAACCTCCATCCACTCGTAGCCCACCCTTACCTAGCCCATCCCACCATCATTCCTCTCTACCCACCATCCTTCCCACTGCTTCTACATTTCAGTCTCCATCTTCCTTTCTTATCAAGCGCAGGTAGGTGAAACCAGTGTAGCTTGGACATGTTGGCCGATGTGGGCAAGTTGGGCCGAAGGGCCTGTTTCCACACTGTATCACCCGATGAATCTATGTCAAATTGCACCGTTGGCAGCCTTTTGGCTTCATTTACCACTTCCAACATCAGTTACTCCAACCTACTCTTCCCTCTCTGGCATCTGGATTCACCTATCACTTATCATATCCTGCCTTTCCCTCACCCCTTTTTTTTAACAGCTATCGCCCCTCTTATTCATCAGTGTGATGAAGGGTCCTGATCCAAAATGTCATCTGTCCATTTCCTTCCCTTAGAAAGGCCCAGCCTGACCCACTGAGAGCCTCCACCAGTTTGTTATTTACTCAGGATTGCAGCCTCTTGTGTCAACACCCTGGTGAATCTCTTCTGCACTATTTGTAGTGCTGCAAGTGTGGTGACCAGATATGCCACAATATTCCACGTGCCTAATCACTATGACGTACGGCAAGCTGTGCAATCTCCAGGAAATGAGTGTATCACTCTGTGTTAACCTCTGTGCCATGATGGCAGCAGTCTGATCTTGCCTGGCCTGCAGCAAGCAGAGGTTTGAGACCGGGACTGAGCTTCCATGACCTCATGCATACTTCGGATGTCCTTTGCCTCTTCGATCAAACGCTGCCAGATGTACAAAATAATGCTGCCAGGCAAGGAGGTTCCCACCACTTTCCCCTTGACAATGACAGCTTTGCAGATATCTGGAGAGGGATTATTCTTTGCTCATTTGCACCTCTCATCAGGGTTTTCTGGCAAGTCAGAGAATGCACACAGTAAATCCATAAATATAAGGATCGTCCTGCATCCTCATCTGAGTTTTCCAGCACAGAATTAATGTGAAATCTTGTTTATTTTCCCTCGGCTGCAGCTGCTGGCACCTTTGGAGTGAATAAAAATGTAATGAAGCAGTGTTCCTTTCCCTCTGGGTGCCTTCCTTCCCAAGGGTGACAGTGGGGAAAGGCTAGTTAGCCAGGTAGGATTTTGCAATGATAACAGGAAAGTAACAGGATAATGTAAACCAGTGGTCGCCAAAAAAATCCTCCACCTCACGGTGAATACGGACCCTGGAGAGTCTGCCTCCCATTTGCTGAGAAAGGCAACATGACTTTTCACATTATGCTACAAGACCGAGGGTAAGTGAATCATAATGTTAGCTCATGGCGAAGGTAGAGTAGAGATATGAGCATGAGTTGCAAGATGAGGAGGAGACACAACAGTTGTGAGTGTGTGAGCAGGGTGTACTGGTAGCAGAAGAGATGGTGAAATTGTGGCACATGCGCACATGCATGTTCACATCAAAGCTTTGCTATGTTGGACTTTCTGAATGGTATATGTAGCTTACAGCACAAACTTTGACCAAATGCATGAGAACATAGAATATCTTCTAACACTGATCCAAGATCAGTGGGGATTCACATCGATCTCATTGTCACTTACTCCCAGTACCTCCTCATTACAACACTGTGTGGTTTTACCTTTTGCAACCAGCAGGTTCAAGTTGTCCCTGAGGCCTGGTTGCTATCGGAATAGGTCTATTTTCCTAGTATCTGACCTCCAGTTCTCTTCCAATATCCAACAATGTAGCATACAGATGCACATGGTCTGGGACGAGTTAATACACACTGCAGTTAGCCAGGGGTTCAGTGCAGAACCAACAGCAAAGCTGATGTGAGAAAATCTGGAATCTTGCTTCTGCTCAGGAGGGAGTCTCGTTCATCCCTGGACATAGAAAGATGCAGAACAACTAACAACAAAGCATCTTGTTGCTGTGAAATATACGTGCCAAATGAGTTATGAACTATCAATGAAGTCCATTGCAGAGTGCATCTTAAACACAAGGAACTCAAACAAGGTGTATGGATTTTATTCAAAATTTTGTTTGACAAATATCTTTAGAGACATTTCACATAATCCGAAGGAAGGGACACCATTAAACTGAGTTGCCGTCTCGTCCAATATTACATACACTGCACTGTTGTATCTATTTCAGAAAAGAGTGAAAAATGTAAAAAAATAATGTAATGCAATATAAATATCAATTTAGCTAAGACATGTTTCACATTATCTATGATCTTCACCAAATCACAGAATGGTTGAGGCCATTCTGCCCATTAAATCTCTAACTGGTTCCACATAAAACAAATCCAGGTAGTCCCAATCCCAATTCCCTTGTCTTCTTCCCATAATCCTGAACTGCAGATGCTGGATTAAATAGATGGTTGACACAAAATGCTGGAGTACAAAATGTAGACACAAAATACTCCACTACTTTGTGTCTACCTTCCAATTTAGCATACTGCACTCAATACTTACGATGTCTCCCAGCACAGAAGGAATTTCAAACTTGTGGAAAACCTCTATTGAATCTACACGAGGGATACTGAGCTCTCAGTTGACTTGTCACTTGCATTCTCCATCCCTCTCCCACTCTTACTTCATTCTTCATCACTGACACAGTGAAGCTCGGGGAACAGCATCTTATCTTTTGCAAAGGAACATCACAGCCCTTGGGATTTAACGTTGAATTCAGCAAGAAAAAAGAGACTGCAGCTTCTAGAATCTAGAACAAAGAAAATGAATGCTGGAAGAACTCAGTGAAGTAGCAGCTGTAATGCAGCATATAGAAGCATTGGTGAGGTCTGCAATGTTTCCAGAAACATGGTAGCAGGACCGGCCTCAAGTAAGAATGTAGCATCATTGCCTATGACCCCAGTCCCCCAATCTAGCATGGTTGGGCTAATGCACATCCACTGAATATAAGATTGAGGACTTAAGATTGCTTTACCAAATGGACATGAGGGAATGGTGTCTAGTCTTTTCACAGAAACACGGCTCTTCCAGCCCAAACATTTATCAATCTATCGCATGCACTAGCGTCTCCGGGTATAGGAAAAGGTGGCAGCGCCAACCTCATGGTAAACTCCTGAGGGACGGACGTGATGGCCTTGTCAATCTCCTGCTACCCCTGCCTGAGATGTCTAGCAGTGAAGTGCTGTCTCTTCTACCTCACAAGGGTGTCCACATCCCGCCGAGGCACATATTCAGCTAGCACTTCAGGAATTATTCTCCACAGTCAACAAACACCTGACGGTATCCCCCAACACCTTCTCCATAATTGCCAGGGATTTCAACATGGCTAACCTGTAGAAGGTACTTACAAACTAACATCAGCACATCTCCTGCAGCATCAGAAAATCAAACACTCTCAACCTCTGCTACTCCACTATTAGAGATATCTGTCGCTCCATCCGTTGCATGCACTTTGGAGATTTCAACCATTTGATTATGCCCCTACTTCCTTCATACGGGCAGCGACTGAAGAGCACAATTCCAGAAGAAGGAATGTACAGAGCTCTTCGGGGGAGACAGAGGAATTACTTTGTGACCAGTTGGGACTTAGTAGACTGGATTAACTCAATAATGGACCTGAATGAATATGGCATGGGTCTCACTGATTTCATGAGGGAATGTGTGCAAGAGTAGGTTCCTACCAAGACCATCTGAGTGTGCCCGAACTAGAAACCTTGGATGAACCAGAAGATCCGCAATTAGAGGTTGAGGGTGACTTGATAAAAATATATACATTTATGAGACGCATTGGTAGGGTACAGTCAGAACCTTTTCCCAGGGTGGAAATGTCCAACTTTAGAAGGCATAATTGTAAGGTGAGAGGGGAAAGTCCAATGGAGATGTGCATGGCAAGTTTTTTTTACACAGAGAGCAGTGAAGGCCTGGAATGCATTGCCAGGGATGGTGGTGGAAGCAGAAACAACAGTGGTGTTTAGATATGCACACGGAAGTGCAGGCAACAGAGGGATATGGATCTTGTATTGGCAGATTAGATCAGTTTGACTCGGCATCATGTTCAACACAAATATTGTGGGCCAAAGAGCCCATTCCTATGCTGTACTGTTCTATGTTTAATGTTCTATGCTGAGGAGCAGATCTGCTGTGTTCAAGTCAAGTGATCCAGTCATATGAGAAGTTCAGGTATGACTCCAGAATGCCATTCAAAATTCAAAGAGGCACTTTCTGACTAAATTAGAGGATCCAACGAACAGTTGACAACTGTGGCAGGGACATCTGGGGCCTCTCACTACTAGTCCGTGATTTACTTTAAATGGATATCCATAATAGAAGAGCATTTTTTTTACACAGAGAATGGAGGATGCCTGGAATGCGCCGCTATGAATGGTATGGTAGTTATGATAGTGTATTTTGGATACACACATGATGTGCAGGGAATGAGGGGAATATGGATCAGTGCAGGCAGAGGAGATTAGTTTAACTTGACACCATGCTTGCACAGACATTGGGGCATTGTGTACATGTTTTTCTGCTGCACTGCTCTACTTTCTATGCTCTATAATAACTGATAACCTTTTGTATATTATTGATGTTGTGGCTAACGTGCCTATAAAGTTGCATCGATGGACAAGGGCTGATGAGAGAGAGTCAGCTTGGCTTTGTACGTGGGAGGCCGTGTCTCATCAATCTGATTGTATTTTGACGATAATGATAAGGCTAAATGCTGTTAAATATATAAAATAAATATTTTGGATTCCTGGACTAGGTTATAACTTTGAGACAAGCCCAGGCTTGCCCCAGGTTGCTGTGTATTGAGACAATTATTTATTTATTTATTTATATATATACATTTTTTACATTCTTTTAATGTTTTTATTGCCTATTCTTCATGTATTGTGCTTTGCAAGGTTTACCTACTGACCACTGTTGGACTGCTGGTATGTGATGTGTGTGGTATATTGTGTTGTGTTGCTGGCTATGTGAAATGTACATGCATTGATATTCTGCACAAAAGAAGTTCGTAACGGATAAATAAAGTTCATTGATTGATTTATTGATTGATTGAATGACCGATGACTTTGAAATGCGTCTACCAATTGATGAGAGAGAGAAGCCCAGACTAGTTCCAGTGAGGGGTATTCAGATGTGACCTTTGAAATGTGCAATGACCAATGCCTTTGAAATGTCTTGTCCAACTGATAGGATGCCTTTGATATGCGACTGCTGATTGACAAGAGACGCATCCTGTGGTAATATGTATTGACTCTGACCACGACTAACATCTTTGGAATGTGACAACAAAAAATGGTATAAAATACCAGGTAATTCTTTGTTCATGGAAGTGGTGACACGAGGAGAGTCAAATGTCTATGTTGCTTACTTGGCTGGTGTATCCTCACCACTTCCATCGGCCGATAATCAGTAAAGTTTGAATTGGTCTACCTAACCATATTGTGAGTTGTCTGTTTATTAAGAAGTGAACCTTTTTCAATGTGACCAAAGAGGTTGATGAAGGCAGAGCTCTTAATATTGAATACATGGATTTCAGCAAGGCATCCAACAAGGTTCCACATGATGGGCTGCTCTGGAAGGTTAGACCCAATGGAATACAAAGCAGGAGAGCCGAATGGATAGAAAATTGGCTTCATGGAAGGAAGCAGAGGTGGAAGGTTGCTTTTCAGACTGGAGGCCAGTAACTAGTGGTGTGCCTCAGGATTCAGTGTTGGGCCCATTGCTGTTTGTCATCTATATCAATGATTTGGATGAGAATGTACAAGGCATGATTAGCAAGTTTGCAGATGACACTAAAGTAGGTGGTATTGTAAAGATGGTTGACAAAAATTGCAACAGGATTTTGATTGGTTGGATAGTTGGACTGAAGAATGGTTGATGTGGTTTAATGTAGAGAAATGTGAGGCATTGCATTTTGAATGGATGGGCTTTGGGAGTGTTGTAACACAGAGGGATCTTGAAGGCTTTTGGCACATTGGGCTTCATCAGTCAGAATGTTGAGTTAAGAAGTTGGGAGATCATGTTGCAGATATATAGCATTGGTGAGGCTGTATTTAGAGTATTGGATTCAGTTCAGGGCACCATGTTATAGGAATGATGTTATGCTTGAAAGGAAAGAGAAGACTGATGAGAACCTTGCCAGGACTCAAGGGCCTGTGCTATAGGGAGGTGTGAACAGTCTAGGAACCTGAGGGGTAACTTTTTTGCACAAAGGGTGGTGGGTATATGCCGGAGGAGGTTGTTGAGGCAGGTACTATCGCAAAGTTTAAGAAAAATTTGGATAGGTACATGGATAGGACGGGTTTAGGGGGATATGTGCCAAATGCAACTAGGTGGGACAAATCTAGATGAGACTGGTTGGGCAGGTTGGGCCAAAGGGTCTGTTTGCACATTGTATGACCAGTGTTGAGCATTATTGTACAGGATGATATATCACCTATCCTCACTGATAGTAGTCTGTTGGTGACCAAGTCGAGGATCCAGTTGAAGAGCTAAGTGCTAACTCCAAGTTCCATGAGTTTGGAGATGAGCTTGAATAATGCGAATAAAAGCAGATCTGTAGTTTATGAATAGAATTCTGACATAGTTGTCTCTCTTATCCAGGTGTTCCAGGGATGATTATCAGCTGTGAACCTGCAAAGGCGGTAGGTGAACTGTAATGGATCGAGGTTGTTTGGTCTCCTGGATTTAATGTATTTCATTCTGAGTTTTCGTGAACTGAGTGGACATTGTTTGGACATTTTAGAATCATTTAGAACAATACCTTTCATACAGATGTCCAGTGCACCTCATATTTAGAGAAATGCATCTATTTAAGTTCGAAGATATGAGAGCAGGGCTTTTAGGCCAGGTTCAGAAACCTGTCACGATCCAGATTGAGGGAGTTTTATAGATTGTGTGTGATATCCCTGGTTTCCATTTGGAGAAGGATTAATGGTTGTTGTTAACAGAGAGGTAACTGGAGAACACAAGTCATCAGTAGTAAGCTGATCAGATGTTCCACCTGCACCTGAGTCAGCTTCCAAATTATCCCACTCTGCGCCGTCGTTGATGAAAAGTTTTACCGAACTTAGAAGGATATCGGCACAATTCCAAATCTCTATTTCTGTGGTCTCCAGATTAATTTCCGGAGAGGTATCAAATTGGTGATGTACAGTCTCTGTTGCCTGAATGTCTTTAGCAGTGTTGTTCCTGCTTGTGTCTTCTGTATCTTCATCACTTAAAAACTGTTGGTACAGCAAATGAGTGGATCCTGGGACTCTGAGGCTGATGTTTGGAGTGATGCTTGAAGAGCCACCATTTTCAGTAGATGTTTGGAAGGAGGTAGGAATGCATTCATTCTCCTTGTCTGTGCAATCATCTTTTACTTTCAGTAATGTGTTACACTCATAAATTGTACAATTCAATTCACTACTTTGGTCAAAAACATTTCCATCCATACTGCCAGTTAATGACATGGTAAAATGTAATCTTTGGCTTTGCTGGTAATAGTCATTGGCATAATCACTGTGTGTAATGAATGAGATATGGTCAGCCTCTGGATTTTCATCAAGCTCTTTGCATTGCAGATTCACATGTAATTCCTGAGAAATAATGACCTGTTTAGGTAAAGAGACATTAGTTTTAAACATTACGTATCCAAGCTCATTCAATAGATTTCCCTTGGATGAATAATCTGGTATTCATCAACAAATAATGTGATGACGGTACATGATCCCTCCATATCTCCATCCATAGCTATTCACCTGGGTTTTGCTTCTGTAGCCAAATCTGCATCAAGAGAAGCATTCAAGTCCTGGTGGACCTACACTAACTAAAAAAATGGCAAAAAAACTTCCATCTTAGTGTGCCATGAGGAACCATTAGACATTTTAATAAACATATTAAACTGGGAGCTAAACTTTACTTAGATTTAATTTCAATATATTTATACACAGGTTCTGAGCTATGATGCCCTGCAAGATGATTAGTATTGCCCAAAGCTACACTTAGATAATGTGTATCAAGAAGATGTTTGGTGGGACTGCCTGTACATTATTCTGTTTTTATTGATTTGACTATTTTTTGGCACGATAGTTTCTTCCTAGACTTGAACCGTCATCTCTAAAGTTCTCCAAGGTTCCATTTCTGTACCTTCCTTTTCTTCGTCGATGTCCTGTAAAGTGACAATACCATCTCTAGCCACAAGGTCTGTTTCTACGTGACCTGACATGACTTGCAACTCCATCGTTCCACCACTTCCTATGACTTCTCCACTAAACATGTTTCAACATCCAGTCTCAGATGGGTCTTTACTTTTGTAATCACTAGTCAATCTAAAACCATCAAACTGAGAAGCTACCACAAATTATGTTAACTCACTGCTAAGCCATCACTCTTCTGAAATTCCTGATGTTTTGTACCTACATTCATCCACAACCAGCATTTCTAATCTATATCCTCTTTATATTAAAGATCAACTGCATGTCCCCATCCAATACTATCTACTCTTTCTTCCACCTCTATCCATCAATAAATTTCTCAAACTCTTCAAAAACCATGATTTTACAACTTCAACATCAAGGGGTAACATTAGCAGCCCAATGTAGGTAGGGTTTGTAGTGGATGTGATGTTAAAATGTAAAAACAATCAAATTTGACCTCAATCAACTTTGAACGTGCCCACTCCTGGCCTTTCTGTCATTGCCTGTGGCCAACATAGTAATGTTCGATCTGATTACCAGTACAAGGACAGGGACATTTACTGGTAATCAGATGGAACATGTAAATGTCCCTGTCCTTGTACTGCAATCTGAACGTTCCAACAGTAGCTCCTTGCAACAGCTAACTATGTTGCCCAGCTGTATTCATCACCCCCAGATCAATGATGCTCACATTTCCAGTATATGTGATCATGGAACACAACTCAAACACCATCTCTACCCTGAGATCCTCTTTAACCTACTGTAAAGGCAACCAGACATACTGGACCCACCCCACACTTCCATCGCCATGATCTCTATCCTGGGCGGCTGGAAATCAGGCCATTCCTAGGTTGCATTTCTCTGCAAACAGGGAGAACAAACTGAACATGTGTAAATCAGGGTAGTGTTTGGGAGGAGAACTATTAGCAGAACCCCATTGAGTTTAAACCACAGAGCAAAACATTCCTTCTTGTGCTTCTCCACCGTACTTCAAGATATAAGAATGGATTAGGCTATGTGATTTTACTTCGGAGTCACGTGAGTGACTACGTGAAGAAGAAGCCCCGCCAGGCGCATGCGCGTCATTATGTCCGACGCATGGCGCACCGACGGGCTGGAGAGAGCAGCTCCACCAGCGGTAAGTAGTAAACCGGCAGGTAAGTGATTTTAAAACTTTCTGCGGGTATTTAAACTCCGTGAGACTGGTTCAGGAGCCAGCGGGAGTATTTTGAGATGGAGAAAGTTGTTAAAAAGTCTGCCGTCCGTAGCAAGAGTTTAAAACCAGTTTAACAAAATTGTTAAAACCAGTTCTGGCGCTACTTCGTGCCCTGAATCACATTGTGATGCAGGCCCATACGAAGCTTTTCAAAAAGGGGGTGGCATGACAGGATTCCAAAAATGTTATGTGAAATAATGTGCATGCAGCGCACATCACACGTCCGGGTTCCAGGGCCCGCTTAAGGGGCCTGAAAGCTCTGGGGTTTCAGATGCTCTCTGGTGCATACTGAGCCTTATTTTGGAGCTTTTTGCACCAAATGTATGACCAATATTTCGGAAATAATTTTGGTTGAGTCCAGAGTAATGAGTGGGTGGAATGGGTTGATTGGGATCATTGTTGTATCTTTTTTTTTTAATTAAGAATTGTTGTACTTGTTTTAATAATCAAGTTCTACTGTTGTAAAATGTTATGTGAAATGTTATAAAGGAGCATGCAAAAACTGCAAATAAAATACTGTAAGTCTTTGCAGTAAAGAAAACCTTTTTTTAGAAAATGTTTTGTGTGTTGATTTGATTGCCTGTTACTGTTAGGCTGTGTTAGTGTGTGCAGTGCACCTTTAATAGTCCTCCTGACCTAACAACTTCACATCATATCAACCTCAATGTGAAATAGGTCAGTTTTCTGAGAATGCAACTGTGCAAACCTACTCACCACTTTGTCCAAGTCATGATCAAAGCCATAGTGAATGTGCATTAAGGTGAGTGCAGACAGCCTGTCATTGCTCATGGTAGTCCTGGTCTTTCCTTCTTTGTGGATGTGAAAATGTGTTTCTCCTCGTTGGCTGGATCAAAGTAAGGTGCCCACTGCAAGCATGCCACCTGAGGCGAGCATCTCTCTACCTCCGCAGTCAAATGGAGGGGGACAGGCGGGGTCGGCAGAGCGCTGTGGAGAGACTGGCTGCCGACAAGGCCAAGAACTTGAAGAGCCAGACAGCGAGGGGGTGGAAAGTGGAGCCCAATGGTTTGGGGAGCTCTGCCCCCGAGGAAGGCAGCAGCAGCAGGGCCAGCAGCAGCATGAAGACTTACCTGGCCTCCAACAATCCCCAGCAGAGCGGGCAGCTGGGGCTCCCACCTGACATTGTGCGTCGCTCCAGCTCCAAGAGGCAGCTCAAGGCTGATTCACCAGTCATGTACCAGCAAAATTGTGAGTTTGTGCTAGGAGCGGCAGCCACCAGCAGCGCCCGCAGTTTCAAGAGGCTTGGCAGCCTGGTCTGTTGGCTGCTGCCCGACTCTAGCGGCCGGGGCGATAAGCAGCAAGGGCTGGCAACAGGAGCAGCAACGTCGGAAGGGGAGAATTAACAGGGTACAGAGGCTGCAGCACCCCAGGGTGCACAAGTAACCATATGAGCAGCATTCCAGGGAGAAACAGCAGCCTCGCCAGCAACACCCCAGGATGCACAAGTAACTACACCAGCAGCACCCAAGGGTGCACAAGTAACTACACCAGCAGCACCCAAGGGTGCACAAGTAACTACACCAGCAGCACCCAAGGGTGCACAAGTAACTACACCAGCAGCACCCAAGGGTGTACAAGTAACTACACCAGCAGCACCCAAGGATGCACAAGTAACCACTCCAGCAGCACCCCAGGAAGCACCAGTCACCACGCCAGCAGCATCCCAGGGTGCACAAGTAACCACGCCAGCAGCGCCAAGAGAAGCAGCAGCAGGTCGCCGCAAGAAGCCACTCAAGTGGCAGGTTGGTGAAGGCAGATTATGGCGCTCGCACTCTGACCTGAGCTGCCGGTTCTCCCGAGCCTGCTCAGGCTTGCACAGTTTCTTCGAGCACTGCAGACCCGAGCCTGAGGTGATCGAGAACCTGGCCAGGGAGAAGTTTGCTGCCGACGTCGCCTTCGAAAGCCTTGCCCTCATGTTTCACAGCGTGAAAGGTCTGTCCCACTTGGGTGACATTTTCGGCGACAGCCTGAAAAAAGGTTGTCGAGTCATGATCGAGTTGTGATGCGGTCTGATGCGTGGTGACACATGTGGTGATGCATGGTGACTCCCTTTCACCTCTGGATTTTGGAATGTTCAAAATCCAGGGGTGATATCTGGGTGTCTCATCATGTCGTGTGCCCTGTCACACGCTGACATATGCTGTCCTGCGGTTGATGACTGGTTAGTGTTAGGGTTGGGGTTAAGGACCACAGATGGGCTGTAAAATATTCTTCCTTCAATGCATGGATTTTAAGCATTAATATATTAAAATTAATACAATAAAATCAATTGTACAAATGAAAAGATGTCTTTCCAGTTTTATTTACAGATGTATTGGTCCGCTTCCAGATTCAATCACCATCTCTAACTTTTCACAGGGATGGATTCAGTGAGTGTAGACTGAACTCCCCTCTCCCCTCCACCCCCCACTTCCCTTAATCTATTATTTGTTTCCACTTCCATACAAAAATGTGGTTGGATTATTCAGCGTATGATCGACCTGTGTCAATTTTTGGAAAAAAGGGGGGGGGGGGGGGGGTGCGGTCGCACCCAATGCACCCCCCCTTCGGACAGCCATGGTGATGGTGTTTTTAGATGATATTTTAATTATAAGCAACACTCAGGAAGCAGCTGAGGAGTCGGTTTCAGCAACCGAACACCTGTTTGAGAGGTTTGGTTTTCTCATCCATCCAACAAAATTCATGCTAGTGCCATCCCAAAAAAATAACTATTTGGGGTTTGTAATTGATTCAGTTGATATGTCAGTGACTTTGCCTACGGCCAAGGCTGTTGAAATCACGGAGGTCTGTAGCAGTCTCGTAGAAGAGCAACAACCCTCCATCCGGGAAGTAGCCAGTGTTATTGGTAAATTAGTTGCAGCTTTCTCTGCAGTGCAGTTTGGACCTCTGCACTATCAAATTTGCAATGAGCTAGAGAACAAGCACTTAAAGAACATGCAGGTCATTTCGACAGACCAATGCAGTTGCCAGCCAAAGCCATCGCCATATTGCAATGGTGGATAATCAATATTGCACAAAGTACCAAAAACATTTTGACTCAACAACCTTCAGTGGTTTTACAGATGTTAGTGCTTTGGGATGGGGAGCCACGGACAGCGAGTCTAACTGTGGTGGTAGATGGAGTGTGCAAGAGGAATTCATCCTGCAAAGGTATGGTATAAATTACTTAGAATTGTTGGATGCATTCTATGGATTAAAAGCTTATTCTTCAGCAATGAATGATTTACATGTTCAGCTCCAGATTGACAATACCCCGGCTGTTGCGTATATCATTCACATGGCAGGATAAGGTCAGTATCATGTGATAATCTGACTAACCTCATTTGGGACTGGTGCATTTCCAGAAATATCTGGGTCTCAGCTATCTACCTACCAGGTAGAGATAATGTGGTGGCGGACAACAGGTCATGGAAATTTAATGACAACATAGAATGGATGCTAAATCCTGATATTTTTAAAATGATTGTCAGCCGCCATGGTTTGCCAGATATAGATCTGTTTGCATCCAGGATAAATCACCAGTTGCCTAATTACGTTTCGTGGGAACCAGATCCAGAAGCAGTAGCAGTGGATGCATTCTCGCTACATTGGGGACGTAAGTTCTTTTACCTTATTCCCCCATTCCCCTCACCAGGCAATGTCTCACCAAAATAGAGCAGGACTCTACCTCGGGCGTTTTGATGATTCCGGACTGGCCTACACAGCCATGGTTCCCATTGGAGTTGAGAATGATGACTCAGCCATTCATGACTATCCCCAAGTGCAGTCATTTGTTGGTTCATCCAGTAACAGGAGAAAGTCATCCGTTACATGATCGTATTAATCCGTAGGTTCTGACCAGACCGTTCCAAGGGCTTGGACTGTTGAGCAGGACATGGATGTGATTACTGCAGCTTGGAGCGACAGCACTAAAAAACAATATGTGTCTCATATTAAGAAATGGGAGATGTTTTGCTTGCAGTCAGATATATCTTATCATACTGCAAGCATACCGGATGTATTGGAGTTCCTTGCTACATTGCATTTTGATGAACACTTGAGCAATAGTGCCATTAATAGTTAAAGAAGGAACTGCAGATGCTGGAGAATCGAGGGTTACACAAAAAGCTGGAGAAACTCAGCGGGTGCAGCAGCATCTAAGGAGCGAAGGAGATAGGCGACGTTTCGGGTCGAGACCCTTCTTCAGACTGAAGAAGGGTCTCGACCCGAAACGTCGCCTATCTCCTTCGCTCCTTAGATGCTGCTGCACCCGCTGAGTTTCTCCAGCTTTTTGTGTAACCCCCGTGCCATTAATAGTGCTTGAAGTTCTTTGTCCTATTTAGGGCAGTTTTCAGAACAACAATCTATCGGGTCTCATCCGTTAGTGTCCCGATTCATGAGAGGTATCTTTAACAAAAACCCTCCTAAGCCTAGATATACAGAAATCTGGGATGTCAGTATAATTCTCACACTGCTTCGGCAATGTATAGTTAAGCACCTGAGTCAATATATCAAGGTGACTAAGAGTCTCAGAGGCTCTTAGACAGCAATGCTCATCAGCCACAAAAAAAATCATAAAAAGGTGTCAGTACAAACTATTTCTAGATGGTTAAAACAGGTTTTGGATTGTGCTGGAGTAGACACTCATGTGTTTAAATCTCACTCCACCAGGGTGGCATCAACATCTGCAGCGAAGGCACAGGACATGCCTCTATATCAAATCCTCGGGGACGCAGGATAGTCTAGGGAGGCGACCTTCCCCAAGTTTTATGACAAACCTGTCCTGACAGTGCAAGGTTTTGGGCATGCTGTTTTGGGTTCCGTTTGATTTATTTTCTAAATTTCATTTGTAATTTCCCCCTGGGATAGAGGAGTTATTACTGTTTTTGTTTATTATTATTAAAAAATGTTTATTGAATAATTCGAGCAATGTTCAATACATTATTTGTTCACTACTGTGTCAACTGAAGCAGTGTGTCGTATGGAATGGATCTACGGCATGAAATCACAGAGCTTTGAAATCTTCATGTAGTCACTCACGTGACTCCGAAGTAAAATAGTAAGATTAAACGAGGGATTACGTGCCCTCCGCTCCTGACCCTCATAATCGTAAAGATCATCTGGTAGTTCTAGCCTTCTGAGTCTTACTATATCACTTCGACTGTAGTTACTGTGTTTTCAAGTCACTGCTTTGAAGTATGACGCGCATGCGCCTGGCGGGGCTTCTTCTTCACGTAATCCCTCATCGTAACTCCTCATAAAATAAAGATCAAACTTCAAACTGGTAAGTTCTCGTTTAATCTTACTATTTTGAAGAGTTAGAGACTTATCATTACATCATCATACATCATGTCTTGCCATAAATGATCTCCTGAAGATATTCTCTTCTTACTCTGCCATAACTCCATTAACACTACTGGTACTTTCTGGTATGGGCTACAAAATAATATTATTCACAAGCAAGTCTCGGAGTAATAAGCATCAAACTGTTCAGCTGCAGGAGGTGTCAAGTCTTGTCCTCGGTCAAGGAGACACACTTGCAGCAGAAGCTGCTCAAGATAGAATCAGACACTCTTTAGCAGTTTATATAATTGTTTCATTGTGTATGTCATTTAGCAGGAACTAATATAGAATCATGCTTTTTTTTCGAGGTAAATTAACTGATGAAACAGGAGGACACAGATCCCCAAATTTCAACCAGTTTAATAATATTTTCAAGGGTCCAACATATTTCTATACAGTCAGGTATAGGAAAAAAAATGTACATACCAAGGATTTAGGAAGATCTGACTGGGCCAAATGTAGGTAAGTAAATTCTTTCATCATCCATATCACAATACCAGTGATGATCAAAACTACAATGAAAACGGCCCCCGCTGCTAAGGGAGCAATCCACAGTATATCTACCAGGGAAGACAACAGACAAATAACAGATTTATGATGTAGAAACAAGGAGGTGCTGGTTTGCACAAAAAGATACAAAGCGCTGGAGTAACTCAGCGGGTCAGGCAGCATCTCTGGAGAACATGGATAGGTGACATTTTAGGTCGAGTCCTACTTTAGAACCGATCCAGAAATGTCATGTGATCATGCTCTCCAGAGATACTGCCTGACCCAGATTTATGACACCTGCTTATTCAATGACTCTTTGAATCCTACTCTGGAGATTTTAGCAGGAGTCCAGTATTGTGGGGTGCTGTCTGCCAAGGGTGCCTCATTTGGAAGAAGCTCTAGCTTCTTTCTGGGGTGGGCAGAAAATATACCGTGGCAGCAGCTGATGAAGGAGTCAGCAGATCATATTGTGTCCTGTGATTGCATCCAAATAAATCCGGTTTAAAGAAGACCCACTGTGTAGGATTCGCATCACTCATGATGGCCTCTGCAGAAGGGCACATTTGCCCATAGCTCAGTACAGAGTCTGGTCTGTATTTGGTCCCATTGGTTCCCCTGTCAGCTTTGGCTATCTTGTGCTTCTGGTTGAATGCCATTAAAACTCCCATTCCCACATGGACCAATCTATCCCTGGATTTCTGCACTGCCAGGGTGACGACAAATGCAAACCTGAAGAACAGTACCTCATGGTCTACCTAGGTAGTCTCCAATCCAATGGTGTGAACATTGAATTTGTAGGTAATCCACATATCTTTCCTGATCCACCCAGGTTCTCTCAACTCCCCCCTTTCCTTCCACCCACCCCCCCCCTCCCCCCCTCCCCCCCTCCCCCCCCCTCAGTCTCCCATTATCCAGATGTTTCCCCTTCTCCCAATGAATCCATTTGCTCAACATTTCTCCCTTATCTGGTTCCATCTATCACAGTCTTTATATATTAGATTGCAGAATCTGCCACCTTTGTTATGCCTACTTATCACCTCCAGCCTCTGATTCTCCTACCACTTCTCCCCCTGCCTTGTTTGATCTGCCCTACATCCCTCCTCACTTTGTTCCACCTATCACTTGCCAGCTCCTGCTCACTCCGACCCCTCTCTTTATACCGGTTATCTTCCCACCATGCTTTGATATAGGATCTCGAACCAAAATGGTGATCAGTTATCGTGGGGCAGAAATTGCCAATTGGATGTGGGGTTTGTAATGTAAATGAATTTGTGACCACAAAGTTGAAGGGGGAGATGTAATGTAAATGTAATGTAATTGCCAGTGCCTCTTGAATCCAGGAGTAGAAGCTGGCAAGTTGGCCAGTGCCTTGTGACTTATGGCCTTCTAGAAGCTTCTGTTTAGGAGTGGGAAATAAAGAACTTCTTACAAGATGTCGTCGGTGTCGGACATCCATTCATTGTGTTAGCCACAACAGGGCCTTACAGGAGACATTATAGGGTTGGCATGTTGGAGGTATCATTGGAAGAGGGATTGACGGGTTTGGAGTTCAGCTGGATGATCAACTATAGGATTACATTTGAATGGGTGATCATGAATGGGAGAAAAGATCACGTAAGGATCTGATGTAGATTGAGAAATTGATACCTTGGTGGGGAAGAGGTCTTCATTTGACTCAGTAACTGAAAGGGACCAACTGGATTTGATTTCCCTTTGGTACACAAAAAGCTGGATAAACTCAGCGGGTGCAGCAGCATCTATGGAACGAAGGAGATAGGCAACGTTTCGGGTCGAAACCCTTCTTCAGACTTTACTGGACTGGGACTGGAACAATGAGGCTTGTTTTGAGTTATGTTTTGAGATTAAACGTCTACTGCTTCAGGTTTGGCTTGCAAACCATGATGACTCTAAAGCAAATGGAAGTGATATCTGCATAAGCACAGCACATCAATGGATGGCACAGGCCACATCCAGTGTCCTCAGCAGGTTAAGTAGAATTCGCACAGAGAATGAATTCGCAAGGATGAAAATCACTGCATTTGTAATTCATGTGCTAGGTCTCCAATATTTCTTCACATTTTGCTATTCATGTACTAGGATCTTTTATCATACAAAATATTGCGTTATGTAATTTAAATTCAGTAATTATTTGGTTGTAGGATAAGTGAGAAATTAACATTTCAAAGATTTATTTGGTACAATTCAACATGGCAGCCTTAAGATTATTTACCTGTATTTTGAGTTGAGGTGGTTGTGCAAATCTTTCTGGAATCCTTCATGTAATAGTTATTTAATGACTCAAACCTGGCTACAACGCAGTACGTAAAGTTGAATTTTAGATTTTCAAACCGATAATATCCTTTCCCCGATTTATCGGGTTTTACCTTCCTATTCTGGTGGGAAAAACACACCCATTAATCATTGCATACTGTATAGAATGACTGAGATTAAATAATCATCCCATAAACTGATTTCAGAAAGCAGCAATATTAATATGAATATTGAATATGAATAATACAGAAAAACAGTAAAATAAATCATTTAGGTAAGTGAACTTATTGAAGTGATCTTTCCCTTATGCTTACAGTAAAAACATTAAAATATTTATCTACCAAGATGTAATTTTGCACAGCAAAGCGCAACTGACAAATTAACAATTGGAGTTGTGTGATTTTGTGTTCAGAAATCTAGGGAGTGGTGTGCAGTGTGACCAAAAACAATTACATATCTACATGAAATCAGATAGAGGTGGATAAATGCAGAATTAGAATAAACAGGAACTGACAGGTGAACCACACTAGTAACACCAAGGTCAGGGAATAGCTGACGCAGTTCCATAGATGATAATGTTTTCTTAAATGCTTACATGCTGTCCTGACTCTCACTGATTGAACCTAAGACATACAAAATAGGAGCTGGGGTGAGCCATTATTTACTGCAATAAATACACCTTAAAAACTCCAAACATAATCTCTTTCACAGATCCATGCTATGTCAGCTCAATCATATTATTATTTAATATTTATAATGCACAAGCAACTATTCAGCTCTTCATGTCCATGTCAGCTCATATTAGTCCTATTCCCATTCTTCTTGCTTCCTTACACCACTACAACCTGTACAGTCTCCCGCAGACCCATTCAAATCACTTTCGACTTTTTCTTAGATACACTAAGGATAATCTACAGATTGTAACTAACCTAACATCATATCTTTGGGTTGGTCAAAGGGAACCAAAAGAACTGAAGGAATCCTCCAAGTCATGGAGCTGTGACATGACAGCATGTGTTTTGATACCACACCCTTTTAATGTATTCCTCTCACATTCCTTTCTTCCACATTTAAAATGTTCTCACTCTGTAAGTGAGCTACATTTTTATTTTTTCAGTAAAGATCAACATACCATTCTTCTTCCAAACTGGTTTCTCTACCGACATGTTAATTTGCAGTGATTTGCTTGCAATTATCTCAGGATCCGTCAGGAAATCAAAGCTTTTCAATGTCATATTTCTAACTTTCATATTTCCTCATAACATTGAAGGCCAGTCATGGATATGGATAACCATCAGGAATAGAGCACCTCAAGGCTCTGCGCTCAGTCCCCTGATGTACTCCCTCTTACTGCGTGGCTAGACGCATCTCCAATGCCATTTTTTAATTTGCCGCAATTCTACATTTGTTGGACAAATAATGGGTAATGATGTGTCAGAGTTCAAAAGAGAGATTGATAAACTGATTGAATGGTGACAGAACAACAAACTTGCTCTCAATGTGAGCAAATTCAAGGAGCTAATTGTTGACTTTAGAATGGGAAAGGGATCCATCAACCTGTCTTCATAAATGAGATGGCAGTGCAGACTGTGGGCATCTGCATGTTCCTGGACATGCATATCTCTGATGATCTGTCCTGGGTCAAGCATTTTGGTGAAATCACACAAAAGCACATCAATTCCTCTACTGCCATAAAAGATTGAGTACATTCGGGATGTCAATGAATACTGTATCGAACAACGACAGTGTATGGTAGAGAGCATACTGGCTCGTTACATTACAGCCTGGTTTGGTAACACAAACCTAGAAACAAATGAAGCTACAGAGGGTGGTAGACATTGCCCAGTCTATCACATGAACTGACTTCCATGCTATCCAAGGGAGCTATAGGAGGTTCTGCCTCAAAAGGGGAGCCGTTATCAAAATGGATGAACCCCAACCAGGCCACGATCTCATTTCACTACTGCCGTCAGAAAAAAGGTACAAGAGGCTGAAATCTGTCACCTTCAGGCTCAAGAATACCTTCATCCCAACAACCACCAAATTCTTGAACTGCATAACACAAGCTAATACAGTAAGCACTGACCAAAACAGCAAAAGAAGTAAAATATGAGACATGCTGTTGGCGCAGCTGCCAAGTACGGCGCCAATAAGTAGGAATAAATTACCCATTTTTCCTATTTTGTTTTTTATTGAATTGAATATTAATGGATGTGGTACATTTGGATTTTAAGACAAAGAGATACTGTGTGTGTGTGTGTGTGTGTGTGTGTGTGTGTGTGTGTGTGTGTGTGTGTGTGTGTGTGTGTGTGTGTGTGTATGTACATATTAATGTATATGGTGGAAATATTATTTGATTTAACTTGGAGAAAACAAAAATGGACCATGCAAATATTAAAAATATTATATATAGTATTTGCAAAATAATATTAACTTTGGTACCATTTCTCTTGAATCTCAATGGAAATATTATAAAAAGTTAAATTAATCTTGCCAGAATAGCTTAAATAGAAGTTAACACTTACTGTATACTCTTTGCCATTTTCATCAACAAAAAGGATAATGTAAATCAAATATGGATCAATGTCCCTCAGTGTCTTTAGTTTATGACTATCTTTTTGCTTGTGGGGTGTCAGAGGCATGTCAAGAGTGACTTCAATCGTCTGGAGATTGCTTTCCACCTTAACAATTGGGGGACCCACAATGGCTGCGTAAAATAAAAACAAAGTACCATAAAGATAAAATATTTTAAAAGATGCGCACACTGCATCTCTGTCGACCCTTGCAAGTAGGTCTTGTACCTCCTGTAATTTTCCTGGACCAATATCTAAATAACCTTTAGAGACATAAGAGGCTGCAGATGTTGGAATCTTGAGCAAAAAACAAAGTGCTGGAAGAACTCAGCAGACGATGCTTCAGGTCGGGACCCTTTTAAACTGAAGGGTCCAGACCCAAAACGTCTTTCAGCCCATTGAGTTTATACGAACCATCAACCACCCATTTACACTAATCCTACATCAACCCCATTTTTATTCTTCTCACATTTGCATCAATTCCCCTCAGATTCTATGACTCACCTGTGCACTCAGGGCAATTTATAGGGGTCAATTAACCTACCAATCTGCATGTCTTTGGAATGTGGGAGGGTGCCAGAAGAAACCTATGTAGTCACAGGAAACATGCAAACTCTACCCGAGGTAACCCAGATGCGAGGCTGCAGATCCACGAGCAACATCCGAATATAGTGCATTCAATGGGTGGATTCTCCTTCCCTTGAATTAATGTAATTTATTTCCAAAAGATAAATGGTTTGCTTTTCAGATATATTTTCATGCATTCCCTTTTCTGTAAAACAATCAATCCTCTTCTTAAATATATCCTGACAATATGTTTACTTGCTGTAAACAGGCACATGCAGACTATATTTATCAAATAGACATTAAAGCAACTCATTCTGACAGTTGCTGACTTCATATTTTCTACAAATCGTCACTTTAAGTCAGAGAGTTGAAGGCCACTTCTATCAAACTGTAAATCAGAGAGCTTTCACTAATCAACCACAACCTCTCTTTTCCGCAGAAACCAGCAAATAACTGCATATGGGTCAGCATGGAAGAGATGGGCCAAAGGAACTGTTTCTTCGCTATATGCCACATATTATATTACATAATAAACCGACAACTACTAAGATATCAAGGGTAGACAAAAATGCTGGAGAAACTCTGCGGGTGAGGCAGCGTCTATGGAGCGAAGGAATAGGTGATGTTTCGGGTCGAGACCTTTCTTCAGACTGATGTGGGGGTGGGGGGGAGGCAGAAAGAAGAAAGGAAGAGGCGGAGACAGTGGACTGTGGGAGAGCTGGAAAGGGGAGGGGAAGGAGGGAGAAAGCAAGGACTACCTGAAATTGGAAGTCAATGTTCATACCGCTGGGGTGTAAACTACCCAAGCGAAGTACGAGGTGCTGCTCCTCCAATTTGCGGTGGGACTCACTCAGGACATGGAGGAGGCCCAGGACAGAAATGTCTGATACGGAATGGGAGGGGGAGTTGAAGTGCTGAGCCACCGGGAGATCGGGTTGGTTAATGTGAACTGTGCAGAGGTGTTGGGCGAAGCGATCGCCAAGCCTGTGCTTGGTCTCACCGATGTAGAGCAGTTGACACCTAGAGCAGCGGATGCAATAGATGAGGTTGGAGGAAGTGCAGGTGAACCTTTGCCTCACCTGGAATGACTGCTTGGGTCCTTGAATGGAGTCAAGGGGGGAGGTAAAGCGACAAGTGTAGCATTTCCTGCGGTTGCAAGGGAAAATACCAGGGGAGGGGTTGGTTTGGGTGGGAAGGGACGAATTGACCAGGGAATTACGGAGGGAGCGGTCTCTGCAGAAAGCCGAAAGGGGAGGAGATGGGAAGATGTGGCCAGTGGTGGGATCCCGTTGGAGGTGGCGAAAATGTCGGAGGATTAAGATGTCTGTGAATATTCATATTGCCGCATCAGATTTACCAGTAACCCGTTATGCAGCTTAAAATATATGACGCAGCCACTTTCAATCTTTCTCGGTGCTGCTCCCCTGAGGGAATCATTACTGTTTTTAACGTCACTATCAATGTCAAGAAAAACAGCTGCGCCCAAAGACTGTTGTCTTTCTGGAGTATTTGTGGCATACCTTCAAGGTAAATAACTCTCTGCATACCTGGAATCTATACAGTGATGTCTAAAGTAGAGGATGACAAATGAGCCCAGCATTCTTCTTTGGTGAATGGGAAGCTGTTTCAAATTGAAGGACAATTTTAAAAATTGAGCTTCCGATTTGGACGCCAAAAAAAGCTAATGTATGAACAAACAAGCAAATGTTCTTGGGGATCTAATTTGTTTTTTACAAGTAAATCATTCAGCGTGTCCAGAAGGAAGGACTGGCGGGTGGTGGCCTGTAGAGGGGAATGGCTGAGCCCATCCCTTGTTCGTCCCCCGAGGACCAGAGCGGAGAATGGAGGGAGCTAGTGACGGCAGACGCAAGGGCAAGGGTCAGTAAGAGTGTGAACCGAGATCTACCATTCCTCGCCATCAAAGTCAGTTAAGAGAGGCGCCCTGAGGCAGAAAGGCTAAAGGTGCCGGATGAGGTGAGGGACGACAGTTCGCTGGATGATGCAGATGGAGGCAGCAGCTGGAGGGCCTGCAACAGCTTGGGGCTAGCCTGGATTGGGTGCCGCAGTAGACGACCAGCCTGGACTTTTGGAAATGACATCAGAATCTGGCGACTCTTGCATACATTCTCAGTTGACTACACACTTGTACTAATTGGGAATTATGCTTAGGTATGGCAATACTTTATTGATCTGTATGCAAATGAATAATTTCACTGTACATCTGTAAATATGATAATAAAGAACCATTGAGCACTAAGTCTCCCCTTGCCCAGCCTCAACTGCACATTATTTATGTGTCAGGACCAATGTACTTGGCATAGCTGATCCTGCTGTAAATGAGGCCCAGCTGAGACACCAAAGGCTTTCAAAGTGAAGGCACTGAAAAAGAAATTGATGGGATTTTAAGTTTTATCTCTTGAAAGAAGTTATTCTTTTCATAAAGATAGCCGTGTTGAGCCCTGTGGTTACGTTTGGCCAATTCCTCCATTTAGAGAATAAAGCATAATTGTTTTCTGTTTTGTTTCACACTGCCTGTGTTGTGCATGTAGCCAAGAAAAGTGTCGTAAAGATAAATTAACAAAAAAAGGTGGTTATGAATTAATTTCTCGAGTTAAATTACCCGAGGATAAAGCCAATAAAAAAGTGAAATGGCCACAAACCTTGTCGCACAATGTTCTTAAACATAATCTATTTTTGCTGATCAGATGCCAGGAAGAAAACAGGACAAACCTGTTCTTTAGGAACCACATTATTGTGTATTCATTGAGCCAAAGCCAAGAATATATCCTCTCAGGTGTACGTCACAGGGTTACCAAAATAATTGGGTTCAAACAAATTGTAAATATCATGAAGGAAGAAACTCTACCTCATTCTTTGTCCTAAATAGACAAACTCTTATTCTGAAACTTTGGTACCAGTTTTAAATTTCCACATGAGAGTAAATATCTTCTTAATATTTATTGCAAGGGTGTTCTCCCCAATCATCTGGCCATATTTATATAGTCACCATGGTAGAGTTGCTGCCTTACAGTGCCAGAGAACCTGGTTCAATCCTGACTACGGGTGCTATCTGTATGGAGTTTGTATCTTCTCTCTATGACCACATGGGTTTTCTCCTGGTTCTCCGGTTTCGTCCTACATCCTAAAGACATGCAGGTTTATAGGCTTCTGTAAAATGCCCCTAGTATGTAGTATGTTAAGTGGGATAACACAGAACTAGTGTACGGATGATCGTTGTTCAGTGCGGACTCGGTGGCCTAAAGGGCCTGTTTCCATGCTGTATCTCAAACCTAAACCAGTTAGCCTAGTATTTGTTTATTATATAATCTTTGAATCTTACAGCACAGAAATAGCCCTTACAGCCAATCGTCCATCCCTGCCATTTGAACGTATTAGACATATCCCATTGCACCTTTCCTCTCCAAGTAACTGTCCAAACATATTTTATTTGATAAAGATATTTTAATTTCTTTCCTGATTACATTTGCAATGGAAAAGTGAAACAAGTTTCATTTATCCAGACTAAACAAAAATGTATAATCATCTCCCAAAGAGTTCATCATCCATGCAGTAGTGATGCTGCATTATAACTTCTTGCTCACTGCCTATCAAGGAATATCAGCCTAGATAATGTACTTAGGTCTCTGCAGTTGGATACAGAGCAACCATATCTGGCTCAGAGGTAATAGTGTTACCAGCTGAGGCACAATTAAATTATTGTATGAGCATTTGCATTTTATCACAGAGACAAATACTAAACAGTTAGGCACTCACTGTCCCGGATCGGTAGAAGCTCCTTCGATTCCACCCATGAGGATTCAGATTGGTTGGTGACACTTTTAACCTGAGCCCAGTAAAGGTTGGAAAAAGACTTAAACCTCTGTGATAGGTCACATGAGTGTGCTGTAATATTGGTGCATCTTTTCACTGGAGTGAATTTCCCTTGAGCATTGCTTTAAACAAAATAAAAGAATCAATAGATGAGTCACACTGCAATGCATCAATTCCATTTGAGGCTTCCGTGGCCGATTTGTCCAAGAGTTCACATGAAAACCTTAAGGCACACGGTATAAAATTAAACAGTTTCCATTTAAATGAAAGAGATTATTATCAGACTGGTTCTTTATAATAGTTGCCTTTACAAAAGCCATTGGATATTTACAATGTGGCACAGACCCAGCCATTTTTGTATTTAGACTTTGATAAGACTCTCCTGTGCTGTCATTCAGATCAAGTGGGATAAGACTAGAAAAAACTCAAGTGCTGGATTAACTCAGCAAATAGTGGGGATTGGATAGTGGGGGAAATGGGTGCATGCCAGAAATGGTGCATGGAAGAAAGAAGAAAACAAGGGGCAGGGGAGATGTCACTTAAAATTGGAGAATTCAATGTTCACACCATTTCTGTTGTAAGTTACCCAAGAGGAGTGTGAGGGGCTGTTCCTCCAGTTTGCATGTTCCTCCAGTTTGTATTCTGGCAATGGAAGACGCCCAAGACAGAGGTCAGGGTCGGGGGGGGGGGAGTTCCCCCCGCCACAGGTTCCATGTAATCCCGTGCTACCCGCTCCATGGTCGGACAGTCGGCGACTAAACCATCTCCCCCACCTGGTTTGCCACGGAGGGGGCCGTGGACCCCCAGCAGGACTAAAAACAAGACCTGTCAAAGTGCGGATGAGCTCCTAGCATGTCAATGGCCATCCACACTTCAGTAGAAGTTGCAATCACTATTGTACATAGCATTGTAAGGCACCGTGCTTATTGATGTTTTCAACAATGACAAAAACGACAGAAAAGTTGGGATGGGAATGGGAAGTGGTTAAAATGGTTAGCAACCGAGAGATCAAACGCTCGACCCCTACCCCATCCATCAATGTCACACATAGCGTTTCATGTTCCCTACCTACATGATGTAATGCATCTGTTCATTTCAGTTTCCACAACAACATATCCTAAGTTGGGTTCTCTAATCCTTTGAAGGATAAGGATAATTGGTTATTATACACATGAAGTCCCACACTTTCCAGCTTCACCAACAGTCAAAGTTCTGGAACACCTAATAGAATTGCTGGAGCCCATTCACCATAAGTGATACTTCGACCCCATAACAACCTAAGAAAGAGTAACATATTCACCAAAAAGTGTTCAGAAATCTATTACGCATAGATACAGATGCTTACTTCAGGTTGCTGACCTCAACTGTGTATCGTGTGTCTGGAGATGTCCCAACTCCTGGTTTCCATGTTACAATATATCTAAAGTTTTTAGAGGTTAACTGCACATCTTGTGGTGCGACCAGCTGTCCGAACACTAAAGAACAAATGTACATTTAGGTTACGGATTCAAAGGTCAATGTACATTCCCATTATCTACACCTTTTTAAGAACTTGTTACCACACTTAAGCCAGCTTTCAAACAAACAGAGATGGTTATCTCTAACTAGGTCTTGAATGGAACATGGAAGACCAGTGGCACAAGTTCAGTGCTTTGAATATTTACGTATTTACTGTATGTTGCATGCGATTAATTCTGAATCAATTCTGAAAAAGTTGAAGACAAATATTCTGCTTAGTTTCATCATGATTGAATTATTAAAACAATTTGAACAATTCACGCTTACCACATAAAAGGAGATGAATGAATATTGTTACCCAAACAGTTGATTTGGTCATCTCACGAAGCTGACCATTCTTCATTGACATCTTAAAGCCTGCAGAATGAATGCATAGAATAATCACAGGCATTTGCCTTTGTGTCTTTGCAGTACAAAACTATTTTATAAAAATACAGGAGATGCAATACTAGAAAAAAGTGCCTTCCCAGATAACAGTCAAATTTTCCATAACACAAAGCTGGGTCACATGCTCATGTATCAAAGAAAGAGAGTTGAAAAATGACACAAATATTTATTTACTTTACTCACATTTAAGAGAGCAAATTTTACTTTGTATCTCACATCTCTGGGTAGTGATTTATAAATTTGGTAAGGGCAAATATGTTTCCCAAATAGCTATAATGTGGGCATACCTGTAATTGCAATACAAGTTTGAATTGAAAGCAGACTGTGGTAAACAATGTTTTAAAAAATTATTTTCTTGTTGTTAGCATCCGGGTTTGGAGGCGAGGAGATTATTTTGTTCCAGTTAACTTTATACTTTAGAGATATTGCATGGAAACAGGCCCTTTCGCCCACCAAGTTCCTGACTACCAGCAATCACCACGTACACTAGCACCATCCGAAACATGAGGGACAACTTACAATTTTACCGAAGATAAGTAACCTACAGACCTTTGGAGTGTGGGAGTAGACCAGGACACCCGGAGAAAACCCATGCGGTCACATAGAAACATAGAAAATAGGTGCAGGAGTAGGCCATTCGGCCCTTCGAGCCTGCGCCGCCATTCAATATGATCATGGCTGATCATCCAACTCAGTATCCCGTACCTGCCTTCTCTCCATACCCTCTGATCCCCTTAGCCACAAGGGCCATATCTAACTCCCTCTTAAATATAGCAAATATAGTCACACGGAGAATGTAAAATTTGCACCCAGGCAACATGCGTAGTTAGGATTGAACCAGAGTCTCTGGCACCGTAACGCAGCAACTTTACCACTGCGCCACTGTGCCGCCCATTTTGGGGTTATTTGGTGTTAATTTTAAACAGTTCCAAATCAGATTGAAAAGAATTGGACAGGAACCTGGATAGAAAGGATTTAGAGGGATAGGAGTCAAACGAAAGTAAGTGGGACAAGCACAGGTATACAAATTGGTCGGTATGGACAAATCTGGCCGAATTTAGTGCTGTGTAAATCTATTACTCCATGGCTCTGATTGAATTCACAACAGGCCATCATTGCCAAATGAGAACATCTAATCACATTTAAAAGTAGGAAAGAACTGCAGATGCTGGTTTAAATCGAAGGCAGACACAACATGCTGGAGTGATTCAGCGGGACAGGCAGACGTCTCAAGTCGAGACCCTTCTTCTTCAGGCTGCCTGTCCCGCTGAGTTACTCTAGCATTTTGTGTCTATCATATTTAAAATGACACGAGAAGGTAGATATTTAAAAAAAACATTGGATGTATTTTTAAAATTGTAAGAAAGGTTATTTAATTTATTTTTCCATGGTGTTCCTACGTTCTTTCGCAACATAAGACATTAACGAACATGATAAACCTACCCGATTTAAAAATATATATTAACTTAGTTATTTTTGTTAATGTTTTAGTTCCTTTAATAACACAAGGCAACGCAGAATCTCTGTGCGGTCAGATTTACCAATAAATGACGAGTAACTCATTACATAATTGCCCCTTCCTCAACCCCTCGACATGCACCTTACCTTTAACTTCAGCGTTGCATTTCGGCAAACGACGACTGGTCGCACTTCAGCAGCCACGATATCGGGGTTACTAAATCCTGGTTGTATACTTCCTTGAAGAGAAACGCCTTCATGCACGTTGCAAATGTTGCCGTGCCAGTTCCTGGATACCAATCATAATTCTCAACCGTACGAAAAATAGCTAGAGGCGGCACCCTAGTGGGACATACGTGACAATGATACCTTCCTTTTCCTCTAAACGCATTTGTTTTAAGTCAAATTTATCTCGCACTTGTAGCGTCCGGTTTTGTGTTGCTTTCGCACAACGGCCATCGGACTACAACAAAAGGAAGCACAACAATTTAATCAGTTTGTTTTGAAAAATACGTTTATGACAATTATTTAGTTCACAGCCAACCGTATATCAGCGATGGGCTCTATTGAGGTGCTACTATTCCCTAATGACCAAATGGAGTCGTTGCAGACATGCTGAAAGAATACAGGTCGTTGTCGTTCTCAGGAGAACCATGTTTTTTAATAATGTAACTATGTTGAGATTTTAAAAATCAAGTCTGCAATTTATCTCATCAGATAAAGCATAAAAAGTTTAATTTCACACCTAATTCACGTTGAGATCTTCAGTATTAAAAAAGTTACGACTATTTTCATACTCGGAAATTAGCATCTTGTTCCCTATTGCTTTTCCATTGACTTAACACAAAAGCTGTGATCGAGGACAGTTAAAAGCCCATAACATTATTAAAAATCAAGAGAACGGAATGACATTTTCAGTTATTATAGATTGAAGCATTTTGAAACAGATATAAAACAACTTACTTGGATGACCTGAAATTAAAGCATATAATTAGTTAATTACCTAATTGTAGTTAAGTCCAAAATTGACCATTGTAACGGAAATAGTAATAAATGCCCAGACTGCCATGTAAATTCAAAAATGTGATATTCTCAAGATCAGAACTTTAATATTATTGTATTATCTGCTGTAAACCCATAACAGATCAGTAAATAAATTACAATTTCTAGCAATAGACCAAGTCTTTATGGAGAAGATCAGTTGATAGCTGGTACATTGGCATATCATAATCAGTAGCATCATCATACTCCTTAGATTGTAACCAATAAGCAACTCTGTACACCTTGTTTTTCTTCAACTTTTCAATGTAGGCATTGTAAACTACAAGTTTTTGCTCTTCAAACCACACATGACATGCCTTTCTGCCCACTACTTTCCCATTAACAATGTCCTGTAGATTCAATTTGTTAAGAAAATTATTATTTTTTAAATAGCCTAATGTCACTGCCATGAATTGATATCCCAGATGGAAGGAATTTAATGTTTAATTCCCATAAATTAACCTAGAAACATCCACCCAAAATATAATCAAATTATTGTTTTTTGCACAATACATGTGTTGTGAATATTTAGTTTAAAAATAATGATCATGGAGAGAGCGAATAAGACAAAATATAGACAATTTAGACAGCTTATCTCCAAAAAAAACGGGCATTTTAATAATCTTGCTTCTGGAACACGGTTGATTGGAACGTTGCATTTGCGGTGAATTTGAACCCCGTATCGGCAGGAAAAACACTGACGGTTCGTATGGGGCCTAAATCACCTTTTCGCAACGTAAAATTTGGATTAAAGTAATCCTAAGAAGCACGTTTATATGTAAAATAAATCGCTTACCTTTATTTGTCACGTACGGGAGATCCGTCCCGTTGTCGGCGTTGACGGCGTTAAAAGTCGATTTTTATTTTTCTCCTGCGATTAAATTATCCAGCGATGTTTTTAAAAAACTTAATGGAACGGATGTCGGAGCGATTTCTCTGCAGCAGCTAAACAGCCTGATAAAGATCTACTCTGACAGGCAGGAGAAAACGGCATTTTAATCCCGCCCCCCTCTCAAAGGCGCCAAAGTCGCGCGCACGGCCAGTGGCAGAACTGCAGCGCTGTTGAAGGTAAGTTTTTTAACATACCTAAATAATGGTGTCCTGTCTGAAGCAAAAGGCACTCTGTTGGTGGAACTCAACAAGTCCAGCAGTAGGTATGGTGGGAAATTGACACCACAACTTCATCTGTCCAGTTTGCTCCACAGATTCAACCTGATCAGCTAAATTCCATCAGCAGATAGACACAAAAAGCTGGGGTAACACAGCGGGGCAGGCAGCATCTCTGGGGAGAAGGGATGGGTGACGTTTTGGATCCGAAATGTCATCCATTCCTTTCCAGAGATGATGCCTGTCCCGCTGAGTTACTCCAGTTCTTTGTGTCTATTTTTGGTTTAAACCAGCATCTGCAGTTCTTTCTTGCATGAGTTCCATCAGCAGTTTGTTTTCTTTTACCGGTACTGACCTCCACACCATGTAAGGGATCTATAGGAGCAAGGCCAGCAACATTGAGTGAGACTTGAGAGTGAGAAATTGTGAGGGAAGAGTAGAGGGGGGAGGGTGTGGGATGGGGGGGTGGGGAGGGGGGGTTGGGGGGGGGGGTTGTCCCCCTTCCCACGGTAGGGAGATTTTGCATTTTTCAGCTTGAAATTGTGCATTCTGGTGCATACGGTAGCAAATATTTTAACTTACACTTGAATGCAACATTTATGCTTAAATTGGATTAGGAATCAATAAGGTTAGGCTAAATTACATTCCTAATTGCATTCCACAGTTGAGCCAGGCTCTGATCAACAGGTGCAGCACACGAATGACCTTAGTATATTCATGTATGGAAATCAGATTATAATTCATGCTGTTATGCATATATATATATATATATATATATATATATATATATATATATATATATATGCATAACAGCATGAATATATATATATATATATATATATATATATATATAGCAAAAAACAGAGAAATAAGACAAGAGTCTTCTATCACTGTTCTGCACAAATAAATCAATCAACCTTACCCTTTGACTATAGAAACAAGAAAAAATTAATGCCACATATACAAATCTGGGTCTGTGGTGCAGTAAGTAAGTAAATAAGTAAGTAAGTAAGTAAGTTTATTGGCCAAGTATTCACATACAAGGAATTTGCCTTGGTGCTCCGCCCACAAGTAACAACATGACATACAGTGACAGTTATGAATGACTCAAGAAACACTAAACATTAATAATAATAAAACATTAATGATAAAATACCATTGATCAAGCATGTGAACCAAAAAAATACCAGATCAAAGGGAGGCTACAGAGTTTTGGCTGTTGCGTAGAGCAACTACTCGTGGATAAAAATTGTTTTTATGTCTGGCTGTGGCAGCTTTGACAGTCTGGAGTCACCTTCCAGAGGGAAGAGATTCAAAGAGTTTGTGGCCAGGGTGAGAGGGATCAGAGATGATCTTGCCCGCTCACTTCCTGGCCCTTGCAGTGTACAGTTTATCAATGGAGGGAAGGTTGCAGCCAATAATGTTCTCTGCTGATCGGACAATTCGCCGCAGCCCCCAGGTGTTGTGCTTGGTAGCTGAGCCAAACCAGACCATGATGGAGAAGGTGAGAACAGACTCTACGGTGGCCGTGTAGAATTGGCCCATCATTACCTGTGGCAGATTGTGCTTCCTCAGATGCCGCAGGAAGTACATCCTCTGTTATGCCTTTTTGACTGTGGAGTCGATGGTAGTCCCCCACTTAAGGTCCTTGGAGATGATGGTTCCCAGGAACTTAAAAGACTCCACAGATGTGACTTTGGTGTTGTTGATGGTGAGGGGAGGTGGAGCTCTCCTAAAGTCTACAATCAATTCCACTGTCTTAAGAGCATTGAGCTCTAGGTTGTTGCTACGGCACCAGGATGCCAGCTGTGACACTTCCTGTCTGTAGGCAGATTCCTCCCCATCCTGGATCAGTCCAATTAGGGTTGAGAAGCTTGACAGAGGTGTCTGTGGAGGTGCAGTCGTTGGTGTAGAGAGAGTAGAGAAGAGGAGAGAGTACACAGCTGCGCGTTTGCGGATTCGAGATATGCTTTCTCAGCCTCACATGCTGCTTTCTGTCTGTCAGGAAGCTGGTGATCCACCGACAAAGGGGTTCAGGCACAGTCAACTCGGAAAGTTTGGAGTGTAGTAGCTCTGGCACAATGGTGTTGAATGCAGAGCTAAAATCAACAAACAGGATCCTCGCATAGGTCCCCTGGCGGTCTAGGTGCTGTAAACATAGAAAACATAGAAAATAGGTGCAGGAGTAGGCCACTCGGCCCTTCGAGCCTGCACCGCCATTCAATGTGATCATGGCTGATCATCCAACTCAGTATCCCGTACCTGCCTTCTCTCCATACCCCCTGATCCCTTTAGCCACAAGTGCCACATCTAACGCCCTCTTAAATATAGCCAATGAACTGGCCTCAACTACCTTCTGTGGCAGAGAATTCCAGAGACTCACCACTCTCTGTGTAAAGAATGTTTTCCTCATTTCGGTCCTAAAGGAATTCCCCCTTATCCTTAGACTGTGACCCCTTGTTCTGGACTCCCCCAACATCGGGAACAATCTTCCAGCATCTAGTTTGTCCAACCCCTTAAGAATTTTGTAAGTTTCTATAAGATCCCCCCTCAATCTTCTAAATTCCAGCGAGTACAAGCCGAGTCTATCCAATCTTTCCTCATATGAAAGTCCTGACATCCCAGGAATCAGTCTGGTGAATCTTCTCTGTACCCCCTCTATGGCAAGGATGTCTTTCCTCAGATTTGGAGACCAAAACTGTACGTAATACTCCAGGTGTGGCCTCACCAAAACCCTGTACAACTGCAGTAGAACCTCCCTGCTCCGATACTCAAATCCTTTCGCTATGAATGCTATCATACCATTTGCTTTCTTCACTGCCTGCTGCACCTGCATGCCTACTTTCAATGACTGGTGTACCATGACACCCAGGTCTCGTTGCATCTCCCCCTTTCCTAATCTGCCACCATTCAGATAATAGTCTACCCTCATGTTTTTGCCACCAAAGTGGATAACCTCACATTTATCCACATTATACTGCATCTGCCATGCATCTGCCCATTCACTCAGCCTATCCAGATCACCCTGCAGCCTCCAAGCATCCTCCTCACACCTAACTATACCCCCCAGCTTGGTATCATCTGTAGGATGAAGTGCAGGCCCAGATTGACTGCATCATCCACAGATCTATTGGCCCGATATGCAAACTGCAGAGGGTCCAGCAGGGGGTTTGTGATATTTTTCAGCTTGGCCAGCACAAGCCTTTGGAGTGTCTTCATGACTACAGAGGTCAATGTGACAGGCCTGTAGTCATTAAGACAAGTAATCCTTGCCTTTTTGGGTACAGGGACAATAGTGGAGGCTTTGAAGCAGGCAGGGACAGTACATGTTTGCAGGGACTGGTTAAAAATGTCTGTGTAGACCAGTGCCAGCTGTTTGGCTCAGAGCTTAAGAGTAGAGGGGGAAACATTGTCAGGTCCTGGAGATTTTCGGCTTTTTTGTCCTCTGAAAAGCCTCTCCACCTCCTCTATTTTTATTGTTGATATTGGATAAGATGTTGTGCAGCACAGAGGGTGTGGGTGATTTGATGTGAAGTGGTGATTGGAGGGGGGTGGGTGCAGAAGGGCCCAGTCTTTGCAGACTGAGGTCAGGCTGTGAGTGGGTGTGAAGTGTTGGTTGGGGTGGGAAATGGTCCAGTCTTTTCATACTGGAGTTTTGCCTTAAGTAGGTGTGAAGTGGTGAATGGGAAGGAGAGAGTGCAGGGTCCATTCTTTGTAGACTGGGGTCTGAAAGTGTTGGTTGGGGAGGGGGGAGAGGGGTACCAGGGTAACATTGCTGATTTTCAAACCTGCAGTAAAACTCATTCAGGTCGTTGGTCAGCTGACGATTGTCCAAAGAGCGGGGGGCTTTCCTCTTGTAGCTAGTAATTTCTTGCAAGCCCTTCCAAACTGAAGAAGAGTAAGGCAGCAACTCTACTGATGTGCCAACGTGCCACCCCATTAAATTATTTTTCCTGTACTATATTTATTATGATGTCACGTCAATAAAGATGAACACGATACTGATTTCTTAGTTGGATAACACACATCTCCAGTCATTGTGTTTTATGGCTGATTTTCAACCTCTTCAGTCTGAAGGTCTCGCATTTGGAAAATAGGCTAAATAGCCATATAGTGTGTACTGGCTTGGCAGAGTATAGTACATTGTTTGTGATTCCGTGGGATCGATCAACGTGTCAACCAGAGCCGCAACAACTGATCTGTGATTTGTAATCACCTGGGAATCCTGGACTAAAAAAATACTTCTGAAAAATACAAAAAGAAATCTGTAAAAAGGGGTAGAAAACTTATCCGGCAAGGTGTTTTAGTTGATGAAAGCAGAGAGTTATTTTTGTTGATCTGAATCTACTACAATCATTGCATAGGAAGGAATTGCAGATACTGGTTTAAACTGAAGATAGAGAGAAAATGCTGGAGTAACTCAGCGAGGCAGGCAGCATCTCTGGAGAGAAGGAATGGGTGACGTTTCAGGTTGAGACCCTTCTTCACACCTTTCATATGGATCTTTAATATCCTATTAAATGCACTATATTGTTCTTGTGTGTCTGTAATTTGCGTCTTGACAGGATAGTTATGGAGATGCCATTTCTCTTGTGAGGGAAACTAGAACTAGAACTAGGGAGCAGATTTTTTTTTAAAGGTGCTCCATTTAAGATGGAGGTGAGGTGATTTATTTTTATTCCAAATTGTTTTTGGAAATTCTCCCTCAAAGAGCAGTGGTAACAGAGTCTGAAAGGTGGAGTTAGATAGATTCTAGATAACCAAGGAATGCAAGATTGCTGGAGGCAGGTGGAAATAGAGTGGAGGTTTAGTTTAGTTTAGTTTAGATTAGAGATAGCCATCAAGTTTAGATTAGAGACAGCCATCAAGGCTGTGCTACCTGCCAATCACCAACCCCTCACACTCACCCCCTACGACGTATACGTGGCACTGAGTAGGACTAATGTACGTAAAGCTGCTGGCCCTGACGGCATCCCCGGGCGCGTGCTCAGGGTCTGTGCGGCAGACGTCTGGACTGATATCACGTTGAGATCTTCAGTATTAAAAAAGTTACGACCATTTTCATACTCGGAAATTAGCATCTTGTTCCCTATTGCTTTTCCATTGACTTAACACAAAAGCTGTGATCGAGGACAGTTAAAAGCCCATAACATTATTAAAAATCAAGAGAACGGAATGACATTTTCAGTTATTATAGATTGAAGCATTTTGAAACAGATATAAAACAACTTACTTGGATGACCTGAAATTAAAGCATATAATTAGTTAATTACCTAATTGTAGTTAAGTCCAAAATTGACCATTGTAACGGAAATAGTAATAAATGCCCAGACTGCCATGTAAATACAAAAATGTGATATTCTCAAGATCAGAACTTGCCTTAAAACCACCTCCATCGTGCCAGTGCCAAAACACTCCACTGCGGCAAGCCTCAACGACTTCCGCCCAGTTGCACTTACCCCCATCATCACCAAGTGCTTCGAGAGGCTGGTCCTGGCACACCTCAAAAGCTGCCTACCCCCCACACTGGATCCCTATCAGTTTGCCTACCGCAAGAACAGGAGTACGGAGAATGCCATCTCAACGGCACTTCACTCCGCCCTCTCCCACCTCGACAACAGAGACACTTACGTAAGAATGCTGTTCATCGATTACAGCTCAGCATTCAACACCATTATACCATCAAAATTGATCACCAAACTCGGTAACCTGTGCATCGCTCCTTCCCTCTGCAACTGGATACTGGACTTTCTAACCAACAGACCCCAGTCTGTTAGGTTAGACAAGCACACCTCTTCAACCCTCACTCTGAACACCGGCGTTCCACAGGGCTGTGTGCTGAGCCCCCTCCTCTACTCCCTCTTCACCTATGACTGCACACCTGTACATGGTACTAACACCATCATCAAGTATGCAGATGATACAACGGCAATTGGCCTCATCAGCAACAACGATGAGTCGGCCTACAGGGAGGAGGTCCAGCACTTAGCAGCATGGTGCGCTGACAACAACCTGGCCCTTAACTCCAAGAAGACCAAGGAGCTCATTGTAGACTTCAGGAAGTCCAGGGGCGGCACGCACACCCCCATCCACATTAACGGTACGAGGTGGAACGTGTTTCTTGCTTCAGGTTCCTAGGAGTCAACCTCTCCGACGACCTCTCTTGGACCCACAATACCTCAACTCTGATCAAGAAGGCTCACCAGCGTCTCTTCTTCCTGAGGAGACTGAAGAAGGTCCATCTGTCTCCTCAGATCCTGGTGAACTTCTACCGCTGCACCATAGAGAGCATCCTTACCAACTGCATCACAGTTTGGTATGGCAACTGCTCTGTCTCCGACCGGAAGGCATTGCAGAGGGTGGTGAAAATTGCCCAACGCATCACCGGTTCCTCGCTCCCCTCCATTGAGTCTGTCCAAAGCAAGCGTTGTCTGCGGAGGGCGCTCAGCATCGCCAAGGACCTCTCTCACCCCAACCATGGACTGTTTACCCTCCTACCATCCGGGAGGCGCTACAGGTCTCTCCGTTGCCGGACCAGCAGGTCCAGGAACAGCTTCTTTCCGGCGGCTGTCACGCTACTCAACAACGTACCTCGGTGACTGCCAATCACCGCCCCCCGGACACTTATTATTATTTATTCAAATCATTTGCTGTGTCGCTCTTCCAGGGAGATGCTAAATGCATTTTGTTGTCTCTGTACTGTACACTGACAATGACAATTAAAATTGAATCTGATTAAAATTGAATCTGAGATGCAGCGCAGAAACAGGCCCTTCGGCCCACCGAGTCCGCACCGACCAGTGATCCTCGTACATTAACACCATCTGACATCCACTAGGGACAATTATTTTTACATTTACCAAGCCAATAAACCTACAAACCTGTACGTCTTTAGAGTGTGGGAGGAATCCGAGATCTTGGAGAAAACCCACGCAGGTCATTAGATTAGATTAGATAGATTAGATTAGATTCCTTTATTGTCATTCAGACCTTTCGGTCTGAACGAAATTGTTACCATGCAGTCATAACATATAATAAAAATAAATAAATAAATAAATAAATGAATGAAAACACACAATAAACACATATTCAACATCCACCACAATGAGTTCACTAGGCACCTCCTCACTGTGGTGGAAGGCAAAAGTCTTAAGTCATTGTCTTCATCCCTCTTAGTTCTCCCTCTGCGCTGAGGCGATCCAGGCCTCTGACGCCGCTGGAGCACCGTAGTTCTAAGCCAGACCGCCGCTGCCGCTGGAGCACCGCAGCTCTAAGCCGGACCGCCGCCGCCGCTGGAGCACTGCAGCTCTAAGCCGGACCGCCGCCGCTGGAGCACCACAGCTCTAAGCTGGGCCACCACTGCCGCTGGAGCACCGCAGCTCTAAGCCAGACCGCCACCGCCGCTGGAGCACCGCAGCTCTAAGCCAGACCGCCACCGCCGCTGGAGCACCGCAGCTCTAAGCCGGACCACTGCCGCTGCTGGAGCACCGCAGCTCCAAACCAGGCCGCCGCCGAACGCCGCTACAGCTCCGAGGCCGCCAGCTCCGCCATTAGGCCTCAGCACAGACGGAGACGGTGACGGGGGACACGCATCCCCTCCGCAGGGAGAGACTAAAACCCTGTTTCTCCCATCCCCCCCCCCCCCACACCTACACAACCTAATAAAACAAAATTCTACTAAAACAAACACTAGAAGACAACAAAAAAAGAAAAAAAAACAGACGTACTGCAGGTGAGCCGCAGCTGCTAACCAGTGCGGCCCCTTCCGGATTTTCCCAATTTCGGAAATTTCGGCCATTTCGAGCAGGTCATGGGTGAACGTACAAACTCCGTACAGACCCATAGTCGGGATCAAACCCAGGTCCCAGGCGCTGCATTCGCAGTAAGGCAGCAACTCTACTGCCGCACCACCGTGCTTCCCTTGTTGTAGTCAGATCAGCCATTATATTAAGTTGCAGACCAGGGGTTGTGGCTTGCTCTGCCCCCGATTTGTATTTTTGTTTTTAAGAAGGATCCTTTTGGTCAAAATCCACCACTACAAACTGAAGTCATGGCCAAGGTACACAAAAATGCTGGAGAAACTCAGCGGGTGCAGCAGCATCTATGGAGTGAAGGAAATAGGCAACATTTTGGGCCAAAACTCTTCTTCAGACTGATGGGGGGGGGGGGGGGGGGGTGAGGGGAGGCGGGGAGAAGAGAGGAAAAAGGAGGAGCCCAAGGGCTGAGGGAGAGGTAGGAAGGGGAGAAGGAAGCGCTAACAACATTGTGAGAATTCAATGTGAGGGGGAGTTGAAGTACTAAGCCACCAGGAGGTCAGGTTGGTTAATGAGGACTGAGCGGAGGTATTCGGCGAAACGATTGCCAAGCCTACGCTTGGTCTCACCGATATAGATCAACTGACATCTAGAACAGAGGATGCAATAGATGAGGTTGGAGGAGGTTCAAGTTCAAGTGAAGTGAGTTTGTCATGTGTCCCTGATAGGACAATGAAATTCATGTTTTGCATCAGCACACAGAACATAGAAGGCATTTACTACAAAACAGTTCAGTGTGCCCATATACCATATATATATACACACATGAATAAATAAACTAATAAAGTGCAAATAACAGATAATGGGTTATTAGTTATCAGAGTTTTGTCTGAGCCAGGTTTAATAGACTGATGGCTGTGGGGAAGTAGCTATTCCTGAACCTGGTCATTGCAGTCTTCAGGCTCATGTACCTTCTACCTGAAGGTAGCAGGGAGATGAGTGTGTGGCCAGGATGGTGTGGGTCTTTGATGATACTGCCAGCTTTTTTGAGGCAGCGACTGAGGTAAATCCCCTCGATGGAAGGAAGGTCAGAGCCGATGATGGACTGGGCAGTGCTTACTACTTTTTGTAGTCTTTTCCTCTCCAGGGCGCTCAAGTTGCCGAACCAAGCCACAATGCAACCGGTCAACAAGCTCTCTACTGTGCACCTGTAGATGTTAGAGAGAGTCCTCCTTGACAAACCGACGCTCCGTAATCTTCTCAGGAAGTAGAGGCGCTGGTGAGCTTTCTTGATAATTGCATCAGTGTTCTCGGACCAGGAGAGATCTTCAAAGATGTGCACACCCAGGAATTTGAAGCTCTTGACCCTTTCAACCATCGACCCGTTGATATAAAGGGGACTGTGGGTCCCCATCCTACTCCTTCCAAAGTCCACAATCAGTTCCTTGGTTTTGCTGGTATTGAGGGCCAGGTTATTGTGCTGGCACCATATGGACAGTTGCTCGATCTCTCTTCTGCACTCCGACTCATCCCCATCAGTGATACGTCCAACAACAGTGGTGTCGTCAGCGAACCTGATGATGGAGTTCGCACTGTGACCGGCTACGCAGTCATGAGTACAGTGAGTACAGCAGGGGGCTGAGCACGCAGCCTTGAGGTGCTCCCGAGCTGATTGTTATCAAGGCTCACACATTTCCACCAATACGAACAGACTGTGGTCTGTGAATGAGGAAGTCGAGGATCCAATTGCAGAGGGATGTGCAGAGACCCAGCTCTCGAGTTTGGTAACCAGCTTGGAGGGGATGATAGTATTAAATGCCGAGCTGTAATCGATGAATAACAGCCTGACATATGAGTTTTCATTGTCCAAGTGGTCCAGAGTGGAGTGGAAAGCCAGCGAGATCGCATCCACCGTCGATCTGTTGTGGCGGTAAGCGAACTTCAGTGGGTCCAGGTTTTTGTTGAGGTAGGAGTTGATTTGCGCCATGATCAACCTCTCGAAGCACTTCATTACCACAGGCGTTAGTGCCACAGGTCGATAGTCATTGAGGCACATCACCTTGCTCTTCTTGGGTACTGGTATAATTGATGCCTTTTTGAAGCAGGTGGGAACCTCAGATCTCAGACGTGAGAGGTTGAAAATGTCCGTAAAAACTCCAGCCAGTTGGTCCGCACAGGTTTTTAGAACACAACTAGGTATACCATCAGGTCCAGGCGCTTTTCGAGGGTTCACCGCTCTGAAGGATTTCCTGACGTCGGCCTCTGTGACTGAGACTGAAATACCATCACACCGAATGGGTGCAGGTGAACCTCTGTCGCACCTGGAACTACTGCTTAGATCCTTGAATGGAGTCGAGGGGGGAGGTAAAGCGACAAGTGTAGCATCTCTTGTAGTTGCAAGGGAAAGTGCCCGGGGAAGGTGTGGTGCGGGAGGGAAGGAAGGAATTGACAAGGGAGTTACGGAGGGAGCGGTCTCCATATTTCTGTTCATGAAGTCTTCAGTAGACAGTGGTCATTGACAAATCCATACCCGACTCCTGAAGAGTGTTCTGTCGGACTGGTGTTTGGCGATTTTTCTTTATTATAGAGCCGTCATCAGCTGTGGAGGTCTTCCTTGGCCTGCCAGTCCCTTTGCGATTCATAAGCTCACCAGTGCTCTTTCTTATTAATGATGTTCCAAACAGTTGATTTTAGTAAGCCTAAGGTTTGGCTGATGGCTCTAACAGTTTTATTCATGTTTCTCAGTCACACAATGGCTTCTTTGACTTTCATTCACACAACTTTGGTTATCATGTTGATAAACAGCAATAAACGTTTCCAAAGGCGATGGAAAGACTTGAGCAAAGACGAGGTGCTGAGAGCTCTCTTATACCTGCATTAAGGTGGTAATTAAACACACCAGAGCGATTACAGACACATGTGAAGCCATGTGTCCCAAAAATTGTAGTACTCTGAAATGGGGGGGGGGGGGGGGGGGACACTATGTATAAATACTTCTTTAATTTCTACACGGTGAACCCAAAATGTATAAAAAGAGCCTTTAATAAAATCTGACAATATGCACTTTAACCACATGTGATTTTTTTTTCTATTACAAATTTCAAATTGTGGAGTACAGAAGCAAATAAGTAAATGATGGGTCTCTGACCCAACCATTATGGAGGGCACAGCATATCACTGCATTTAAAAACATTTATTGCCTTAAACAGGCCATCAGATACACATTTACATTTCAAGAATATATTATACACTTAGGAAGAAAATTCTACTGCAATTGCAAGACAAATCTAAAATAATATATTCTTTGACAGAACAAGCTACATTTGAAAATAAGATAATTTACAATAATATCAGTTCTCAATTTACTGGAGTCAGCATCATTCACTAATTTTACGGCAATTATTATTAAACAACAATGAAAATCAACATGATAAACTGTTCTGCTGAAAGGTCACAAATAACAAAAAATGATTCACATGAAATGGTTAAACAGACTTCACATTTACAATCTTTTAAAATAAATCAACAGAAAACATTCAAGCTATAAGTGTTAATTCAAGCCTGTAGTTCATAAATTAATTTTAGAGTTTGATTACAATAGATTAATTTTAACACCAACTTACACAATTATCAATCATACAACATTTTGCATCATTAACACATCTAGGTTTATATGTATTAATACCAGAGCAATGTATAACTAAGAAAAATGCTCCTTTTAAATGATGTTGCTATTCAATTGGTTTGACAAATTTGATTATTTCTCAAATGAGAAAATATCTTAAATTTGGTTTAATGTCTTTTATTGGGTAACATTGGATATAAATGTTAATTCAGCAGGAAGATTAATTTGATGTATATTCAAGGTGCTCCTGGATTTTGCCATCCACCAAAAGCAATTTCTAAATGTCGAGCCACACCGAGACAAAGATGGTCATAATGGTGATTGGCTACAAGCTGAATTCCAAGTGGCAGCCCATCTTTACTCATCCCAAGGGGGCACTGGGTCACTGGCAGTCCAAGTACGTTAAAAATTGCTGAAACAAAAAGTTACAAACATAAGTGATTATAGAACAGAGAATAGTATAAGCCCACTATGTTTGTGCTGAACATGATGCCAAAAACAACTCTGCCTGTACATAATCCATATTGCTCCATTCGCTGCATCTATCTATGTGACTGTCCAAATGTCTCTTAAATCTCACTAGTGTCTGTCTTCATCACCACTCACGGCAGCGCATTCCAAGCACTCACAACCCTGTGTAAGAAATCTTGCCTCGCATAGGGTTCATACGCTTGGAACAGCTATAAATTCAAGGATTTTCAAAGTCCAAAAACCCAATTTTTAAGGACCAAAATCCAGCAAACATTGATGGTTAATCGGAGAATTGTATATAAATTGCTTGGTATTGGATGATTTGATTCTCTACCAAATAAAAGTAAGAAGGTTGGCTGGTCACCATCTCAGATTTGATTGAAAATCATGTTTTGCACATCTCTGGTATAAAGAATACAGCAGAAAAAAATCAACTCTCAACTCAGTTCTTTTGAAGTTATGAACCATTGATATAGCTCAAATTATTGCCAAATGCCCATTGGAATTTGGAGTCAAGACCTTGGTTTCTGTTGTGTTATTTGTGAGCTCTGATGTACAGACACTGATTTTCAAGGAAATCTGAGAAGGTGTTCAGTCAATCCATTAGTCCAGGTTGCACAAAACAACACAAAACTATATAATAATTACACACATGATGGTTAACTTATCTATATTTGCACTTTAATAGAGTACTGATGGTCCATTTTCTCATCTCTTAGTTGTTCAATCTGAAACCATGATAATGGAAAACTTGGCTTTTCAACCAGTCCCTGCAAACCTGTACTGTCCCTGCCTGCTTCAAAGTCTCCACTATTGTCTCTGTATCCAAAAAGACATGGATTATTGGTCTTCATGTCTACAGGCCTCTCACACTGACCTCTGCATTCATGAAGACCCTTGAAAGGCTTGTGCTGGTCCAGCTGAAAAATATCACAAACCCACTGATGGACCCTCTGCAGTTTGCATAGCGGGCCAATAGATCAGTGGATAACGTAATCAACCTAGGCCTGCACTTCATCCTCCAGCACCTAGACCGCCAGGGGACCTATGCAAGGATTTTGTTTGATTTTGGCTCTGCATTCCACACCATTATGCCAGAGCCACTGCACTCCAAACTCTCCAAGTTGACTGTGCCTGAACCCCTCTGTGAGTGGATCACCGACTTCCTGACAGGAAGCAGCATGTGAGGCTGGGAAAGCACGTCGGACCTGCAGACCTCAGCAAAGGAGCACCACAAAGCTGCGTACTCTCTCCTCTCTCTACCCCAACGACTGCACCTCCATTGACTCCTCTGTCAAGCTTCTCAAGTTTGCGGACGACACAATGCTGATTGGACTGATCCAGAATTGGGAGGAATCTACCGACAGACAGGAAGTGTCATAGCTGGCATCCTGGTGCCATCGCAACAACCTGGAGCTCAATGCTTTTAAGACAGTAGAATTGATTGTAAACTTTAGGAGAGCTCCCCCTCCCCTCACCATTCACAACACCACAGTCACATCTGTGGAGTCAAAATTTCCTGGGAACCATCATCTCCAAGGACCTTAAATGGGGGTGGGGGGGTGCCACCATCGACTCCACAGTCAAAAAGGCACAACAGAGGATGTACTTCCTGCGGCAGCTGAGGAAGCACAATCTGCCACAGTTAATGTTTAACGTTTTACGTGTCATTCTTAACTGTCTCGTCACTGTTGTCACTTGCGGGCAGAGCACCAAGGCAAATTCCTTGTATGTGAATATACTTGGCCAATAAACTTATTTAATCATTCATTAATCAAAAGACAAGAGAGTCAAGTGTGATTTATTGTCATACGTACTGAAATGGAATAATGAAATTCTTACTTGCAGCAGCACAACAGATATTTAAACATCATACTCAATGGACACCGTAATAAACCAGAAAAATAAGTTCAATATATATAATAAAAACAATATAGTGCAGAAAAAAAGTTCAACCACCTAATAGTTGTTGGGGTAAAAGCTGCTCCTGAACCTGGAGTTTACACTATTTCAGTCTTCTACGCCTTCTTCATGTTGGCAGAGGGAAATGAGAGCATGGCCAGGGTGTTGTGGGTCGCTCATGATGCTGGCTGCCTTCTTGTAGATCTCTTTGAAGGCGGCGAGGTCAGTACTCATAATGGACTGGGCAGTGTTCAGCACTTTTTTTCCAACTTCTTTGTGCCTGGCATTCAAGTTGCCAAACTATGCAGTCATGCAACCAGTCAAAATGCTCTCTACCTTACACCTGTGGAAGCTAAGAGATTATTCATCGATGTGCCGAATCTCCTCAATCTTCTAAGGAAGTAGAGGCGTTGATAGGCTTGATTTATGATGGCGTCAATGTGCTGGATCTAGGACAAATCTTCAGGGATAGGCACCTCCAGGACCTTCTTGTTGACTCTCTCCACCACCAATCGATCAATCGATGAAGATAGGTTTTAGGATCCTGAGCCTTCCTCTTCCAAATTCAACAATCGGTTCTTTGGTTTTACCGAAGTTCAGAGCAAGGCTGTTCTGGCAACATTCAGTCAGCCGATGGACCTCACTCCTATTCTCTGACTCATTGTTCATAAGTTTATCAGAGTTAAGCCATTTGGCCCATCAAGTTTACTCTGCCATTCAAGCATGGCTGATCTATCGCTCCATGCTAACCACATTCCCTTGCCTTCTCCCCAAAACCCGACACCTTCTGAAATGCGTCCAACAATGTGCTGTTGACAGCAAATTAAAAATGGAGTTGTAACTGTGTTGCACGACACAGTGATAGGTATAGAGTGAGTAGAGCAGGTGTATGAGGTGCTCCTGTGCTGATGGTTGAGAAGGAAGTCTTGCTACCAATTCGCACTGATTGTGTTCAGTTGATGAGGAAGTTCAGGTTCCAATTGCAAATCGATGCGCAAATGGACACAGTTCCTCGAGTTTGATAACCAGTTTGGAGGGGATGATAGTGTTGACCACCCAGCTGTAGTCAATGAACAACAGACTGAAGTGATGTGTTCTTATTGTCCATGTGGTCCAGTGCAGAGTGGGAAGTCAGCCATTGTGATCACGTTCTCCACTGATCTATTTTGGCAGTTAGCAAATTATAGTGGGTCCAGTTTCTTGTTGAGGTAGCAGTTGCTATGCGCCATTACCAAGCTTTCAAAGCACTTCATCATCATGGACTTCAGTGTCACCGGTCGGTAACACATTGAGACACGTCACCTTGCATATCCTGGGCACTGGTATTATTGATGCCATTTTAAACCAGGTGGGACCCAGACCTTAATAACGAGAGGTTGAAGATGTCCGCATAAACTCCATACTTCATGCAGCTTTTCAGAAAATGACCAGGAACATCTTCAGTGCTGGACACAGTGTAAAGGTTTATCCTCCTGAAGAATCTTTTGGTATTGGCCAAAGTAACCATGTGGGCCTGGGAATGCACATCAGTGTTCTCCTATCGAATGCATTAAGCATGTCCATGAGTGATGTTTCACTGTCACTTCAGCTGCCCCCTGGCGTGCAAGTCATGCAATAGGGCTAATCCATTTAAATGGACTAACTGCTTGTCAGTTACAACACTGATTGCGTTGTTACTTTTATCCAAATAAGTTCAGAATTACCACATTAGATTTTTTGCCGTTAGGCGGCTTGCAAATTGTTGCCACAGAACAGCGCCTTATTGAAATGAATATTTTCTCCTTACAGTCAACCTCTCAAAGTACAACACCTCACACTTGCTCGGATAAAATTATAACTGCCATTTCTCTCGATCCATATTGTGGCGGTTCCCAAGGGTCGGGCCATCCTAAGGGTCAAACCCCTCGGCACGGGAATGGATCGGTCCAGAGGCAGCCCTTGACCAGAGGGTTTAAAGGCAAGGGTTTTGGGTGCTATCTCTCTCTCGTGGACTTCCTTCCAACACGAAGGGACAGAATAAAGGTACTTCTCCTACACCTGGCTTCTCGCCTTAATTTCGGTATCGTACACTACATTGGTGACCCCTGATGCTCCATTGTCGTCATGATGGAGAATAAAGCCCGTCCTTCCTCCTCAAATGCCAACCCAGCCCTGTCCCTGGATGCGGTCTCTGTGAAATTGCCTACGTTCTGGACCACCCAGCCACGCATCTGGTTTCAGCAGGCGGAGGCCCAATTCAACCTGCGGGGCATAACAGTCGATGACACCCGTTTCTATTACCTGGTGGGGGCCCTTGACCAGGACACGATCAAAGAGGTCACAGACTTCATCGCAGACCCCCCGGCCACCGAGAAATACCGTGGCCTTAAGGAGCTCCTGCTTGAAACTTATGGGCTCAGCAGGATGGAGCGCGCTGCCAGGCTCCTTCATATGGAGGGCCTAGGCGACCGACGGCCGTCGAGCCTCCTAAAGGAGATGGTTGCACTTTTGGATGGGCACACGCCGTGCTTATTGTTTGAGTATACTTACCTGCACCTGCTGCCGGCCTACATCCGTCTGCAGCTCACGGACGTCTCCTTTGCCGACATCAGGGCCCTCGGTAGGCGTGCCGACGCGCTGTGGATGGCACACCCCGATGACGTCAACGAGCTGGCCGTTACCAGGCATGGTAACGCGCTCGGGATGGCGCGCTCCGATGACGTCAACGCGCTGGACGTTGCCATGCACGGCGACGCGATGCGGACGGCGCGCACTGATGACGTCACTCTGGCAGCTCCCGATTTCCTCCGGTGGGGCGGGGGAGCTGTGGAAGGAGTGACAGCTGCATCCCGGAGGCCGAGAAGATCGCCCCCCCGCGGCCATGGCGGGTACTGCACCTGCAGCCCAGCACCAGCAAGCTCCAAGCGCAGCCAGCAAGAAGCGTTGGTGCTATTACCACCAGCGCTGGGGCGCTGCAGCACGGAGATGCTGACAACCATGCATGTTCCCGGGAAACGCCTGGGCCGGCTGCCAATAGTCCCCACGGCTGCCGGCCAGATCCACCGCCTCTTCGCCTGGGATCGGCGCTCTGGGACCCGCTTCCTCGTCGATACCGGGGCAGAGCTGAGCGTCCTGCCCCCTTCGCTGGCCGACATTCGTTCCGGTAAGCGGGGGCCCAACCTCACCGCGGCGAATGGCAGCCCCATCCGCACCTATGGGATTCGCATGGTCCCGATCGTGTTCGGCTCCTGCCACTTCTCGTGGCAGTTCACCATAGCGGACGTCTCCCAGCCGTTGCTCAGTGTGGACTTCCTCCGGGCGCATTCCCTCCTGGTGGACGTTAGGCGTCAGCGTTTGGTCAACACCGCCACGATGGAGTCGATCACGCTACGATTGGACGAGCCGGTGGGACGCCCCCTGGCGTCAGTGGATTCCCGCTTTGCCCAGGTATTGGCCGCGTTCCCAAACATCCTGACCCCAGTTTCGGTCCTCAACCCCCAGTCACGGGTGGTTCATTTCATTCCAACTACTGGCCCACCTCTCCATGCACGAGCACGCCGACTGCCGCCGGATAAACTACGTCTGGCACGGCAGGAATTCCACGCAATGGAGTCCTTGGGGATTGTCCGCCCTTCCAGCAGCCCATGGGCATCCCCACTCCACATGGTCCCCAAGGCAAACGGGGGCTGGAGACCTTGCGGGGATTATCGGCGGCTGAATGCCGTAACAACCGCAGATCAGTACCCTGTACCCCACATCCAGGACTTCACCGCCCATTTGGCCGGGACTACTATATTCTCCAAAGTGGATCTGGTACGGGGTTATAACCAGATCCCGGTCCACCCGGAGGATGTACCCAAGACGGCGATTATCACGCCGTTCAGCCTTTATGAATTCGTGCGGATGCCGTTCGGCCTTAAGAACGCTGCTCAGGCATTCCAACGCTTGATGGACAGGGTGTGTCGTGGCCTGGACTTTGTTTTCGTCTACCTCTAACGACATCCTGGTGGCCAGCCGCTCGCAGCAGGAGCACTGTCCCCACCTCCGGCAGCTCTGTCAGCGGCTCAGCGAGCATGGCTTGGCTGTCAACCTCGCCAAGTGCCGTTTTGGGGTAACCAAAATCGACTTCCTCGGCCACCGCGTGACTTCGCAAGGCGCGGTTCTCCTGCCGGACAGGGTCGACGCCATCCGTCGGTTTCCCCGTCCACACTCGGTGCGCGGCCTGCAGGAGTTCGTCGGGATGGTGGCGTTCGATCACCGTTTTGTGCCATCCGCAGCCCACATCATGCGGCCACTATATCAACTTCTGGCGGGTGGGCAGCATAAGAACGTCCTGTGGACCAACGAAGCAGTGGCAGCATTTGACGGCGCGAAGGAGGCCCTTGCTCGCGCCGTACTGCTGGTGCACCCGCGGGAAATGCCCCAACAGCTCTCACGGTGGACGCCTCGGAGTCTGCGGTCGGCGCCGTGCTGGAGCAGCTAACCGACTGACGTTGGCGGCCCCTGGCCTTCTTCAGCCGGCACCTCAACCACGCTCAGACCAAATACAGCGCGTTCGACCGCGAGCTCCTGGCTCTGTACCTCGCAGTGCGCCATTTCCGCTACTTTCTGGAGGGCCGCCCGTTCACCGCCTACACGGACCACAAGCCGCTCACTTTCGCCCTGGCGAAGGTTTCTGACCCCTGGTCCGCACGACAGCAGCGGCAGTTGGCCTACATATTGGAATACACAGCAGCCATCCGGTACGTCGAGGGGAAGGAGAACCGGGTGGCCGACGCATTGTCCCGCCCCGCCATCGACGCCGTTTTCACGGCGGCACCCGGAATGGACTATTCTGCCCTGGCGGATGCGCAGCTCACGGACGCTGAGATGCCCGCCTACCGCACTGCCATCTCCGGCCTTCGCCTCGAGGATGTCCCTCTCGGTCCGGGAGGGGCGACGATCTTGTGCGATGTGTCGGCCGGTCAGCCGCGCCCCATCGTCCCTGCCGCCGGAGGGTTTTCGACATGATCCACGGGCTGGCTCACCCATCAATCCGGGCGACGACAACACTGGTGGCTGCTCGGTTCATGTTGCACGGTCTGCGCAAGCAGGTTTTCCACTGGGCTCGAACCTGCATTCCGTGCCAGACGGCAAAGATTCAGCGGCATGTCCGGGCACCCCTCCAGAAGTTTGCCCTACCTCACCGGCGGTTCGACCACCTCCATGTGGACATTCTGGGGCCTCTACCTCCGTCCCGGGGCATCACCCACCTCCTCACTATGGTGGACCGCTTCACGCGGTGGCCGGAGGCCATACCACTGGCTGACACGTCAACGGCTACGTGAGCTCGTGCGTTGTCCGCGCACTGGATTGCTCGCTTTGGGGTGCCGTCGCACATCTCCTCGGACCGGGGGCCACAGTTCACCTCCGAGCTGTGGTCGGCCATGGCCCACTTGCTGGGGGTGCGGCTACACCACACCACAGCTTATCACCCGCAAGCCAACGGACTGGTGGAGAGGTTCCATCGGCAGCTCAAGGGAGCGCTGAAGGCACGACTCTCCGGTCCAGACTGGATGGACGAGTTGCCGTGGGTCTTGCTGGGCATCCGAACTGCCCCCAAAGAGGATTTGGCCTCATCATCGGCGGAGCTCGTATACGGGTCTCCACTCACGGTGCCCGGGGAGTTTGTGTCGTCGACACCGGGGCAGCAGGGAACGCCCTCATCCACCCTAAAGCGCCTTCGCGAGCGAGTTGGCAGGCTCGCACCCGTCCCGACGTCCCGCCATGGGACATTTCGCCCGCATGTGCCATCAGCCCTCCGGGACTGCTCCTACGTTTTCCTGCGCCGTGATGCCCACCGGACGCCACTCCAGAGGCCGTACGAGGGCCTGTTCAGAGTGCTGGAACACGGACAGACGACCTTTGTGTTGGACATGGGGGGCCGGCCGGAGGCCGTGTCAATTGACCGGCTGAAGCCGGCACATCTGGACATTGACCAGCCGGTGCTGGTTGCCCGTCCTCGACCTCGAGGGCGCCCCCCTTCACGGCTCCCTCCGCCTGTCACTCCACCTGTCCTCCCGCCGGTCCCTCCACCTGTCCCTACATCTGTCCCCCCACCAGCCCCTCGGTCGGCTAAATTCCGCACGCGGTCCGGCCGGGTTGTGCACCCGCCGGTGCGTTTCGTGCCTCGGGTTCTGGGGGGGGGGGGTCCTGTGGCGGTTCCCAAGGGTCAGGCCATCCTAAGGGTCAAACCCCTCGGCACGGGAATGGATCGGTCCAGAGGTGGCCCTTGACCAGAGGGTTTAAAGGCAAGGGTTTTGGGTGCTATCTCTCTCTCGTGGACTTCCTTCCAACACGAAGGGACAGAATAAAGGTACTTCTCCTACACCTGGCTTCTCGCCTTAATTTCGGTATCGTACACTACAATATCCTACTTTATACTTTGACAGCTTTCCTCACAGTCTACAACACCAGCAATTTTGGCGTTATCCGTATATGTACTAACCAACCCGTCAATGTTTACATCCAAGTCATTTATATATATCACAAACAACAGAGCAGATAGATTCCTGCAGTATTCCACCTGTCACAGACCTCTAGCCTCAATATTGTCCTTTCACAACAACCCTCTGTCTTCTATCAGTACGACAGTTCTGAATCTATGCGACCTAGTCAATGTTAATCCCATGCATCTTAATTTCCTGAATCATCCCACCACGGGGGACTTCATCAAAGGGCTTGCTTAAAACTACGTAGACAACATCCACCACCTTACCCTTATCAATTATCTTAATCAGTTCCTCAAAAAAAAACTCCAAGTTAGTAAGACATGACATGCCGCGTACAGTCACGCTGACTGTCCCTAATTAACCATTATTTTCCGAGGCTTTGAAATTAAACTTACATATTATTTGTTAAAAACCTTTGAAGAGTAGGATCTTTATTGAGTGAAACATCTCTAATGATCTAACAAACTAATAACCCAATGCATAAATTTAGTGTTGAAATGAAACATACCATTTTGATCAAGGTAACAGATGTGCTTTGATATTATTAATTTGGTCTTTGACATTCCTGATATTTCAGTTCTTATACATAAAAATATATCAGTTAATCCGGTACTACCAGATATGATAATTCTATTTACTAACCACTTCTAATATTATTTACATTGCAGTTAAAATCAAATTTTGCATATTTCAAATCGCTATCCCCTCTCTTCTCATGTAAAAAAAGATCAACTTCAAAAGCTACTTGAAGTTAAACTATGTCATGCGAACCCATACAAAATGGTGAAACACAAGCTCAATGCCGAAAAGCACATATTGAGTGACAATAACTTTGAATAATCTCCAGTTGAGCATCAAAAATTCCTGGAATTATCCAAGAAGCAGTGAGATAATGTTTTTGAGCATTGTCAACAATTCTTGCCAATTGTTTTTTTCCCATTAATTACTCAAGGTGAAATCGAAAACCAATAACTATTTCACCTTAGTAGAAGGCTGGGACACCAATGTACACACAAAAAGGTGTGGTGTGAAGACACAAAGAACTGCAGATTCTGTAATTTTGAGAAAACTGATTCAATTGGGGGTGGGACAAAGCTTGGTAAATGATGGGTGGCTATTCCTCCCTTCACCTGTATAGACCTATCACTTGCCAAGCTTTGTCCCACTCTCACCTCTCTTTTCCAGCTTCCTCCCATCCCCCCCCTCCCCCTATTTTAATCAGTTTTAAGAAGGGTCACAAACCAAAATATCGTCTGACCATTTCCCTCCACACTTGCTGCCGGACTTTGTTTTATTGCAATATCTAAAGTGTAGATATTAGGCTGAATCAATCCAGTGATTTAAACTAAAAAATACTAATTTGATAGCAGTCTCTCAAAACCATCTCTCAGTTATGGTGCCTCCAAAGCTGATCAAAAAGAATAAAAGAGGAAGTTAAACAATACTTTCACTAAAACACAGTAAACAAAGAATAAATAATTGTGAAATATTCTTTGCCTTTTCATGTAAATCCCACACCGCTAGCTAGAGAAATACTGCCAATTATTAAAACAAATCTTGAATGATGTAGGTAATCTCCACGTCTGAAACTAGTAATTTGTCCAATTAATTTTTCTGGTATATACTGCAAGTAAGGCACAGTGGATACAGACCTAATTCAGACAAATGAAAATAGCTAGCTAGATAGGTAAAAATATTCCCATGGACATGATGGGCTGAAGGGCCCATTTCTGCTCTACAATGCTATGACTCTATTCCTAGGTTTGAATTGAGGTTGTTTGCACTTTTGAAAGAGTCCAACTTTGACACAGATTTCTAAACAAAAATTACAGCAAAATAACAATTACTTTTATCTGTTTATCAACTCTTTTTTCAAAAAAGATGATCAAATATACGTTCTTCATTAAAATAAATGACATTTTAAATATACAACATTTTATATGTTTATTATAAATTTAAAAACACTCGGTTCTCTATAATTTACCTGTATATGCAAAGTTGAAAGGCATACATTTAGGGTGATGGTGTCTGGGTGCAATTTTTGGATGAGATGGGTATAAAAATATACCATCATCACCAAGAAGACTGCAAAACTCAGCTTCAAGACTCTGGCACATGCTCATCAACTTAGCAGTATTGTGCTGATTTAACTTGGCCAAATCCTCCAAAATACCAAGACCTATATTAAGAAACAAAACATTAGGACATGTTTATGTTCCAACATTCACATAATTTATAACAGAATTAACAGCTTTAATGATGATGCCAATGAGAGATGCCGATGATAGAAAATATATAATAGGATTATTATGACCAATTAAGTTGATTGCCATGAAAGGCAGCAAATTCAATGATTTTGATTTCCAATACCACAACTAAATTCATCACGTACTTAATTAAACGCAGATTAAAATCTCCAATACTTAAGAAAAATTCTGACACAAACTATTTGTTATAGTATATAAAGTAAAACATTCTTTAGTTTGCACAGTTCTTGAATAAGACTAGTGATACAAACTGAAAAGCAAATATTGTAATATTTTAAGCTACTGCTTCTACAACTATCAAGAGTATAATGGAGAAGAGAATCTGCCGACATTAGAATCTGGAGCAAAAAAACAAAGTGAAGGAGGAACTGAGGGGGTCTGGCAGCAACTGTGGAGGGAATGGACAGATAATGTTTTGGAGTGAGAACTTCTTCAAACTGATTAGTCGTCTGTTCATTTCCTCCACAGAAGCTGACGAACCTGCTTTGGTTTTGCATCAAGTGCCTAATGGGCCTGTCCCACTTAGGTAATTTTTCAGGCAACAGTCGTCAAACTGTCAAGTCGCCTGAAAAACCTGCAACTGGAACGGAGACTGTCAGAGTGGAACGCACACATATCGCTTCCATCTGAGTGAAATTCACAAGGTGCAAAGCCAAGGTGATACAGACACGCACCGCGATGAACTGGAAGGTTAGTGCTGTAATTAAGACGGCTAAAGCACAGTGTACGGTAAGTCCTTTAAAAGAGGGTGGGGAGAGGAGAAGGAGTGGAGACAACTTTTAATAAGCCAGATCGGTTTCAGGTTACCCTTGGTTCTGAAAACTACTGCTTATGTTTTTTTCCCCCCCAATGAGCCAATAAAATTCACCAGTCAGCACCGTCTACGACCTACGACAACCTTCGACCTCCTGGCAACCCACTAGGACCTCCTGGCGACCCACCTGCAGCACGAGAATTCTCGCTACTCTCCATGGCGGCTTCATTCTGGTCGCCGCTAATTTTTCAACATGTTGAACATTTCTCGGCGCGCGACTAGTTCCCAGAATGCGGGAACACCTCACGATCATAAAGGCGACTACCCAGCAACCACCCGCAAACATGTGGCGACCGCATAGTTTCCTGCAGTCACCTAAAAAGTCACCAAAGTGGGACAGGCCCCTAAGGATTTTTATTGAGAAATCTTGTTCCAGTATTATCGTATCGTGTTCCAGTCTTCAAAAATCTTCACGAGGTTCACCCTTCGGCCTGTGTGCTTTTAAAATATTGGATAACATCTTCATTTAAACTTTTAAACTTAGATATAGTAAAAACTTTTAAACTTGGATATAGTAAAAACTTGATTCACCGGATGGCGCCGTCAGCGATGGCAGCGTCGCCAACAGTCTGTCTGTCTTTTCATATTTTTTGTAATTTTTAGTGTGTTTTAAAAGTATGTGTTAATGTTCTCTGGTTTGCTTTATGTGGGGGATAGGGTCGGGGGTCGGGGGAAACTTTTTTCATTCTCTTACCTTGACGGAGATGCGATTGTTTTCCGGGTCGTGTCTCCAGTCGTCCTGCGGCCTAACATCATGGAGCTGGCAGCCTTGCTCGAGACTGACTTTAAGCCCTACCGCGGGGCCGTGGACTTACCATCGGAGCCTGCGATTCCTTGCCTGGGATTGACACTCCAACGTCGGCCTGCGGATTTCAACATTGAGGAGCTCGCAGTCTCGGGTAGAGGCTGATGTCGGGAAGCTCCAAGTCGCAGGAGGTTCCACTAGACCCGACCCTGGGTCCAATTACCCAGCGCAGGGGAGCTGAGTTCCCCCCGATGCGGGTGCTTGATCGCCCCAACACGGAGGGCTTGATCGGCGGCTGCGGGAGCCAAGATCAACCCGACAACGCAAGGTTCGAGTGCCCTGACAGCAGAACAAACAAGGGAAGAAGATTGAACTTCTTTTGCCTTCCATCACAGTGAGGAAGGCAGGGGAGTCGCTGTGGTGGATGTTAATGTTAAAAAAATTTGGAGTGTCTTGTTGCTCTTTATGACTGTATGACTGTATGGCAAATCAAATTCCTTGTATGTTGCAAAACACACTTGGCTAATAAATTACTATTATGATTATTATGAAATCTACTCGCATAAGCAAATTTCACTTTGTTTCACTGTGCAGTTGAAGCACAATAACTGTTTTTTTTCATATATCAATCACATTAAAAATAAATTACATTCTGTTAAGCTGGACTATACCTATAGCTGGAAGTGTGTGTACTGAGAGTCCCAGAATTTTTTTCACCAGTTCCCACAGTGGTTTCATTTCCTTCCCACAATCTCCCATCAAATCTTTGAAAGACACAGGTTCCTGTTAAAATAAATGTACACTATAATCAAAAATGAAAACGTTTCAGTTTGAGTTAATTTGTTTCAGATCTAAATTATACCACAATCATTTAATATCCTGGAAACATTCAAACAAAATTTAATATTACTCACTTTTTCCCCCACCACCTAAACAGCCCAGAATGAGTGAGAAATAGGCTGTTTGACTGCTCGTCCAAGCCGACCAATACGCCCCATCTAAGACTCATTTGCTCATGTTTGGCACAATGTTTTCTAAATCCTTCCTATCTATGTATGGCCAATTTATTTTAAATGTTATTGTACCTGTCTCAACTACTTCATCTGGCAGGTCATTCTATATAACTACTACCCATAGCGTTGAAACGTTGTCCCCTCAAGCTCCTATCACATCTTTCCCAGCTATCCTTGAACCTGTGCTCACCTCTTCTTGAGTCTCCTACCATGGGAAAAAGACAGTGCCTTCACCCGGTCTATTAACCTCATGATTTTATACATGTACAAGATCACCCCGCTGCCTCCAGTCCTCCCATGATTGAATTCCTAGCCCGACCAACCTCTCTCTTGAGCTCAGGCTCTTAAAGAGTTACATACTTGTAAGTCTTTTCTACAATTATTCCAGCTTAATGGCATCATGCCTATAGCAGGATGGCCAAAACAGAACGCAGAATTCCAAGTGCTGCCTCACCAGTCTTGTACAACTGTGAGATAATGTCCTTACCTATATACTTAATTTCCGGCTGATGAAGACCAGTGTGCCAAAAGCCTTCTTCGCCATCCTAGCTACATGCAATGCCTTTTTCAGGGATATGTACTTCTGCGAGATCACTCTTTTTTACGGCACTCCCCAGTGCCCTCTCGTTCATTGTGAAGGTGCTGTCCAGGTTTGACTTCCCAAAATGCAACACTAATATGAAGTAAACTTAATTTGCTATCACTTGACCAGCTGATTAAGATTTTGATGGAATTATTGATCATCATCTTCACCGTCTTTGATACTATCTATTTTAGAGTCATCTATAAACTTCCTGTTCGTGCCTTGTATGTGTTTATCCAAATCGTTGACTGTTCTCAAGGCATCAGGGATTAATTTTCCCAAGTTCCCTCATCTCCAACTCTTTCTCCAAGGTTAAAAATAATTTTCCATTGAAGACCTTTTCCCGTGGCTCCACACAGAGATGATCACTTTGATTCCTGAGGGTCTCCATTTTCTCTCGAGTTACCATTTTTCATCTAATATTGTTAATAACATTCATTTGGATTCTCCTTAATCTTGTCTGCCAGAGTTATCTCATGTCATGTCCCCTTTTGTTCGACCTATTTCCTTTAGTATGCTCCTCAATCCCCCTTACTCCTCCAAGGATACATTTGACCGAGTTACCTACAGTGCCCTCCATAATGTAAAAGACCCATGTATAAGCACTGCTGTAATTTCTCAATGGTGAAACCAAAACGTATAAAAATGGCCTTTATTAAAAGCTGACAATGTGCATTTTAACCATGTGATTTTTTTTGCTATTACAAATCTCAATCAATGATGGGTCTTTTAACAGCAACATGCATACCTTAAACTCATACTCACACTTTTAAAAGCATTCCACTTGCTGGATGCCCTTTGCCCTCCGCAATCAACCTTTGCACATTGCTGTTTATTCCCATCAAAGTAGGCCTTGTTCCAACTTAGGTGTAGACACATGGACCAGCTCTGTCCTTGTCCTGACTATTTTAAAGCTAATATAACAGTGGTGACTGGTCTCAAAAGTGCTTGCCCACTGACACTTCAGTCATTTGCCCTGCCCAAGCGTTGCCCTATCCCATGCCAAGAAACTGTACTTCACCCAGCATCAGTGATACATTTTAACCTTGATTGTCAATCAATAAAAAAACAATGTAATTTATACATTGCTTTGGTGATTTGCCTCCTTTCTCTAAAGCATTGTCTGTGTATTTCCTAATGATGGTTATAAACAGATCAAGTAGCTCCTGTACTATTACTGAAAAGCAAACCACAGCCGTGAAACTCTCCATGGCAAGCGCAGTACAGCATAAAGGCTTTCAAGGTGGAGAGGGGACTATGGGAAGAAGGGGATAATGAAGAGATAGGGTAAAAGTGGGCCTCTTCAGTAAGGCCAGAGACTCCTTGCATGACTCTCTGATCACGGAGTAACCAAATGACAGCAAGGCACCAGATCATGATGGGGAAATAATTCAGCATCTTACACCGAGGTACATAATACAGAAATGCTACAAACTTTCAGAATAATCTGAAGAGAACATTGCAGTATGTCAAAATGGTTAAGGCACTGTCTGTGAACAAAAAAAAACTACAGATGGATGCTGACTTGCTGCAAGATTTAATTGAGCATTGAGCAGCAGTACAAGCAGAATTATTTTTGATTTAGATAATGGATTGTTGCATCTACATTGGTTCCTAATCAGCTCTCACTTTGCTAATCTATTCTCTTCATACAAGCTGCCACAAATGTATACCATACTCCATGCCTACCAATGACAAGTAAACAATAAACCAGCCACTTGAAATTTTGGGAGTGGTGATGATGGGATTTGGGGTGTGTCACAAAATAGAAGCATAGTCTTACTTTGATCACTTACCAAAACAGGTTACACTTAAAACTAACCGTTTCTTCAAACTACTTTCCACCATAATTAAGGTAGTTAGGTGGTCAGAAACTGATTGAGAGAGGAAATATTGTGATGATTACACAGTGGAAAACTGCGTAATCCACAATTTGAAGTCTGAAGAAGGGTCTCGACCCGAAATGTCAGTCTGAAGAAGGGTCTCGACCCAAAACATCATCTATTCCTTCGCTCCATAGATGCTGCCTCACCCACTGAGTTTCTCCAGCATTTTTGTCTACCATGGTGATGATTACTGTGTCTCAACCTCTTGTAAAATACTGTTTTCGTTTATCTGAATGGCTCCAACTTGAAATATGAAGTTTTACTTTATTTTTAAAAATTGAGAAAATAAAATGAAGGCAAAGCGAAACAGAGGGAAAATCAAGATTAAATAAATTAAACAATGAATGCACCAATACAATGTCTTTAAATTCTCCCTCTTCATTCTGAAGTTCCAATGTACATTAGGATGACCCCTATCATTCCAGTGCCAAAGAAAAGCAAGGTTGCCTTACTAACTATCATCCAGTGGTTGACGTCCATTGAACATTAACCAGCTTCCCAGACAACCTTCATCCACGACACTTTGCTTACCAACACAACAGCAGGTGCCACCTTCCTTGCCCTTCACTCATAGCTCGAATATCTGTATTACCAGGATACCCAATTGTGAGACTCCTATATATTGACTATAGCTCTCCCTTCAACACCATTATCCAAATTAAATTTACCACCAAAGCACTGGATTTAGGATTCAACACCTCCCTCCACAACTAACCCACAGACCACAATCAGTAAAGACAAGATAGATTCAAGATTCAATTTAATTGTCATATACCAATTAATATACAGTTAAATTTGAGTTACCATCCAGCCATACTACGTAAAAAGCAAAAATACACACAGTACATAAAATAAAGTTTAACATAAACATCCACCAGAGTGGAATCAACATTCCTCACTGTGATGGAAGGCAATAAAGTTCAGTCATCTTCCACCTTTATTCAACCGTGGTCCGGGACAAGATAGACTGCTGGCAAGGCGGCCATTATTGGTGCAATAGGAGCTACACAACATCCTCTATGATAATTCTCAATACCATAAACAGAAGAGTTGTCACCTTACAGCTTTCAAGACTCGGGTTGATCCTGACCACGGGTGCTGTCTGTACGGAGTTTGGACGTTCTGCCATGTGCGTTTTCTGCGGGTGCTCTGGTTTCCTTCCGGAGGTTTACAGATTAATTGGCTTCTGTAAATTGCCCCAGGTGTAGGATAGTGTGTATGAGTGATCGTTGGTTGGTGCGTACTCAGAGGGTCAAAGGGCTGGTTTCCACGCTGTATCTCCAAAATTGGTGCTTGATATACTCCTGATACATACACGGCTGTGGCCAAATTCTGCTCTATATTTAAACAATTGCAGATGACATCACCGGAGCGGCAAAAGGAAATTGAGATTGGTAGCATGGTATCAAGAGGACAACCTCTCCCTCAATATTAGCAAGGTTAAGGAGCTGATCAAAGACTTCAGGAAGAAGCATGTTGTAGAAGCCCCAGCTAGCGTTAATGGTGCTGATGTGGTCAAGAGCTTCAAGTTCCAAGCTTCAAGGAGGTGCAAAAAAGGAGTTTTAAAAAGACCACACAGTTAATGACAATTCAGTTTCAGTTGGAGAAACTGAGAGAAGACAGTTATTTGCCAAACATTTTAAAACCCCTTCCCATACTGACCCATCTGTCCTGGGCCTCCTCCACTGTCAGATTGAGGTCACATGCAAATTGAAGGAACAGCACCTCATATTTCACTTACAACCTTGCAGCTTACAACCCAGCAGTAACTCCTGCAGTCCCTCCCCATCCTCATCATCCTGCCAGTTTAATTGTTCGCATCCTTGCATCCCTCTTATTAACACATCTTCCACAGCCATTATGGACGCCACCCTGCCTGAGGTCATCTGTTGTCGGCCCTTTCTCGCTCTAATGCCCCCCCCCCCCCCCATCCCCTCTGCCACATCTCAGTCCGAGGAACAGTTCAGAAATCCGAAATAGCAACACAAAATGGTAATCAGGCAGTAGTTGAATATATGTCGATATAAGCAGGACCATCATTTCAGATCCTTGAAAGTCAATTGATGTTAAACATAGAACTGTTTCTATGGTACTGTGGCCCTTCCGTCCACAATGTTTGTGCTGATCATGTTGCACAGCTAAACTGATCTCATCCGCCTGCACATGATCCATATCCCCAGGACTCTAAATTAACGGTTGCCAACGGCCACCTAAAGTCCCGCCGGGCAACCTAAAAGCCGTGTCATTTTGCCCGGCTTCGCAAGCACCCGGGACACCTACTGTTCAACTCTGAGCGGGCCCTCCTCTCTATCTCCCTCTCTATCACTCTCCATCTCCGCCCATCATCCGTGTCCGGGTCGCCGCTCTCCAGCTGCTCCTCAACGTCCAGCATGGCCGGCCGCCTTGCACATGCACACTGCCACAGCCAGCACATGCTCGGCTGCCCTGCAACTGCGAACTGCCAAGGCCTGCACATCCTCCCCCTGCACATGCGCACTGCCACGGCAACTGGTCGGCGCCAGGCACTTTCTCCCTACCTTTGCATTGTGGGAGATCTGGCCACCATTGCTGTCCGGTCGCCGCCTCGCCGCGACCGGTGAGACCAAACGCAGAATCATTCCCTGGAACTGGAGTAACTCTGGCTTTTTGGTTTCCTGGTCCTCCAAAAATATTCCAAATGGAATTTAAACTGGAGGTGGTGGAGGGTGGACTTTAGCAAAAAAGGCTTCTTGGGGAAAAAAAGAGCCACCTTAAATTTAGTTGCGTCTGGTTGGGTAACTATGGTAGGGTGAAGACTATTCCATGCTTTAAATGTGTGGGTGAACTCCATGGAGCAATCAGCATCTCTGGATAGAAGAAATTGTGTGACGTTTCGGGTAGAGACCTTTCTTTAGACTCGCTCTGGATTTGGTGTTTTTAGTTTAATTTAAAGATACAGTGCGGAAAAAAGCACTTCAGCCCACCGAGCCCACATGACCACCTGTACACTAGTTCCATCCCACACATTAGCGACGCAAGTCAAAAGTCAAGAGTGTTTTATTCTCACATCCCAGTTAGAACAATAAAATCCTTACTTGCAGCAGCACAACAGAATATGTAAACATAGTATCCTGTACACAATGTTATAAACGAGTAAACAAAAGTGCATATTATATATGAATACATAACTAGATAAATATGAATATATATGTGAATATATATATATACACACAAACACATATATATGTGTGTGTGTATGTATGTATATATACACACACACACATATATATACACACACACACATATATACACACATATATATATGTATGTGTATGTATGTGTGTATATATATGTGTGTGTGTGCATGTGCGCACGTATATGTGTGAGTGCGAGTGTGAGTGTGAGTGTGTGTGTGTGCGTGCGCGCGCGCACGTAATATATATACCCACACACACACAATTTAATTCCTGGGATTAATAAAGTTCTATCGTATAGTATCGTGTGTGTTGGAAGGAACTGCAGATGCTGGTTTAAACAGAAGATAGACAAAAAGCTGGAGTAACTCAACAGGTCAGACAGAATCTCTGGACAAAAGGAAGGAAGAGGCGGAGACAGTAGGTTGTGGAAGGGCTGGGAATGGGAGGGGAAGGAGAGAGAAAGCAAGGACTACTTGAAATTGGAGAAGCCAATGTTCATACCACTGGGGTGTAAACTATCCAAGTGAAATATCAGGTGCTGTTCCTCCAATTTGCGGTGGGCCTCACTCTGGCCATGAAGGAGGCCCAGGACAGAAAGGCCGGATTCGGAATAGGAGGGGGAGTTGAAGTGCTGAGCCACCGGGAGATCAGGTTGGTTATTGCGAACTGAGTGGAGGTATTATGCGAAGCGATCGCCAAGCTTGCACTTGATCTCACCAAGGTTGATCATATGCTGAATAATCCAACCACATTTTTGTTTGGAAGTGGAAAGAAATAATATAAATTGCATTCATTACAACGTGTAAAAAGAGTTGAGATACTGTATTATAATTTTGCTGCATTTCATTGTGGTATATATCTTGTTTTGATTGGTGAATATTAGTTTGTGACTTTATTTGAAGCAGAAATATGTGAATGCTTCAATGAGTATAATTCCATCTGGCAATTATGCACTTCGTCCGAGCACATTATCGCATGCGTCATGCAATCCATCTTAAATGACCACCTAAACTGTCATTTGGCAACCTAAGTAGCTGCCAAGGTTGTCTGGCTGGCAACAGAGAGAAAAAAAAGGGCCCTGATTTCCCTCTATTCACTGCACTGCCATGTGCCTATCTAAAACTCTCTTAAATACTGCTGTTGTATTTGCCCCCACCACTATCTGTGTAAAAAAAAACTTGCCCCACACATCAAAGCCCCCACCACTCATTTAAAAGCTATGCCATCTATTGTTGGACATTCCACACTGGAAAAATGGTTCTGACTGTCTATGCTTCTCAGAATTTTACATACATCAGAAACATTAACTGTTTTTCTAGTGCTGCGATGTTGCTTGATTAAATTTCAATTCAGGGTTATTCATAGAAAAAGGAAACATGTTTAATTTATTTTATGTCACATCCCATGGAGAAACATTCAACGGAACTATACCTTGCCATCAGTGCCACGAGAGGACATCATTGCTGACCATATCGGAAAAGCATACTTCATTTTGCGAATCTGAACTTGTTGCACCTGAATACCAAATTGCTCTTCAAGGTATTCAATTAACTGAAAAAAAAAATCCAAAATATATTATATACTGAATTTGGATATTTAAAAAAAAAAAACATTTTTAAGACTAGAACAGAACAGGTAGTAAACTCAGTATTTTAACCAACTGCATATCAGTTGCATGCCACTGCAAGCTGCTGAATTTAATTTGAGATTACTTTACAGTTCAAAACTAATTAGAAAATAAAATTCCTATCCCAGATGGGTTCCTTCCACACATTAAAAGTAATTGGATGAAAGACAACAAATGCACCATTGTATTTATAAAACTTAATTTAGTGTATAGGACTGATTGGTAGCAATGGACTGATTCATTTCCTTGCCACCAAATATAACATGGAAAGGGACACAGAATGTCTAAGCAATTATAGAGCAATCTGCTTAATTTTAGTAACCGGAAAGATCAGAGTTTCAAGGGAGTTTAATTGTCACATGTACTGAAAATAGAGCAATATAATTCTTGCAGCAGCATAACAGGTCAATAAACACAGATCTCAGAGATATCAAACAAAAAATGTTCAATTAAAAAAAAGCTATATTAATGCAAATCACAAGCCTAAAGTCCCAAGTGCACCCAAGACAGTTCATAGTTGGTGTTTATGGTGTTCAAGAACCTGATGACAGTTGGGAACAAGCTGTTCCTGAACCTGGAGGTCACGGTTTCTCTGACTCTTTACTTCAGACATAAATCGTGGAAACAGATCCTTCAGCACACAGAGTCCAGCAATTACCCCGTACACTAGCACTATCCTACATATTAAGAACAATTTACAATTAACAAAAGGCAATTAACCTCCAAGTCTGTATGTCTTTGAGATATGGGGAGAACACTGGGGAGGTCAATATTTGTGAAAGACAGGGTGGTGTCCACCAATTATGGTAATCTTCGTTTCTGAGCGTCAAGTTGGCTAACCGAGCCGTGATGCACCCAGTCAATATGCTCTCTACTATACACTTTCAGGAGAGGTTTCGTCGACATACTAAATCTCCTCAAAAGGAAGCAGAGGTATTGATGGACTTTCTTTATTGTTACATTGATGTGCTGGGCCCAAGACAGATCTTCAGAGAAATGCATGCCCAGGATGGTGACCTGCTCCACCACTCATCCGTCAATAAGAACATGTTTACCTGGCCTCCCTATTTTAAAGGGAATAATTAGTTCTTTCGTCTTACTGTTATTGCGATTAAGGTGTTGTTCTGGCACAATTCAATCAGACAATCAGTCTCCCTTGTACACTCTGACATCATTACCTGCAACTTGTCCAACAATGGTGGTGTCATTGGCAAATTTAAAGATGGAGTTGGAAATTTGACCAGTTACACAGTCATAGGTATACAATAAATAGAGCACACAGCCTTGAGGTGCCCTTGTGCCGATGGTTAGAGGAGGAGGATGCCAATTCAAACTGATTGTGTTCTGTTAACGAGGAAGTTAAAGATCCAGTTGCAGAGGGATGCACAGAGAACCAGTTCCCTGAGATTGATAACAAGTTTGGAGGGGATGATGGCGTTGAATGCTGATGAACAACAATCTGACATATGCATTCCTAATTGTCCAAGTGGTCTTGTGCAGAGTAGAGAGCCAGCGTGATTGCATCCCCCATTGATCTATTGTGTCTGCAGGCAAATTGTAGTGAATCAATTGTAGTGAATCATGCTTCTTTCTGAAGATAAAATATCTTACATTAAACCTCAATTGATAGACCTGGAAACATAGAGCCAAAGAAACAGACCCTTTGTCTCACCAGATCCATGCTGCCCATTGTACCTACCTACAGTAATCCCATTTGTTCATCCCATAAATTAATTGCCTTCTATGCCTTGCTGATTCAAAAACTTGTCCGAATGCTTCTTGAACATCATGAGAACATCTGCATCCATCGCCACTATAGGGAGTTCATTCAAAACTGCAACCACCCACTCAGTGAAATAAAATCTACCTCTAAATTTCCAACCTCTCACTTTATTTATTTACCTTTCTTTGACACTTCCAAAATAATTTTATTAACTACCTCATTTACTCCACCTCTTATTATGCATATCTAAAAGGTGACACCTCAGCCTCCTCTGCTGTGTGTAGTTTAACCACATTTTGAGGTACTGGTTTCCATATTGTAAAAAAGGTATAGAAGCACAAAAGGTGGTGCAAAAAAACAAAACAAAAAAAAATTGGAATGATACCAGAGCTAGCTGATTTTATGATATACTGAACACAATCGAACTCTTTTCACTAGAATAGAAGATCAAGTCATTGAGGTCTTTCAATATTATTAATTTTTTTGACACGTGAGGGAGATAGGATGTTTCCACTCACAGGCAAGAACATAGCTTTGGGCCATAAATATAACTCATTCACTAATATTTCTAAGAAACTAGAGACACATCTTTTGGAAAAGAAACCCCAAAGATGGCTTACATCTGGAGCTCTAAATGCTAACTAGTCACAATGGTGAACAACACATATGCATTAAAGAGGAAATGATCTAAGCACAAGGCAGAGAGAAATAGAATAATGAGTGGGGTTAGCTGAATAGTTGGAGAAGGAAGATAAGGGGCAAAAATCATAAATCACAGATTAATTTACGCTTTTGCGGTTAGTGGATAAATTCATACCATGTTGTATACACTATAGTACATGATCAGAGGACAAAATCCAGACCAAATGGGCCCTGTCACACGGGAGTTCTGGTCCCGGAACAAAATTTTCCCACCACTCGCTCATAGCCCCCAACTGCTCAGGCGCGGCTGACAGGTTCCCGTTGTGACGCTAGAGATCCCCATTGTGACGCGAGGCACGCCAACCCTCCTCAAGTGTGTCTCGCCATCCCTCATCCATGCGACGGGCAGAGACCGCGACTGAGGCAAAGAGAGAGGAGGGGAGAGAGGGGGGGGGGGGGGAGAGGTGGAGAGAGGGGGGGAGGGGGAGGGGGAGGGGGAGGGGGAGGGTCAGAGGGAGGGGCAGGGGCAGAGGGAGGGGGAGGGGCAGAGGGAGGGGCAGGGGGAGGGGCAGGGGCAGAGGGAGGGGCAGGGGCAGGGAGGGGCAGGGGCAGAGGGAGGGGCAGGGGCAGAGGGAGGGGCAGGGGCAGAGGGAGGGGCAGGGGCAGAGGGAGGGGCAGGGGCAGAGGGAGGGGCAGGGGCAGAGGGAGGGGCAGGGGCAGAGGGAGGGCAGGGGCAGAGGGAGGGCAGGGGCAGAGGGAGGGCAGGGGCAGAGGGAGGGCAGGGGCAGAGGGAGGGCAGGGGCAGAGGGAGGGCAGGGGCAGAGGGAGGGCAGGGGCAGAGGGAGGGCAGGGGCAGAGGGAGGGCAGGGGCAGAGGGAGGGCAGGGGCAGAGGGAGGGCAGGGGCAGAGGGAGGGCAGGGGCAGAGGGAGGGCAGGGGCAGAGGGAGGGCAGGGGCAGAGGGAGGGCAGGGGCAGAGAGCAGAGAGGGAGCAGGGCAGAGAGGGAGGAGGATAGTTTGAAGGGTGAGGGTGTGGGGCGACGCAGCATCACAGGGGAGGACTGGTTCCCGAATGCAATACTCCCTCACTCCAGCTCCAAGCTGCAGGGCGAGGCCCGGGGGGGGGGGGGGGGGGGGGGGGGGGTGTTAGAGAGAGTCTTCAGCTATGATCTTTGGTCTTCAGTCCACGGCCCAACTGTCTCATTCCTTGTGCATCTCTTTTGAATAATGCGGGGGAGGGGGGAGAGGTGGGGGGGGACGTCACTCGCTGCGCATGGAACACAGCGCAACAGGCCGCGCGGAGCAGACCCATTGTGACATCATTAGCGAGACAATAACGTTTATTTTCAATGTTATTTCAGATATGTGAACATTTTCATAAATAACACGAGAAATAAAGTATGGATTTTTCAAATTAGGTGATTTCGGAGTCCATGGGATAAATTACTACCGGAATATGTAAAAATGTTTCTGTTACCGCGTCGTTTTTTCGAAGATGTGATTACACACAAACACACGCACACAGACACACACATCCAAGATCAGAGTTTTATTGTTATATAAGGATGGATAGAGATATAGATTACCATATTCATCTGAGTAGTAATTTTCTTCAAATTATTTTAACTTAAAGTTTCATTATGGTAAAAACCAAAAATAAAGCAGTGGCAGTAAAAATAGTGAATTTTGAACAAATGCACACGTACACAATTGGAAACTGGTCAAAAAACACTGAAAGTTCTTGGTATTTCAAGCAGCATCTGTGTTGAAAATAGGTCACCTTAATATTTCATCAAACAGGCTCCACTTTCAGATGAAGTTGAAAAGAAAAATATGCTAAATTATTTTAAAATAAAACCTCCACAGACAAAGGACTAGAGTGCTTCATTATGGAAAAAAATGGTTTAATGGCACATGCCATATTAAAATGAAAATCCATTTTCTTTTCAATTTTTGAATGTAAATTTATTTGCTTCACAAATTAAATGTGGACTTGTTCAATGTGGCAAAAACAACAACAACCTTGTTAAGACCTTTGTACATCAACTGAATATAGGGATTTGAAAGAAAGCTGATCCTTAAAATTGCAGTGAACAAGGAGGTGTCTAATCGGTCAAAATCTTACTTCAGCAAAAAAAGTGCTCATTACTTTATCGCAGTGGTAAAAAGTTGATTGGTTTTATAATTTAGTATTATTCAAAATTGTGACATACTTGTATGTTGAAGAGAGCTGAATTTAAATGAATGTTGCTCCAATGTATTTCAAATGTAGTTTTGTTTTGCTCCTATCCAAGTCAAGTATCCAACTTACCCTCCTTTGAGCTCGAACTAGCTCATTGTCCACTTTAGACACGCATGAAGATCCACCATCATTTTCCATGGAATAGAACTTCACTTTCTTCATAAATACTTCATCATCAAGCCTTACCCTTTTTAAATAGAGAAATAATAGATCAAATTAATATAGGTGATGCAAAATTAGATCATTCCTTACTGCTCCTTATGCAACAAATGAAACTTCAACAGTCAGGTTATAATTTATGTATTTTTTGTAGATGTTAGGACACAAACAGTTCCAATGTTCTTCTGTGAGGCACAATGACCAAGAATAGCTTTGCAAATAACTATCATTAATGACATTGCATTTGACAAAGTATGGCTTAAAGGAGTTATAGCAAAGTCCGAAAGTTGGAAAGAGTGCAGAGAATATTTACAAGTGCTTTCTTCTCAAATATTTCTAGCATCATGACCTGGTCAAAATGGGTAAATTTGATTTTCCATTAACATGACACTACTGAAAATGAAACCATTTTCAATATGATAAAGATACAAAATCTTGAGTTAATAAATGGTAGGTAATCCTCATTCCATATAAATGTAGTTTAATTTATTATTTTGTTTGTTTGCATGTTATCCAGTCAAAGAAAAGACTAAGCATGGATAATAAACATTGCAAAGATAAAGGAAGGATAAAGGGTTAAACATTTAGTGCAAGATAAAGGCCGATTAAAGATAGTTCAATGGACCATCAACTGCCCCACTATTTGGAAACAGTGGTTATAGAACACAATCCTTCTGGAATGTTCTTCCTCCCCTACTACTCCAGCACCAAAAAAAGGACAAGAAACACAATAGGTATACCATCTCAAAATCACAAACTGTAGTGCCCATTTGGCTTAACTTAGTATGTTTTAAAATTGATGGCATTTGCCTTTAAATTTTATCTGCCTGTACTTATGTGGGTGGGATTTATTACGTAATCGGAGGCGTGTTTGCTGCTGGGATTCTAGCGCAGAAGCTTGTAGTTTTTTATTTTACTTCGGAGTCACGTGAGTGACTACGTGAAGAAACCATCAGCCCCGCATGCACGTCTTTACGTCAAACGCATGTCGTTCTGACTGGCTGGTGGCGCGTCGCTCCTCCAGCGGTAAGTTTAAAAGGCCTCCAGATAAGTTCTTGAACTTAGTCTGCGGTCGTTTTCTCCTCTGTTTGTTACAGCAAGAACACCATGGATAAGGCGAGGGTGAAGTCTCGACGGGCTGCAGGGAGAACCGCTTCCGAAGGCTGTGGCAGTGCGGTCAGCAGTCAGTTTCACCATCGCGGTCGCTGACACCACAGCCAGCGACCCCGGGCTCGGTGCCCATGGACAGCACTTTGGCTACCCCGCGGGTCGGGAAAACCAAGTGCAAGTCCAACAGGCCAGTGGACCCGGACGAGTCAGGCCGGGAGGGTTCGCCTCCTAGAGCTGGTAGCGTCGGAGGACGCCTTTCCTGCATGGAGCATCTTATGGAGAAGTTGCTCCAACATGATGTGCTCCTTGGTCAGGAGTCACATCACAGCGGGTTTCGAGGGCCCGCAGCAGCGCCTGGTGCAGGGCTGCATCCTGCGATGCCAGCACCCCTATGCCTCAACCAGCACAAGACCAGCTGTGGAGACCACCTCCAGCTTGAAGACCCAAAGAACCGGCCGGAAGTCTTATTTAGGACATGGCCCAAACCGGCCGACAGCCAAGATGCGCAGCTGGTGCACAACAGCACCTAAACTCCCCAAACATCGGGGAAGGAAATAAATGTTCAGAATCCACCGACTAACACGGAGGTAGGTGGGTCTGGGTGTGGGTTCATTGCATATTGGTGGTAGGTTACGTTTCTTTTTGCATGAGTGGCGATGGTTAACTTCTGACTTGTTCATACTGCGCAGCATAGAAGGGTTTAAAATTGAATTTGCGGGCTATCTCCCACCCACGCAGCATGCTCCAAACCGTACTTTTGCTTGTTCAAAACGGGATGGTTTGGAAGTTCAGGCTGAAATTGAAACGTTAAGTGCTATAAGAGTGATTGGAAAAAAGTCACGAACCTCATGAATTTGAATCCAATATTTTCACCAGGGAAAAGAAGGATGGGGGGTACCGCATCATTTTGGACTTAACCCAACTTAACATCTTTGTGCAGTACAAACGTTTCAAAATGGCAAGTTTTGTGACTGCAAAAGTTAATTTCCAGGGGATGTTACATGGCATGCATTGATCTTAAAGATGCTTATTATTCTGTACCTGTTCACAAAGATCACAGAAAATACTTGAAATTTAAATGGATGGGGCAGCTTTGGCTGTTTAAAGCATTGCGAGTGGGTTAACCTCAGCTCCCAGGTTATTCACAAAAATATTGAAACCTGTTCTTGCTCTATTAAGAGAGCAGAAACACATAATAATGGCTTATTTGGACGATATCCTCATTATAGGGAAAACTATGGATTAGCTATTTCGGCGGTCTCAGACACCAAACTTGTGTTTGAACAGTTGCAGTTCCTAATTCACTCAGTAAAATCCAGGTTGACTCCATCCAGGGTTATGGTTTATTTGGGATTTATTATTAACTCCAATCACCTGTTAGTCACTTTGCCTGAGGGCAAGAGATTGAAGTTAATAGAAGCCTGCAATCATCTTATTACACAACAGCTGCCTTCAATTCGACAAGTAGCAAGCTTGATTGGAAAATTGGAGGCTGAATTTCCAGCAGCCAAATATGGGCCTTTGCACTATCAGCAATTACAAAGAGCAAAGGTGCAGGCACTCTTTTCGGCCACTTTGACAGAACGATGCAATTACCGGCCAAAGCCATTGATGAGCTACAGTGGTGGAAAGCCAATAATGTCCATTGTTCTGGCAATATTTCAATTGAAAGCCCATCTGTTGTTTTACAGACTGATGCCAGTTCTCTGGGGTGGGGCGCCACTGATACCGTTTCTAGCTGCAGTGGCAGATGGAACATGCATGAGATATCATTTCTGCAGTTGCATGGTGTTAACTATTTGGAATTGCTCGCAGCCCTTTATGGTCTGAAAGCTTATTGTTCACACATGCACCACGTGCATGTTCAATTACAGATAGATAACACCACAGCAGTGGCATACATAAATCACATGGGTGATATCAAGTCAGTATCCTGTGATAAATTGGCATGCCTCATTTGGAACTGGTGTATCATTCGACATATTTGGGTTTCAGCTATCTACCTCCCAGGTAGATTCAACACGGTGGCAGACACCAGGTCATGTAAATTCAATTACAACACGGAATGGGTGTTGAATCAGAGTGTTTAAGGATATTGTTTCTAGGTAATGAACACCGGATATGGATTTGTTCGCTTCAAGATTAAATCATCAATTACCAAAGTATGTTGCATGGGAACCAGACCATGGGGCAGTAGCGATAGACGCGTTCTCGCTACTTTGGGGTGCAATGTTTTTCTATGCATTCCCCCCATTTTGTCTTGTCAGTCGCTGTCTGCAAAAAAATTAAAGGAGGACTCTGCCTCCGGCATTCTGGTAGTCCCTGACTGGCCGACACAGCCTCTTATTCTCTTATCCTCTTATTCTGAGCATGGTTGTAGAACCTGTGTAGAAGGTTCCTAAAGGCAGGTCTTTGTTAACAAACCCGGTTTCTGGTGAAGTACATCCTCTGCATGATCGGCTCAATTTATTGATTTGCAGGTTTTAAGAAGACCTTTCCTTGGACTGGGACCAGCTGATCGTACGCTGGATGTGCTAACTGCGGCTTGGAGAAGCTGTACTCAAAAACAATATGCCTCATACATTAGGAAATGGGAAGTATTCTGTGCACAGTCCGACATTTCTTATGAGGCAGTGCACATTGCAAATGTTCTGAGTTCCTCTCGAAATTGCACTTCGATGACAAATTAAGTGCTCTAAATTGTGCCAGAAGTGCGCTGTCGTCTTACCTACTGCCAATTTCAGAACACCAATCAGTGGGGTCTCACCGTTTAGTGTCAAGATTCATGAGGGGAGTCTTCAATTCGAACCCTCCTAGGCCCAGATATTCTAAAATTTGGAATGTAGGGGTGGTTTTAACTTTACTCTGGTCATGGTCTCCGCCAACTTCCCTGTCTCTACTCCGACTGACGCTTAAGGTGGCAATGCCGCTGGCGTTAGTTTCAGCTCAAAGAGTCCAGTCCTTGCAAAAACTACGATTGGACAGGATGCTCACCTCTGCCAGTAGTTTCACCTTTTTTGTGTACGACCCTATAAAACAGAGTAGATCAGGTACCTCGGGATTGAAATTACAGTTCATGGCATATCCTTTGGATGCCAATTTGTGTGTAGTTGCTCACCTCCGGCAATACATTAGCCTCACAAAGGTCTGAGTTAGCATTATTCATTAGCCACAAGAAACCACATAAACAGGTCTCAACTCAGACCATTTCCAGGTGGCTAAAACAAGTTCTAACAGAAGCTTGTATTGATACTAAAATGTTTAAATCTCATTCCACCAGGGCTGCAGCTACGTCAGCAGCGAGGGTCATGGACGTCCCGCAAGACCAGATTTTATCGGCTGCAGGATGGTCCTCAGCACGCACGTTTCAGACGTATAACAAACCTTTAGCCGGAACGAGCGTGTTTGCTACCTCAGTTTTAAGTTCACGTTAATAGCCTCTCGGGTAGAGAGGGAACTGTTGTTGTTATTGTTTAATTACACATTAAATTGTCAATTTGTTAATTATGTCATGACTGAACAGTTTTGTCCACTCTTCTTGGTCAACTATACATTGTGTGACGCATGGATTTGTTCCACGGCATGGAGTCACAGAGCTTTAAAATCTTTACATAGTCACTCACTTGACTCCGAAGTAAAATAGTAAGATTAAACGAGAACTTACCAGTTTGAAGTTTGATCTTTATTTATGAGTAGTTACGATGAGGGATTACATGCCCTCCGCTCCCAACCCCTCCTCATAAAACCAGCTGGTAGTTCTAGTTTCTTCGATCTTACTATTCTCAGGTCAATATTGTCTGTCTGTGACTCCACACCGCTGCTTTGAAGGTTGACGCACATGCGGGGCTGACGGGTTCTTCACGTAATCCCTCATCGTACCTCCTCATAAAATAAGATCAAACTTCAAACTGGTAAGTTCTCGTTTAATCTTACTAGTTTAGTTCGGAAGAAGCATGGAGCGATGGCATAGCTTTCGACCATTTGGAGCTTTCTATCATGTTCGGAGCTTTTTAACATGTCAGAGCCACATGCTGGAGTTTGACTACGAGCAGTGATGGAAATCGGTACTTGTGATTGTCTGAAGAAGGGTCGCAACCAGAAATGCAACCCTCTCCCCAGAGCCGCTGCCCATCCCGCTGAGCCACCACAGCCCCGTGTCCACTTTCCACTCCGGAGCCAAACAAAAAACAGAGTGCTAGAGGAACTCAGCAGGCCAGGCGGCACCCGCAGAGGGAACGGACCAGGAGCCGCCATGGGCCAGGACTTCACCCCCACCTCCCAAACAGGAAGGAACCGCAGTGCAGCCGTCACCGCAAAACGCCAAATGATACCGAGGCGAGAGGGTGAGAGAGAGGGAGTGAGAGAGCGAGAGAGTTCCAAACGTGAGCTCTTTGAGAGAGCTGGTGTCAGGGTTATATATTGCAATATCTCTGTAATTAAAATGAATTAAAACAAATCCAATTCAATGGACGTCTTGAGAGCTATTTTAATGGTCTCAGTCACAGCCATGTCTGTCAGTGACGAACAGATCTAACGGCTTTTGAGAAGTTCCCTCTGAGCCCGTTTCATCCACTGGTGACCAAAGCTAAAGTGGAACCTTTGACCATTTTGCGACATATTGAGACTGCTGAGACTTACACCCGAGGTTGCGATGAGAACTAAGCGCCATCGTAAGAATTAGCACCACATAAAACATTTATAGTCGGCTTTGTGTATCCATTTTAAAGACTTTTGACAATTGGAGGTTTAAACCTACATGGTGAAATGTGCATTGGTAACTATTCGCCAGCTCTCTAGGGAAAGCATTCCTGGCATCACAAATCCTCATCAACTGTTCCATTTTGTGTCCCAGTTGATTCATTATTAACCACCAATACATTGATTTGTTTTTAAAAGCCGCTCTGTACAGTACGTGTTCAGGACTCTGCAGTGGCCACTCTTGATGTAAACTGTACAAATATTGAAAGCCAGAATGTGCAGGAAGGAACTGCAGATGCTGGTTAACACCGAAAATGGACACAAAATGCTGGAGTGACTCAGCAGGACAGGCAGCATCTCTGGAGAGAAGGAATGGGTGATGTTTCGGGTCGAGACCCTTCTTAAGAATGAGTCAAGGGATGGGAAACAAAAGATATGGAAGGTTAAGGTGTGAAAATGAGAGGTCAAAGCGGGCGAAGTTCAAGGAAAATGCAGAATAAATCATTGTTAGCTAGGGGAAGTTGATAACGAGGCATACAATGTAAACTTTAATCAGGAGGACAGCCAGATGTGCCTTATAGAAGTTAATATTCAAGCTGGACACTGAATTGATTAATTCTGAGTTTGCTAAGTGCCTCAGAAAAAAAACATCGCAGATACTAATGTTCCAGAATAAAATATATTCTTGCTCCTGGGGCACCATGAACTTCTTCAAAAGCTGCCTTGAAATCTTCACCATGTTAACATGCAATGGGATTCAGGCCAGTAATTTAAACTTTACACCACACAAATTATAAGAATCAGGATCAGAAATCTCCTAAAATGGTACTTCAAATGTTGTATTTGTTTAAATCTATTAGTTTGTACATTAACTGAATTATTTTTAATAATCTTATGGCGCCTGTGCATGAAAGGTAAAATACACTGTATTGTGAACAGTAAATTGTTGCCAATTCTGATATTACCAGTGGCAATTCACCCCTCACACACACATATATATACACACACATATATACACATACATATATACACACACACACACACACACACATATATATACACTTATATATATATATATATACACACACACACATATATATACACACACACATATACATACATATACATACATATATTCAAATTGTGCCTATAAATAGGGAATTAACGGGAGATTTTCAGGATATAGATCTACCCTTGAGAGTAGCTCTGTGGGTTAACATGCATTTTTAGAGAATTATACAAAAGGACAGGAATTAGAACCAAGTAAAATACAATGCAGTGATGTAGTCCAGAATGACGAGGAAATAAGATCAAATTAAAACGTTATTTATAACGAACAAAGAAAAATCATCTATCCTCCACTAAGAATTTTTCATAATACCTTGTAATATTATGTTAAATTTATTTGTTAAAACAATTCCACTTTGATTTTCATTTAAGAGAACAGGAAGCTTTGGAAATCCCGTGTTTAAATCTGACCAGCTGTAAAATGTACCGGACCACACAATTGATTCTGAAAGGATGATGTTAAAATGAGGCAGAGGGGTTGTTGCGACGGAGATTTGGAGCACGAGTAGCGAGAAGAAGTGTTATTTCAAACTGTTTATGAAGAAGGGTCTCGACCCGAAACGTCACCCATTCCTTCTCTCCAGAGATGCTGCCTGTCCCGCTGGGCTACTCCAGCATTTTGTGTCTATCCTCAGTTCATTGCCCCTTGAACCGAAGGGAAATTAAGAATCAACTAGATTGCGAGATCTGGGTTCACATCTCAGATTGGATAAAAAAGTGGGCTTCCCATCCAGATGGGTTTTCATGAAATAGATTGCTGTAGTTTCAAGGTTGGTTTGCTTTTAACATCAGTATATTTATTCGCTTGTATTTGAAGTCGACAAATGGAAGACTCACACACGAAACACTGAATCAATGGCCACAAAATCTAACTGTTAATCCAAGAAGTGTAGCCGGTGGCCGGCGGGATTGGAGTGGAAAAAAGCCGAGAGGTGACCAGATCTAACATACAATGCCAAGGCACGGCGCGGGAGGTTGAAACGCACGCTTCTGCTGCTTTTAAATACATTTCTCCATTTTAATTTCCAAATCAATTGAAAGGAATGGCATTCGGTGTAAATTCATCCCCGCTACACCAGCCATTTATCATTCGATCTTCGCTGGGCGCTTACATTTTGAAAATACAATTGCTGGAATTACAGTCTCCCTTGTTCAAAAGCAAGGGTGTCAAAATCTTTTACTTGCGAGCTGCTCACAACTTGAAAATTCTTAAACGTCTTTTGGAATTTTTGTCAACAAGTTTTTAAAACTCTTCCATCGTCGCCGCTCAAGGGGAAAGCAACAGAGCGGGGAGATGGGACAATTCACTCAGTCCCGCGATCGTGCGGCGATATTATTGGGTCTGGTATGAACTAGAGTGTGTGGAATTTTAGCTGAGAGGCTGTGGGGCAGAGTGTATGGAGAGAGAGAGAGGGAGAGAGACCGGAATTGTGTGGTTATAGGAAGTGATGGCCCCGGTTCGCTCTCTCCAGGATGTTCTCCAATCTGACCAGCAATTACAACAGTTCCGTTTGCATTTATGTAGCGCCTATCACCTCCCAAAGCGTTTTAAACCTGATCAGGTGGTTTCCGAGCGCTGATAGACACAAAATGCTGGAGTAACTGAGCGGGACAGGCATCGACTCTGGAGAGAAGACCCTTCTTCAGACTGAACTGAACTCTCGTCGGTGAGAGCACTTGTGATTATCTGCAGAAAGGTCTCAACCAAAATGCCACCCACTCCCCAGAGCCGCTGCCTGTCCCGCTGAGCCACCCCGTCATTCATTTTTGTCTCATGGCCGGTGCAGCGATGACTCATTATAACGATTATCCATGGTAGTTTAAAAAAAAAAAATCTGTATTTAACAACACTGACTCCCTTCTTGTACAGAAATTGGACATAAACTGGAAACTGAAAAGTAGGGGAACGCCGTAACCCTGCATACCCCTCCCATTTCCATCACTGACGAGTAAGATTAAAATGTACTTAGCAAGAAGTTTGGATGAATATCTTACTGTTTTACTTCGACAAGAAATAAATTATTAATATAGAGACTGTTTTGAAGATTATCTTTCGATGGCTTTGAATGTCTCATGGAGAGCTCCCATGCATAAACGACGCTATCTCCTTACCCCCATGTCTTCTCATTGTGGCTAAAAGGATCATTATATCCTTGAACGATATAATAATCTGCCACTATACACACCATATTGCCGTTCCTTTATTATTGCTACATTAATATCCAATTCTACTTCAGTGTGAAACACCATCAACCCAAGGACAAAATTCAAAAAGACACTTCATCAACTTTGAAGCCAATTAGGAATAGGAAAAAATAGTTTATTGCACAAATTTTTAACTTGTTCCATAGTTTTTCTACTTTCTGATTACCAATATCATATCTTAAAACTGTGTGTGAGAGTGCGAGTGTGAGTGCGTGTGTCATTTTGCCTTTGAAACATATCTCCTGGAAAACCAGATGCCGAAACAGGGAAATTTTTACATTTTTCAGTAGCGATTTACCATTTTAGAAATCCACTCCTCTGTAAATTTCGTCAATAATTTCCCAATATTTTCACTAAAATTGTTCACCAATTGTTTTTTTCAAATATCGCTGCTGACCAGCTGCTTACATCACAATGGCTTTGCTGCTCGCGACCAGCTGCGCAGACTTTCAATGTATAGTTCCCTTCCTCCTCTCCCCCCTCCTCCTCCTCCTCTTCCCCCACCTCTTTCTCCACGACCACATCCCCCCCCAACTCGGGCCCTGAAGCCTGAATCCTGCAGCCCCCTCCCTCCCACTGCCAAACGCATGCGCTGCCAGTCGCGTCACTCGCAAGGCCTTCGGAACAAAAAACACGCTGTCTTCTTGCAGCAAGGGAGCGAGTGATTATTGCATTCAAGAACCAGTCCTCACCTCTGATGAACTGCCCCCAACCTCTCAAACTCTCCCCCCCACCTCCCTCTCCCCGCTCCCTCTCTGCCCCCTCACGCTCCTCCCCATTCCTCTCCCCCACACCCCTCTCCTGTCCCACCCCAGCCCCTCCCTCTCTCCACCCACTCCCACTCCCCCTCCCCTCCCCCCCATTCTTCCGCCATCCTCCCCCTCATTCCCCCTTCCCCTCTCCCTCTCCCCATCCCCCTCTCCACTCTCTCCCCATCCCCCTCTCCACTCTCTCCCCCATCCCCCTCCTCCCCCCCAATCACCTCTCCCCCTCCCCAATCACCTCTCCCACCTCCTTCCCCACTCCCCTCCCTGCCACATCCATCCCCTCCCTTTGACCCCCTCTCCCACTCTTCTCTCTATCCCCCCCCCCACCTATCTGCCCTCCCTCCACCTTACCCTTTCCCCGCCCCCTCCTCTCCATCTCCCCACCCCCTCTCCACTCCCTGACTCCACCTCCTCTCTCTCCCGGCGTGTGTGTGTGTGTGTGTGTGTGTGTGTGTGTGTGTGTGTGTGTGTGTGTGTGTGTGTGTGTGTGTTGGGTGGTAGTATATGTGTGACGCCACAGCGCACCCCCCCGCAACCGCGCGTCGAGGGGACGGGACCCAACGGGTCCCCCTTGGTCTAGTACTTATTAAAACCCTGACTGTCATTTCGCCTTTGAAACACATCTCCTCAAAAACCAGACAAATTTTTACATATTTCCCTAGAGATTTACCTTATGATTTTAGAAATCCACACCTCTCTAAATTAGCTTAATTATTTTCCTGACATTTTAATTAAAATTGTTGACCAATCTGACGTTTATTTTTCAAATTTGACCGCTGCCTAGCTGCTGACCTTACAATAACGGTGATATTTTTACATATTCCGGTAGACATTTACCTTTTTTTTAACCTTATGATCTCAAAAATCCACTCTGTAAATGCGGTTAATTATTCCCGAGTTCTTACGTTACCAACCCCCCCCCCCAATCTCTACCCCCACTCTATTGCCGCGCCTGCACAGTTGGGGGTTATGCTTGAGTGGATAGGACGGGGATGGGGTAAAAGAAGCAAATTAATAATTTTAATATAATATCAAGTGTGTGTGCGTGTGTGCATGTGGCCAAAGGCTCCCCCCCTCGGTGCCCTGAAATGCGGGGACGGTGCACAAACACAGCTGTAATTTCTACATGGTGAAACAAAAATGTATAAAATTGGCCTTTAATAAAATCTGACAATGTGCACTTTAACCACATGTGATTCTTTTTTATTACATATCTCATATTGTGGAGTATAGAGGCAAATAAATAAATGATGGATTTTTGTCCCAAAAATTATGGAGGGCATTGCATCAATCAACTTTCACAAATCTCCCATGAGTATTTACTTGTTTTTGCTTTAATAACTAGATATCAATTTGAGCTTTTTTCTTACTTGGAGATATTTGGACCAGCCATGACCTTGAGCATTGGAATGAGATCCTCCGCATAACGACACATCGGACCAGTACATAGGAATTTCTCTCTTAAACCTGTTGCATCTGGAAACTGACCATCATTAGGTACCAAACCTGAAAACAGAGCAGTAAGAATGTAGAGTAAGAAGAACAGTCAATTTCAGATAGATTGGCAAGGATTAAATCACAATTATAGTATATTATAGCTGATCACAATGCAAAATATTTTATCCACAAATGATTCATAGTGGAAAATCCATAAAGATACCGGTTCCCATTAACCCTCGAAGACTTCACTGATGATATATGGTGCTGATACATTTTTTTCTTGAAACATCTACTGACATGAATAATAATAATAATGATGGCACAGAAGGGAACCATTTGATTCATTGAGCCCAACACATTTAATATAACATTCTGGCCAGCTGTATATACCTGCTGTTTCCCATGCCCAGCAAATTACTTTCCCACAAGTTCATATCCAATTCCCTTTTTGAAAACCCGATTAATTATTTCTACCATCTTTACAGAGTTCAAGATCTATTGTCTTTAAAAAAGATTTTCTCAATCCATTCATATTTACATTTACCTTCACTTTAAATTTATATCTCCTGGTCCATTAATCATACACCACTGGGCAGTTTCTAAATTTATTATGGTAAGTTTCACAACTTCAAGGTGTGTAAATAGAATCCCCAATGTAGCAGCTTCAAAGGAACAATACAATTGCCTAAGAACATAAAATGCTGAAAAGGTTGATTTGCTAAAACCAAATTGAAGCACAATATTGGACATATGAACAGAGTGCTGGTGGGATAGGCCACTCAGCCCTCAAAAAAAGTTATTCTATTTAATCAAGTCACGGTTGATCTGATTGTAATATTAATTCTTCATTCCCATCTATATGGTATCCTTTCACCCATTGTCTATTAAACATTTATCTTTCTCAACTTCTTTGTGGAGGAGTTCCAAGAACTCGAAATCCCTTCAAAAAATGTTTTGTCCCATTTCAATCTTTAATGGGAAACTATTTTTAAACAATGATTCCCATTACAAAACATTGAGTCTTGATATTTCTGCCAATGCCACATCACTGACATGTGTGAGAAGCTGGTTTACACTGAAGATAGACACAAAATGCTGCAGTAACTCAGTGGGACAGGCTGCATCTGTTTAGAAGGAATGGGTGACGTTTCGGGTCGAGAATCTTCTTCCACTGTCAGAGTGAGGCTCAACGCATGGCTCAATGAGGACAGCATCTTATTTACTTAGGGCAGCCTACAAGCCAGCGGTATCAATATTGATTTCCAACATAGTAACCCTTGCTTTCCCTCTCTCTCCATCCGTCCTCCATCCTAGTTCTCGGACTAGTTTTATTGTCCCCTGATTAAATTTTACTGATCACCTTCCCCTCATAACAATGACCTATTCTACATTTTCCTTGAGCTTCGACTCCTTTGATCTCTTATTTTCACACCTTACCCTTCCATATCTCTATGTCTCACCCTCCCGACTCTCAGTCTGAAAAAGGGTTCGACCCAAAATGTCACCCCATTCCTTCTATTCAGATGCTGCCTGTCCCGCTGTTACTCAAGCATTTTGTGTCTATCTTTATTTATTACAGAATTATTTATTACAGCCAGAAAACAAGTCCCATTTGTGCTCACTTTCTCTTTCCTGTTAAGAGCCTGTCCCACTTAGGCGACTCTTTGAAACTGGTCCCTGGAAGTCGCCTAATGGAATTCACCTACGACACCTGGCGACAACCTACGACAGGACCCATGACAGCAAAAATTATGGCCACTGTCGCCAAAATCTTACAACATGGTGAAAAGTTTTTGGCAGTCGCCTAAGTGGGTGGGACAGGCCCTTAAGCCTGTCAATCCCCACCTACACTATGAGCTTTCATTTTCTGCACTTCGACAGGGCATATAATGAAATGTTCTGTAATACCAAATTTACTCTATCCACAAGTTCCTTTCTATCCACAGTAAACGCAGCTTCTTCAAAGAATACAATAAATTTATCAACCACGATTTCCATTTCTCAAAATCACGTGGTAATTATTTTTAATATTTTCCCTGGAACAGATGGTAAACTTGCTGACCTTTAGCTCCCTGCTCCCCATCACCCTATTCTCTGGAATATAGGAGTTACATTTCCTATTTTCCAACTAAAGGAGCCATCACAAATCCAAGGAATTTTAGAGACAAAACCAACATACCAACCATCTCAGAAAATGTCAGAATAAGGCTCCTGACCTTAAACTTCTTCTATCCATTGCCTTTGCTCGGCGAGTACTCCATCACTTTCTGTTTTGCGCTGTACCACTCACTCTAGAGTTCAGAGATACAGCGAGGAAACAGGCCATTGAGTTCGCACCGACAAATGATTACCATTCACTAGTTCTATCCTACATACTAGGGACAATTTACAGAAGCAATTAACCTACAAACCTGCACTTCTTTGGAGTGTGGGAGGAAACCGAAGCACACGGAGAAAACCCACATAGTCACAGGCAGAACGTATAAACGCCGCACAGACAGCGCCCGTAGTCAGGATCGAATCGGAGTCTGTGGCGCTGTACAGTAGCACGTCTAATGCTGCGCCACTGTGTCGCCCGAGCGATTGTCATTTTGTTGAGTTCCTAGCTTGATTCTAATTCCCAATTTTTTGCTGTTTCTGGGATCTCTTGATTTCTGATGTGCGAAGCAAAATACCTGTTCAATTCATCCTTCCTTATTTTCTATCATTAATTACCATCTCTTTCTATCGGGCAAATAGAACAACATTTCTTAAAAAAAGTTTTAAAACATTTGCCGTTGATTTTTAAACGTCTTGCTAGCTTGAACTTGTACTGTATTCTTTTTATTATTAGTTGTTACTTACTTACTGCCTATTATGCCTCCTGGCATGTAGGGCAGCAACGAAGGTCCTCCACTCCTATTAGTTCTGGTCTAGCTTCTGGACACTACCCCAGGTCAGGTCCATTGTTTTCATTTCCTCCTCTACAGTTCGATGCAGGTGGTTTTGGGTCTCCATCTTTTCCTTTTCCCTTCCGGTGTCTAGTGCAGGGCTATTCTTGGGATATTCTGGTTCTCTTCTCAGTATATGGCCAATCCAGTTCCAGCGCCTTCTCATGGTGATGGTATCCATGCTATCTTGTTGGCATTGAGCAAGGAGATCTTGGTTGGATATGGTGTTTGGCCAAAATATTCTAATGATTCTTTTAAGGTTCTTAGCATGAAAGACTGACAGCTGGTTGATGTCACTCACTGTCATTCTCCAGCATTCTGAGCTATATAGGAGGGTGGAGAGGACACAGCTCTGGTATAACTTCAGCTTGGTCTTGGTGCTGTATTGCTGGGACCTCCATACATTGTTTAGCATTCTGAAAACATTCCTAGCCTTGTTTAGCCGGTTGTTTATGTCATTGTGTGCTCATTAGGTGACTTGTTTTTTTCACATTCTATCCAGTTTTCTAATACGTCACCATTTAAGTATTGCGAGTTCTGTCTTTGTTATTCTTCTTTCTCTTTGTCATTTATCAGTTCTGTGATCCTTTTAAGTGTTCACCATTGCATCAATCTAATAAACCAGTTTATTACTAACTCTGATTTCAGACCTTTCAAGTTGCCCCTACTGATTTAACATCTTATTTGATGCATTTTCAAACTGAATGCAAAATTCAATCATATTATGTTTGCTGCTACTTATGGATGCCTCAATTATGAGGTCATTCATTAATCTTACCTTGTGCAACACCAAGTCAAGAACAATCAGTCCCTGACTGGCTCTAGAACGGCTGGTCTAAACAACATTCTAAGCATTCTAATAACTCCTTATTATGACTACCATGTCAAAGATTTTTCCAGTTAATATGTAGATAATAAGTAGATGAAAATACCCCAAGAACATCACCACAGCTTTCTGACAATCTCCAATCCAGGTTGGATAATTTTATTCTAAACCAAAATACATAAGTTTAAGGTAGGGGGTACGAAATTTAGAAGTGAATTGAGGAAGGACTTTTCACCCCGAAGGTGGGGGCAGGTGCATGCAAGTAGTCAGAGTCATACAAACTCATGGCTGTTCAGCCCAACTTGCAAACACTGTGTCCTATCTGATCTAGTCCTACCTGCCTGCCCATATCCCTTTGAACCTAGTGTTAAAGAAGGCTCTGAAGAAGGGTCTCGACCCGAAACGTCGCCTATCTCCTTCGCTCCTTAGATGCTGCTGCACCCGCTGAGTTTCTCCAGCTTTTTGTGTAACCCTCCCTTTGAACCTATCCTATTAATGTACCTGTCTAAATGCCCCAACTACCTCCTCTGGCAGCTCATTCCGTACACCCACCACCCTTTGTGTGAAAAGGTTACCCCTCAGGTTCCTATAACATTTGTTCCTACTCACCTTAACCTATGTCCTCCGGTTCTCAATTTTCCTACTCTGAGCAAGAGACTGTGCTATTCTATCCAATCTATTCCTCTCATGACTTTGCACTTCTCTTTAAGATCACTCCTCATCCTCCTGCACTCCAAAGAATACAGTCTTACCCTGCTAAACCTGACCCAAAAGCTAAGGACCTCGAGTCCTGGCAACATCCTTGGAAATCTTCCCTGAACTCTTCCCAATTTGGCAACACCATTCCTATAACGGTACCCAAAACGGAATACATTACTCTAAATGTGGTATCACCAACATCTTATATAACTGCAACATGACCTCCCAATTTCTATACTCAAAACTGACTGATGAAAGCCAATGCACCAAAAGCCTTTTAGACCACCTTATTTACCTGTGACGCCACTTTCGAGGAACAATGTACCGGCACTCCGACATCCCTCTGCTCTACAACACTCCTCAGAGCCCCACCATTCACTGTGTAGGTCCTGCCCATGTTAGACTTGCCAAAATGCAACACCTCACATTTCTTTATGGTAAATTCCATCAACCATTCCTTATCCCAATTGCCCAACCAATCAATATCCTGCTGTAGTTTTTGACAACCAGCTTCACTATCGACCACCACCCACTTTTGTGTCATCTGTAAAATTTACTATCATGCCTTGTACGTTCTCATCCAAATTATTGATATAGATGACATTAAACAATGGGCCTGGCACCGAACCTTGGGGCACACCACTAGTCACAGGCCTCCAGTTGGAAAAGCAACCCTCCACTAGCACCCTCTGCGTCTTTCCATGGAGCCAATTTTCTATCCTTTCAGGCATCTCTCCTTGGATTCCATGTGATCTAACTTTCCAGAGCAGTCGACCTTGTAGAAACTTGTGGAATGCCTTGCTGAAATCCATATATTCCTCCATAGCTCTGCCTTCATCAACCTTTTTGGTCACAAGCTCTAAAAGCTCAATCAGATTCGTGAGGCACAACCTCCCATGTACAAACCATGTTGACTATCCCTAATCAGCCCTTGTCCCCCTAATTGCATGTATATCTTATCTTTCGAGTAACTTTCTGACCCCAGGCATTTTCCTGCAACCCTACTTAAATAGAGGCACAATATTTACCACCATCCAGTCTTCCGGCATCTCACCTATATTTAATGACGTCATAAATCTCTGCCAGGCCACCTGCATTTTCCCCTCTAGTTTCCAAGTGTCCTCGGATATATCAGATTAGGCCTGTGAGATTTGTCTACCTTCATCCGCACCAGGACCATCATACCTCTTCGACCACAATACTGAATGCTCTCAAGACACTTCCATTGACTGCCCCCGTTCCTCAGTCTTAATGTATTTCTCGGTAAAACAGAGGTGTTACCCTTTTTTCCTTTAGGTCCTTATAAAAGCTCTTGGGACTATCCCTAATGTTCTCTGTCAAAGCCAACAATAATCTATTGTACATTTTCCTCGACCTACATCCACTTTGATGTCTTGTTTTCATACCTTATCTCTGTGTCTCAGTCTGAAGAAGGGTCTCAACCCAAATGTTGCCCATTCCTTCTATCCAGAGATGCTGCCTGTTCCAGTTTTCCCAGTTACTCCAGCATTTTGTGTCCATCTCCGGTCCCCTTTTTGCCCTCCTGATTTTCTTGTTTTGCCTGTCCCTTAGTTCCCACAGCTCCTCCAGGGATACACTAAATCCTAGCGTCCTTATGGGCCTGTCCCACTTAGGCGATTTATTTGACGACTAGGTTGTTTTCACATGGTCGCGGGGTGACTCCTGTATGGTCACGAGTAGTCTCCTCAAGTTACCGAAAGAGTCGTAACGTTTTACTGGTCGCCGCTGGATTTTGAATTGAATTGAATTGAATTGAATTGAATTCCTTTATTGTCATTCAGACCTTTCGGTCTGAACGAAATTACGTGCCTGCAGTCATACATATATAAAAATAACAATACCGTACAATAAACACAAAATTAACATCCACCACAGTGAGTTCACCAAACCTCCTCACTGTGGTGGAAGGCAAAAGTCTTAGGGTCACTGTCTTTCTCCCCTCCTTATTCTCCCTCTGCGCTGAGGAGATCCAGGCCTCCGCCACCGCTGACGCCAGAACACCGCCACAGGGCCCGCCGCTGGAACACCGCCACAGGGCCCGCCGCTGGAACACCGCCACAGGGCCCGCCGCTGGAACACCGCCACAGGGCCCGCCGCTGGAACACCGCCACAGGGCCCGCCGCTGGAACACCGCCACAGGGCCCGCCGCTGGAACACCGCCACAGGGCCCGCCGCTGGAACACAGCCACAGGGCCCGCCGCTGGAACACCGCCACAGGGCCCGCCGCTGGAACACCGCCACAGGGCCCGCCGCTGGAACACCGCCACAGGGCCCACCGCCGGAACACCGCAGCTCCCGAGACCCAGGTCGCCGCTGGAGCACCACAGCTCCCGAATCCCAGGCCGCCGCTGGAGCACCGCAGCTCAGAGGGAACCAGGCCGCCGCTGGAGCACCGCAGCTCTCGAATCCCAGGCCGCCGCTGGAGCACCGCAGCTCTCGAATCCCAGGCCGCCGCTGGAGCACCGCAGCTCAGAGGGAACCAGGCCGCCGCTGGAGCACCGCAGCTCTCGAATCCCAGGCCGCCGCTGGAGCACCGCAGCTCAGAGGGAACCAGGCCGCCGCTGGAGCACCACAGCTCCCGAATCCCAGGCCGCCGCTGGAGCACCGCAGCTCAGAGGGAACCAGGCCGCCGCTGGAGCACCGCAGCTCAGAGGGAACCAGGCCGCCGCTGGAGCACCGCAGCTCAGAGGGAACCAGGCCGCCGCTGGAGCATCGCAGCTCAGGGGGAACCAGGCCGCCGCCGGAGCACCGCAGCTCCCGAATCCCATGTCGCCGCTGGAGCACCGCAGCTCAGAGGGAACCAGGCCGCCGCTGGAGCACCGCAGCTCCAGAAGCCCAGGTCGCCGCCGGAAGCAGGTCGCCGCTGAAGCTCTGAAGGCCGCGCCGCCGCCGCAAGCTGGAAGGCCGTCACCAGGGCCTCAGCACAGACGGAGACGGTGTCGGGGGACACGACAGGTAAAGTCGCATCCCCACGAAGGGAGAGACTAAAACCCCGTTTCTCCCACCCTCCCCCCCCCCACACACACATACACAACCCAACAAACCAAAAATAAACACCAAAAACAGGGACGAGGACAAAAATAAAATAAAGACGGACTGCAGGCGAGCCGCAGCTGACAAGCAGCGCCGCCACTTCCGCCACATTTTGAAATGTTCAAAACTTTTTGGCGACTGTGGGCTTGACGTAGCTTATCTTCTCCTGTCGTAGGTGCTGTCGTAGGTTGTCGCCAGCATGATGCAGGTTGTCGCCAGGTGACGCAGGTTGTTGGCAGGTGACGTTGATTGTCGTCGGGTGCTGACTTCGGTGGTGACTACCTACGTCAATCGGTGACAGGTACCGGCGACTGAATTGTCTTCAGCTGTCTTCATGTTGTCGCCGACAGGGTCACTGCTTGTCGTAGCTTGGACATAGGTTGACTTCGGTTGTCGCCCGTGTGGTCGTAGGTTGTCGTTGGTGGGCCTCCTAAGTCCCGACGATTGGGACGCCGGTAACTTGCCGTAGCATGACGTTGACTTGGTGGTAGGTTGTCATAGGCATTGTCGTGGGGGAGGGGGGCCAGTCGTCGCTTTTTCGGCGACCTGCTACGACTGTGACAGTCGCCGAAAAAATTGCCTAAGTGGGACAGGCCCTTTACACTCACCTGCCTTGCCCTTCACTCTAAAAGAAATGGGTATGTCATCGACTCATGTCAGCACACTTTTAAAAACATCCCATTCAACCTATTCCAATCAACTTGAGCGAGTTTCTTTCTCATATCCTCAAAGTTGGTCTTGCCCCATTTTAGAATTTTATCACGGGGGCCCGCTCTGCCTCCATCCAAAACTATCTTAAACCTAATAGAACATTGGTCACTCTTCGCAAAAGGCTCATCCAGGAATACTTCATCTACTTGCCTCTCCCAATTTCCCAAGAGTAGATCAAGTGTTGCCCACTCCCATGTGGAGCCCTCTACATATTGCCAGAGGAAACTCACCTGAACACTTTTGACAAATTCCACCCCATCTTGCACAATGACATGCCCTGTCAATATTGGAAAAGTTAAAATCTCATACTATGCCAACCTTTTTACACCTACAGCTGCCTGCAATCTCCTGGCATATTTGTTCTTCTCATTCCCAGTGACTATTTTTTGGGCCAGTAATACACTCGGGGCTCGAAATTAGCGGATGCCCGGGTGACAATGACCACCCAAAGTGCCGCCGGGCAACGTAAATGCAGTGTCCTTCGTGTCCAATGAGCGCTGACCTCTCTCTCTCTCTCTCTCTCTCCTACGCCCCCTTATCCTGGGACCCCTCCTGTCCACTGATCCCCATTCCCGCCTCTATTCAGTCCTCACTGACATCCCCTGTACTCCCCTCCCCATCTACCTCAACCCCCCCCCCCCCCATCCATTCATCCTACACTGGCCCCCCAATTCATCCTGTACTCACCCCCATTCCTATCCATCCTGCACTGCCTCCCCCCCCCTCCAATTAATCCTGTACTGATCCCCTCATTCATACTGTACTGATCCCCCCCCGATCCATCCTGACCAGATTCCCTCATTCATCTTTTACTGATCCCCTCATTCATCCTGTACTGATCCCCCCCCATCCATCCTGTACTGATCCTCACATTCATCTTTTACTGATCATCCCATTCATCCTGTAGCAAAGCCACCCATTCATACTGCAGACCCTCCGATCCACACTGCATTGAACTCCCATTCATCCTGTACTAATTCCCCATCCATCCTGTAACGATACCCCTATTCAGCCTGTAGTGATCCCCCATCCATCCTGTAGTTAACCCCCCATTCATCCTGTACTGATGCCCCCCCGTCAATACCACACTGATTCACCCCATTCAACCCCACTGACATCCCCCGTGCTCTCCCCTCACAATTTTACCTATTCCAACCAACACGCACTAATTCCCCTGCCTCAATCCATCCATCCAGCACCTTGCCTTCACACCCCCCCCCCGCCACCTATCCATCCCGCACTGATTCACAGCGCCCCCCCCGACCCTACTGTGCTGGAAATGTAAGTGAAAATTGACTACGTTTGATAACAGAATGCAATCAAATGTGTTTTAAATCCCAATGTTATTATTTGTTTTAATCCATAAAGATGGATTCATTAAATTGTGAACACATGAAACATTAAACTGCAGTGCTCGATTGTCACGTTGACACGTTATTACAGAATTTATTTTAACGGCAAATCAATGCTCTTAATATAGAGTATCAGACTGTTATTTAATGAGCAACATTCACAACTATATGTTGGATTTGGTCAGGAGATATTTCAGTTGAAATTTTAATGTTAATTCTGAAGTGGGAATGATGGAAATAGCGTTTATCAATATATTTTTTTAAATCTGGTGCATACAAACTGGGTATCTTCATTGCTGTTCACAACACATTCATTTAATCTGAATGTCCGGTAATGTGGCCTTTTGACACCTTTAAACATATTACCATATTTGCTGCAGTTATGTCCTTTGGCCATTTCTTGTCAGTTAGTGTAATGTTTAACCTGTCAGATGGGTATAGTTGGTTTTAACAGCTATTATCATAAAATGCCTTTAGAAATTTCCTTGCAACCTGTATATTTTGTTGTGGATAAATTATGTGGGAAGCGAGAGTGTTTCTGTACCAATAGCAATAACGACTCATGCTATGGTCATGATAATTTTCCGTCCTTCACAGAAAACATGCTTGCATCAATCTGTAGTGTGCATGGTTAAGCATATGTGTTACCATGGTCCAGAAATTGACACAGGTTGATCATACGCTGAATAATCCAACCACATTTTTGTTGGGAAGTGGAAAGAAATAATAGAAATTGCATTAATTGCAATGTGTAAAAAGAGTTGAGATACTGTATTGTAACTTTGCTGCATGTCATTGTGGTATATATCATGTCTTGATTGGTGAATATGTTTAGTTTGTGACTTTATTTGAAGCAAAAATAATATGCGAATGCTCCATTGGGCATTCGGAGCATAATTCCGACTGGTAACTACGCACTTCGTTCGAGCACATTATCGCACTCGTCATGCAAGCCGTCTTAAATAGACCACCTAAACTGTCATTTGACCACCTAAAAAGCTGCCCAAGTTGCCCAGCTGGCAACAGGGAAAAAAAGTTAAGTGAGAGCCCTGACACTCCTTTCATCCTTTTCTGGTTCCTCCGCTCCACCCAAATAGCCTCACTATACGAACCGTCCCTCTGACTGTTGTACTACGTGGTCCGGTATCTGTTATACCTTTGTTATTATTCTGGAATAACCACAAATACATGTATCTAGGAGTTTGAAGCTGAGCATAAATCAAGGCTCTGTTTATTTCACGGCTATCTGGTACCAGAGTGCCCTGCCCACATACGTCATTCCCATATATACATGTTGCTACGCGGGCAAACAAAGTAGTCCTTGTGATATAACAAAGTAGTCCTTGCAATATCACAACATCCGCCTTGTCTTCCATAAAACAAACAATATGCTTAACAAACAAAACTCTACACGCAATTGCCTTTTATAAACACCAAAATTCTTCAATAGTAATGATTTTCAACAGTAACGTGCAGGTTTCTTACTAACACATCCTGAACGTGTCACGTATTCTCCATCAGCATTATGTGCCGGTTGTTCATCCTCTTTATATATGGTCTCAGTCCTATTGCTGTCTGGAGTGACGCAATGGGGACCAAAACCTGGTTCCTCCAGTGGAGGAACATCTCTCAACTGCACTTGATTCTGTCTTAATCTATTTCCATTTGCCGTTTCAATTATGTAAGATCTTGATTGGGGTTCGTCACAGATCGTTCTCACTTCTGCTGGTATCCAGACACGAGTTGCTTGATCCAGAACCCGGACCTTCTGTCCAATGTGTAATGGTTTTCTAGTCTTGTCTCTTGACCGAATTGTCAAAATGCGCCTTCATTCGCTGCTTGCGCTCTTCAAGTCGCTCAAAGTTCCTCTGCCCTTGGTATGTCTTGTTCATGTTAAGGTTAGTGGGTAGAGGTGTCCGAATCTGTCTTCCAAACATCATCTCTGCTGGTGATGGTAACTTGGAATTAATCGTGGTAGTACGCAAGTTGAGTAAAGCTGCTGCTACACTCTGTTCTATTGTCAAGGACTTCTTGATGACGGATTTCACCGTTCGTACCATTCTCTCAACATGTTCATTTGACTGAGGGTACCAAGGTGAGGACGTCGTATGGGTGATTCCCCATTGCTTGCACATGAACTTGAACGGTTCTCCAACAAATTGTGGTCCGCTGTTGGAGATGATTTCCGTCGGTGCTCCTAGGAGGCCAAGAGCTTCAGCAGCGGCGGCGCGGCGCTGGATTCACCGTGGAGCGGGCAATGCCTTCCTGCACCGCCGTTTGGAGCTCCGGAGCGTTGGGCCCGCTGCTCCAACCGAGGATCTGTGGCTCACGGAGCTCCCAACGCAGGCGAAGCTGACTAAAACATCGCGGAGTCCCTGGGGCCCTTTGCCGAGGGCTGCCAGCGTGAATCTCCGCCCGGGACGTCAGGAGCAGTGGACTCTGGTAGGAGGCGGCCGATTTGCAGGCCCAAGCCGCTGAGGTTGGCCTCCCGTCCCAACATCGGAGTTCCAACATCCCGGCGAGTGGGCCTGAGCGGCGGGCTGCCTGTAGCGGTGACTGCGGAGGGCTCCGGAGGCCCCAACCACGGGTGAACATCGAGGAAGATGACCGAGTTTGGTGCCTTCCCTCACAGTGGGAAACGTTTGATTCTGCTGTGTAGAAGCTCTCGCTGTAAACCTTCATAGGGCGTTGACGTGATTATCAACTCAATGATTCTTTAATTGAGCTCGGGATCAGTGAAGTTACATTGGAGACTCTTTTTTCGACACCGGGTCACAAATTGATCGAGCAATTCTTCCGGTTTCTGATGATACCGCATCAACTCCAACCTGTGGACTCTGAAATTTACCTTTGTCCTCAGCTGGCACTCAAAGAATGTCCATATCTCCTCTGGCTTGTTTTGATTCTCTTCGCTCAGACCCGACGCATTCAAACGACGGAGTCCTTCTACTCCTAAAGCAAGTTTTATCTTTGTTGCCTGGTTGGACACCGATGTAATTTCTAAGTCTTGCAGGCACAATTCCATCCTCTGCATGAACACGGAGAACTCATTGGCAATGTCCAGCACTTGCCAGTTCATTTCAGGTAGCCGAGTCATGTTACTTGCCATATAGGGCGTAAACACGGTAACTTGAAATATTAAATTTGGATTCAAAACAAAGGTATCACAGGGTTACACACCTCTGCAGCTTTTTGCAGTTACACACACGGCTTGCGCAATCTTAGGGGGGGTCCTTTATGTTTCTCTGGTAAACGATCATTCCTGCAGTACATTTTATCGTTGAAATTCAAAACATCATTAAATTTGAGATTTCCAAGGTACCTTGTTTGTCTTCCTTGGTAACAGTCGTTTTCAGTACAGCTTATCTCAAACAGCCTTCTACTTATCTTGAGACCGTTTTCCATACAGAGCTTTTTAACAGCCTCTGCAGCTTTTGCTGTTTACAATATTGCTTCTGCAGCTTTTAACTTTAAAGCTCTTAGGTTTCTAAGAAAATACAGCCTTTCGGCTTGCTTCGTCTCCGTGAGCGTTCGTTCTCTCCGGTCGCCATGCCCCCGTGTGTGGCCTGTCTCTCCGGTCACCGCGCCTTCATGTGCGTCTGCTCGCTCCCCCTTCCAAACTCGGGCCTGCACAGGGCTGGGGAGCGATGTGGCATTCACTCACCACCCTCAGCTGCTTGCAGTGTTCCGTCAGTAGCTCGACGTCCAACCAGGTACTTACATGTGTAGTGGGCCCGTTTTTTTTTTCTGTTTCTTTCTAGGGCTAAATCACACAAACCGCTGCCACCATGTTGTACTCCATGGTCCGGTATCTGTTATACCTTTGTTATGACTCTGGAATAACCACAAGTAAACGTATCTAGTGGTTTGAAGTCGAGCATAAATCAAGCCTCTGTTTATTTCATGGCCATCTGCAACCAGAGTGTTCTGCCCACATATGTCATTCCCATATATACATGTTGCTATGCGGGCAAACCAAGAGTCCTTGTGATATAGCAAAGTAGTCCTTGCAATATCACAACACTGACCACTGCCATGACATCCTCCTTAATCCTCCTTAATCAATAACGCAACACCCTCTCCTCTTTTACCCCCATCTTTCTCTCTCCTGAAGCACCTATACCCTGGAACATTGAGTTGTCAGTCCTGCACCTCTCTTAACCAGCTTTCCGTAATGGCTACAACGCCCCAGTCGCACATACCTATCCATGCCCTAAGTTCAGGCCTCTTGCATTAAAATATGTGCAACTTAAACCAACATTCCTTCCACGTTCCCTACCTCTCTCCTGCCTATTTTGCTCTCTAAACTTTTTCTCATCACCCTCCATATCAACTTCTAACCTCTCATCTGCTCAACTTCTGACCTCTTAACTATTTAATGAGCATTTGAAATACCACAGCAGAGAAGGCTTCGGACCAAGTGCTGCCAAATGAGATTAGCTAGGATTTTGGTACTGCTCTTTAAGGACCATTTTCGACACAATACGAGATCTGCCTCGCATCAAATATTACAAGCTGCAAATTAAACCCGTTACTTGGATCTGGAATGGTAGAAATGGTAGAATGGTAAATTTAAAAAAAAGAAAAAAAACGTAAGAAATACAAGGTCAGACAGTAAAGCATAGACTTAAAATTTTAGGTCAATAACATAATCAAAAAATATCTTTCCTCTTCCTTTATAAAATGTTCTCATTTTTGGGCAGTCTGGGCGTTGCCGACAAAGAATGTATTGTCCTTTTCAATTGCCATGAGATGACAATGGCGAGCCACATTTACTGAAATGGCTTCCAACAGAAGGAAAGAATACACAAATGCAAAATCATGTTGTGCAGCAACACTTGGTGGTCAGAACCTGCAATTGCAGAACGATGCAGTCTCAAGTACATTTTATCTTTTTGAGCTGTGCAGAACTATGAAAAATATTATTATTTCCTCGTTTATTCAATGCTAAATGCCTTGCTGTGTAATCCACAGTATTTGAGGATTTTTGGAATCTTGCAGTATTGTCTGACGACACCATATAACAATTACAGCACGGAAACAAGCCATCTCGGCCCTTCTAGTCCGTGCCGGACACCATCCATCCACCCCATATTCTTTGGCATTTAAGACTATATCAAACAGTAATTTAAAAAAACCTAAAAAATAATGTTATATAAGCATGTATCAAGGTGGGGAAACTAGATATAAATAATATTGCAACAACTGTAACGTGCTTGAAAGCGTAATTAACTAACCTGGAGCCAATAGGCAAATTAATGGAATAAAATTTGAATTGTTTGATTTGAAAAAAAGAAAAGTGCTGATGCGGACACGAGATCACCAACATTTCACGTTTAAACTTACACTTCAATATTGAAGTTGCAACAAATAAATCGCCGCAAAATATGAAAAAGACAAAATCTTGCTCTGACCTGTTGTAGGTTTGTGCCCATAAATTCCATTGAAGAAGGCAGGCATTCGAATACTCCCACCAATATCAGAACCCACTCCCATTACTGACCCAGCTGCAGCAATAATGCACCCCTCACCACCTGTAGAAAACAAAATATTTTTCCCCCATTTATTTTTTTAATTTTTCAATTGAGGAACATCACCAATTCAAATGAAGAAATTGTTATTCCATGGGACAAAGACAAAAGACTAAGAAATTATGCTATTCAAGACAAGACAGAAGACAAGGAAAACAAAACAGAGGGTTTTACACTGTCACTTGAGATGTGATAGGGATCAGGAGACAGGAATATCTCATTCTGAAGAAAAACAGTCGTTTATTCAATTCCATACAATGCTTGATTATATTTACGACAACCTGTCCTAGTTTTTGTGTATGTGAGTTCTGGGTGAGAAACTTTACGGTTGGGAACACTTTTCAATTCATCTAAAGTTCACATTAAAACACCTAGTTATGTCTGACATGGCACACTCTTCCAGTTTCAGATTTCAAACTCATCAGCTGCGGATGCAAGGAGAAATCACTACCCGAAAGAGAATTTCCTTGTGTTGATATATAATTTGAGCATTTCAAACATGATAATTTGGTTTAGTATATAGAGTTCCTGTATAGAATTTTTACGAGTAAGCCAAAAGTAATGTCATGATAATTTGGTTGTTAATATAACAAAATCAAAGTGTTTTCAGCATTTTGACCACTGATTACCTAAACTTTTAAATGTTTTCAATGACTGTCACATCTTCGCCTCAGATGTGGAATAATAATACTACTGACACAATATTTATAGGTCTACCTTGGTCTCCGTGTTTATTATCTCACCCTGCCACGGCCTCCTGCCTAGGCTTACACAGTGCACATGGGATCTGACCTCCAAGTCAGCTGATACAAAGGTCAAGGTATTTGCACATCATCATCATGACTCATCGTCATGACATCCCTCCTTTACCAGAATTAGACTTTAAATTAATATGTGTTCTTTCTAATATACTTTAATTAAATTCTTACAAAACATATTTGTGTTTTCATTTATGTTCCAATAACAGATGCATTATAACTACAAAACAAATTCAACTTTTTACACCCTTGTCAGTAGCTCTTGGTGGATTTTGGGCTACCTCGTTTTGTGTGTCCCTGGACTTGTACTTTTTAAACGCTCGATACATTTCTCTTGTAGATAACACTTTCTGGAGACTTGACTGTCAACATGCTGCCGCTCCTCGATACAACATTGTGTGGCTGGCAATGGTAAGGAATGTCTATCTTACCACCATCATCTTGCCTCACAAGCTCATCATCCCCAGGAATTATTTCAGTGCCTGGCTCCTCGTTTCAATTCGGCATACCATTTTGCCGCACCTTTCTTTTTGGCATCACAGTCTCTCAGCTCCTGGTCTTCCATGGTCCCTCACACTTCTGGTATTTTAGTACCCATTTTCCTTCCAAACAAAGCTTCTGCTGGACGTTGAGTGAGAGATCACCGGATATACAGCTACGTATGCTAACAGTGCCGCCTTCCAGTTTTCCCTTCGGCATGGGCGATTTGTATCCTCTTCTCTAGGGACTGGTTTTGTCTCTCTACTTCTCCGTTAGCTTGTGGCCATTTCAGAGTCACCTTGTGATGATGGATGCCTGTGATTCTCATGAATTCAGCAAATGTCTCAGAAACAAACTGTGGCCCATTGTTGGAGTACAATGTAACAGGGAACCCATGTCTGGCGAATATCTCTGCTAATGCCTGTACAGTCTTTTCAGCTGTAGTTTACTTAATCACTGCATACTCGTAGTACCTACTATAGTAGTCTACCACTAGCATATTTGATTCACCTGTTGGAAGTGGTCCAAGAAAGTCAACAGCTATGTCAACCCATGGTCCTGTTGGCAACTTTGTACTTCTAATTGGTTCTAGTGGGTTGCTCCTGCTTGTGATTTGGCATCTGTGACAGGTCTTGACAAATATTCCGGCATCTTTCTCACAACCTGTCACCACACTTTGCTCCGTAAATTCTGTTTAGTACTGACGAAGCCTAAATGTCCTTCATGAGCTAATGACACGATCCTTGGTCGTAGTGCCTGCGGGATCACCAATCTGCTACCTCTCAGCACGCACTGACAAATTACACAAAATTCTTGCAAATATCTTGACCCTGGTATCAGCTGACTTTGAGGTCAGATTGCATGTGCACTGTGTAGCCAAGGCAGGTGGCCATGGCTGGGTGAGATAATAAACACAGAGACCAAGGAATGTAACCTGTAAATACTGTGTCAGTATTATTATTCTTCCACATCTGAGGCGAAGATGTGACAATGATCAGTCAGTCTAGATCTGGTTTGAAGTTTGGTTCCAGAAGTTAAGTGTTAGCATCTCGCCTTTATGTTATCAACACATCACCAAATATACATTTCACATGAAATTTAATTGCATTTTGTGTTATTGGTAACTTTTTGTGTTTTTACAATTGGTGAAAAATGTTACCATCAATGAGGACTAAATGGATGCTAGGACATATACGTAATTGAGAAAAGTTTGAAAACTTTCCGTCTAACTCACATCACCAAGTACACAGTTGCTATAACAACAAAATACAATGGTGTTTCTCTGCTTTTAATACTTACCAGAGCTTCCACCCACAATGCGATCCACATTATATGGATTTCTGGTTGTCCCATATAAATTGTTACTAGATTCATACCACATGCACAGTTCACTGCAGTTTGTAACACCTAAAGGGATAGCACCAGCTTTTCGAAGATTAATGACAACTGCAGCATCGGTAAGGGAAATTACATTCTTACGGCTTACAAGACCGGAGGAATTAGGTGAACCTGGAAAAAGGCACAGATTTTTTTAAATACAGACTAAACAGTTGATAATACAATTAAAGTTTTCTCATAAATGCAAATATCACATAAAACAGTAAATTTGGTTATATATTTTAAAGCACAAGACTAGATTCAAATGAATTACTACTTTGAAAAGTACAGTTCAAACAGCTAAAGTATTTATTCAAATATTATAAAAGTTGATTTATTTTATAAGTGAATTTATTTAGATGAATATTAATAGGCATCTTTCACACTTTTGAACCCAGTGAAAATTAAAGATTATTTTTTCTCTTTAAGCAAATTAATAAAGTTATGTCAGATGGGTACCTGCTCTGCATAGGAGCATCAATATTTACTTAATGTACAGTAAACCCTCATTTTAACAGACCTCTTTATAACAGATTTTGGTTACAGGGGTGTGACCAACCGCCAACTGTCCATGCCATCACTGGGTCACACTGCCTCTCCTTCCGCTCAAAGTACTGGCTGCCCACACCGCCGGCTCGCGCCACTTCCCCAACTGTTATAGCGCCCTTTGCCGTGTCAACCCCGTCTCGTGCCGCTCCCCCCTTCCGCTTGCAGTGCCGGCTGCCTGCATGCCATCCCTGGCTCCTGCTACCTCCCCTGCCGCTTGCAGCACCGGCTGCCCCAATGTCGCCCCCGACTTGTGCCGCTTCCATGCCAGATCTATTGTTGCCACCTCCAGCACAAACAGCTTCCTTGCCCGCTTCCAAGCTGCTCCCACCACCGACCCATACCTGCACTCCGGCTACCCGCAAGCCGCGACCTGACTCTGCCGATGCTCACCTCTCCTCCAGCCACCAGGGCTGTCAACTCACTGAGATTCCATGATCTGTTCCGGACCGAGAGTCTGAAGAAGGGTCTCGACCCAAAACATCACCTATCCATGTTCTCCAGATGCCGCCTGATCTGTTGAGTTCCTCCAGCACTGTGTACTTTTGTGTGTTAACCAGCAACTGCAGTTGGTCTTTTTCACTACTTGCACAATGATAATACCGTACTCAGTTATAGCGGACAATTGGCAGTAATGGGTCTCCTGGAAGCTATTTGCCTTCCACAAGAAATTACTATTCTTAAATGCAAGGCATACACAAAGGACGACACTCAAGCAGTACGGGAAATGAATGGCTGATCAGGTCGCTCAGGGGACTGCCTCATTAACGTGTCCAAAACAGTAGAATGTCACCTCCCCCAAAATTATTCTGACTCTCCACTCGGTGGAGCGGGATTACAGGATAGTTGGTCTCTTTGGGAATTTCCTCTTGATCATGTATAATTTTAACCTTTTTAGTTTATAGTAGACACGTTGGATCCCTGTCAAACAGGAGGCTTGGTCCCCCAACGCAATATTCCACCACTCACCCATAGCCCACAACTGCACAGGTGCAGCTCATTTACCCTCATCCCTGGCACTCTCTCACCCTCCTCTTCACCCTCCCTCTTCTTTCCCCTTCCCCAATCCCTCCCTCACCACTCTCTCCCTCTCCTTTCCCCTACCTCACTCCCTCCCTCCATAACTCCTCTGCCCTTCCTACTCAACTCCTCGTCTATCCCCTCTCCTCCCCCACTTTCCCCCCCAGAATCTCGAGATTGCCACTTGCTCCTCTCCCTTCTATGGTGCCCCGGAGGAGCACCAGACGTCATTGCGGATCCTCGGCTCGGCCCGAAAGCACCAGCAGCTACGGCCGCACCGGCGTGTGGCCGGGGTGGGGGGGGCGTGGAGAGCTCGGAGAAAAGACGGGGGAAGAGCCATGGGGGAAAGGGGGGGTATCATCGGGGAGGGGGCCCAAAGGGAAAAACCGGAAGAGCACAAGACCATGGTTTTAGTTATGTATTGATTGTGTTTTAATGTTTAAGTATTGTTGCAAACGAATGGTAAAAGCCCCAGCTTACATCAGATCCCTTCAGTTCTAGCTACCACTCTCTGACCACAACAGCATTTCCTATATTTAGAGAAAAAAATATTTATTCAGGCTTTGCTATCATAGGTATAGGAGGCTGTCTCTAAAATATGGAGACCATTAAAGATAACTAATGATGTGTGCTTGTGGTGCCTTTACTTAAGATTTTTATTTCGGCGATTCATTCTCTCTAGTCATGATCACGGGGGGGGGGGGGGGGGGGGGGGGGAGGATTGTACAGGCTTCCATAAAATTGATGGGGTTAGTTTGTTAAAAAAGACCGGTAACTGCTTGAGAACAGGTCTGCTAAACACAGTGACAGAGCAGTTTGTGAGCTCAAGGTAGTAACAAAAACCGAGACAGATCTTCATGGTGCGAGGGTGTTTGGTACATCCCAATCACCCTATATGAATACGGAAGCTGGTTTTACAGCAGTGTGAAAGTTCTGTGTGAATGTCCAGTGTCTTTTGTCTGTTAGTTATATTCAGTCAAATGTCTGTTATTTATATTCAGTTTTTAGTCTTTTAGTTGCAACTCCAGTTACTTTGTTTCATTCTGAAGAAGGGTCTCGACCCGAAACGTCGCCTATCTCCTTCGCTCCTTAGATGCTGCTGCACCCGCTGAGTTTCTCCAGCTTTTTGTGTAACCCACTTTGTTTCATTAGTTGTGATAAGTTCCGTTTTTAGTTAAGGTCTGCAAATAATTTAATGCTTTGCTCTGTTGCTTTATAACCATTATGCCTGAATAAAAAGTTTGAAATGCTACTCCTGGTCTTGGCAAATCATTGAAAATTCAGTGATCTTACAGTACTCCAAATGTCTTGCCCAGCAGTTACATGATATCCCACCCCCTTTAATGAACTTCAGTTAAGTCTGCCCTCAGCTTCCTCTGTTCCAAAATAAAATCCTATTTTTTCTAATCTTTTCTCAAGTCTAGAACTATTCCCTGTTGGCAACATCCTAATGAATTTCCCCTTAATCTTCTCCAGGGTGATTACATTCTTTTTATAATATAAGCTGTGACCTAACTAGTGTTGAGCATAGTTCCAGACAGTTGGATTTGATCATTACTTTGTTATTTACAAAATGGGCAGCATCTAAACTGTTCAGATCACAGTGTGCAAGATAAAATGAACATGATGGGTTTTTCTACCTAAACAAAAATGTGTCCAATTAATAACAAAAATACCGGTGAATACTTAAATGCACTGACATACCCTCTAATGCAAATGCTTCTTTGACTGTAAAAGGAACACCAAGGTAAGGAACACTCTCTTCGAGTAATTTTTCATCTTCATTTCCTTCAGCAAGTCTTTTATCCACCTGCAGGGCCTCTTTCAAAGCAGCTGAAAACCTAGACCAGCAATATGGTTTGAGGAAAAAACATGAAGGATATAAAATGTCAATGCGATAGCTTCATGATATGCAAGTCAGAATCTTAACCTTATGAAACCATGAGGAAATCATAGTTTTAGTTTAGTTTAGAAATATAGCATGCAAGCAGAATCTTTGGCCCATCACATCCACGCCAACCATCAAACACCCATTCACGTCAATTCTGTTATTACACTTTCTTATCCGTTCCTTGCACTTTAGGGAAAATTTTACAGAGCCCAATTATTGTACAAACCTGCGCATCTTTGGGGTGTGGTACTCGGGGTCTGAGAAGGGTTTCAGCCAGAAACGTTGCCTATTTCCTTTGCTCCACAGATGCTGCCGCATCCATCCGCTGAGTCTCTCCAGCATTTTTGTCCACCTTTGATTTTCCAGCATCTGCAGTTCCTTCTTGTACATAGGGAGAATGTGCAAGGTTCATACTGACCAAGATCTGGATTGAACCCAGAACTCTTAATCAGGAGCACTAGTTGCTATGCCAACAAGCCACCCTCTTCCCTCCAGATTGTTGGATTATTGGTTCAGAAATGTAAACACTGTGCTACCATTCCCCACATAACAATAGTTATCCTTAACACGTTGCATTGATCACTTTCTTACCTCTCTGCGACAAGAGCATTGACTATGGGATTGACATCTTTGATTCTGCTGATATATGCTTGTATTACATCCACACACTTCACCTAAAAAAAACATGAGATTGTTTTACAAAGTTTAACTAAATGTAGTGGAAAGCATTGACATTTAATCACATGATCATACAAAGAAGTATCACAATTTACTCAGAGGGTCAGGCAGCATCTCTGGAGAACAGGAATAGGTGCAGTTTCGGTTCGAAACCCTTCTTTGTCTAAAACATCACCTGTTCAGGGCTTGAAATTAATGGTTGCCGGGATGCCAATGGCCACCTAAAGTCCCACCGTACAACCTAAAAGCCGTGTCATTTTGCCTGGCTTGGCAAGCACCCGGGACACCTATCGTTCAACTCTGAGAGGACCCCCCTCTCTATCTCTCTCCGTCTCCGCCCGCCGCCGGGACAATAAAACTCTCTTGACTTGGACTTAAGCAAAAAAGGGTTCTTGGGGGAAAAAAAGAGGAACTTGCTTCTTGGTCTCCTAGCCCTCCAAAAATATTCCAAATGGAATTTAAAGTGGAGGTGGTAGATTGTGGACTTTAGCAAAAAAGGGTTCTTGGGAAAAAAGAGCGACCTTAAATTTAGTTGCGTCTGGTTGGGTAACTAGGGTAGGGTGAAGACTATTCCATGCTTTAATTGTGTTCCTTCAGTTCCTCCGTCAGCCCAGATCCTCTGGCCACTACTATATCAGGAAGATTGTTGTGTCCTCCTTAGTGAAGACGGATCCAAAGTACCTGGTCAACTCATCTGCCATTTCCTTGTTCCCCATAATAAATTCACCTTTTTCGATCTTCAAGGGTCCAACTTTGGTCTTAACTATTTTTTCCTCTCACATACCTAAAGAAGCTTTTACTATCCTCCTTTATATTCTTGGCTAACTTACCTTCGTACCTCATCTTTTCTCCCCGTATTTTCTTTTTAGTTATCTTCTGTTGCTCTTTAAACATTACCCAATCCTCTTCCTTTCCGCTCATCTTTGCTACGTTGTACTTCTCTTTTATTTCTATACTGTCCCTGCAACTTGACAGCCACGATCGCCCCTTACTCCCCTTGGAATCTTTCTTCCTCCTAGGAATGAACTGATCCCTGCACCTTCTGTATTATTCATAGAAATACCTGCCATTGTTGTTCCACTGTCATCCCTGCTAGAGTATCTTTCCTGTCAACTTTGGCCGGCTCCTCCCTCATGGCCCCATAGTCCCCTTTATTCAACTGTAACACTGACACCTTCGATCTACCCTTCTCCCTCACCAATTGTAGATTAAATATGGCCATATTATGGTCACTACCTCCTAATGGCTCATTAACCTCATGTTCCTTTATCAAATCTGGTTGTGTGTGTAGGAAGGAACTGCAGATGCTGGTTTAAACCGAAGATAGACACAAAAAGCTGGAGTAACTCAACAGTCAGACAGAATCTCTGGACAAAAGGAAAATATTACCTTTTGGGTTGGGTCTGAAAAAGGTTCCTGCACACCTTTGGAATGTGGAAGGAAACAAGAGCACCCGGAGAAAACCCATGCGATCAAAGGGAAAAGGAGCAAACTCTATACAGACAGCACCCATATTCAGGATCAATTCCGGGTCTCTGGCACCATTAGGCAGCAACTTTATGACCAATGTACTGCCCCATAACCTTGAACTGAATTAAAACACACAGTAACTGTAAACAGGGACCTAGCGTGACTTAGAGATTTAAGACCGAAAATGAATCGTTTATTTCTTTTAGTAACCAAAGTTATCAACGTATAATTTTTTTGTGTGTTGGAAAACAAAATATAGTTGCACAGCTGGTAGACTTGCTGCCTCACATACCAGAGATCCGTGTTCGATCCTGTCCTCGGGCACTGTCTGTGTTGAATTTGCACATTCTCCCTGCAAGCGTGTGGGTTTCCTCCCACATCCCAAAGACGCATTGGCTTTGTAGGTCAACTTGTCTCTGTAAAATTGCCCCTAATGTGTAGGGAGTGGGTGAGAAAAGTGGGATAACAGAACTTGTCCGAATGGGTAGTAGACAAAAAAGCTGGAGAAAATCAGCGAGTGAGGTGGCATCAATGCAGCGAAGGAATAGGCGGCATTTCGGAATGATACCGTTCTTCAGACTGATGTCGCCGGGGGGGGGGGGGGGGGGGAAGAAAGGACGAGGCGGAGACAGAGGCTGTGGGAGAGCTGGTAATTGGAGGGGAAGGAGGGATAAAGCAAAGACTACCTGAAATTGGAGAAGCCAATGTTCATATCGCTGGGGTGTAAACTACCCAAGCGAAATATGAAGGTCGACAAAAATGCTGGAGAAACTCAGCGGGTGAGGCAGCATGTATGGAGCGAAGGAAATAGGCGACGTTTCGGGTGGACACCCTTCTTCAGTCTGACATCAGTCACCCATTTCCTTCGCTCCATAGATGCTGCCTCACCCGCTGAGTTTCTCCAGCATTTTTGTCTACCTTTGATTTTCCAGCAACTGCAGTTCCTTCTTAAACAAGCGAAATATGAGGTGCTGTTCCTCCAATTTGCGTTGGGCCTCACTCTGGCCATGGAGGAGGCCCAGGACAGAAAGGTCGGATTCAGAATGGGAGGGGGAGTTGAAGTGCTGAGTCACCGGGAGATCAGGTTGGTTATTGTGAACTGAGTGGAGGCGTTGTGCGAAGCGATTGCCAAGCCCGCGCTTGGTCTGGTTCTAGTTGATTACTGCGCAAACACTTCATCAGTGGTTATCCGAGCAGGTCAGAGTAGAGTAGTGATTAAATTTTGAAGTGGGCCTTTTTGACCAAGTTGAGGAGATCTAGTTGCCCAATACCCTTTTTTAATTACTTAACATCAGGAGCAGCACGTGTGTTGGGTGGTAGCCTATTCCATTCCCTTATCGTCCTTGGGTAAAGGGAATATTGGTAGCAAAGTTTATTGAGATTTAGCGATTTGATGATGTAGGGACCGTTATTTTGTCTTGTTTCATGGCAGTTGATGCTCTGGGGTGATGGGAGATTTGATGGCATGAATTTGTCAATCTCCTTGTAAAGTGCAATAAGTCTTAGCCTGATTCTGCGGAGCTCTAGGCTCCCATCTAGGGTATCCCATCTGAGAGAAGTCAGCATATTATTCACGCTTGATTTGCGCTTGTAGTCATTACTTACAAAGCAAGCTGCTCGGCGTTGTACTTTCTCCAGGGTGATCTAGTTGTTGTTGTTGTTGTTGAAAGGATCCCATACGGCTCCACAATACTCCAATTTGGGCCTGACCAAGGACTTGGAGGCATTCTCTTTGACGGATGTACTACATGCGTGAAAAGTTATTTTGAGTAAACTGGGTGTTCAATTTGCATTGTTGGACATTTGACTAATATGTGTCGCCCAACTTAAATCTTTGCTTAATTCGATTCCTAGATATGGGTGATGGTCGACAGCAAGCAATGTATGGCTACTCATGTTGTATTCTGATAAAAGTGGTTGAATCTTGTGTGAGACATGCATGGTATGACATTTGGTTATATTGAATGACATCTGCCTGGTTTTTCCCTACTCACAGAGAGCATCTAGACAAGCCATCTTCTAGTGTTTTAATCTCTCTATACATTATGGCATCTTCTGCGAAGAGTTGAACTCTGGACGAAATAGCATTTGGAATATCATTGATATACAGTAGTAAGAGCAATGGACCCATGACAGTCTCCTGTAGTATACCTGATGTCGCAGAAGTTTCAATAGACGTCTCTCCCTCCAAGAGAACTCGCTGGTATCTCCTTGTTCCACCAACATGTCTCCTGCCCAACCAGAGGTAACAATATTTTGGACCTAGTATATACCAATATTACTGAAGCATACAAAGCCCTCCCCCTCCCCCATCTGGGACAGTCTGACCACCTCTCTCTGTTCCTGCTCCCCAAATACATACCTCTGATCAGACGTGTGAAACCTACCGTGAGGACAGTGAAGGTCTGGCCTGAGGGGGCTGTCTCTGTTTTACAGGAACAGTTTCAGCAAACAGACTGGAGTGTGTTTGCCACCCAGACCACCTTTAACTCCCATGTGGACATAAACTCATACACCTCAACCGTTCTGGACTATATAAAATTCTGCACTGATAACGTCACTACCCATAAAGAGATAAAGACCTTCCCTAACCAGAAGCCGTGGATGAGCAGGGAGGTCAGACTCCTGCTGAAGGCTCGAGACGCCGCTTTTAAATCTGGCGACGCTGAGGGATACAGCTCATCCAGGGCCAATCTGAAAAAGGGAATTAGGAATGCTAAACTCAATCACAAACAGCGGATTGAGGAGCATTTCTGAAACAACTCTGACCCCAGGCGCATGTGGCAAGGAATCAAATCCATTGCCGACTACCATAAAATCAACACCCCCCCACCAGACAACGCCTCCCTTCCTAATGAGCTAAACCATTTCTATGCTCGCTTTGACCGGGACAACAAAACTCCGGCCATCAAAGTTGCTCCACCCCCGAATGAACAACCCCTCAGTCTCTCCATCTCTGCTGTACAAGACGCACTGAGCAAGGTGAATGAGCACAAAGCTGCCGGCCCCGATGGCATCCCCGGGCGGGTGCTCAGGGCATGTGCTGGACAACTATCCCTGGTCCTCACTGACATTTTCAATCTGTCACTGGCCCAGGGTGTCGTCCCCACTTGCCTCAAGACATCTACCATTGTGCCAGTGCCCAAACAATCAGCGACAGGGAATCTCAATGACTACCGGCCAGTGGCACTCACCCCTGTCATCGCCAAGTGCTTTGAGCGGCTGATCTTGGCTCACCTCAAAGCCAGCCTCCCCCCCACACTAGACCCCCACCAATTTGCCTACCGGACAAACAGGTCTACAGAGGACGCCATATCGGCGGCCCTACACTCTGCCCTGACCCACCTGGACAGCAACAACACCTACATCAGGCTGCTGTTTATTGACTTCAGCTCCGCCTTTAACACTTGTCATACCCGCTAGCTTGATCACCAAACTCAGCGGTCTTGGCATCTCCACCTCCCTCTGCAATTGGACACTGGATTTCCTCACTAACAGACCACAGTCTGTTAGGGTCAACAACCTCACCTCCTCCACTATAACACTGAACACCGGCGTGCCACAGGGCTGTGTGCTCAGCTCTCTCCTCTACTCCCTCTTCACCCATGACTGCATCCCTAAGTATGGCTCCAACGCCATCATAAAATTTGCCGACGACACCACGGTGGTAGGACTGATCAGTGACAACGACGAATCAGCCTACAGGGAGGAGGTCCAGCACCTGACTACCTGGTGTGCCAACAATAACCTCGTCCTCAACTCCCAGAAGATGAAGGAAATCATTGTTGACTTTAGGAAGAACAGAGGGGGCAGACACACCCCCATCCATATAAACAGGACTGAGGTGGAGCGGGTCTCCAACTACAAATTCCTCGGGGTACACATCTCGGAGGATCTGTCCAGGTCCCTCAACACCTCAAAGCTGATCAAAAAGGCACAGCAGCGCCTTTACTTTCTGAGGAGGCTCAAAAAAGCCCACCTGTCCCCCCAGATCCCGACGAACTTTTACCGCTGTATCATCGAAAGCATCCTGACCACCTGCTTTACAGTATGGCAGACAGGAAGGCACTACAACGGGTGGTGAAAACCGCCCAGTACATCATCGGTGCCCCGCTCCCTGCCATGGATGCCCTCCACCGTAAACGGTGTCTGAAGCGGGCTGGGAAGATCATCAAGGACCCTTCACACCCTAACCATGGACTGTTTGCCCTCCTACCATCAGGGAGGCGGTACAGGAGCCTCAGGTCCCGCACTAGTAGGATGAGGAACAGCTGCTACAATAACACCATCACACTGCTGAACTCGGAGTCCCGCCGATAGATTTCTCCAGTCTCTCCGTCCACATTGTCTGCACCCTGTATTTATTTTTCCATATTGCTCTCTCTGCACTCTGTATTTATTTTTCCATATTGCTATCACTACGAACGACGCTAAACTGCATTTCGTTGTACCTATACTTGTATTTGTGCAATGACATTAAAGTTGAATTGAATTGAATTGTCAAAAAGATGTCAATCCATTTTAAGAGGTTGTCGTCTATTCCTACATGGTTGAGCTTGCACAGGAGCCACTTATGGGGAACCTTATCAAAAGCCTTACTAAAGTCTAATATAATCAGGTCAGTCCGACCCTTGTTATCGAGTGACCTGGCTAGATCGACCCTGTCTAAAGCCATGTTGGTGGTTTGTTAGTACCTTGTGGAAGTCAATATGGTCCATAATATGTTGGTGGATGATGCGTTCGAGAATCTTGCATGGTATGGAGGTCAGTGAAACTGGACGATAATTTGCAGGATTTATCCTATCTCCTTTTTTATAGATGGGGCCAATGTTAGCATTCAGCCAATTTTCTGGGCGTTCTCCACAAACCACAGACTTCTGAAAAATCTTTTGGAAGACTGGAGCTAAGCTTGCTGAACAATTCTTTAAAACTGGCTGGTATCTGGTCTGGCCCTGATGCCTTCTTTAGTTTTATTTCTTCCAATAATTTCTGTACCCTGTTCATTGGTATCTTAAGATCTGCAATTTTGAGAGTTTGTTCTGAGTTCAATGACGGGAATACATCTAGGTTTTCTTCAGTAAAAAATGAACAAAACTGCTGGTTTAACACTTCGGCCTTGTCTGCGGCCAAAGATACGGTCCGCTGCGTTGATGTAAGGCTTGAGATTCCAAATGCTTCCTGGCTCATTTTCTTGATGTCATTCCAGAAAGGCTTCTGATTTGAAAATGTCTTCTGATTTTAAACTTTCCCCTATCACATCATGGATGTATTCTTGATGCGCTTTCCTGATTTGTCTGTCAATTGAACGCCAACATTTCTTAAAATCTGTCCATGTGGAAGTTGACCCAGATTTTCTTGCTCTGTTATAAAGCCTTTGTTTTTTTCTAATTGCATGCCTAATTGATGAATTTACCCATGGTAAATTATATCTGGTGGAAAACATTTTTGACGAAATAAAACGGTCCCTGGCCCCCGACAAGAACTTATTTAAAATCTAACCACAGCGTGTTTGTGTCTGCTGCTGCCACCTGTTAATTTCTCATTTAATTCTGATATAAGTTCATCTAGGGAAGAGAAATCTGCCTTTTTGTAGATGAAAATCTTCCTTCTCGGTGGTCTAACTGCTTTGGCTGTCATCTTGGCTTGGACAATAACAGCATCATGGTCGCGAATGCCTGATGTCACATCACAACTTTCTACAAAGGAGGGATGGCTGACAAAACACAAGTCAAGTATATTTCTCACTGAGGTTAATCATACGCTGAATAATCCAACCACATTTTTGTTTGGAAGTGGAAAGAAATAATAGAAATTGCATTATTTGCAACATGTAAAAAGAGTTGAGATACTGTATTATAATTTTGCTGCAGGTCATTGTGTATCATGTCTTAATCGGTGAATATGTTTAGTTTGTGACTTTATTTGAAGCAGAAATAATATGTGAAAGCTTAATTGAGCATAATTCCGACTGGTAACTACGCACTTCCTCCGAGCACATTATCGCACGCGTCCTGCAAGCCATCTTAAATGACCACCTAAACTGTCATTTGGCAACCTAAAAAGCTGCCTAGGTTACCTGGCTGGAAACAGAGATAAAAAGTTAAGTGAGAGCCCTGCTGTTCCTTTCTTCACTGAGTTACTCCAGTTACAGGTCAGCAAGACAGTTTTGCATCATATAAACAAAGGGAACATGAATTGCTCAGCCGATAGCCTCAAAATACTCACCTGCAAAGGTAACGAGATTTCATATTTTATGAAGCGTTTGGTGGCATCATAGATGAATAGATAACTTCCAAAAACAGTCAATATTTCATTTCATGCCAATTTGCAGTTGGAACATTGTGGAAAATATATGAGAATTTAATTGACTCCCTCAGGAAATTTAGAACTCCTGTTCAACACACAAGTGGATACTAGCAGTACCAAATGCAGTAGAAAAATACAGAACACAGTGGTAGAATACGGAGCACCAAATATGAAGTGGAAATTTATATGGCTCAGCTCATTTAGGGCCGTATCTGAACTATCAGCAAGGAGTCATTTGTTTTTCAGTATACGACCTTCGGAAATATCCGACTACCGTTTGTTATGCTTGTGCCAATTTGTATGAAAGAACTGTTATCGCTTGATATTCTTGGCTAATGATTGGACAACTGAAGGGGGGTGCCAAATTGTAAATATTTATACGCTTGGGTTTTGTATTAAATATGGGGTGAAAATTGAAATAAACTTGTTGAATCAAGACCGGTGTATTCATCATAGTATATTTACTAAACCAGATCGAGGGTAAAATAATTTAGTCAGATCGGTCTTAAGAAGGGTTTCGGCCCGAAACGTTGCCTACCCCCTTCGCTCCATGGATGCTGCTGCACCCACTGAGTTTCTCCAGCATTTTTTGTACCCTCGATTTTCCAGCATCTGCAGTTCCTTCTTTAACACGACTGTAGGCTATACCTGTCCCGAGCCAAACCAACCAGCCTAGGCCGACCAGCGGAACTTGCAGCTCACACACGTTCCCTGAAGCCTCAACCTCACGTAGCTGCCGACCCGATACGGAGACCGCTGAGCTGACCAGACCACCAGTGCTGACCGAGTGCGGACCCACACACTGAGGATTCTGCCGATCTGACCCGACCGAATGCAGGCACCGATGCTAGGCAGATACAATCCTTGTATCCTCCAGGCCCAACCTCAATGGCGTGCTGGGAATGGTTAAAGCAGGAGGGGTCTGCTTTCTAATTTGCTTAACATGGTGCTTGGACATGGTGATCCTGGCAACCTCCTGCTACCCAGCAATGGAATATTTTAGTGAGTGAAGTGTCGTCCCAACGACCTAGCACTGCTGTCACACACATTATCAACAAGTCTGTAGACAGCTTTGTACCAAAGATGATGACAAGTGTAGAAGCAAGGAATACAGATGCTAGTTTACAAAAAAAAATTAGAATTGAGAATTTTAGGATAGACAGAGACAAATAAATAAATGATGGGTCTTTGTTCCAAACATAATGGGGAGCACTATAGGAACTGGTTAATCATATACTCTTAGACCAGCACACTGGAATATAGTAGGAACGCATGATTACAAACTGGTACAACATATTAATGATTATACAACTGAGCATCAAATGAGTCAACAAATAACATGGATTTGCAAGCTGGTTCAAAGACTATATATTCACGTTTTTTGAAATATTTCTCAACATCACAATCCCTTTTTGCGCTCAAAAGATAAATGTAAAAGATTCAAATGGGTTATTTAAAAAAATGGAAATTGTGATTTTCTGTAAATGCACTGTACTTTTACTGCCCAATATGTAAAATCATACATATATCTTATCATTCTCTCATCCTCTTAACCGACAGCTTGATGGTAGTTACAAAGTTGAAATTAAAGAACAGTTCAGTAGTGACTAAATATTTCACTCCCCACTGAAGCAGATAATACAATTGCTTCTCTGAATAGATCTGAAATACGTTTAACATAAAATGTAGCCTTTCAAGTCATTAGGTTGAGTAAACTATTCAAAAAGTCTCTAGTTGTGCCTACAATTGTAACTGACAATCCGTGTGACATTGTCACCACAAGTCATTTTCAAAGACTTCCATCAATGCCCCTGACATTTTTCATAGCATTGATAGGCTACATTATTGATGAAGAATCATTATCGGCTAGGGACAGGTGATAGCATACTATATTTTTAGATATCCATGCAAGCATTGGTATACCTATACTTACAATGGATATAGGTTATCCAGTAGAAAAACACAGATACTAGCCATCTGAGAAAAAGAAAAAATACTATAAATACTCAAAATCATCTAATATATTTGGAAAATAGACAAGTTAACACAGAAAAAATGTTCACTGTGGAAACTGATTTATCTGTTCTCTCCAGACCATTGATTAATCAACAAAAATATTCCAAGACCTTTGATCGTTTTGTTTTGTGAATAATGTATTGCCTGCGCATTCAGAAGTGATTATTCTATTAAAGAGCAGTAATAATTAGTACTCTTATGCCTCAGACAAAAGTTAATGGTTTTGAAATCCATTCCAGATTTCAGCACAAAACTCCAGTCTGCATATTAATGCAGTAAGCGAGTTCGGTATTCCGAAAAAAGCAAGGAATCATGGGATTTGTCAAAGGTCGAACGCTATAAATTAAAATCGAACAAAGCGCTGTAGATTCAGTGAATATATTATGTGTCCGATTTTATGTCTTTTTTCAGTGGGAGACCGGGCAGTGGGGTGGGGAACTACACAGGCCTGTGGTGGGGGGGGGGGGGGGGGGGGAGGAGAGAGTGAGAGAGACCGGGTGGGGGGGGGGGGGGGGAGCAGAGAGAGAGAGAGAGACAGAGAGAGAGAGAGAGAGAGAGAGAGAGAGAGACCCCGACCGGGTGGGGGGGGGGGGGGGGGGGAGGTAGAGAGAGAGACCCGCCCGGTTTCCTCTCCTCCTCTCCCCCCCCCCCCCCACTTCAAGTGTTCCATCCGCTTTCAGGGGGCGGTTGGAGATATTCAGACCAACAGGACATCAGCCCCCAGGCCCAGCACAGAGAATCACCAACCCCAGCTTATCTCCGCCTCTCCTGCCAGGCCAACCAACAACCCGGTCCGACAGAACCCACAGCCAGCGGCAACTCCAGCCCAATCCCACTCCAACTCCAGAGGACAAATGCCAGCTTGCACACGGTCTCAACTGCTAGCCCAAGTACAAGCCATACCTTGCACACCACCTGCTTTTGCCCCTACGGTATCCGCTGCCACCTCATCCACAATCACGAGGAGGAGCGAGGGCCCTGACCTCGCCTGAGCACCAGCTTGGGCTAAGCCTCCTCTAGCCCAGTGTTAGCCTTCAGCCCCGACCTGGAGTTAGAGCTGACCCGGACTCTGTCTTGGGGCTGGGCAAGAAAGGGGGAGGGGGTTGCTGCTGCCACCAGCACCACCATAACCAACAATACCCACAGCTCCAGCGGGCGCCCAGCCTTCCATGGCAGTAGCCCATCCGCAGACTCTCTCTCTGACCAGGACGACTATAGCAGCAGTGGCTCCGAGTCGCCCGTCTTCGAGAAGGCCCGGCGGCTGCCCATCTTCAGCAGGGGCTAACACGGCACAACAGGCAGAGCCGAGCTGGAGCCAGCGGCCGCAGGTCCGGGTCACGACCCATGACTCGTACTGTTGCTTCGCTAAGCCAACTGGCATACACGCGATGAACTGCAGGTAAGCACTGACCATTGTTTCCACCATAGCGGGCCCGTTAAAACCTGCCGAAATGGTTAATTTGTGCGCTGTAAATAATTATGGAAATCGGGATAAGCGTGAGAGACATTTATCCTCCTTCAGACTTCCAAAGATGAGGAAAAATGACAGTAGATAGAAGCGAGAGCTGAAGGGACAACAGCCAAAGTGCTTGGCGAACATTGGCCGTTTGCTCACTGCATTTCATCAACAGTAAGGCATTATTTGTGTTTTTCCTTGATTCCTTTGGCATCTAATAAGTTTCAGAAGTGATAAATCTGGCTGTAAAATTTTAGCTTCAGAAGCGTTTTCTTTTCGCATGTAAAACCCCACTTCAGAACCATGGGCGATTTTAAAATTGTGCAGCCAGATTTATCACTTCTGAGACTTTTTAGATACCATAGGAATCAAGGAAAAACACAAATAATGCCTTACTGTTGATGAAATAGTGAGAAAACGCGATAATTCCCAATATTTTCAATTTTGATATCTGCACGACCGCCAAGCACTTTAGCTGTTGTTGTACCTTCAGCTCTCGCTTCTCTTTACCTTTATTTCACTTCACGTTTGGAATTTTGGTTGGGTACACGTCTCTCACGGTTACCCAGACTTCCACAATTTTTTACAGCGCTTAAATTCACAATTTTGGCTTTTTTTTAAACAGGTAGGAAAGTATGCGTTTCATGTGTTAACAACATATACCGGAAGCTGCGATGTCCTCCAGATGGATTGAGCGGCTCCGTGCGTCAAGCCCTATGACCCGGTGCAACCCCCCTATATGGCAATGAGGGACGAGTCGTGAGGATTGATAGTAGACCCTGGGAATGTTCTATTTGGAACACAGGTTATATTTGTAAGGCTGTCTGATAAAGGTGTGTGAAATCATGGAATATAGAGACCTTTTAGCTCTTGCACACAAAGCAGTGTAGAATACACAGGGCTGGGAATGGAGGCAGATTCGAGTGTGTGGTCAGGATGGCTGGTCTGCTATGATATGAAGGGAATCTGAAATGAATCTGACAAATAGCTAACCCAAGGTCATGGATACTTACCTGAATTGGAGTGATGGCAAATTGCGTGTGCAAGTACAGCAGGTTCGAGGATGGAGGCGAGGATGTGACATAATTACATATCCCACGGTCTTGTTCAAAGACCATAGCTCCGCTCTATGATCTTTGGCCTTGTTCATGTTACCCTGGTTAATGTCGTTTACCTGCTCCACCCCAGGGTTCAGTGGGAAGCTGCTGCTGCCGCCTCACCAACACAGGTCTGGAACAGCGCCGACTTGAGTGCCAGCGACCCCCCACTACCACTAACATCCCATTACCGAAACTGAAGCTGCCGGCGTGAGGTTCGTCATACCTGCCTCCGTCGAATCCGGCGTGCTAACTCCACTCCCGGGAGCAAGAGGAGCGGTTGAACGGCGGGTGGGACCGGTCGGGAATTCCTGGGCCCGCCGACCGTCTGGAAGAGCGAGAGGAGGACGCGCAGGAGCCGGGAAAGAGCGCGGAGCAGCAGCGACGCGCTGCGCTCGAGCACCGAGGACGACATCGCGCGCCAACAACAAACCAACGGACTGCGTGTGACCGGGGGGGGGGGGAGGGGGAGGGGGAGGAGCGGATGGGGGGGAGGGGGGCGGAGGCGAGAGGAGGGACGGACGGACGGACGGACGGGGGGGAGAGGATCAAAGGGGGTATTTCAAAAACGTTGAATATAATCGTCTTAAACAACTCCACAGGTAGTGTGATAACATGGGAGAGAAAACGTTTGATTGGTAAAAAAAGAAGATCATGAGGCATGTAAGATAATCAAAATATTTGTTCCCTGTTGTTGACGTATCAAAACCATGTGTTTAAGATGAGAGGAAGAGATTTTAAAACAATGCAAGCAACTATGATGTGTAGGAAAGAATAACCACATGCTGGTTGACACCGAAGATAGACACAAATGTTGGAGCAACTCAGCGAATCAGGCAGTATCTCTGGATAAGTGTCCAAATAACATTCACACGATAATTCACAATATAACATGATTTTAAAATCTCATTGTCATGAATTTATAGGCCAAATAGAAGGAATTTAGTGTTTGATGCCTGTAAATTAATGGCCATTTTAATCAGCTTGCGAGCGGGATTTTATGGAACGCGATGGATTGGACTGTTGCGGTTGCAGTGAATTTAAACCCCAAATCGGCAGGAAAAGTACTGCCGGTTCGTATGGGGAATAAATCACCGTTTCGCAACATGAAATTGTGATTTAGATAATCTTAACAAACAAGTTCATATGTAAGAATAAATGGCTTTCCTTTACCTGTCCCCTACGTAAAATCCGTCCCCGTTGTCGGCGTTCACGGCATTAGAAGCTAATTTTTATTTTACTCCAGCGCTGAAATTGTCGGGCGATTTGAAAAAAAAAAACATTCAAATACCGGCAGTCGGAACTAATCTTCAGCAAAAGCTCGCACCCAGAGAAAATATAACTCCAGAAAGCAGGGGAAACCCGCATTTTAACCCTCCCCCCCCCCACCCCCCCCCCCCCCCCCAAGGCGCCAAAGTCGTGCACATGGCCAGTGACAGAACTGCAACGCCGCTAAAGGTAAGTTTTGTAACATACCTAGACATACCTCTGGAGAGATACTGCCTGATTCGCTGAGTTACTCCAGCATTTTTGTCCACCTTCGATTTTCCAGCATCTGCAGTTCCTTCTTAAACCTCATGATTTACTAATGTTTTAATTGTGGCTGTCAGTTAGGGAGGATTATTTTGTTGAATCTTCTTTTAATCTTTGGTATTTTAAATATGTTCATTTTACGATTAAAACAAAAATAATAAAAGATGAACAAAAACATAAATAAAATAAAAGGATTTGTTCTACAAAATTTGGATCCATTCAAAAGACCGCACTTAATGGCTTAGACGGCCACAAATTCCCCACCCGAGGTAGTCCTTGCTTTCTCCCTCTTCCCCTTCCCTTCCCAGCTCTCCCACAAGCCTACTGTCTCTGCCTCTTCCTTTCTTTTTTCCGCCCTCCCAGACATCAGTCTGAAGAAGGGTCTCGACCCGAAACGTCGCCTATTCCTCCTCTCCATAGATGCTGCCTCACCCACTGAGTTTCTCCAGCATTTTTGTCTACCTTCGATTTTTCCAGCATCTGCAGTTCTTTCTTAAACAAGTTAAATTGTCCAATTTGATATACAATCTGGAATAGAAAGTAAGAATGTGATAAAAATGTGCAGATTATTTTTCGAATCGATTTTGTGTTCAATACTAAAACCTCAAGGAATAAGAAGTCAGATTTTTAGAAGTGATTGAAACTTAAAACATCATGAAAGAATCATTTACACTAGAATAGATAATGCTTGATTTTATTGGGAGGGGTTATTTTGGTAGAAATGTACCTTTGTGAATTATGTCAGTGGGAAGGAATTACTAGGGATATGAACAAATTCAAAGGTTCTCGAAAGAAATGTAACCTTTCCGCTGACTCCTAGGAATTGCTAGCCATGACTGCTCAAAGTAGCAATGGAACATTGGGGATGGCATTGGAAGGAGTGCAGCACCTGACAAATGACCAGTCATCAGCCACCACCTACCTCTAGCGGTAGCTGGTCGTGTCTTGGTCCCACATTGAAGTGGAAGTAACATGTTCTTGGTCCTCCAAAATATTCCAAATGGAATTTAAACTGGAGGTGGTGGAGGGAACTGCCTAAAAGAGGAACTGCCAGAAAGAAGTAGATGCTTTTGAGGTAAAGTTTGCGGAGCAAATAAGGTGACAACTTCTTGACATCTGGATTAAACTGTGAATATATGAGTGCTGTAGAGCACGTTATTTCTTCATAACAGCCAGAGTTGATAGGATTGCCAACGTTATTTTTTAAACTGAGCTATTGTGATTTATTAATTGATTGACAATGGGAATACAAGAAGCAGCTGATTAATGGGAATACAAGATGTTAACCATTAATGTTTTTTTCTAAGTCTATGGGCCGTGGAACGGGGGGGTGGGGGGTGGGGGGGGGGGGGGGCTGCAGCGCCCACACTTTTTTGGCTAGACATGTTTCAATGTCTCTGGCTTTGGATGAGGCGCTGTCTGTGCTCTGAACAACCTGGTCGTGGGTGTTGGAGATCCGGGGCGGAGGGAGGGATAGAAGCAGAAGCAGTGACGGGGGCAGATGCGGACGGGGTGCCGGGCCTGTTGAGTGTTTGCCGAGCTGGTGAGTCACTTGCTGCAGCTCCGCCCATGGAGGAGTCTCAGTGCAGGAGTCCCAGGCCGTTGGAGATGTCGGAAGCATTACGCCGCTGCCATGAGAATCTCTGTGCCGAATTCACTCTGGTGACCGGTCAGGGACCAGACTGCGGCACGGTGCTTCCTGGAGGACAACCAGTGGCTGCTGGAAGTAGGTACCAAGCACTGGGTAGAAGCGGTGGTAGATAGTGGACATCAAATGGGGGTGGTTGGAGAAAGCATCTTGCTTGCCTGCTAGATTTTGGGGAAGTTCAGATTGCCTGGGGAAGTTCAGACCCAGGGGTCACAGATTAAGAATAAAGGTAGGCCATTTAGGACTGAGATGAGGACAAACTTTCTTCACCCAGAGAATTGTGACTGTGGAATTCTCTGCCACATAAGGCAGTGGAGGGAATTCACTGGATGTTTTCAAGAGAGAGTTACATTTAGCTCTTGGGCTTAGCGAAATCAAGGGATATGGGGAAAAAACATGAAAGTGATACTGATTTTAGATGAACAGCCATGATCACATTGAATGGCAGTGCTGGCTCGAAGGGCCGAATGGCCTATTCCTGCACTTATTTTCTATGTTTCAATGCTTGAGTATATGGCAAAAAACTCGACCACTTGATTTTGAAGCATTCGTGCATGGTGGAGGTATAATGTAGTCATAGTGATAGTGTGAAAACAGGCCCATCGGCCCAACTTGCCCACACCCGCCAACTTGCCCAGACGCGAAACACTACCTGCTTTTGATCCATATCCCTCCAAACCTGTCCTATCCATGTATCAGTCTAACTGTTTCTTAAATGTTGGGATAGTCCCTGCCTCAATTACCTCCTCTGGCAGCTAGTTCCATACACCCAAGACCCTTTGTGTGGAAAAATATACCCTTAAAAAGTTACCTCTTAAAAATACGTCAAACAAAAAACATTGAAATTATACTTCTACAATGCTTTAAAACATGATTTTAATACATAAAATTTCAAAAAGTCCCAACCGTGGGAGGGGTGCCTCCCACACCGTCCCCCACTCAGTCGCTCCACTCCCTCGCTGGGCACCCCCAAGGCCAATGATCAGTAATTGCTCAGCCCCCCCACTGTCAAAAACACTACTCTGCCCCTGGTTCAGACGAAAGTGAGCAGGGAACTGAGGCTGTAAATTGCTCATATCTAATCTTCCCCCCAGTCTAGTTTCAGTAAAATACTGAATCAAGCACTTGAACAACTAACCTTTTTTTAACAAAATCACAATTACAGTTCAACTACTGTACCTATCCCACTGCGGCTTCATATCTGCCTTATCAAGCCCTCTAGGCCTTGCTCAAACAGAGACACTCCAGAAAGTCACGCAGTCCCATGTGCTCTCCCAGAAGGTCGACGCTGGACCTCGTGGTAGTGGACTTTTATGTGTCCCGGGACCTCGAGGGGCCGAACCACCTGGCGGTGATCTTTTAATAATCCAATTACACATATCGATTAACCCCATACATAACAGACATTTCCCTAACCCAATAATACAACAGCTCAATACATTGTATTAAAACCGGACTTCTTAAGGAAGCCAACTTAGAAACATTTACCCTGGTCTGCAAGAAACCCTGACAAGGCTCAATACCTCACGCAATCAACACTCGGCAAAGTAGAACTCTGCAACATTATTTACAAGGTGTGTGTCTGGTTTGAAGCCATCCAATCCATTCGATGTATTTTGCGCCTAATTGACAGGGTCTGCAGATGTTCTTGTTCTTTTCTTGCAAATTGTATCTAGGCTCTAGACACACTGGCACCACTCCGCAGCTTGTCCCAGCTCTGCAGAGAGCAATTCCAAATTGACAAAATCTCCCAGCAGCCCTGAAGCTTTTACCCCATTTTACAGTCCTAGCCTCCCCAATTTGGCCAATTTAACATTCCTTCCTTTTTATCATATATGATAACCCATCATTTATGATAACCAAATAGTTCAATAATCAGCTAACCAGATATACATATGTGTGTCCTTTACATTTTCCATCTATCAGCAACACAAGATGATGATGTTTCTTCCCAGAAGCATCCCGAGTTTTCATGGACATAACTTCACAATTTCCGTCTGATGAGTCTTCACCTCCTGAGTTTTCGTGAGCGCAAATTTCCTCCATCCGTGTTATTTCCCATTCTTCCATCCCTTTCCACAGTCGAACCTAAAACCTAAAATGCTGAAAAATGTGGGACAAATCAAGTTACCATCATGCATCCATGCTTTCCCATACATTCTCTATATTTCTACAGTGCTGTCCCTATTCAAACCTATTATATTACTCTATTTTACTTCGGAGTCACGTGAGTGACTACGTGAAGACCCCGCCAGCACGCATGCGCGACATATCGTCGTTCGCATGCGGAAGCGACAGTCGGGAGGAGCGGGGCTCCTCCAGCGTAAGTTAAAAGCTTACGCCAGGTAAGTCTCACCGAAGGAGTGAGCGTCGACGAAGGATCATTACAACATGGAATCACGGAAATCAAAGAGAGCAGCGGCGAGAGCAGCTGCTATGGAGAGCAGCCGGCAGCGTGCCGCTTCTCCCGAGTTACAGGTTTTACCTGCAGCTCCCGACTTCTCGCCCATGAGGGCCGTTGGTACACCACGGTCGGGCGGCAAATCCACCCGGAAGTCGGACGGGGCCGCCGACTCAGCTGGGTCCGGACCCGAGGACACCCCGTTCGCAGATAGCGACGGAGGTCGTCTAGCCCGCATGGAGCGGATGATGGAGCAGTTGCTCCAACGTGACCTGCTAATGCAGGGGCAGAGTCACAGTGGGCCTCTTCGCAGGCCCACGGCAGGTTCCTACCATGGACTGCCTAATGTCTCGCCCTCTTCGCAGGGGAGCATTGAGGGTCAGAACTGGGCTGACCCAGAAGAAGGGGAGCTGGCTGAACAACCATCAGTGTCAGGGGTGTGTGAAGAATACCTGGATATGGTAAATAAACATGCAGTGCCTATACAGAAAGGCCTACCAATCCACCCTAAGCTGGCAGCCAGCATTAATTACATGGCTACTAACCAGCTACAGGAGCAGGCTATTAATTCTACAGCCGATAAATATATGGCTCCTGAGAATTGCAAGTCGCTGAATGTCCCCGCGGTGAACAACCCTATTTGGGGGAACATGAGCCCCATGAGCAGAGGGCAAGAAATTAAACTACAGAGGATCCTGAAGCTCTTAACCGCCGGGATCACAGCAGTGGCCAGAACTGCAGTGGGGATAGAGTTGCCGGAAGAACTGCAAGATGCCCTGGCTCTACTGTGTAATACACAGTATGAGATAAACAACTTCAGGAAGAGCATCATTAAGCCGGCACTCAACCCCAAGTTTGCGGGTTTGTGCAAGCCTGGGAACGCTCAGCCTCCAAACCTGCTGTTCGGGGATAACCTTCCCAAGCAGGTAAAAGACCTTGACGAGGAGGCCAAGGCCTTGGGCCTGATCAAGGTACCCGGCTCTACGAAAACTCATTATCCTCAGCGACAGCACCCCTACACACCCACCGGACAGAGATATCATTACAGATCTGCCGGTGGTGAAAGCTCAAAGGCCGGCCAACCTGCACAGCGGTCTTTTTTAGGCCATGGCCCAGCCCGGCCTTCTTGGAAGATGCGCCACTCCTACAACACGTCGAACCAACAGAAGAAACAAGGACAGAGACCGCAACACCGGCATTAACCATGGAGGTAGGTGGGTCTGGCTTCCCCAGGAACACATCTTGCCTAAATTCACTTTATGTAGGGGGCCGGTTGCACATGTTATATGAAATTTGGCGCACTTTTACCTCTGATCCTTTCATACTCAGAAGTATTCAGGGCTACAAAATTGAATTTATTCACGAACTCCCTACCCCGGTCCAGCATTCACCTAGCCGAAAATTCATCCTCTCTCAAAAAGAGAAGGCAGCAGGGCATGCTGAACTATACAGGTTAATTGAAAAAGGGGTAATTGAGAAAACCATCAGAGAACCTCAGGAGTTCGTATCTAATATATTCACCAAAAATAAAAAAGATGGCGGTTGCCGCATTATCATAGATCTGACCGAACTGAATACTTCTGTTCAGTATGTTCATTTCAAAATGGACACCTTTGACACTGCTATACAGTTAATAGCTAATGGGTACTTCATGGCATGCATTGACCTCAAAGATGCATACTATTCAGTACCAATACACAAGGATCATAGGAAATACTTAAAATTTATCTGGATGGGACAGTTATGGCAATACAAAGCCTTGCCTAATGGGTTATCATCAGCACCCAGATTGTTTACCAAGATATTAAAACCAGCTTTGGCCTACTTAAGAAAACAGAATCATACTGTAATGGCCTATCTTGATGATATCCTCATTGTTGGGGAGAGTTTGGAAACGGCTACATTGGCAGTTTCAGCCACGAAACATCTTTTTCAGAAGCTGGGGTTCATTATACATCCAGATAAATCAAAATTAGAACCCTCTACCACCATGAACTACTTGGGGTTTTTTTATCAACTCAGTGCAAATGTCTATCACGTTGCCACCAAACAAGGTGGTGGACTTGATAGAGGCTTGCAGGAGCCTTACTGGCATCAAGGACCCATCCATTCGACAGGTGGCCAGGGTGATTGGGAAGATAGTGGCTGCTTTTCCCGCAGCACAATTTGGACCTTTACATTATCAAAACCTACAAAGAGCTAAAATTATAGCTCTCAAGAGTCAAGCAGGCCATTTCGACAGGCCTATGAAAATACCAGAGAAGGCAAAAGCCGAATTAAATTGGTGGATGGTTAATGCCCAATATTGTTCCAAACCCATCACTATCATCAATCCCTCGATCATCTTACAAACGGATGCCAGTGCCAAAGGTTGGGGAGCAACTAATACTACCACTAGTTGTGGGGGTAGATGGAGTGCACAAGAGTTAACCCTATTCAAAACTTTGGGGATTAACTATTCAGAAATGCTGGCAGCATTTCACGGCCTAAGGGCATACTGCACAGACATGCACAAAGTACATGTTAGGATACAAATTGACAACACCACGGTGGTGGCTTATATTAACCACATGGGCGGAATAAAGTCGATATCGTGTGATGAATTGGCCAACAATATCTGGCACTGGTGTCTGCAAAGGGAAATTTGGATTTCAGCCACTTACCTCCCAGGTAAGCTAAATACGGTGGCAGACACCAGGTCACGCAAATTTAACGACAACATAGAATGGATGTTGGATCGAAAAGTGTTCACAGATATTGTAGAACGTTATGGGACACCGGATATCGACCTATTTGCGTCCAGATTAAATCACCAACTACCAACATCTGTTGCTTGGGAACCAGACCCAGGGGCAGTAGCGATGGACGCTTTCACGCTACATTGGGGGGATTTGTTCTGTTATGCATTCCCCCCCTTCTGCCTCATCAGTCGGGTCTTGCAGAAAATCAAACAAGACTCCGCTTCGGGTATTTTGGTTGTGCCCGACTGGCCTACCCAACCATGGTTCCCAGCGGTACAGAAGATGGCCACAGAACCTTGCATTCGGGTCAATAAACGACCTAGTCTGCTCATACATCCTGTCACAGGACAACACCACCCATGTCATGACCGCATGGACCTGTTAATTTGCAGATTCTAAAACGGCCTCTTCTGAGATACGGACTCACCAGCAGAACCATAGACACCATCTCAGCAGCATGCAGGGAGTCCACCAGGAAGCAGTACCTGACCTACATCAGGAAGTGGGAAGGATTCTGCGCTACTACCAACACTACATATGAATCCGCTACTATTACAGAAGTGCTGGAATTCTTCGCTGCCCTTCACTTTGATGAGGGACTGAGCTACAGTGCCATAAACAGTGCCAGGAGTGCCCTATCGTCCTACTTGGGCCAGGGGAGTGACCAATTGGGCATTGGATCGCATCCATTGGTATCTAAACTAATGAGAGGAATATTTAATTCCAATCCCCCCAGGCCCAGATACAACCATACGTGGGATATCAGCATAGTTTTAACTATGCTGCGAGGATGGACACCCAACTCGGGGGTCACTTTGGCAAAGCTCACCTACAAAATGGTAATGATCATGGCACTAATCACGGCACAACGGGTCCAGTCCCTGCACAATCTTAGTCTGGATGCCATGACTATCACCAATGACAAAATCACTTTTTATATATATTTGTTTTGGTATGAATAAATACCTATTTTTGTTTTTCAGCCAGTGTCATGTCTGAATTACGTTCATCCTCTTATCCCAGCATAGCGGTGTGTGAGCATGGAGCTTCCAGGGCATGAAATCACAGAGCTTTGAAATCTTCACGTAGTCACTCACGTGACTCCGAAGTAAAATAGTAAGATTAAACGAGAACTTACCAGTTTGAAGTTTGATCTTTATTTTATGAGGAGTTACGATGAGGGATTACGTGCCCTCCGCTCCCAACCCTCTATTATAAAGATCAACTGGTATGAAAGTTCTCTCTTATCTTACTATGTTAGTCTACGTGACTATCTGTGATTTCACACCACTGCTTTGAAGAATGTCGCGCATGCGTGCTGGCGGGGTCTTCACGTAATCCCTCATCGTAACTCCTCATAAAATAAAGATCAAACTTCAAACTGGTAAGTTCTCGTTTAATCTTACTATTAATAGATCCCTATTTCTATTCTGTTCCCTGATATACTCTTTATTATTCCAGGATCAACATTAATCAGCCTCCTTCATACTCTGAAGATCTTTCCTGGTCCGAGAACACTGATGCAATTATTAAGAAAGCTCATCGGCGCCTCTACTTCCTGAGAAGATTATGGAGAGTCGGTTTGCAAGGAGGACTCTCTCTAAATTCTACAGGTGCACAGTAGAGAGCATGCTGACCGGTTGCATCGTGAGTTGGTTCAGCAACCTGAGCGCCCTGGAAAGGAAAAGACTACAAAAAATAGTAAACACTGCCCAGTCCATCATCGGCTCTGACCCCCCTTCTATCCCTTCTCAGTCGCTGCCTCAAAAAGGCTGGCAGTATCATCAAGGACCCACATCATCCTGGCCACACACTCATCTCCTGCTACCTTCAGGTAGAGGTGCAGAATCCTGAAGACTGCAATGACCAGGTTCAGGAACAGCTACTTCCGCACAGCCATTTTACTTGGCTCGGACAAAACTCTGAACATCAATATCCCTTTATCTGTTATTTGCACTATCAGTTTATTTATTCATGTGTGTATTTACGTATATAATGGTATATGGACACACTGATCAGTTTTGTAGTCAATGCCTACTATGTTCTGTTGTGCTGAAGCAAAGCAAGAATTTCATTGTCCTGTCAGGGACACATGACAATAAACTCACTTGACTTGACTCACAAGATATTATAATATGTATATCTAATGACGGTCCTCATATAAACTTCAGCTGGGTGCAGTCCAGATTTCCATACAGGCGTGACTCTAATTTAAAGCAAACCATGAGAAATGGTCCAATTTAACCAAATTCAGTCTCAGCCTTCAATTTACCATTTCAAATTTCAGTGCCCATCTCATCCTTACCACTTTCTGCGCCACTTCCCGCCCGACAAGTTACGTTTAGCGCGAGAGAAGTTCCAGCACATGGAGGACATGGGGATCGCGCGGCGTTCTGAAAGCCCTTGGGCTGCCCCACTTCATATGGTTCCTAAGTCGTCCGGGGGTGGTGGCCATGTGGGGATTATCGCCACCTGAATAACGTCACGACCGCCAATCGCTATCCGGTCCCGCATATCCAGGATTTCACGGCTCATCTGGATGGTGTTACCATATTTTTGAAGGTCGATCTGGTGCGCGGCTACGATCAGATTCCCATCCATCCTGATGATGTGCCCAAGACTGCTATCATCACTCTGTTTGGCCTGTTTGAGTGGCTGCGGATGCCTTTTGGATTTAAAAAGGCTGCCCAGGCCTTTCAACGCCTGATGGACATGGTTGCTCATCGTTTGAACTTTGTTTTCATTTACCTCAATGACATTCTGGTCGTCAGCCTTTCTCATTGCGAACACTGTGTGCACCTCCGCATGCTGTTCCAGTGGCTCCGGGATCATGGTTTGGTCATTAAAAGTGCCAGTTCGGTCTCAGCTCCATCTCATTCCTGGGGCATCACGTTACCCCACAGGGCGCTACAAGTTGGAGGCGATTCGGCGGTTTCCTCAGCCGCTTACAGTCACGGGTCTGCAGGAGTTTGTGGGAATGGTGAACTTTTACCATTGTTTTGTGTCGGCGGCGACTAGCATCATGCAGCCTTTGTTCCTGTGCCTGGCCGGTAAGCCGCGGGATCTCGTGTGGACCGCCGATTCTGATGCCACTTTCGAGGGTGCGAAGGAGGCGCTAGCTGTGGCCACGTTGCTGGTGCACCCGCGGGCTGTGGCACCCACCGCCCTTACCGTGGATGCTTCTGATGCTGCTGTCGGATGGTTCCTCGAACAGTTCATCGGTGGTCGTTGGTAACCGCTCGCTTTCTTCAGCAGGCACCTACGCCCTCCTGAGCGCAATTACAGTGCGTTTGACCGCGAGCTATTGGCTCATTATTTGGTGGTCTGACATTTCCGATAATTTCTGGAGGGCAGGACATTTACCTTGTTTACGGATCGCAAACCTCTTGCGTTTGCCTTCACGAAGGTGTCTGATCCCTGGTCTGCTAGGCAGCAGAGGCACCTGGCTTTCGTTTCTCCGTTTACAACTGATGTTCGACTCGTGGCCGGCAAGCTGAATCAAGTGGCCGATACTTTGTCCCATCCTGCTGTCCACGCTGTGCTGCCCATCGCTCCGGGGTTGGACTGTACTGCTCAGCGCGATGGTGACAAGATGCAAGGATATCGTACTGTTGCATTGGGTTCGATGTTGGCCGACGTGCCGTTCGGTCCTGCAAGGGTGATGTGCGATACTTCCACTGGCTGGACGTGACCTGTCGTTCCGGTTGCTTGGCAGAGGAGAGATTTCGACTCTATTCATGGACTGGCTCATCCTTCCATCCGGGCGACTACTGCATTGGTGTCGGCCAAGTTCGTGTGGCATGGCCTACGGAAGCAGGTTGCGGCGTGGGCCAGGGTCTGCATTCCTTGCCAGACGTCTAAGGTCCAGCAGCATGTTCGTACGCCACTTCAGGTTTTTGTAGTTCCTTCTCACCGGTTTGTGAACATCCATGTGGATCTGGTGGGTCATTTTCCGTCGTCTCGTAGAGCCACTCATCTGCTCACAGTTGTGGATCATTTCACACGGTGGCCTGAAGCTATTCCGTTATCCGACACCTCCGCTGCAAATTGTGCCCGGCCCACTGGGTGGTGCGTTTCGGCATGCCCGCTGACATTTCTTCAGATCGTGAGGCCCAGTTCACCTCTGCCTTGTGGTCGGCCATGGCTCAGCTGAATGGTGCGCAGCTGCATCATACCACCGCGTTTCACCCACAGGCCAACAGGTTGGTCGAGCGTTTCCACAGACATTTGAAATAGGCGTTGAAGGTGTGGCTCACTGCCCCGGATTGGGTGGACCAATTGCCTTGGGTGTTGCTGGGGATCCGCACGGCTCCTAAGGTGGATTTGGACACATCATCCGCGGAGCTGATGTATGGTGCGCCACCGCGGGTGCCTGGGGATTTCCTTCCTGTGGCTCGAGGGTCACCGGAGCCTGCCCGTCTGAGCTGGCAACGCAACGGCAACTGGAGGGCATGCAGTGAACTGCAGGTAAGCATTTACTATGGCTGTCAGCACAGCCGGCCCTTCTTCTGGCCCAGCATCCAGACTGGCTGCACACCCGCGAACCCCGGGCCGTCTTTCCCCGCAGCCGGGGGTGGGGTGGGGGAGGGAGTAAGTGGTCGGGGTACCGCTGAGTGCGCGGAGGGAGCAGACCGCCCCCAACTCTGCTGCAGCTGACGTTGTCTGGAGCCGCGGCCCCGACCTCTCGCCCCCCGGCCCTTCTTCCCCCGGCCCCTCGTCCCTTCTTCTCCCCAGCCCCTCGCCCCCGACCCTGGCCCTTCTTCCCTCTGGCCTCTCGCCCCCCCAGCCCCGGCCCTTCCCCCCCGGCCTCGCCCCCCCCGCGGCCCCTTGCTCCGCCCCGGCCCCACGACAATTTCGCTGTTTTTAACAGGTAAGAAGGTACGCATCCCGCGTGTTAACAGTGTGTGCCGGATGCTGCCATGTCCTCCACATCGATTGAGCTGCTCAGTGCGTCACGCCCTTTGATCCGATTACCTTACATGCAAACCCCCTATTATCCCTACCACACCTTCCCCCCCTCACCTTCCCCCCTCACCCCCTCACCTTTCCCCCCCTCAACTTTCCCCCCCCCCCTCACCTGCCCCCCCCTCCCCTCCTCACCTTCCCCCCCCTCCTTCCCCCCGACTTCACCGCAAACCGTTGTATTGTGGATTATTGTGTGAATGTTATTTGGACACTTAGGCAATTTAAAAAAAGTTTATCTTTTCTTAAGAAATGGATAGATGTTTAGATCTACTCATTGAATTTTGTAATTAGCTACAATTAGATAACTAACTAATTATATGCTTTAATTTCAGGTCATCCAAGTAAGATTGTTTCATATTTGTTTCAGAATGCTTCAATCTATAATAACTGAAAATTTCATTGAGTTCTCTTAATTTTTAAGAAAGTTATGGGCTTTTAACTATTCTAGATCACAGCTTTTGAGTTAAGTCAATTGAAAGACAATGGGGAACATGATGCTAATTTCCGAGTATGAAAACGGTCATAACTTTCTTAATACTGAAGATATGAAAGTGAATTAAGTGTCAAATTAAACTTCTTTTTATGCTTTATCTGATTGGATAAATTGCAGACTTGATTTTTAAAATCTCAAAATTTTGTAACATTGCTACTCTCCGTCCCAACTCTCACCCAATGTTGGCAGCCTTGTAACTGTTTTGTTTTCATCTGCACTATCTTGTCTTTCTGTTACAAAATTGATCCTTTGTGGAAGGATGTTGCAAATTCTCACTACATTTTAACAGCTTTACGTTTTAAATGTTGCAGTTTTTAATTCATTCCTGGGAGGCTTACTCTTGGTTTCCGTAGTGGTCGTGCTTGTGTTCTTGGAGCTTTGGCTACAAGCTTCTCTTCCTCGCGGGATCGCGCGTCCTATCGGCGCGGGAGCGCGCTTCGCCGGACCCTGCGCTTGCGCAACCGCGCATTGGGTTCTCGGAGCAGTGCGGCGGTGAGAAGTGAAATAGGAATAACGTCGGGGGTCAAAGGATTCACTGCAACCATGTTACAGTGCAGGGCTGTGTGGCAGAAACTAGCGCCGCTGAGCAGGGCATCGTCCACGCTAGGGAGGACTGGCAGCAAGAGGCGAGGTAAACGGCCGAGAGCGGTGTGTGCAGGTCGCTGCCGAGTCAGCCTAGGCCTCTCATGGTCCTGGGAATTACAGCCTATGTTGTGAGGCCCATTCGAGTCAAGGTCGTGGGAACATCCTAATGCAAAATATTTTTTGGCGACAGCTCCATTGCAGAATATTTCTCAATTTTATTAAATACGTGATTATTTCCTCGGCGGTTTTTCTGACTTGCGCCCTTGTTTTCCACTTTCCTTTCAATAACTACAAGAGCAACAGTTGTGCGTTGCACTGTGGCGCTCAAAGGTACCCCGATGAATGAACTCTTGAAAGTTATTGGAGAGTCTACACTACGCGAGCTACGTGGACGATGTATAAACGAAAATAATATAGTATCTACTGTCCATTTGTTTTAGTACTAAACTTATTCTTGCTGATTCTGATAACAATTAACTTACAGCATGCAAACTCCAGTAGATGTTCTACTTGGTTCAATGTTACCCAGAAGTAAATTGAGGAGGGCAGTTATATATGCACACATTTTGATGGCTTATGGAACTAAAAATATATATATTTCCCCCAATATTAAAAGAAAACCCCATTGAAATTAGCATCTAGAGTCTGCAATGCTGGAAATCTGAAATCCTATAAATACTTGGGTTAGCCACCATTTGGAAATGGAGATAGTTAACATTTGAAATGATTTCCCTTTTTAAACTTGTGCCTCATTTGTAATATGTTGAATGTAATGGTTTTTGAACAACTACAGAGGTAGTGTGATAAGAAGGGAGAGAAAGTGTTGATATGATAAAAAGATAATGAGGGATAATACTCTAAAATGGAGGATCATGGCAGGACTCGAGGCAGGACCTTGAGTTCCAGGGAAAGACTGGGCAGACGAGGACTTGATTCCTTGGAAAACAGTATGCTGAGTGGTGACTTTTTTCTAAATGTACAAAATCATGAGGGAAATAGATGAGGATCGTATTTTCCCCAAGGGAGGAAACTTTAGAACTAGGGGGCATGGGATTAAGGAGAGGGGAAAGATTTAATAAGAACCCTGGGCAACCTTTTCACTGAGGGCGGTGGAAATATGGAATGAGCTGCCAGAGGAAATAGAGGCAGGTACTACAACAGCATTTAAAAGATACATAGATAGGGAAGGTTTAAAGGGATATGGGCCAAATGCAGGTAAATGTAACTAGCTTAGATGGGGTATCTTAGTCCAGGTTGGAGAAGAAAGGAAATATTTTGTCTGAGAACTAAAAATGGGAAAGTGAGAACCTTCTGCCAAAACAGTCTGAAGAAGAGTCTCAACCCGAAACGTCACCCATTCCTTCTCTCCAGTGATGCTGCCTGTCTCGCTAAGTTACTCTAAGTCAGAACTTGTATTGGAATCGGTGCCCAGGAAAACGTGACAGTGTGGTTATAATCTGAGGTATCTTATCAATAATTAATATACTATTTCCCAAGATTCCTTTGAGTGTTGAACAATGAGATCAGAATGAAATGAAGATTTAAAAATAGCAAGTTATTGGAAGTTAGGGATATTTTATGTGCACATTGAATGGAAGAGTTTACAAACATGACTGTTCAATCTACATTTGGTTTTCCTAATATAGAAGAGATTCAAGAGTTCAAGAGACATTTATTGTCAAATGCACCAATTGGTACAGTGAGATTTGAATCACCATACAGCCATGCGAATAAAAAGAACACAATACACGATAAAATTTAACATGAACATCCCCCACAGTGGAATCAACGTTTTGCTCTGTGAGGGAAGGCAATGAAGTTCAGTCCTCTTCCTCTTGTTCACCCGTGGTTGGGGCCTTTAAGGCCTCTGCATGGGCGGCCCGATTGTACTATAAGCAGTGAGTATGGTCTACTAAATTGAGAAAGTACTAGTCAACAATCACTTGGAAGGAGCATTTGAGGTGGATGGTAGAAAGCAAGGATATGAATAGCCAGGTGGTGTCCTGCGTATGTACGAGAAGGAGTCTTGAACATTACGGCTGACTGGGATGGATTAAGGAGATACAAAGGAAAAGAACTTTCAAAATGCTGAATCGGAAGCAGAAGAGAACGTTTTGGTGATGACATTACATACGATTGTCTTTGAGTGTTCAACCTGGTGAGGTGGAAGGTGTTGACAATAAGGATACAGGAGTCTTTCTGGGGAGAGAGGGATGAGTAACAGTAGAATTGAAAGAAATCGGACATACTGTCAAATATCCTGGTTCCATATGAGGAAGATTACTTCAAATACCCCTTGGGATCACTCGTTTGGAAATCGCTTTTATTTGATGCAAGGAAGAGTATAAAGATGAAATGCAATTTAAATTATTTTGTCTACTTGCACCAGATTTACAGTGCCCTCCATAATGTTTGGGATGAATTCATCATTTATTTATTTGCTTCTGTACTCCACAATTTGAGATTTGTAATAGAAAAAAATCACATGAGTTTAATGTGCACATTGTCAGATTTTAAAAAAAGGCCATTTTAATACATTTTGGTTCCACCATGTAGAAATTGCAGCCGTGTTTATACATAGTCCGCCCATTTCAGGGCACCATAATGTTTGCGACACGGCAATGTAATGTTAATGGAAGTAGTCATGTTTATTATTTTGTTACATATCCTTTGCATGCAATGACTGCTTCAAGTCTGCGATTCACGGACATCACCAGTTGCTGGGTGTCTTCTCGGGTGATGCTCTGCCGGGCCTGCTTATGCTTGTTTTGGGGGCTAGTCCCCTTCAGTTTTTTCTTCAGCATATAAAAGGCATGCTCAAATGGGTTCAGATCGGGTGATTGACGGCCACTCAAGAATTTACCATTTTTTAGCTTTTAAAAACTCCTTTGTTGCTTTAGCAGTATGTTTGGGATCACTGTCTTGCTGTCGAATGAACCGCCGGCCAATGAGGCATTTGAACTTGAGCAGATAGGATGTCTATACCCTTCAGAATTAATTATGCTACTACCATAAGTAGTTGTATCGTCAATAAAAATAAGTGAGCCAGTACCTTTAGCAGCCATTCTTGCCCAGGCCATAACACCCCCATCGCCGTATTTCACAGATGAGGTGGTATGCTTTGGGTCCTGGGCAGTTCCTTCACATCTCCATACTTTGCCCTTGCTATCACTCTGATATAAGTTAATCTTCATCTCATCTGTGCACAAGACCCTTTTTCAGAACTGTGGTTGCTCTTTTAAGTACTTCTTGGCAAAATGTATCCTGGTCATCCTATTTTTGCGGTTAACGAGTGCAGGGCTTGAAATTAACGGTGCCCGGGTGCCAATGGCCATCTAAATTCCCGTCGGGTATCCTAAAAGCCGTGTCATTTTGCCCGGCTTTGCAAGCACCCGGGACACCTGCTGTTCAACTTTGAGTGGGCCCCCTTCTGTCTCTCTCTCCCTGTGTCACTCTCCTTTAGGAAGTGGCTCTAGAAATCGAGGATGCATTGGTGATAATTTTCCAATGTTCTATAGACTCGGGATCAGTTCCTGTGGATTGGAGGGTAGCTAATGTTAGCAAAGATAAGCGGAAAGGAAGACGATTAGGTAATGTTTAAAGAGCAACAGAAGATAACTAAAAAGAAAATACGGGGAGAAAAGATGAGGTACGAAGGTAACCTAGCCAAGAATATAAAGGAGGATAGTAAAAGCTTCTTTAGGTATGTGAGAGGAAAAAAATAGTTAAGACCAAAGTTGGACCCTTGAAGACCGAAAAAGGTGAATTTATTATGGGGAACAAGGAAGTGGCAGATGAGTTGAACAGGCACTTTGGATCCGTCTTCACTAAGGAGGACACAACAATCTTCCTGATATAGTAGTGGCCAGAGGATCTGGGGTGACGGAGGAACTGAAGCAAATCCACATTAGGCAGGAAATGGTGTTGGGTAGACTGATGGGACTGAAGGCTGATGAATCCCCAGGGCCTGATGGTCTGCATCCCAGGGTACTTAAGGAAGTAGCTTTAGAAATCGTGGATGCATTGGTGATAATTTACCAATGTTCTATAGACTCGGGATCAGTTCCTGTGTATTGGAGGGTAGCTAATGTTATCCCACTTTTTAAGAAAGGCAGGAGAGAGAAAACAGGGAATTATAGACTAGTTAGCCTGACATCGATGACATTGGGAAGATACTGGAGTCAATTATAAAAGATGAAATAGCCGCACATTTGGATAGCAGTAACAGGATCGGTCCGAGTCAGCATGGATTTACGAAGGGAAATCATGCTTGACTAATCTTCTCGAATTTTTTGAGGATGTAACTAGGAAAATGGACAAGGGAGAGCCAGTGATGTAGTGTACCTGGACTTTCAGAAAGCATTTGATGAGGTCTCGCATAGGAGATTAGTGGGCAAAATTAGGGCACATGGTATTGGGGGTAGAGTGCTGACACGGATAGAAAATTGGTTGGCAGACAGGAAATAAAGAGTAGGGATTAACGGGTCCCTTTCAGAATGGCAGGTAGTGACTAGTGGGGTACCACAAGGCTCAGTACTGGGACCACAGCTATTTACAATATACATCAATAATTTGGATGAAGCGATTCAAAGTAACATTAGCAAATTTGAAGATGACACAAAGCTGGGTGGCAGTGTGAACTGTGAGGAGGATGCTATGAGAATGCAGGGTGACTTTGACAGGTTAGGGGAGTGGGCAGATGCATGGCAGATGAAGTTTAATGTGGATAAATGTGAGGTTATCCACTTTGGTATCAAAAACAGGAAGGCGGATTGCTATCTAAATGATGTCAAGTTGGGAAAAGGGTCAGCCATTTAGAATGGAGACGAGGAATCACTTTTTCTCGCAGAGAGTTGTGAGTATGTGGAATTCTCTTCCTCAGACAGATTGGGGATGATCAGCCATGATCACATTGAATGGCGGTGTTGGCACGAAGGGCTGAATGGCCTACTCCTGCACCTATTGTCTATTGACTCCGCTCGCTATCTGTGTGCGGGCCAACCGCTCTCTGCTCTCTGGCTGCTCCTCAACCGCTGTCACGGCCGGTCGCATTGCACATGCGCACAAACATGGCCAGCATATCATCGTCCGCCCTGCACATGTGCACTGCCACGGCAACTGGTTGGCGCCGGGCACTTTCTGCCTCCCTTTGCATTGTGGGAGATCTGGCCGCCATTGCTGTCCGGTCGCCACCTCGCCATGACTGCTGACAACCAATGCAAAATCAGTCCCTGGAGCTGGAGTAACTCTTGCTTCTTGATTGCCTGGTCCTCCTAAATTATTCCAAATGGAATTTAAACTGGAGGTGTTTTTGGGTCCATCACCAAACTCCAAACTCTGAACAAAAACAGCCTATTGCACTTTATCTGTTTATTTATTGTGTGTATATATATGATCTATGGTATATAGACACACTGAACGTTTATCTCCTGTTCTGCATTATGTTTACATATTCTGTTGTGCTGCAGCAAGCAAGAATTTCATTGTCCTATCTGGGACACATGACAATAAAACTCTCTTGACTCTTCAAGTCAAGAGAGTTTTATTGTCATCTGTTCCAGGTAGGACAATGAAATAAGACTTAAGCAATAAAGGGTTCTTGGGGGGGAAAAAGAGCCATCTTAACTCTAGTTGCGTCTGGTTGGGTAACTATGGTAGGGTGAAGACTATTCCATGCTTTAATTGTGCGGGGGAACTCCATGGAGCAGACAGCATCTCTTGATAGAAGAAATTTGGTGGTGTTTCGGGTAGAGACCCTTCTTTAGACTCCCTCTGGTTTTAGTGTTTTTCGTTCAATTTAAAGATACAGCTTGGAAACAGGCCCACCGAGTCCATGCCGACCACCGATCACCCGTATATTAGTTCTATCCCACACATTAGCGACGTAGGTCAAGTGTTTTATTCTCTCACATCCCAGTTAGAACAATGAAATCCTTACTTGCAGCAGCACAACAGAATATGCAAACATAGTACTCTGTAAACAATGTTATAAACGAGAAAACAAAACAGTGAATATTTATATATGAATATATAACTATATAAATATATGTGTGTAATGGAAATACCCACACCCACATACGCACCATTTCCCTCCTGGGATTAATAAAGTTCTATCGTATAGTATTGTGTGTGTGTGTGTAGGAAGGAACTGCAGATGCTGGTTTAAACTGGAGATAGACACAAAAAGCTGGAGTGACTCAACAGGTCAGACAGAATCTCTGGACAAAAGGAAAATATTACATTTTGAATTGAGTCTGAAAAAGGTTCCTGCACACCTTTTGAATGTGGAAGGAAACACGAGCACCCGGAGAAAACCCATGTGATCAAAGGTAAAGGAGCAAACTGCAAACAGATAGCACCCATATTCGGGATCAATTCCAGATCTCTGGCACTTTTAGGTAGCAACTTTATGGCCAATATACTGCCCTATAGTCTTGAACTGAATTAAAACATACAGTAGCAGTAAAGGGGGACATAGCGTCACTTAGAGATTTAAGACTGAAAATTGATAGTTTATTTTTTTTAGTAACCAAAGTTACCAACGTATAATTTTTTGTGTGTTGGAACACAAAATATATTGGCACAGCTGGTAGACGTGCTGCCTCACGCACCAGAGATCTGTGTTCGATCCTGTCCTCGGGCACTGTCTGTGCTGAATTTGCACATTCTTCCTGCAAGCGTGTGGGTTTCCTCCCACATCCCAAAGACACATTGGCTTTGTAGGTTAACTTGTCTCGAAAATTGCCCCTAATGTGCAAGGTGCAGGTGAGGAAAGTGGGATAACAGAACTTGTGTGAATGGGTGGTAGACCAAGAAGCTGGAAAAAATCAGTGGGTGAGGCAACATCTATGGAGCGAAGGAATAGGCGATGTTTCGGATCGAGATCTTTATTCAGACTGCTGTCCGGGGGTGGGGGCGGGAAAAAGAAAGGAAGAGACTGAGACTGTAGGCTGTGGGAGAGCTAGGAATGGGAGGGGAAGGAGGGAGAAAGCAAGGACTACCTGAAATTGGAGAAGCCAATGTTCATACCGCTGGGGTGTAAACTACTCAAGCAAAATATGAGATGCTGTTCCTCCAATGTTGCAATGGGCCTCACTCTGGCCATGGAGAAGGCCCAGGACAGAAAGGTTGGATTCTGAATGGGTGGGGGAGTTGAAGTGCTGAGCCACCAGGAGATCAGGTTGGTTATTGCGAACTGAGTGGAGGTGTTGTGCAAAGCGATCGCCAAGCCTGCGCTTGGTCTCACTGAGGTTGATCATACGCTGAATACTCCAACTGCATTTTTGTTTGGAAGTGGAAAGAAATAATAGAAATTGCATTCATTGCAACGTGTAAAAAGAGTTGAGATACTGTATTATAATTTTGCTGCATTTCATTGTGGTATATATCAAGTCTTGATTGGTGAATGTGTTTCGTTTGTGACTTTGTTTGAAGCAGAAATTATATGTGAATGCTTCATTGCGCTTAATTCTGACTGGTAATTGCGCACTTCGTCCAAGCACATTATCGCACGCGTCAGGCAAGCCGTCTTAAATGACCACCAAAACTGTCATTTGGCAACCTAAAAAACTGCCTAGGTTGCCCGGCTGGAAACAGAGAAAAAAAGTTAAGTGAGAGCTTAACTTTAATTAAAAATTTTAAACAGTTAATTTTGGTAAGCCTAAAATTTGGCAAATGTCTCTAACAGTTGTATTCTTGTTTCTCAGTCTCATAATGGCTTCTTTAACTTTCATTGGCACAATTTGTTCCTCATGTTGATAAACAGGAATAAAAGTTTCCAAAGGTGATGGAAAGACTGGAGGGAAGATTAGGCGCCGAGACTTCTCTTATACCTGCATGAAGGAGGCAATTAAACACATCAGAGCAATTACAAACACCTGTGAAGCCATGTGTCCCCAACATTATGGTGCCCTGAAATGTGGGGGGGGGGGGGGACGACTATGTATAAACACTGCTGTAATTTCTTCATGGTGAAACCAAAATGTATAAAAATACCCTTGAATAAAATCTGACAATGTGCACTTTAATCACATGTGATTTTTTTTCTATTACAAATCTCGAAATGTGGAGTACAGAGGCAAATAAATAAATGATGGGTCTTTGTTCCAAACATTATTAAGGGCACTGTATATTCACTGTCTCTTACAACATATACTAATGTTCTTAGAGACCCTGTACAGAGGATATGTTGAAAATTCATATCCACTTTGTCATTATATTGCTTTTATCTCTTCACTCAGTTATATCTTCAAAGCACTATTAAATTTGTGAATATTGGTTTTAAAATACCCCATAATACAAAGGTAATATGCAGAGTACTCAGCAAGCTTTACTGTGTCCACGGGGAGATAATCAGAATTAATATTTTGGGTCTGACATTCAGTTTTGAGCAAAGCTGAGGCAGGAAGAATGAGGAAGGGCTCTGCTGGGATGGAAGGTAGCAATGGAAAAACACCCAGCTGAGTAATTACTGGTATCTGCTGTCTGGAGGTGGGAAGAGGACCGATCTGGAGTCATTGATTGAACACACCTGCTAAATTGGAAAATAAGGTACTCTGTTGTTTCAATTTAGCTTTATTTTACCAATACAGTAGGCCAAGAGGGGAACAGTTAGTGGGGACGGGGAGGAAAATTAAATTGCAAGCAGTTGATAGTTTTGAATTATGCTTCTGCATTGAAAGGAAACCCAACTTGGTATTTCCAGTCTGGAAGTGCCAGCAACCAGTCAGTATGTTAGATTCAAGGAGTTACATTAATTATTTTATATTTCAAATACATTGAATACATCCTAGAGAGGGAGGGGGTAAAGGGCCTGTCCCACTGGACGAGGTAATTCAAGAGTTCTCCTGAGTTCTCCCCTGATTCAAGCTTGTGTAATGTACGTAGAGGGTACGTAGGGGCTCGTACATGTATAAAGTAACATTTTATTTCATCACAAGTATTTTTTTACTCGTGGACATTTTTCACAGTGTTGAAAAAACGTCATGAGTTTACTGGATTTCATGAATAACTACCATTAGTCGTACGAGCTGTTACGTGACATCCACGAGTTCCTACGTACCCGCTACATACATTACACAGTGCTTTGCATCCTTTTATTGCTCAAGTAATTTGGGAAGTGTTTCCTTTTATCTTGTAGGAACAGCTTTTTTTTATGCTAACATACAATGGTTGCTTCATGGCAATGAGGAAGAAATACTGTACACCATGAATTGTCTTAAAATTAAGAGTTGCGCCTTGTAAGTACTATAATGCTAGCTATAGCTCGTTGCCTGATTAATTTGTTGCTGTTTCTGTTCCACATGGAAACTGTTTAATGGCTTCGCAGTCCTGAGGTAGAGAAATAAAACATGTCCGATTAGTCCATTGTCATTAGTTCCGATAGAGAATCATCCCCCTGACTATTAGCTGTGTTTTTCCAAAAATGCTGTATAACCCACTGACCACTTTAATTTCTGTTTTTACTTCCAATTTCCAATATTTTGTGTTGAGACAAAGATTTGTGAGTTGTTAGCCTGGCAGGAGCATTTTGAAATCCTTTACACCTAACGAGTTATTTAAAAAGCCAATGATCTATGCAGTTGAATCAGTAATTTGTTTATTATTTTTGGCTCATTGTTTAATGAAGTGTGCATAATACCCTCTTTGATATGACTGAGTATTGAAAGAGTATTGATCTACTATTAAATGGTAGATACATTTTTAAACTGTGCCTCAGTTCTTCAAAACTACAAAATTATAACTCAACGGTTTGGTAGATTGATACATTTTTGGAGGGGAAGAAAATCGGAGTGGTATATTTGGAACTAAATTATGAAATTTGAAAATAAACATGCTTGCAACAGGTGCCAAAATCTGTAATTCTGGGAAGAACATGCAACTTCCATACAGATCAGCATAAATCTGAGCCTATGAGGCATTGGTTTCAACAGTTTCGCCACTGTGCTATCTCTGTATATTATTTTTCATTAATTGTCATCCACGAGGATGCAACTCCCTAATTAAGGACGAGAATATAGGGATCACAGCAACGTTTATTGGGGATCTATGAGGCTTCATTAACATTGGTAAACCTTTTAACTAAATTACTTAAATGTTAATATATATTTTATATATATATTATATGTATATATATATGTATATAGGATATATATCCTATCGCTTGGTGACAAATGTCCACAATACTCCCTGATGTGGTCTCATCAATAATTTGTACAGCTATAGGGACAATTTACAGTGGCCAGTTAGTTTACCATCCTGCAAGCTAACCCTCAAGGTCATATTGAATCTGGGTTTCTGTTTATTTTTTAACCCAGTCGTTCCAATTGCTTCCCCACTGTATCGCCCATAATCAGTTATCATCAGGTAAGGTAAACATTTGAGTTTATTTTCTTGAGTGTGAATAAGTGAGGCTGTCATTCATAAAGATTGGAAAACACTTATTTAGGTGAGGGTGATTACCACTGATTTAGACTATGGTCTCAACAATGTAACTTGTGTCTCTCTCATCGAACATTATTCTGCCCAAACCCTGGTGAATCACACTGTGATTCTGCTCTATGGTTTTTCTCTTGATTCGGATCTGTGTTTTTGTAGTATCATTTAGACTCTTTATCATAATTATCATTGTTTTGACTTGGTTTAGATTTCACATAGTAATAAATTGACGTGTTTCATTTCAAACTACATTTTCATAATTGATCTTTAAGATGCTTGATTGAGTAATGGACTTATTCACTTAACCTGCCTTCTAAAATATGTACCCAAATTCTGATTATTATATTCTTATAATAATAAATTTTACTCTTTAGGAACTTTGTTACAGCGATGGAAACTTCCTTTAAATCAACAGATGAACAGGCAAATGGCTAGCGGCGTTGAACCTCATGGCTCTGGCGCTATTTATTTAGTGCTTATTGGCTTGACAAGTATAGGAGCTGGTGCATATGTAAGTAGAAGGGATATTTAATGAAAGGAATGAGCTTGCCACCTCTGCTTCTGTTGGTAACATTTGGAACACTTTGGGACTTCCTAATACCTCTTTACTTCCAGTTCACTTTCTTTGCTTTGTAGGTGCTTGTAACTGGAAAGAAGACTAAAAATTACAGTGTGGATTGCAAAATTCATTTAACCTGTGTGACCCTTAATTTTATTAGCCCTATGGTTTCACTTTTTAAAACTAAATTGATACAATCATTAGGATCTGTCGTCAATTTTCCCTGATTCTTTTCTATTTGCTTGCAATCTAAACCAAGAGCTTCTTATTCACATGTAATTTTAGATTCATTGTTGCTTTGAAATGCATTATAACTAGTGAATGTAGAGAAACATGTTTTTCAATTAAGCACTCTTAGCTGGAAAGTGTGCTGTTGATTCCACTAACTGTATATTTAGTTTGTAGGCAAAGGATAGCTACAGGTTATTATCCAGTAATATCCTGATAAATCGGTTGTTGCTAAATACAACTATTTTATCCCTCACAAATGACTACTGAAATTTATGAAGTTTGATACATTGCCTAGGAATTCAAAGGAATTGCTTTACCCAAGAACTTACATAAATGAATATATTTTTCTGTGAATTAAGTGGGCACAATTAAAATTTCCGCTTTACTTGGCCAATATAAATCAATTGATATTGCACTTTATCAGCAGACTGAGCCTGATGCTTCCAGTGTGATAAAACTAATCTTAATTTTAGACCATCCCTACCATTAAAAATCAGGTTTTTCCAAATGTAAAGTGGCACAGAAAAAGATATTCAATTTTAAACTGCAATATTATTGTTTGTATTTTTCACGTTTGTCCCATTCATATTTATTATCCACCCAACTACATATATGATGGTTTTAACACTTTTGTGAACACCATAAAGATTTTTCCCTAGTTATTGAATGTTCGGGAGGTTCTTCTCAAATGTATGCACAGTCATCACACAAATTAAAATCATCCAAGAAAATCTCACTGAATAACAGAACAGTCATTTTCTGTGGGAAATATCAATTTCTAAATTATATATTATCTGTAACTACTTCACATCAGCATCAATTATGAAAATAAAGATTATGCAGGGAGACAAACCAATGCACGTTTTGTTTCTCATTCCACAAAATCATAATAAATCAAGCTAGACTTTTGGAAGCTTTGCAAAGCAAGGGTATTACTCATATTTTAGCTGGAATGCTTTTAAATTTTCATAGCTACATATTGGAAAGAAAAGCAGCCTAAAAGTGAAATAAAAGGGCTTTGAAATGGAAGGGTTTTCACTACTTTTTCACCAGTTTCTTCCTTTATTCTTTTCCTGATTTTCTTCTCTACTTTTCTATTCTTCTCTACAGTTTTCAAGCCTTACACAGTGCCTCCTTTAGGACCTTCTACAGGGTGTTTGATGTCCACAGGTGTGTCAAGGAACAGCAACAGCAATCTCATGTACTTCTTCATTGTTGGCGGAACGTTCATTGGGGGAATTACATATGTAAGCCAGCTTTGCCCTTTTGTAGTTGTATTTCAAATATTTCCTGTGGGTGGGCCAATGTAACATTGTTTCTTTTTCAAATTAGTGGTGCCCATTTTATTAAATAGTATTCAAATAATATTAATGAAGTATAGCTGTGAGTTTGAAAAATTCCCATATTATGACAACATGAACTACAGAAAAGCTTTAGTTTTCTCACAAATATTGTTAGTTCACTTTGCTGAGGTCAATTTGATCTTTAAAGTATGGACTACTGGTTGTTACTTGTAGTAGAAGTGATGAGAAATTTGAGGTAAAAAATATTGTTGTGCTTGGGGCAGTTTAGGCAGATAGTCTTACATGTGAATGAGGAGCAGCATTGGTTTTCTCAACTGTATTTCACCATTAACTGGGATTATGACAAATCTCTTTGTAATCTGAATTTTGTTTTCTGGTAGTAACCCTATACTACGTTTGATTAGAAATTGATTGATATTTTATAATCACATGCGGCATGTCTCAGTGAAATTCTTCGTTTTGCATACCGTACACAAAGTAGGCAAGAGTCGCCACATATAGGACACCACCAATTGTTAGAAGGAATCTCTGCCTTAAAGATATTCAAGGGCTTTGCTTCCATCGCCCTATGAGAAAGAATTCCAAAGACTCAAAACCCTCTGAGACTTTTTTTCCGCCTCTGATTTAAATTAGTGACCCAAATTGTGACTCTTGCAGTAATCCACACATTCGAGATTCCACATTATAGAATAGAATAGAATAGAATGCCTTTTATTGTCATTCAAACAGACGATGTTAGAAACCAAGACATACACTTAACACAATTTACACAAACATCCATCACAGTGAATCTCCAACACTTCCTCACTGTGATGGAAGGCAAAAGTCTGATCTCTTCCCTTTGTTCTTCTCCCGCGGCCCCGCAGTCCAACTGCAGCATTGAGGCGACTGGGCTCACGATGTGAAAGCCCCCGGCAGGCGATGGTATGTCCTGCGGCTGTTTAAGCTGCGTTGGGCGATGTTAGGCCCCACTCCGAGTCATTTAAACCTCGCGATTCTCCCCCGGGGGAGAAGTTGCCGTTGCGGGAGCTCCGAAAAGCGGTCTCCCACCAGGGACTTACAAGCTCCCGATGTTCCTGTCCACCGGGCCTGTGGCCGGAGCCTCCAAAGCTCCGTAGTCGGGTTGCAGCCGCGCGACACCACAGTTCTCCCCGTTCCAAAGTCGGCCAGCTCCGCGATGGTGAGTCCGCAGGCTCCGCGACTGGATTGGTTCCGGTTGGAGGCCGCCGCCGGCTTCACCATGTTGGGCCCAACGACACCGGAGACCCGACAGGGAAAAAGTCAGGTACCCGTACAGGAAAGAGATTAAATGGTTTCTTCCCCCCCCCCCCCCCCCCCCCATCCACCCACATATACACAGCTAAAAAATAATAAAAATTTAAACCAAAAATATACATCTAACGGGACAAAATTTAAAAAACAGACAAACGGATTGTAGTCGCCACTGCCGTTAGGCGCCGCCACACTCCAGCTATCTTGTGTTGTGATCAAGTATCCTCTCACTCTTCAAAGTTTGCCCGTTTCAGTGTTTCCCAATGAGCAGTCTGCCCATTCACAGGTTAATTCAGAAATGCTTCCTCTGCAGAAACATCCTTCCTTAAATAAGGAGGCATACTGCATCTCCGTTTGCACTCCATTCATGAAGAACATAATAATTCATGTAGTCAGGGATTCAACAACTGGCTCTTTGCCTCACTGTGTCCATTCAGGGTAGCAGTCTATACCAATCCCATTTACTAGCACTCAGTCCTCAGTCTCCTGTACCTTGGCAATTGCAAGTGTGTATCCAGATGCTTCATAAACATGAAAGTACCTGCCTCCACTATCTACTTCACCTTCGCATTCCAGATAGCAACCACTCTATAGCTGAAAAAATCTTCCTTGGATCCCTGCTGAATCTTTCTCTGAAACTTAAACCTATGGCCACTGGTTGTGGACAACTCTGTTTTTTAGTGTTTTTTACTGTTTACCCTAACTATGTTTATTATGATTTTGTATACTTCTGTCAGGCCTCCCCTCAGTCTCATCTGCTGTAAGTAAAACAAGCCAAGCCCATCCTGTATCTCTTCATAACTGGTCTGTTCCAAGCAACATCCTGGTTAATCTCTGCACCCTCTCCAATTCAATATTTCATATTCTGCAGTATCTAGAACTGAAGAATATTCTACATGCTGCTGAATTCATAATTTATGATATTGTACCAAGACCTGTACTTGTATTTTCTACGCTCAAACTGATGGTGACGAGCATCTCAAAGACCTTCTCACCACCCTTTCTATCTGACACCTTCAGAGATCTTTGAACTTGTACCATAACTTCACTGTTCCTTGCTATTCATGGTATATGCCCTAACCTTATTTGACCTTTATTCCTTATAGTAATACATTGCCTCGAGTGGCAGAATTAAATTACATTTGCCATTTGTTTATCTCATTTAGCAATGGATTAATATCATTCTATAGTCCAATACAACCCATCTCTCTCTATCAATAATATCATCAATTTCCATCTCATCTACAAACATATCAATTGTTCCATCTTAGTCATTGATGTATACAACAAACAGCAAGAATCACACCAATGTTAAACTGCTGGTCTCCGACTTTCACTTACAATAGCAACCCTTCATTGTCATCTATACTGTGTTATTAATTTTGCATCAGATCTGACAAATTGCCTTGGATCCTATGGTTTCTATCTTGGTGGACTACCCCTCTCAAAGGCCTCACTGAAGATCATGCAAAACACACAACTGCATTGCCCTCTTCAAAACAATTCTGATTTGACGGATGTGATTTCCCACCAACAAATTCATGCTTAACTACTCCTTAACAACCCCTGCCTTTGCAAGTATAGATCAATCCTCTTCCTCTGACATTAGCCTGAGCATTAATTTCTCTATTCTCAGTAAATAAAGATATTTGTTGCCTTCCACGAATCTGCCACCGCAGCTGTGGCCAGCAAAGATTTGAATATCACTGATTGGTCCCTGACAATCTCCCTCATATTTTCACAAAGCTTGCGATGCACTTTAGTTTAGTTTGAAGATATAGCGCGGAAGCAGGCCCTTCGGCCCACCGAGTCTGCACCGACCAGCAATTCCTGCACATGAACACTATCCTACTACCAGGAACAATTTACGCACACACCAAGCCAATAAACCTACATACCTGTGCGTCTTTGGAGTGTGCAAGGAAGCCCACGTGGTCACGGGGCGAACGTACAGACTCCGTTTAGACAGCACCCGTAGTCGGGGTCGAACCCGGGTATCCGGCGCTGTAAGGCAGCAACTCAACAGCTGCACCACCATGCCCACTTCATCAAGCACCTTATTCCCACAAAGATATCTTGTACTTGCTTTGAGATTTCGAACTACAATGTCCTTCTCCTGAATGAAAACACACTCATTTGAGACCTCACTCCCATTCATTGGCTCCATGCACGGGTTGCACATTTGATCCCAAATGGGCTCACCCTTTCCCTGATTATCCTCTTGTTCCCAATGTACTTGTAAAATACCTTGAAACCTCCCTTAATTTTTCATGGTCTACCATTGCCCTAATTCCTTCTGTAAGCACCTCTACATTTTCTTCACTCCCAAATGTCTTATTTGTGGTTTGTTCTGTGTGCTGACCATATGCTTGCTTCATTTTCATTCTCCAATCCTCTTTCCTTTGAAATCCAGAATCCTTTGGACTTGCCACTTTTGCCTATCCCCTTGCAGGAAGACAGGTTAGCCATGAACTTGCACTATTTCACTTGTAAAACACTGCCCCATTTTGGAAGTAAGATGACCCCCATTCTGAAAGTAAATTTACCTGTAGGTAGCAGCTCCCAGTCTACCTTTGCAGTCCAGCTTCATGACATTGAATTTTGCAATTTCCCCCATTCAAAAGCTTAATCTTTGGACCCAATGTGAACCCAAAAACTCCATCTGTTACTACCTTGAAACATGTTGAATCATGATCACCATTCTAAGCTGCTTGTCAATTAAGACCTTATCTACTTGCCAAGTTCCATTTGCCCCACTCGGTGAACTTAAAGTGATTCCCAGTCCACTAATGTATAGAACAAATCACATCAGATGGATCGGGGGAAAAGAAGATTCTCAAACTTTTTTTTAATGTGCAGCATACCTGCCAATTAGACATAGACATACAAAATAGGTGCAGGAGGAGGCCAACTGGCCCTTCAAGCCAGCACCGCCATTCATTGTGATCATGGCTGATCATCCACAATCAGTAGCCCACCCGTGCCTGACTTCTCCCTATACCCCTTGATTCCGCTGGCCCCCAGAGCTCTATCCAACTCTCTTTTAAATTGATCCAGTGCATTGGCCTCTGCTGCCTTCTGTGGCAGAGAATTCCACAAGTGAAAAGCTTTTTTCTCATCTCAGTTTTAAATGGCCTCCCCTTTATTCTTATACTGTGGCCCCTGGTTATGGACTCCCCCCAACATTGGGAACATTTTCCCTGCATCTGGCTTGTCCAGTTCTTTTATAATTTTATATGTTTCTATAAGATTCCCTCTCATCCTTCTAAATTCCAATGAATACAAGCCCAGTCTTTCCAATCTTCCTCGTATGACTGTCCCGCCATCCCGGGGATTAACCTTGTGATCCTACGATGCACTGCTTCAATAGCAAGGATGTTTTTCCTCAAATTAGGAAAAATTGCACACAATACTCCAGATTTCTAACTGCACACAATACTCCCGATTTGGATTCACCAGGCCCTATACAACTGCAGAAGGACCTCTTTACTCCTGTACTCAAATCCTCTCGATATGAAGGCCAACATGCCATTAGCTTCCTTCACTGCCTGCTGTACCTGCATGTTTACTTTCAGTGACTGGTGTACAAGGACACCCAGGTCCCGTTGCACTTTCCTTTTTCCTAATCTGACACCATTTGGATAATAATCTGCCTCCTTGTTCTTGCCGCCAAAATGGATAACCTCACATTTATGTACATTATACTCCATCTGCTTTGCATTTGCCCACACACTCAACCTGTCCAAGTTAATGGATCAATCTTAGTGTATTTTCAAATTGAACAGAATTTTCAGAAATGTAAAGCTTGTTACCCTGCAATTCACCAGAATGTGTTTTTTATTTAAATTTGGGAATTTTAATATTCACTGCTCAGTCACAAAACTTATGACATTTCTGATACTGAATCATTTCCCTCTCCAATCTTATTTTAACGTTATCTTTACATCTACAGAGAATGTCATATTAAAATACTGTATTCCTTTGTGCAAGTTGAGATATTACGACCCTCCTCGCGAATCTTTACTTAAGTTGTTTGATTGAGATACAATGTTGAGTGTTCTAATGAGTTCAAGTCAGAAATAAGTTTGAGATACATAGAGGTACAGAAAACCTTTTGAACAGCTGCTGGAATCTGGAGCAACAAACAAGCTGGTGGAAGAGCTTGGTCAATTGGGCAATATCTGCAACTGCTGCTCGATTCGATGAGTTATTCCAGCAGAAAGTTGTTTGACACATAATATTGTTTGAAATTGATTAATTTTGAACTATTAAAAAGCAAACAGAAAATCTGCACTGTACCATCCATTTTCAGTGATTTTTAGGAGTTTATACCTGAAATCTAAATTTCATAAATTGATGTTGTTTATTAAATGTTCACTGATTGTAACACTACATTAATTGGTCCAGCCTCCACTTGTAGCCTTTGTTGTATTTAGACATCTTCTCTTTTGCCTCACTCGTTGTGTTTTTGAACTAAAGAATCCTGTATACATTGAAACTGTATCACTGAAATACTCTTCTCATCTCTTTTCAAAATTGTTGGAGTACATTTTCAGAATCATTTGTGTTTCATGTACTGGATCCTGACAGGCTGATAAGACTTCATGTTCTTCTTGTATATTTCATTGTCTGATATATTTTCTCCTACTCCTGCCATTCCTCAATCCAAAACATTCACCCCTGCTCTGACATCTCAATGTTTCATTTTGTTGTTGGATCACCAGGAGAGCTAAACTTATTGACATTGATTAAGACATATGAAAATACATTTAACACCAGATAAATAATGTAATGAATGACAGCAACGTCAATTTTAGAAACAATTGGGCATGAAGGTCACTTTTTTATTAATTTGGAAATGTTAATCTGATTATTGAACCAAATATACCAGATTAACTCAATGTTTTCACAGGTATATAGTGTAATAAAAGAAGACAAACAAAGGTACAAACAGCGAATCACACAGATGCGATCAATATCCAGTGGGGAAAGAAAGCCTGAAGAATTGTCAGCAAAAGGTAAGTCCGTTTTTTCTTCTGCTTTCTTGAGGTGCAGATGCAGGCAGAGGTGCCATGCCAGCAGATATTTGGCACTCTTGTTGAAAGTCTTAACTTGTGTATCTAAAAAAAGTGGGCTTTTGCAGTTGTTTAACATGACTCTGATTCGGTGCTTGATGCCCTTTCTCACACTCTTGTGCTGGAGTAACTCCGCAAGTTAGGCAGCATCTGTGGGGGGGAATGGCTGGGTAATGATTTGGTTCGGGACCCTTCAGGCATTGTAGGCAGGGAGAGAAAGCTGAAAAAGCAACAGGACAAAGCATTGCAGGTGAAAGCTGGATACAGGTCTTGGGGTTTGATTTACAGACAGATGGACCTGTCCCACTTAGATGACTTTTTAGGTGACTGCAGGAGACTATACAGTCGCTACATGGTCACCACATATTCGTGGGTGGTTGCTGGGGAGTCCACTTCATGGTCATGAGGAGTTCCTGCATTCCAGGAACTAGTCGCAACCTCATGGTCGCCGTGAATTTCTCAGCATGTTAAAAAATTAGCGTAGACTAGAAATAAGCTGCCATGGAGAGTAGCGAGAATTCTCGAGCCGTGGGTTCTGTCGGCAGGAGATCCTAGTGTGCTGTCAGGAGGTCTGAGGTTCTCGTAGGTTGGAGCCAATGCTGACCGGTGGATTTAATTGGGAGTAAAAAAAGGGAAGCAATAGTTTTTAGAACCAAGGATAACCGACCGGTAATGTTAAATGTTCGCTGAGCTTCACAGCCGTGTATCTCTGGCTTCTTAAAAGTTGTCTACACTCCTTCCCCCTCTTCCTTCCCCCCCCCCCCCCCCCCCCCCCTTTAAAGGACTTACTGTACACTGTGCTTTAGCCGTTGGAAATTTTTTAGACAGGGCAAGCGGGGGGAGCGCTGTCTAAAAAATTCTCATGGTCTGGTACAGGAAGCGATGTGTTTGTGTGTTCCACTCTGACAGTCGCCGTTCCAGTTCCCGGTTTTTTAGGCGACTGCTGGCAACTTGACAGAAGGCAGCAGTCCGCTGAAAAATCGCCTAAATGGGACAGGCCCATTAGGGTCCACCTTTACACCACTATTTAGTACAATAAAAGAAGACAAAGAAAGGTAGAAGGTAGACCTTTCTGAACAAGGGATGGGTGATGTTTTGCGTCCAGACTTCGCGAAACATCACCCATTCCTTCTCACCAGAGATGCTGCCTGGCCCGCTGAGTTACTCAAGCATTTTGTGTCCATCTTCGGTATAAACCAGCATCTGCAGTTTCTGTCTACATAGGTGGACTAAGTGACAGGCTAGAGCTGAAAAGGAGATGAAACGGTGTCCATTAAGAAGAGAAGCGAATGTAAGAGGGAGGGAGGGACGAAGGGGGGAGCAAAAGAGGGTTAGGATAGTGGGAGAAATGGGTGTGCACAAGGGAGGGGGAAAACTACTGGAAGATAGAGGGGGGAAAGGGGTGAGTAGTGTTACTTAATATTGGATAATTCAATGTTCATACAGTAGTATGGTATCCTAACTAATAATGATGGTAAACAAATTATTGACAATTATATTAGCAGTGAGACTCTTATTGCAATTTTTATCTTGCTTTGAAAGGGTCTGAGGTACTGATGCCATTAATACAGAAATCTAATAAAGGCTGCTTTCGTTTTGTCAAGTCTGACAAAAGTAAATTATTAATAAAAAGGAATTCTCCCTACAAAAATATTTATCTCTATAACAAGGGGGATTATTTGCTTTTTTTTTATAAAGGAAACTTGGCACATCATTCCCAAAAATTGGAAATAATTCAGGACTCTTATCACCTTGGATGGAATTACATTGGTTGTAAACGGTGGGCAGAGATAGTTCAGCTGGAAGTAGTGGTGCACAGATAGTTCATAGACAGAGGCTAAAAGTTGTTAGTCCTTTGAACTGAGTTGAAGTAAATAAAAGGAGGCAGCATAAAGAAATCACATATTTTTGTTGGAGACTATTAAATCTGGAAGGTGCACATATTTCTCTATTTTTGTTTTAGTTTGCCTTATGCTAATTGCTTTTCTTGGATTGTGTTTAGTGAAACATCTCAAGTTGGTCTTTGGCTGTTGCTTTGACTGGTATTAAATTTGCAAGCATAATGTTTCCTGGAAGGCCCTGCCTTTGATTCAAAACATGGAAAATATTGACTTTGCTTGGGTAATTTAAGAAGTTTGAACTAAAGATGAGAAATTTGCTGCTTTTGGCTTTTAAAAATGTTCATGTCCACAGTTTCATAAGTCATAGAAGCGGAATTGGGTTATTCAGTCCATCAAGTCTACTCTGCCATTCAATCATTCAGTTTATCTTTCCCTCTCAACCCATTCTCCTGCTTTCATCCCATAACCTTTCACATCTGTATTAATCAACAACCTGTCAATCTAGCTTTAAAAATACCCAATGACTTGGCCTCCACAACTGTCTGTGGAAATGATTTCCACAGATTTGCCACCCTCTGGCAAATTTCCTTTCTAAAAGTACATACTTTTATTCTGAGGTTGTGTGCTCTGATCCTATACTATCCCACTAGTGGAACCATCCTCTCCAAAACCACTCTATCCAGGCTTTTCACTATTCGGTAGGTTTCAATGAGGTCCCCCTCATCCTTCTAAACTCCAGCGAGTACAATCGCTGTACTCATCCTTGGGATTATACTCGTAAACCTTCTCTGGACCCTCTCGAATGACAGCACAACCTTCCTCGGATTATGGGGCCCAAAACTGCTCGCAATTCTCCAAATGTGGTCTGGCCTAATTCCTTATAACGCCTCAGCATTGCATCCCTGTTGTTATATTCTAGTCCTCTTGAAATGAATGGCAATATTGCATTTGTGTTCATTACTACTTGCAAATTAACCTTTTGGAAATCTTGCACCAGCTCTCCCAATCTCCATTTTCTGAATATTCTTCACATTTAGAAAATACCCATGCTTCAGAACAGTTTAAGGATAAGGGGGAAGTCTTTTAGGACCGAGATGAGAAAAACATTTTTCACACAGAGAATGATGAATCTGTGGAATTCTCTGCCACAGAAGGTAATTGAGGCCAGTTCATTGGCTATATTTAAGAGGGAGTTAGATGTGGCCCTTGTGGCTAAAGGGCTCAGGGGGTATGGAGAGAAGGCAGGTACAGGATACTGAGTTGGATGATCAGCCATGATCATATTGAATGGCGGTGCAGGCTCAAAGGGCCGAATGGCCCACTCCTGCACTTATTTTCTATGTTTCTATGTTTTTATTCCTACTGCCAAAGTGCATGACCGTACAGTTTGCTCTGCTGCATTCCACCTGCCATTGTTTTGCCCGCTCTCCTAACCTGTTCAAGTCCTTCTGCAGACTCCTTGGTTGCTCCACACTACTGCCTCCCTACCTATCTTCGTATCATCTATAAACTTGACCACAAAGCCATCAATTCCATAATCTAACACTGACCCTCTGTGGAACACCACGAGTCACTGGCAGCCAACAAGAAAGAGCCCCCATTATTCCCAATCTGTCTTCTGCGATTCAGCCAAACTCTTTCAATTCCGTCTGATACCATGGGCTCTCATAGTTTTTTTAACAGCCTCACGTGCAGCACCTTATTAAAGGCCTTCTGAAAATCCAGATCAACAAAATGTTTCTACTCTCCTGTGTCCATCGAGCTATTTACTTCCTCAAAGAATTCCAACTGATTTGACAGGCAAGATTTCCCCTTCACAACACCATGCTGACTTCGGCCTATTCTTATATCTCATCAAAATCTTCCAATTAAAATGTTTTCATCTGGATGAGGATTGGGTTACATGAGCCTAATTAATTTGGCTCTGAATTGTTTTAAGGGTCTGTCCCACTTGCCGACTGTCGGCATCATTGACTGATGTATCAGGTCATCGAAAAAGTTGTGGCGTGGCGACATATTGACGCGTGGTGTCTCCTCACGTGACGCAACATTTTTTTGCCACCACTGAATTTTGAAATGGTCAAAGTCTTTCGGCGACCCTGATGCGTCAGTCAATGACGCCGGTAGTTGCCAAAACAAACGCCAAGTGGGACAGGTCCTTTAAACATTGCATGATAAGAAAGTTGTATCCAATGGTTTGTGATGTGTATCTGTCATTACCGCAGATGCCTCTGAATTGCCGGAACAGGTTTCAGTGAAAGCAACAGCAGAGAAATCGGAAACTGAGATTGAATGTGAGTTTTGACCTTTTCCCACATACAGTATTTTAAGTTTTATTTTGTCCTAGTAAACCATTAAACAAAATCAATGTATATTTAAAGATCACATGAATTTGATGTAAATATTAGATGAATTGCATCTGTGATCTAATTGGAGTTACTGATGCAGTATATTGAAGTATATCACATGATTAATATGACATTGTTATGGTGTCTGTAAAAACAATTCATGTGGCCTGTGGTCCAAATGATGCGGTTACTTGAATTGCTCTTGAATTACATATATATGAGCAACTTGGGTGATTTAGAAGTACAGTAAACCCTCATTTTAATGTACCCCTTTATAATGGATTGACACTGGTGAGTGGAAGCTGACAGCCGGGGACTGCGACATGGGTTGTGTAGGGTAGTCGGTAGAGTAGCTGATCGGAAGGAGCTTGCTGCTACTGACCAGTGGCAAAGTTAGTTTTAAGGTGAAACGACACAGGGTACTGAGGTATCTCAGCAGTCTGAAAAAGGGTTGCGCCATAATCTCTCCATGTTCTCCAGGGATACTGGCTGACACGCTGACTTCAGCACTTTGTGTCCTTTTGTATATTAACCATGATCTGTTCTTTACTTCAACTATATACAATGATAATACATTACTCATTTATCATGGGCAATCAGCAATAACGAACACCACTACCCCCACTAGGTAGATAGATAGATTTTATTATTTGCCATTTGAACCTCAGAGAGGCTCAAACGAAATTCTGTTTCTACAGCCATACAAACAAAACAATTCCTACAAAACATACAAACAATTCAATTTACATAAACATCCATCGCAACGAATCTCCTCCTCACTGTGATGGAAGGCAAAGTCTTCTCTCTCCCCCGCACCATTTCTCTCCCGAGGCCGAAGCTCCCGGCGGGCGCTGAAATGTCCCGCAGCCATTGAGGCCGTGCTGGGCCGGGCGATGTACGGCCCCGCTCAAGCGCCAAAAGTCACAACATTGTAGCCCCCGGCATGTCCCACAGCCATGAAAGCCGCACCGGGCGATGTATGGCCCTGCTCCGGGTCGCTCCAACCCCGCGACACGGGCTGAAGAAGCTGTGTTGCGGGACCTCCGGAAAGCGGTCTCTCACCCGGATCTGCGAGCTCCCGATATCCCGACAGTCCACCGGTCTGCAGTTGCAGCTGCAGCTGGAGCTCCGGAGTTGGGCCGCAGCAGCGAGCCACCACCGCTCCCCACGCTCAGAGGCCGGCCAGCCCCACGACAGTGAGTCCACAGATCCGCAGGCTCAGTGACTGGGGCCCCCAGGTCGTCCCGGTCGAAGGCCGCTCCACGATGCTACGCCCCAACGACCACGGAGACCCAACAGGGAAAAAGTCGGGTCTTCCATGCGGGGAAGAGATTGTAAAAGTTTCCCCCTCCCTCCGCCACCCCCCACATATACACAATTAGAAACATACAAAAGAAACAAAAAAAAACACAAACAACTACATTTAACTTGACAAAAAATAAAAAAAAGACAGACAGGTTGTAGGGGCCGCTGCAACGTGAGTCGCGCCGCCACCGGAACTATTGTCCGTTATAATGTGGGTGTACTTTACCATAAAATTAATCTTTGTAATTTTAGGGTTGTAAATTTGAATTCATTGCATTATATTTTTCTGCATTTGCTTGTGGGATATTTGAATTTTTGGTCATCTGATGCTATTTCTGCAGTTCTTTGCAAAAAATATAATCTGTTGCACTTTAACTAAGATACATAACTATTATTAATCACAAAGTAATGTAGCTTACCTGTTATATGTTTGATTGGTGCTGGAGCAAAGTCCTTCATTGTTGTTGCTCAAGCCTATAAAGAATTTGTTTAATGTTTTTCTCATCTTCTGACAGCACCAACAGTTGAACCAGTCAGTGCTAGGCCTGACATACCATCGCATGTTCCTTACCTTCTGATTGGTGGCGGCACTGCATCATTTGCAGCAGCTAGATCTATACGGGCACGAGATCCTGGAGCAAGGGTGGGTAATAATTTAATTTATTTGTATGGATTTCTAATTAAATACGATTTGAGTATATCATCCCTTAGTATGTTTAATTGTCCCTTTGCTAAATTACCGTGACAAAAATGGAAGAGCTGTAACATATTTATATGACCCAGATGGAGAAATTAAATCATCCAAACTGAAATTGCATTTGAGCATGATTGGAATGACAAAGATGAAGTTTGAAATGTTCCCAAATTATAAATGTACAAGAAACCAGTGCCTTAAGGAGTCTTTAAGGAAAATAAGTACATTTGCATACTCTAATCCAGGCGAAGGATGTTATCGCAATGATGCTTAATGAAATAACACCCAGTGTATGGCTTACAGCTGTAGTCTCCACTTTTAACAGAGCAGTTGTTTGTCGTACAAGTAGTGCAGAGAAGGTTCATGAGAGTAATTCATGAATTGAAAGTGTGAATATAATGGGGCTGGCCCACTTGGGCAACCTAATCCGCGAGTTCTGGCGAGTTTGCCCTCGACTCATACTCACAGCATGGTCGACATGAGGTCGTAGGAGGTCTTTGTAACTCTCCTTCATGCTCGAGTACACGAGAGTAGTTCCCGTGTTCTCGAGGCCTCAGCTAGGTCGCGGCGTATTTTTCAACATGTTGAAAAATGCCCCGCGAGTAAAAAAAGGTTGACATGGAAAAATTTCCTTACATGAGTTTCCTGAACAAAGATAATCTGAGCATTTAGTGTACAAAGAACTTTTTTTTAAAATTCCTCTTAATGGGATGGTTCAGACCATTAACATTCCATGAGAGGACGTTAATAACTTTATCCATATTGTTTGTAAAAATCATGTGGAATGTAAAAGGTTAATTTCGTAGACCATAGCAGTTCATGATACTAGAAGGAGAAAAATCTAAGGCTGACAATCTAAGTGATGACATTTCAGACATTTTTGTAGTTCAAATTTTGCCCACATAGCTAAATTAAAAGCAAAAGTCCCCCCCCCCCCCCCCCCCACCCATGCAAAGCCCGAAACTGACCAGTAGACAGTCAGTACGCTACCTAACCCCTCCCCTACCCCCGTCTCTTCTAATGACGGCTCCAAACATCAAAAAAGGGTATATTTACCACTCAATAGCTAAAACAAATTAATATTATGGTTAAAAAGTATGTGCAAACGGAGAAAAACAAGAACTGCTTCACATTGTTTGTCTAAAGATAGGGAAAAATCCTTTGGAGGACATTTTAAAAGTGAAAGAGCTAACAAAGAAAATCTTAAAAGTTAATGTATAATACCATTACATTAAATTATAACCATATAACCATGTACCAATTACAGCACGGAAACAGGCCCTCTCGGCCCTTCCAGTCCGGCCATTTATGCCGGCCATTTATTTTCCCCTAGTCCCATCTACCTGCACTCAGACCATACCCCTCCATTCCCTTCCCGTCCATATACCTATCCACTTTATTTTTAAATGTTAAAATCGATCCTGCCTCCACCACGTCTGCAGGAAGATCATTCCAAACAGCCACCACTCTGAGTAAAGAAGTTCCCCCTCATGTTACCCCTAAACTTCTGTCCCTTAATTCTCATGTCATGCCCTCTTGTTTGAAACTTCCATACCCTCAACGGGAAAAGCTTATTCAAGTCAACTCTGTCTATCCCTTTCATCATTTTAAAGACCTCCTTCAAGTCCCCCCTTAACCTTCTGTGCTCCAGAGAATAAAGATCTAACTTCTTCAACCTTTCTCTGTAACTTAGTTGCTGGAACCCAGGCAATTAACAGTATCTAAGAGAAATTCAAAGTTATGGTTTGATACCATCATACTAAAATTCTAAAAAAGTAATTAGAAAATAACTCATCCGATTAAATTCTTAATCATTTACAGAGCGTTATATTGTCAAGATAGGAACATAAAATCTCTGATTTTAACTCGGTCAGTTATCAGTGACTCCCTGTTGCGGCTTCAGTATCCACCCCCATAACCCTCCAGAAAGCTGGAAGCGTCTTGCGGATTCTTAAAAAAATCGGCTGTTACCATTAGGGAGTCATATATGCAGTCTAGCTGGGTAGAGCAAAGCAGTGTGTAACTGTTTCTTAAACAACTCGGACATTACATTATGGAAAGACATTCTCAGTCCCATAAGCTCACGGCAGTAATCAGGAACAAACCAAAACTTGCATCCTTCAAATACAACCATGCCCAAATGTTCTGCTGCTCGGGGGATATTCTCCTTCATCTGCAGAAAGTGAAACGGAACTATCAGATGTCTTGGTTTGTCTTTGAGACCGGTTTTCTTCCCAACCCTGTGTGCGTTATCCAAAATTGGAAGATTTTCATACTTTCATCGATGTTGAAAGTCTCCTTTGTTATTTTAGAGACATTTTATAACATTATCCCCTTCCTGACCTTCAGGCAAACGAACAATTCGCAGATTCAGTCGACGGCTTCTGTTTTCCTGATCCATGTTTTCAGTCTTGCATTGCTGGAGTGCCCGAGTATTTTCGGTCATTTTCCGTTCCAGTGTTTCAATCTTCAAATCTCTTTCCTGACCCAAGATTCACAAGTTATCAATTTGTTCCTTCTGTTCACGAGATTCATCTTGTAACATAATCAGCTTGTCTTGAACTTCCTTCAATTTGCTCAAAATTTCTTTCATCATTTCTTCCAAACTACAGAATCTTGTGGTTCATTTCTCCGTTCATTTTCGATATTCTAAGGTACCAGAGTCAGAAGCCGCGCCTTCACCACGCTCCTTCCTTGGAGAACTTTTTTTTGCTCTTGTCTCCATCCTTTACACGGTTGAAACGTACCAAAGTGTTATCAACACTTTAAAAAAGGTTAAACCGTGTCTGAAACCGTGTCTTGAAATCAAGTAATAACAAATAACATTGAAAGAATGGTAAGCAAGGAGTTAAAATTTAAGGGAGCAAACGATGTACAACCTTATAGCATGCCACCACTAGAGAGAGAAAATTTATATTTTTTTACTCGTAGGTTTAGTCTTAGTAGGTCGTAGTAGATCGGCATGTTAGTCGTAGGTAATCGAGGGTAGTCAAAGGTAGTCATAGATAGTGTTCATCGAGATCGAAGGAGGTTATTGGAGGTCGTCTTCACTCTCCACTATTCCATATAACAATTACAGCACGGAAACGGGCCCTCTCGGCCCTTATAGTCCGTGGCGAACATTTATTTTCCCCTAGTCCCATCTACCTGCACTCAGACCATACCCCTCCATTCCCTTCCCGTCCATATAGCTATCCACTTTACTTTTAAATGTTAAAATCGATCCTGCTTCCACCACTTCTGTTGGAAGCTGATTCCACACAGCCACCACTCTCTGAGTAAAGAAATTCCCCCTCATGTTACCCCAAAACTTCTGTCCCTTAATTCTCCTGTCATCCCCTCTTGTTTGCATCTTCCCTATCCTCAGTGGGAAAAGCTTATCCAAGTCAAATCTGCCTATCCCTTTCATCATTTTAAAGACCTCAATCAAGTCCCCCCCCCCCCCCCCCCCTTTAACCTTCTGCACTCCAAAGAATAAAGACCTAACTTGTTCAACCTTTCTTTGTAACTTAGTTGCTGGAACCCAGGCAACATTCTAGTAAATCTCCTCTGTACTCTCTCTATTTTGTTGACATCCTTCCTATAATTAGGTGACCAAAATTATACGCCATACTCCAGAACTGGTCTCACCAATGCCTTGTACAATTTTAACATTACTTCCCTACTCCTATATTCAATGCTCTGATTTTTAAAGGCCAGCACACCAAAAGCTTTCTTTACCACCCTATCTACATGCGATTCCACCTTCAGGGAACTATGCACAGTTATTCCTAGATCCCTCTGTTCCACAGCATTCCTCAATTCCCTACCATTTACCATGTAAGTCCTATTTTGATTTATCCTGCCAAGATGTAGCACCTCACACTTATCAGCATTAAACTCCATCTGCCATCTTTCAGCCCACTCTTCCAAATGGCCCAAATCTCTCTGTAGACTTTGAAAATCTACTTCATTATCCACAGCACCACCTATCTTAGTATCATCTGCATACTTACTTATCCAATTTTCCACCCCATCATCTAGATCATTGATGTACATGACAAACAACAGTGGACCCAACACAGATCCCTGAGGCACCCCACTGGTCACTGGCTTCCAACCTGACAAACAGCCATCCACCATTACTCTGTGGCATCTCCCATTCAGCCACTGTTGAATCCATCTTGCTACTCCGCCATTAACACCCAAAGATTGAACCTTCTTAACCAACCTTCCATGGGGAACCTTGTCAAAGGCCTTACTGAAATCCATATAGTCAACATCTACTGCTTTCCCCTCATCAATTTCCCTAGTAACCTCTTCAAAAAATTCAAGAAAGTTTGTCAAACATGACCTTCCAGGCACAAATCCATGTTGACTGTTCCTAATCAGTCCCTGTTTATCCAGATGCTTATATATATTATCTCTAAGTATCCTTTCCATTAATTTGCCCACCACTGACGTCAAACTAATAGGTCTATAATTGGTAGGTTTATTCTTTGAACCCTTTTTAAACAATGGAATCAACATGCGTAGTACGCCAATCCTCCGGCACTATTCCCGTTTCTAATGACATTTGAAATATTTCTGTCATAGCCCCTGCTATTTCTACACTAACTTCCCCCAATGTCCTAGGGAATGTCCTGTTAGGACCTGGAGACCTATACACTTTTATATTTTTCAAAAGTATCAGTACTTCCTCCTCTTTGAATCTCATAGTTTCCATAGCTACTCTACTTTTTTTTCCCTTACCTCACAGAGTTGAATATCCTTCTCCTTGGTGAATACCGAAGAAAATAAATTGTTCAATATCTCCCCCATCTCTTTTGGCTCTTTTGGCAGATAGCTGTCCATTCTGGCTCTCTAATGGTCCAATTTTATCCCTCATTATCCTTTTGCTATTAATATAGCTGTAGAAACCCTTTGGATTTACTTTCACCTTTCTTGCCAAAGCAACCTCATATCTTCTTTTAGCTTTTCTAATTTCTTTCTTAAGATTCTTTTTACACTCTTTATACTCCTCTAGCACCTCATGTACTCCATGCCTCCTATAATTATTGTAGATATCTCTCTTTTTTCGAACCAAGTGTCCAATTTCCCTTGAAAACCATGGCTTTTTCCAATTTTTACTACTTCCTTTCAACCGAACAGGGACATAAAGATTCTGTACTCTTACAATTTCCCCCTTAAATGTCCTCCATTTCTCTTCTACATCCTTCCCAAAAACAAAATGTCCCAATTCACTCCTTTTAAATCATTACGCATTCTCTCAAAGTTAGCCTTTCTCCAATCAAAAATCTCAATCATAGGACCAATTCTGACTCTCCATAATTATATGGAAACTAATGGTATTGTGATCACTGGTCCCGAAGTGCTCACCAATGCATACCACCGTCACCTGACCTGCCTCATTTCCTAACAGGAGGTCCAGCACAGCCCCTTCTCTGGTCGCTACCTCTATGTATTGCTGCAAAAAACTATCCTGCACACATTTTACAAACTCCAAACCATCCTGCCCATTTGCAGAATGTCTGTTTTATGAAAATTGAAATTTCCCACAATCACTACCTTGTGCTTCCTATTAATATCTGCTATCTCCTTACATATTTGCTCTTCCAATTCTCGCTCTCCATTTGGTGGTCTATAATAAACCCCTAAAAGTGTTGCTACACCATTCCCACTTCTCAGTTCCACCCAAATAGCCTCCCTAGACAGGCCCTCTAATCTATCCTGCCAAAGCACTGCTGTAATATCTTCTCTGACAAGCAATGCAACACCTCCACCTCTGGTCCCTCCAATTCTATCACACCTGAAGCAACGAAATCCTGGAATATTTAGTTTCCAATCACAGCCCTCCTGCAACCGTGTTTCATTGATTGCCACAACTTCATATTTCCAGGTGTCAATCCAGGCTCTCAAGTTCATCCACCCTCCTTACAATGCTCCTAGCATTAAAATATACACATTTTAGAAACCCACTATCCCGTATTCTCTGTTTATTATCTTTTTCCTCTTTCTCGCCTACATTTTGGGTCCGAGTGCTTCCCTTCTCTGCCTCTTGCCCCGCACCCTGTCCCCTAGCCCCTCTACCCGAGTCCCTCCCCCCAGCCTTTCTAGTTTAAAGTCTCCTTTGCAAATTTCCCCGCCAGGATATTGGTCCCCCTAGGGTTCAAGTGCAACCCGTCCTTTTTATACAGATCATGCCTTCCCCAAAAGAGGTCCCAGTGATCAAGAAATTTGAATTCCTGCCCACTGCACCAGTCCCTCAGCCACGCATTTATCCTCCACCTCATTCCATTCATAGAAACATAGAAACTAGAAAATAGGTGCAGGAGTAGGCCATTCGGCCCTTCGAGCCTGCACCGCCATTCAATGTGATCATGGCTGATCATCCAACTCAGTATCCCGTACCTGCCTTCTCTCCATACCCCCTGATCCCTTTAGCCACAAGTGCCACATCTAATGCCCTCTTAAATATAGCCAATGAACTGGCCTCAACTACCTTCTGTGGCAGAGAATTCCAGAGACTCACCACTCTCTGTGTAAAGAATGTTTTCCTCATTTTGGTCCTAAAGGAATTCCCCCTTATCCTTAGACTGTGACCCCTTGTTCTGGACTCCCCCAACATCGGGAACAATCTTCCAGCATCTAGCTTGTCCAACCCCTTAAGAATTTTGTAGGTTTCTATAAGATCCCCCCTCAATCTTCTAAATTCCATCGAGTACAAACCGAGTCTATCCAATCTTTCCTCATATGAAAGTCCTGACATCCCAGGAATCAGTCTGGTGAATCTTCTCTGTACCCCCTCTATGGCAAGGATGTCTTTCCTCAGATTTGGAGACCAAAACTGTACGCAGTACTCCAGGTGTGGCCTCACCAAAACCCTGTACAACTGCAGTAGAACCTCCCTGCTCCTATACTCAAATCCTTTCGCTATGAATGCTAACATACCATTTGCTTTCTTCACTGCCTGCTGCACCTGCATGCCTACTTTCAATGACTGGTGTACCATGACACCCAGGTCTCGTTGCATCTCCCCCTTACCTAATCTGCCACCATTCAGATAATAGTCTACCCTCATGTTTTTGCCACCAAAGTGGATAACCTCACATTTATCCACATTGTACTGCATCTGCCATGCATCTTCCCATTCACTCAGCCTATCCAAATCGCCCTGCAGCCTCCAAGCATCCTCCTCACACCTAACTATACCCCCCAGCTTGGTATCATCTGCAAATTTGGAGATGTTGCATTGAATTCCCTCGTCCAAATCATTAATATATATTGTAAATAGCTGGGGTCCCAGCACTGAGCCTTGCGGCACCCCACTAGTCACTGCCTGCCATTCTGAAAAGGACCCGTTTACTCCTACCCTTTGCCTCCTGTCTGCTAGCCAGTTCTCTATCCACTCTATTTCTCTATTCCTACTCTCACTGTCACGCGGCACAGGCAGTAATCCTGAAATTGTTACCCTTTTGGTCCTTCTCCTTAACTTTACCCCCAACTCCCTAAATTCTCCTTTCAGGACCTTTTCTCTTTTTCTGCCTATGTCATTTGTACCTATGTGTACCACAACATCAGGCTCCTCTCCCTCGCTTTTCAGAATCTTTTGGACACGTTCCGACACATCCGAGACCCTGGCACCAGGGAGGCAAACTACCATCCGGGTCTCTTGACTGCGTCCACAGAATCGCCAATCTGACCCCCTAATTATGGAGTCCCCTATTACAATTGCCCTCCTCTTTTTGCTACCCTTCTGAGCATCAGGGCCGGTCTCTGTGCCGGAGGCCCGGCCGCTGTTGCTTCCCCCAGGTAGGCTGTCCCCTCCAATCGTACTCAAACATGAGTACCTATTTTCCAGGTGTACAGCCACCGGGGTGCTCTCTAGTCCCTGCCTCTGCCCCTTGCCCTTCCTAACAGTGACCCACTTGTCTGCCTCCTGTGGTCTGGGAGTGACCACCTCCCTGTAACTCCTGTCTATGACCTCCTCACTCTCCCTGACCAGATGGAGGTCCTCGAGCTGCTGCTCCAGGTTCCTAACACAGTCCTTTAGGATTGTTTTCTCGAATCCACTTCCCACCAATCAGCGACTTCCTAAAAAAAAACCCTTATCTGAATGGAACGTTAGTGATTGTGCCTCCTCCTCCCTCTTCCAGCGGCTCCTTGGGCCTATGTGGGAGCAAGCCTCGCGCTAGGTTTTTATACTCACCAGCCGGGTGTCCCTCCTCCTTCCTCTTCCAACGGCTCCTATTCGGTGTCTAATTTTCCCGAAGTTAGTCTTAGTGGTCGAAGTTAGTCTTCAACATAGTTGAAGGACGTCGAAGGAGGTCTTCTACATAGTCGAAGGTGGTCTTCAACATGACATTTTTTCTAACTCTTCTAAACTCGCCAATTAGGTCGCCCAAGTGGGACAGTCCCTTAAACAAGGTTGGTGGATTGAACCTACAGTCATTGGATTCCTGAAGAATGATAAATGGTTTTATTGAATCAACAAGGTTCCGAGGGAAGAATGACAGAGTGGATGCAGAGACCCTCTGCCCTCCCCCCGCCCTCTGCCCTCCCCCCGCCCTCTGCCCTCCCCCCGCCCTCTGCCCTCCCCCCGCCCTCTGCCCTCCCCCCGCCCTCTGCCCTCCCCCGCCCTCTGCCCTCCCCCCGCCCTCTGCCCTCCCCCCGCCCTCTGCCCTCCCCCCGCCCTCTGCCCTCCCCCCGCCCTCTGCCCTCCCCCCGCCCTCTGCCCTCCCCCCGCCCTCTGCCCTCCCCCCGCCCTCTGCCCTCCCCCCGCCCTCTGCCCTCCCCCCGCCCTCTGCCCTCCCCCCGCCCTCTGCCCTCCCCCCGCCCTCTGCCCTCCCCCCGCCCTCTGCCCTCCCCCCGCCCTCTGCCCTCCCCCCGCCCTCTGCCCTCCCCCCGCCCTCTGCCCTCCCCCCGCCCTCTGCCCTCCCCCCGCCCTCTGCCCTCCCCCCGCCCTCTGCCCTCCCCCCGCCCTCTGCCCTCCCCCCGCCCTCTGCCCTCCCCCCGCCCTCTGCCCTCCCCCCGCCCTCTGCCCTCCCCCCGCCCTCTGCCCTCCCCCCGCCCTCTGCCCTCCCCCCGCCCTCTGCCCTCCCCCCGCCCTCTGCCCTCCCCCCGCCCTCTGCCCTCCCCCCGCCCTCTGCCCTCCCCCCGCCCTCTGCCCTCCCCCCGCCCTCTGCCCTCCCCCCGCCCTCTGCCCTCCCCCCGCCCTCTGCCCTCCCCCCGCCCTCTGCCCTCCCCCCGCCCTCTGCCCTCCCCCCGCCCTCTGCCCTCCCCCCGCCCTCTGCCCTCCCCCCGCCCTCTGCCCTCCCCCCGCCCTCTGCCCTCCCCCCGCCCTCTGCCCTCCCCCCGCCCTCTGCCCTCCCCCCGCCCTCTGCCCTCCCCCCGCCCTCTGCCCTCCCCCCGCCCTCTGCCCTCCCCCCGCCCTCTGCCCTCCCCCCGCCCTCTGCCCTCCCCCCGCCCTCTGCCCTCCCCCCGCCCTCTGCCCTCCCCCGCCCTCTGCCCTCCCCCGCCCTCTGCCCTCCCCCGCCCTCTGCCCTCCCCCGCCCTCTGCCCTCCCCCCGCCCTCTGCCCTCCCCCCGCCCTCTGCCCTCCCCCCGCCCTCTGCCCTCCCCCCGCCCTCTGCCCTCCCCCCGCCCTCTGCCCTCCCCCCGCCCTCTGCCCTCCCCCCGCCCTCTGCCCTCCCCCCGCCCTCTGCCCTCCCCCCGCCCTCTGCCCTCCCCCCGCCCTCTGCCCTCCCCCCGCCCTCTGCCCTCCCCCCGCCCTCTGCCCTCCCCCCGCCCTCTGCCCTCCCCCCGCCCTCTGCCCTCCCCCCGCCCTCTGCCCTCCCCCCGCCCTCTGCCCTCCCCCGCCCTCTGCCCTCCCCCGCCCTCTGCCCTCCCCCGCCCTCTGCCCTCCCCCCGCCCTCTGCCCTCCCCCCGCCCTGCCCTCCCCCCGCCCTCTGCCCTCCCCCCGCCCTCTGCCCTCCCCCCGCCCTCTGCCCTCCCCCCGCCCTCTGCCCCGCCCCCCCGCCCTCTGCCCCGCCCCCCGCCCTCTGCCCCGCCCTCCCCCCGCCCCCCGCCCTCCCCCCGCCCTCCCCCCAGCTCGCGGTTTCAACGTGGACGGTCGATCCAGCTTGAGGTTTTCCCTTGAACTTGAAGGTCAAAGACACTCTTCTTAACTCGCGGATTAGGCCGCTGCAGTGGGGCAGCCTCTTAAAAGACCCTAAGAGCATCCCAATAATGCAAAATTGGGAAAAAATGAATGAGAAATAAAATATCACCATGAGCAAGTGCTGGGAAATGTAAAGTGTAAAATGCCACCTGGTTTTAAAAAGAATGATGGCAGAGGTGGTGGATCTTTGAAAATTCTGTAGATTTTGGAAAGATCCCAGCAGACTGAAAAACCATTCAGGACAAAGTGATATTAGAAAGCAGGAAACCGCGGACCAGTTAGACGAGTGTTTGTATATTTTACTCTTTAACGTCTTTTCCTTTTTTGAAGGATAGTAGTAAATCTGGTGGCTTTTGTGACAATGATTAATGTTTTTTTGTTCCATGTCATTGAAATAGTCCAGATGTCAGGATTACCAGTTTGGAAATTTAACTATAGCATCACTATCATACCATTTTAAACAAGTGAGAGTACTTGTGAATGCACATTATTAAGACAATGTGAGGTTATCCACTTTGGTGGCAAGAACAAGAAGGCAGATTGTTATCTGAATGGTATCAGATTAGGAAAAGGGGAGGTGCAACGAGACCTAGGTGTCCTTGTACATCAGTCACTGAAAGTAAGCATGCAGGCACAGCAGGCAGTGAATAAATGAAGGCAGACAGGCAATGGCATGTCTGCCTTCATAGTGAGAGGATTTTAGTATAAGAGCAAGGGGGTCCTACTGTATTTGTACAGGGCCCTGGTGAGACCGTACCTGGAGTATTGTGTGCAGTTTTGGTCTCCAAATTTGAGGAAAGACATTCTTGCTATTGAGGGAGTGCAGCATAGGTTCACTTGGTTAATTGCCAGAATGGTGAGACTGGCATATGATGAAAGAATGGATCGACTGGGCTTATATTCACTGGAATTTAGAAGGATGAGAGGAGATCTTCTAGAAACATAACATTCTTAAGGGATTAAACAGGCTAGATATAGGAAAAATGTTCCCCATGTTGGGGAGTCCAGAACCAGGGGCTCAGTTTAAGAATAAGGAGTTGGCTATTTAGGACTGAGATGAGGAAAAACCTTTTCGGCCAGAGATTTGCGAATTTGTGGAATTCTCCAGGCATTAGAGGGCAATTCACTGGATGTATTCAAGAGAGGGTTTGATAGAGCTCTTGGGCAAATGGAATCGAGGGATATGAGGAGAAAGCAGAAACAGGGTACTGATTGTGGATGATTAACCATGATCATATTCAATGGTGGTGCTGGCTCGAATGGCCGAATGGCTTACTTCTGCACCTATTTTCTGTGTTTTTGTGTTTCTAAGTTGGGACACTGCACCTGGAATTCAGCATACAGTTTTGATGTCCTTTTTTATGAAAGGATATAATTCCATTGGGAGGCAATTCACTTGGTTGATTTGTAAGATGAAAGCGTTGTCTTATGGGCCTGTCCCACTTTGGCGATTTTTCAGGTCACTGTCAGAGTGGAACACACACACAAAAACACACACACACACACAAAAACACACACACACACAAAAACACACACACACACAAAAACACACACACACACAAAAACACACACACACACACACACACACACACACACACACACACACACACACACACACACACACACACACACACAAAATGTGACACAGACAAACACACGATGAACAGGAAGGTTGATGCTGTAATTAAGAAGGTGATAGCACAGTGTACGGAAAGGGTCATGTAAGTCCTTTTGGGGGGGGGGGAGGAGAGAGAGAAGGAGTGGAGATAACTTTTAAGAAGCCAGAGATACACGGCTGTGAATCTCGCCGGACATTAACATTACTGGTCGATTATCCTTGGTTCTGAAAACTATTGCTTACGTTTTTTTTCCCCCATGAGCCAATTAAATTGTAGCACCGGCTACAACCTACGATAACCTTCGACCTCCTAGTAACCCGCAACCACTGCATCTACAGCACGCAAATTCTCGCTACTCTCCATGGCGGCTTCATTCTGATCGGCGCTAATGTTTCAACATGTTGAAACATTCCCGGCGACCATAATGAGACTGCATTCCCCGAATGTGGGAATTCCTCAAGACCATGAAGGTGACTACCCGGCAACCACCAGCAACAACATGTGGCGACCGCATAGTTCTCTGCAGTCGCCTAAAAAGTTGCCTAAGTGGGACCAGCCCATTAGGATTAGGCTGACACTTGCTGGAGTTTTCAAGAATAAGTAGTAGTTTCATTGAAATACATTTGCTAGACAAAGTAAATGCTGCTCTCTTTATTGCCCTTTTGCTCATTTCCAGAGTAATCGCCAATAGTTGCCAGGTCTCTAAAATCTAGAATTTCCTTACAAACCTCTGATTTAGCTTTTGGAGTGTTTCTTAAAACCTGGATTTTTAAATGAACATGGTCATCTCCCCTCGTTCCTTTTAGTTAAGCTTCTTGTTTGATTATTCTCCCTTGGACTATTTTACGAGTATAAGCAAAATGACATTAAATGTTGGAAATATTCGGAAGGTTAGGCAGGTTCCATGGAGAGAAAATGGTTTTAGTTTTTCTGAAATGTTTTTACTTTTTCTGGCATCTATTGTACTTTGCTTTGATTTGATTGCATTTTGATATTAAATTATAGTTTGAATTCTCAAGTGTTTTAATGTTTTGTGTATATTATATTTTAGGTCCTGATAGTTACGGAAGAACCAGATTTGCCTTATATGAGGCCACCACTTTCGAAAGAGCTCTGGTTTTCAGATGAATCCAGTGTTACGGAAACACTGAAATTTAAACAATGGAATGGAAAAGAAAGGAGGTAGACATAATATTACTGAAATTTATAATTGCTCATTTCCTTTCCTGTTCAATCATAACAGAGGTTGATAGTTTAGAGATGCAGCATGGAAACGAGCCCTTCGGTCCACCAGGTCCTTGCCGACCTGCGACTCCATCCTGCATATTAACACTATCCTACACACTCTGGGGATAATTATTACATTTACCAGGCCAATTTACCTACATGTCTGCACACCTTTGGAGTGTGTGAAGAAACTAAATATTCCGGACAAAAGCAGGTCACGGGGAGAACACACAAACTCCGTACAGACAGCACCCATAGTCAGGATCGAACCGGGTCTTCGAGGCTGTAAGCGCTGTCAGGCAGTACTCTACCACTGCGCCACCATGCTTCTTATAGGATGTAGCGTTTTTGATTCTTTAGCTTTCTTTAGCGGACAATTGCTTTGGTAAGGAACAGGGGAGAAGAAATTCTATTCTAGGGGGATTTTGGAAAATTGCCAATATTACCCCCTGGTGGGAACTATAGGCTGGTTAGCCTGACTTCAGTGGTTGGTAAGATTTTAGAGTCCATTATAACAATGAACTTAGAGTACTTAGAAGTTCATGATAATATAGGCCGAAGTCAGCATGGTTTTGTGAAGGTGAGATCTTGCCTGACGAATTTCAAGGTCAGTTTATTGTCACATGTACCAATTACAGTGAAATACAGCCATACTAAAAAATAAAGCCACAAGGCACACAGCTACATAAAAGTTAACATAAACATCCACGGCAACAGATTTCCCACATTCCTCACTGTGATGGAAGGCAATAAAACCCAATCTTCTTCCTCGATTCTCCCGCAGTCGAGGCGATGGAAGCTCCCGCAGCCGGCAAATGAAGCTCCCGCGTCGGGGTGGTCGAAGCTTCCGCGTCGGGGCGGTCAAAGCTCCTGAAGTCGGTCTCCCACCAGGGACTACGAGCGCCACAATGTTAAAGTCTGCAGGCTCCTGCGGTTGGAGCTCCAAAGTTGATCCCCGACAGAGACTGCGAGCACCATGATTTTCAGACCGCAGGCTCCCCCGTTTGGAGCTCCTGAAGTCGGTCTGCAGCAAAGGCCGCCAACTCCTCGAATGTAGGCTGCAATGCGGACGGAGATACGATTTGGAAAGAAATCGCATCCCCGTCGAGGTAAAAGAAATTCCCCCATGCCCCCACCCCCCACATAAAACAAGCTAAAGAACACTAAAACATACTTTTAACACATACTATCAAACAACAAAGAAGGAAGGAACAGACAGACTGTTGGCGAGGCAGTCATTGCTGGCGCCACTCTTTCTTGGAATTCTTTAAGAGTAAATCATAGGACAGACAAAGGAAAGTTAGTGGGTGTTGTTTACCTAGATTTTCAGAAAGCTTTTGATAAGGTGCCACACGTGAGACTGCTAAGGAAGATGAGAGCCAGTCGTATGAAAGGGCAGATACCAGCATGGATATCATGTTGGCTGGATGGCAGAAGGCAAAGAGTGGCAATAAAGGGGGCTTTTTCTGGTTGGCTGCCAGTGACTAGCGGAGTACCGCAGTGGTCGGTGCTGGGGTGTTGGGACTCTACACGTTGTATATTAATGATTTTGATGAGAGGATTGAAGGCTTTGTGGCCACGTATACATATGATAGGACAATAGGTGGAGGGGCAGGTAATTTAGAGAAAGCATGGACTCTGCGGAAGGACTTGAACAGGTTTGGAGGGTGGGCAGAGATGGGGAGAGAATCCAGAAATTGGAGGTGCAAAATAACATGGGAGTGCTGGTGCACGATTCCCTAAAAGTTAATCTTCAAGTCAAATCAGTAGTAAAGAAGGCAAACACAATGCTAGCATTTTTTTTTGAAGACGGCAAGAATACAAAAACAGGGATGTAATGCTTAGCCTTTATAAGGCACGGGTCAGGCCATATTTGGAATATTGTGAGCAATTTTGGGCCCCATATCTGAAGACGAATGTGCTGGCCCTGGAGAGATTCCAGAGGAGGTTTACAAGAATGATCTCGGGAATGAGTGGGTTTACATATGATGAGCATTTGAGGGCACAGGACCAATACTCGCTGGAGTTAGAAGAATGAGGGAGGACTTCATTGAAATGTACCGAATAGTGAAAGGCTTGGATTGAGTGGATGTGGAGAGGATGTTTCCGAATTGTGGGAGCGTCAAGGACTAGAGGTTATAGCCTCAGAATTAAAGGACGTTCCTTTAGGAAGGAGATGAGGAGGAATTTCTTTAGTCAGAGGGTGGTGAATCCGTGGAACTCTTTGCCACAGAAGGCTGTGGAGGCTATTAATGGATATATTTGTGGCAGGGATAGATAGATTCTTGTTTAGTAACAGTGTCGGGGGTTGTGGGGAGCAGGCAGAAGAATGGGGTTAGGAGGTAGAGATAGATCGGCCATGTTTGAATGGGTAGATGTGATGGGCTGAATGGCCTAATTCTGCTGCATCTGTTGTCCACAGAAAGGTTTTAAGGGTCTGATTCTTACATGGTTGGGTTTTTTTAATACTTGCCCTTTTCCTTTTTTAAAACAGTATTTACTTCCAGCCCCCGTCTTTCTATGTCAGCCCTCAAGAGTTGTCTTCTGTGGAGAATGGAGGAGTAGCAGTGTTAACTAGGAAAAAAGTAAGTCTAAAAATTTACATTTAGTAATTGTATCAGGATCACACCAGGTTTTAAAGCCATGTGTTAATAAAAGGAAGTTTGCACAACAGGTCTGTTATGTTAATTACCTTGCGTTCTCTTGATTATTTGCATGATGGTACGGAGTTTTTAAACCTGTGCTTAAACACAAAGGTGTATTTTGAGATGGTTTACTGTGGGCAGTGCGATTTAATGACAAGAGTTGGTTTTGTTTTTCTTTGCAGGTTGTAAACATTGATGTCCGAGGAAACAAAGTAAGATTAGACAATGATGTGGAAATAACATACGATAAATGTTTAATTGCAACAGGTAACCTTTTTAATTTTTTTAATACTAGCAGTCCTTTGAATATAATTATGGTCGTTCTAAGCTTAATTTTTAGTTAATGCTTATTTTGTAGCCACAGTTGAGCATTGTCTTGTTTATAGTCTGTATTGTTAGTGAAGGAGAATGGGTTTTTTTCTACATCTAATTAAAAGATGAGTTTAGGACAAGTGATGAGATTGCTCTTCTCGAAATTGGTGCGGTCCTCATGTTCCAAGGGGTCTGCCTGTGTTGTAATAAATGTCAGATAATCAGACAGCACAGAAACAGGCCCTTCGCCCCACATTGTCCATGCTGACTATGGTGCTGATCTTTGCTCATTCCATTTGCATGCATTAGGCCTGTATCTCTCCACATCTTTCTTATCTAAATGTTTATTCAAGTGATTTTAAATATTGTACTGTCGCAATCACTAGCTTTGGCAACTCATTTCAAATATTGATCACCGTCTGTGAGAATAACATTCCCCCCCCCCCCCCCGCCCCTCCAAGATCACCTTTGAAATTCTCCCCACCCCCAACCCCCACAAACCTGTGCAATTTGTTCAAGACTATCCTGCCCAATGAATAATGCCAAATGACACAATCTGTGCCCCTTATAATTTTATAAACCTCCATAAAATCACCCCTTGCCTTCCTATGTTAGGAGACGAGAACAAAAAAAAACAAATTGCTGGAGGAACTGAGCGGATGAGGCAGCATCCTGAAAGGGGAACGGCCAATATTGACCCTACATTTGGACTGGATAGTGGGAAGCTGGCCAGTATAAGGAGGTGAGGGAGATAGAAATAGAGGCTGAAAGGGGGGATAACTAAAGGCAACAAAGGGGTGCAGATGATGGAGGCATAAGAAAAGAAGAATGCAACCCAAATAAGCAGTATGGTGGGTAGATGGAAAGAGTGCAGGGAGTGCAGGAGGACCTAGTGGGAGGAGTGTGTTGGCGATGGGAGGGGAAAGAAACTGGGTAATTGAGGGAGTGGACAATGGAAAGGTTTGTGTGAGGGGAAGCAGATTCAGTTATGAATTTTAGAAGGCATTTGGACAGCTATTTTGATGCGAAAGGAGTAGAGGGGTTCAGGTCTAACGCAGGGGGAAGAAATGGGAACTGATAGATGTCACGATTGGTTTTGACAAGATGGGCCAAAAAGGCTTGTTTCTGATTCTTCCTTGTCACCTATGTTGCCACCTTCCGTTACCTGTAGACTTGCACCCTAGGTCACTCCGCGCCATAACTCCGACAGTCCTTGCTCTTTACTCCATATATTCCGAGCAGAATTTGACGTTGCACGCTGCATCACCTCACGTGTCTTAACCTCTGAACTAGCCTACCATGTGGGACCTCATCAAAAGCCTTACTGAAGTCTATGTAAATCTTATCGACTGCTCTACCCTCATTAGCTTTCTTGGATATCTCTTCAAAAACCCATGATCTGTGAGACGTGAACTCCTGCACAAAGCTTGCTAACACCACTTAATCAGTCCCTGCCTTTCCAAATGAATATAAATCTTGTCCATTAGAGTCTTCACCAACGTCTTTCCTGTACTGATAGAAGACTCACTGGCCTACTGATTGCAGGTTTTTCCTTGCCACCATTTTGTTGAACGAAGGACAGTATTGTCTTTCATCCCGAGCCTAATGAAGATGTAAAAATCTGTCAACTTGGTTGGATACCAATTTTCTGTATCAGACATTTGCTTCCTTTTTTCCTGCTCAAGATTTCAATATCATTTGTTAACCAAGTTTGTCTAAACCTACCATGTTTGCTTCTTGCACTGCTAGGGGCACTCTGACTCTGAACTCTATTTACTTTGATTTCAAGTAATTATCAATATTGGGACCTTACTGCTTTTACCTTGTGCAATCTGTCAACATATTTGTTTGAATCCCTGCTGACGATTGGGAAGCCTGCAGTATATCTATCAAAACATACTATCCGAACAACCTCATTGGCTGATCCCTGCAGAACATTCTCCCTCCGTACTTCTGCAATTCTCTCCCTGATCTGCAGTGCATTCACCCCCCTGTCACGTCTGAAATGTCTACATGCTGGAATGTTGATCTGTCAGTCCTGACCGCTCGCCCTCATTTTTTATCATGCGCTGCTCCATGGTCAACTTGTGCTGATCCATGTCCTCAACACATTCACCTTATCTGTGAAGTTTGTTGCATTGGAGTAAACATAGTTACGCCTCCAGGCCCTCTCATGCTTCTCCTGCTTCTGTCTGCTCTTCCCACTGGTCTTGCATGTTATATCTTCTACATGAGTCAACCTTCCTATGCGATGCACTGTAACTCTATGTTCCACCTCATGCCTCACTAGTTTAAAGCCGTCTGATTAGCATTTGCAAACCACTCTGTAACAAAATTGATTTTCCACTCCAGTACGCACCTTGTCCTTCTTGTATACCACGCTTCCCGCAGAAGAAAATCCAATGATCCGAAAACATGTTACTTCCCCCTCCTCCCCCCCGCCGCAAACCTATTCTTTAGCCACACATTTTCCTATTTTGATACAAAATGGCATGTGACACAGTGACTAATCTTGCTATCAACCCTAGAGGTCCTGATTTTCAATTAATTTTTCTACTTGACTCCCTAAATTCCATGACTGCATATTTCTTATGTCATTTGTTCCAATGTGGACAGGGACCTCTGCCTGCTCACCCTCCCCTTTCAGAGCGTTTATGATGGCTGCAGAAATGCCTGTCTGTTCCCCGGACTATGGAGTCACCTGTCACTGCTGCTCATCTGGACTTTCTGTTTCACTGCAGTCCAGCAGAGCTGATTGTGCTGCCACTGATCTGGCGACTAGTGCTTTCCCTTCAACAGTCATTTTCCACCCCCCTCCCTCCTCCCCCAAGAGTATATGAAGCAGAATACTTGTTAGAGCGGTATCTGAGGCGGTATACCTGTTAGAGAGGGGGGAATAGCCACAGTGTCTTCTTGCACCACCTATCTACCCCTGGTAATCATCCATCACTGTGGCTAAACCTGCAATGTAACCACATCCCTGAAGCTTCTGTCTGTGGCACCTGCCTCCTCTATGCTTCTCAAGAAATCCAGCTGCAGTTCCTACTGAACAATGCAGTCAGGAAGGAGCTGCAGTTAGACACACTTCCTGTAAACATACAGTGCCCTCCATAATGTTTGGGACAATGACCATTCCTTTATTTATTTGCTTCTGTCCTCAACAATTTGAGACTTGAAATAGAAAAAAATCACATGTGGTAAAGTGCACATTGTCAGATTTTAATAAAGGCCATTTTTATACATTTTGGTTACACCATGTAGAATTTATAGCTATGCTTATACATTGTCCCCCTATTTCAGGGTACCATAATGTTTGGGACACAACAATGTCATGCAATTGAAAGGAGTCATGTTTAGTATTTTGTTGCATATCCTTTGCATGCAATGACTGCTTGAAGTCTGCGATTCATGGACATCACCAGTTTCTGGGTGTCTTCTCTGATGATGCTCTGCCAGGCATGTATTGCAGCAATCTTCAGCTTGTGCATGTTTTGTGGGCTAGTCCCCTTCAATTTTCTCTTGGCCACGCGGACTTGGTCATTGACAAATCCACACCGGACTCCTGAAGAATGTTTCTGATCTGTCGGACAGGTGTTTGGGTTTTTTCTTTATTATAGAGAGAATTCTTCTGTCATCGGCTGTGGAGATCTTCCTTGGCCTCCCCGTCCCTTTGTGATTAGTAAGCTCACCAGTGCTCTCTTTCTTCTTAATGATGTTCCAAGCAGTTGATTTTAGTAAGTCTAAGGTTTGGCAGATGTCTCTTAACAGTTGTAATCTTGTTTCTCAGTCTCATAATGCCATCTTTGATTTTCATTGGCACAACTTTGGCCCTCATGTTGATAAACAGCAGTAACAGTTTCTGAAGGTCATGGAAAGATGAGGTGCTGAGAGCTCTTGTACCTGCATTAAGGAGGCAGTTAAACACACTTGAGCAATTACAATACCGGTGAACCCATGTGTCCTGTAGATTAGTGTGTCGTCGTACCCCCTCCCCCCCCAAATGGGGACGAAAGCACGAGGTGTTTCCTCTGTAGAATTACAAATAAAAGACTATGAGTTGTAAACTCTGTGTGAGTCTGATCATTTCAACAGGGCAAAATCAGACGTGTACCTTAACCTGCTTAATCTATGCAACATCTCCCGCGACCTGATATTGCTTCACCCGCTCAGCATTTGATGTCAAGGCAGACCCGAGCCACATTGCCTGTGGTGAAGCAGGCACTGGTACCATCAGAAATCCAGTCCAGGCTACAGCAAAAGCGTGATGTTCAAAAAGGGTGGTATGACAAGACGAGCAGACCTCTACCATCATTAGCCGAGGGACAGCTGGTGCCTCTGCAAACCGGCAAAGGTCATGACCGCCTCGGTACATGAACTGTTTCCAAGCCATATTTGGTCAATGCCGATGGCGGCACCTACAGACATAATAGATAGCACATCCTGCCTGTGAACGAACCATCATCACCTCCGTATTATCCTGACCGCACAGCTATACTTCCATCCCCATCCAGCGGCATCGGCCCGACCATACCAACACTACCGTCTGCTCCTGATTCGACCGCTCCGCCTATGACTGGACCTGTGCCAGACTCTCCTGTTTCATCGCTGGGGATGCTGTTTCAATCTACTGCACATATTCTACCACCGATCGCATCTCCGGTTATGGAAGAAGATGCAGGACTGTACCTTACGCGTGCAGGTCGCATCTGCAAGCCCACCGTAAAGTACCCGGGCTATGTTTGAACTTCCTCCAGTTTATTGACACATACAATAGGTACTTTAGGAATAAAATACTGAGTTCTAAACTGTATGTGTGAATCTGATCATTTCAACATGGTGTCAGACATCTTGGACCCCTTAGTTTCAGTTTATTTTACGTTTTTTTGCTCAGTTCGTTGTTTTACTGTGGCTGGCACACTTTAGTAAGCCTGAACCTTTAGTGTTTAGTTGTCGCATCTTTGAAGAGGACTTCACCGTGTATATCCATGCAGTGAATCATGCCGCTACTCCAGATGTTCGTGCCACGACCCCATCTGCCTGCTGAACAAGTTCAGACAGCTGTGTGAGCTTCCCGTTAATCTCGTAATGGAGCACCGCAAATTATTTTCGTGCAGCTAGAGGCAAGGTGAGCCTGTGGAAGCCTACATCAGTTCTTTAAAGCACATCGCCAACTGATGCAAGTTTGAAAACCTATGTGATAGTCTTATACGTGACTGACTGGTTTATGGTAGTCTCAGTGACAAGGTGCGTGCTGAGCTTCTATGTGATGCAGATCTCACTCTGGAAAGGGCTGAAAATCGCTGTCATGTTGCAGAGATGACAGGCTATCGCACTAATCTATATGTCCCAATCATTATCGTGCCCTGAAATGGGGGTGGGGGGGGGGGGGGAAACAATGTATAAACACAGCTGTAATTTCTATATGGTGAAACCAACATGTACAAAAACGGCCTTTATTAAAATCTGACAATGTGTACTTTAACCAAATGTGATTTTTTTCAATTATAGTCATCTCTTCCCACCCAAACCATCCCCTCCCCAGGTACTTCCCCTGCAACTGCAGGAGATGCAACACCTGTCCCATTACCTCCCCCCCGCGACTCCAACCAAGGACCCCGACAGCCTTTACAGGTGAGGCAGAGGTCCACTTGCTCCTCCTCCAACCTTATCTACTGTTCCCGTTGTTCCAAGAATCATCTCCTATACATTGGTGAGACAAAACGCAGGCTTGGCGATCGTTTCGCTGAACACTTCCGCTCAGTCAGCCTTAATCTCCCGGTTGCTCAGCACTTTAACTTCCCCTCCCATTCCTAATCTGAGCTTTCTGTCCTGGGCCTCCTCCATTGTCCGAGTGAGGCCCAGTGCAAATTGGAGGAACAGCACCTCATATTTTGTTTGGATAGCCAACACCCCAGCGGTATGATCATTGACTCTCTAACTTCAAATATCCCTTGCTTTCCCTCTCTCTCTCTCTCTCTCTCCATCCCTTCCCCCTTCCCAATTCTCCTACCAGTCTTACTGTCTCAAACAGCATTCCATCTGTCCCACCCACTCCCCTGACATCAGTCTGAAGAAGGGTCTCGACCCGAAACGTCACCCATTCCTTCTCTCCAGAGATGCTGCCTGTCCCGCTGAGTTACAAATGCATTTTGTGTCTACCTTTTTATAACTTACTTAGTTCCAATATTACATATGCATTGTTCCCTCTTGCTTTCTTTCTCATGAAAGTATTCATAACTTAAAATGAATCAAGAAAAAAATATTTTCTGGTGATTGAATGAAACTGTTTCTTTCACATGATTAGCCTTGTTGATTTATCTTTAAATGCGTAATTTAGCATTTCACCCTCTAACTCGACTTACCTGGTTACCACCTCGTGATGTTCAGTGTGAGATCAGAAACTCAGCAGGAAAAATCCACAACCAACTATTTCATTTAGTTTTCATATTACTTTCACAACGTATCTTGCTGATCAAGTCATAAAATTGCACAAGTTTTTAAAATTTCCTTTGTATATACACCCATCATCCCTTTCTATTTCGATTTTGCTTATCTTTTTTTTTCATTCTTAGGTGGAATTCCACGCAACGTTCCAGCACTTGAAAGAGCAGGAGAAGAGGTACAAAAGAGAACAACTCTGTTTAGGAAGGTAAATATAGTGGGGGTTTTTTAGGGTTTTGGCTTCCACCAGGATTTCATTTAAAATAAAAATTAAAAAAATGTCTTAGGTTAAATGTATTGTATTTTGTACCACTCATTCCAGAAAAAAGGCTTTCACCCTATGATAGGCCGATTTTAGGACGCATCTGTACGTATCACATTTCCCAGCACTTGGTCTAGCCAGGGTGAAGTTGATATTGTGTGGTCTAGGTTCCCAAATTGAAAAATTTAAGGATTAAGCAAATGGTTGCCATCATGTATGGAACCATCAGGTTAATGAGGAGGGCATGAAATAAAAAGAAATGTGCATTGCAATATGCTGTTTTAATGTACTTCCCAATCATGAAAGCTGTACAGTCTGCATTGCCATAAGCTGCTTTAAAGTTTCAACCACCTCTACTTTGGCACTGTCAATGTGTGACTTTGCTTCCTGAAGTCTATCACTCTTCTTTGTCTTGTTGACATTGAGAGAAAGGTTGTTGTCTTGACACAGGGCCAAGAGATTCTTAATCTCCTTCCTGTACTTGTTTTGTCATTATTTGATATCCAGTTTTTGATTTTGTTAAACATGGATGTGAAGGCATTGTTTAAGTGAGAACTATGGAAATGTAGGTATTTTGTGATTTAGTGCAATTGAATGTATTGAAAATAATGTATACTTAACACAACCTATTAGAGTATTTTAATATAATGCTCTTGATGGGGCATTATACCCAATGCAGTGGATTGTGAAATAAAATTACTTTCGCTTGGTGTGAAATCCGCAACAGTTGGACCATTTGATTCTAACTAATGGTGTTGTTTTTATGAACTAGTTCCAGTACCTGTCCTTGGAGCTCAAAGTAAATCAAATGTTGTCTCTCCACAGCTGCTGTCAACTTGTTGTTTTGAATGTTTTTATCCTTGTCAATAAGAACACATTTTTACCGCTGTCCATATCTTGGCTTTTGTGTTGTCTTCTATTTACATATTTTCCAGTTATATTTTATAGTAATATTTTCTGGATCACATTCTTACAATTTATAAAACTTTTTAAAATCGATTATCAACAATTGAGTTTTGTATTTTAACGTAAATAATTTGAAGTCATTGTTGCCAAATTTCTACACTTAACCACCAGATTTTTTTTGCAGTTAAAAGCTATAGCTTTCAGTTCGATATTATTTTTAAAGTAAATATATATAATTACACCCAACTGAAGTTGTTTGCCAAGAATATGAATGTACTAATGTTCCTGAGACAAGCAAAACAGTATGTGCCAAAGATATGTACCTCCCATTTAAAACTTTAGTTGTATTTTTGTGACAGGTAGGTCTGTTCTGTGGCAGGTTGATATTTTGAGAATGTTATGATACTTATTGTAGATGATATGTGTGTACACCTTTAACAGTAGTGACGTAGCCCTTGCTAACCACTCCCCCATAATCGAGTATAACTGTGACCTTCCCACCCCTAGCTCTCTCTCTAGTGATCGTGACAGACCACGTACAGCTAGGGCAATGATGCGTGTGTTTAATTAATAAAGTAGTAGTAAAGATTTCTCTGTGTACGTGCATGTTCTTTACACTTATGCACCAATTACATTTTGAATTTTCATTGCTTGAAGTAGTGGCCAACTTGTCTGATGGTACATTTCTGTTATAGTTCAGATTAAGATTTCTAAACTGGAAAGTAAACTGTTCATCTTCACTAATGCTACCTGAAATGCACAGTATGTTCTGTTTTATCCCAATAACATCATAGTTAATCAATATGAACCATGAAATAGTATTATAACTGTGGGGCACCTTTTGACGCTGTTGGGAGAGCTTTAACCAGATACCAGATTTCACCTGTATCTATCCAGGAACAGGCTAAGCAGAATACCTGGATGGGGAAAAAAAAGTCCTAGCCATGTATACCATTGCCATTTATAGTGCAGATGTGTTCTGGAAATGGGGAGTGCACAAGGTGGATTTTCTACTTATTTTATGATTGTTTTTTCCTTGGAGAAGTAAAATTTTTTTCTAATAGACTTTAATTTCCATTACAGATAGAAGATTTTAAATCATTGGAGACAATTTCAAGAAATGTGAAGTCTATTGTAATCATTGGTGGTGGATTTCTGGGCAGCGAATTAGCTTGTGCTTTGGGAAGACGTGGTATGTCTTTTCAGTTTATTTCAGTGAGAGAGATTGAATAATTATGCTCAAAATGAATCCAATGAGTCGGAAATCTGGACCAGAAGGTAATTTGAGTGTTGACATAAGGAACTACAGATTCTGTTTTATAAAAAAAGACACAAAGGGCCAGAATACCTCAGTGCATCGGGCAGCATCACTGGAGAACATGGAAGATCTGAAAGTCTTGACCCGAAATGTCACCTGGCCATATTCTCAGGAAATGCTGCCTGACCTGCTGAGTTACTCCAGCACTTTGTGTCTTACTTTGAATCTTGTGTTGCATGCACATGCTATTCGGTGTAATTTAGTTTGGTTCATTATTAAGGATCTCTGTTATTGAGGCTTTTGTGTTTGCATTATCTAAATATCCACTAAGTAGACAGTCTTATAGCTGCACGGTTTGTATTTCAATCATTGGTTAAAAATGTCAACATTAACAAATATAAATAAGTATTCAAATTATTATTAGTAATCACTCAATTTGTTTTCATGATCTAAACATTATTGGAAAAGATAGTTTTCCAGACTGTGGACCAGGAAAAATATATAATGGTGTTATCTGTTGTTCGTGTAACTGTCCTCCTTAAAATTTTCCCTGCTGAGATGCTAAAAGGCATAGGTTTAAGGTGAGAAGTGGAACAGTTTAAAAGAAAATATACAAGGCAAGTGGTGGGTGCCAGGAAAACACTGCAGGGCTTAGTGGTAGAAGTAGATATAATAGTGATGTTAAAGAAGCATTTACACAGCCAAATGTGGGATATGAACACTGAGGGATATGAGCACAGATCAACACAAAGTGGTAGAGAAACTCAGCAGCTCAGATAACATATGTGGGAGAACCCTTCAACTGATTAGAACCCTTCAACTGATTATAGTGTGTGGTGGGGGGGGGGGGGGGGGAATAACTCAGCGGGTCAGGCAGCATCCCTGGAGAACATGGATAGGTGATATTTTGGTACAGGACTCGTCTTCAGATTAATTGACTAAGAGTGGGGTGGGGGGACGAAGACAACTGGAAGTGCAGGATAAAGTGTGGCAGGCAGTAAGTGAACACTGGCGAGGGGGGGGGAGGGGGAAGGTTTGTCATGTCTTCCCATCACCTTATTTCACCTTCAGCAGAGACAAGCTCCCTCTACCACACCTTGGTTCACTCATTCCTTTCCAACAAAACCACACCCTCCCCAGGTACTTTCCCCTGCAACTGGAGGAGATGTAACACCTATCCCCATACCTCCTCCCTTGCCTCCATCCAGGGACCCCAGGGTCCTCAGTGAGCCAGTGGTTCGCATGCACTTCTTCTCACCTCACTTACTGCATCTGGTGTTTCTGATGTGGACTCCTGTACATTGGCGAGACCAAGAAATGGATGATCATCCAAGTGGGACACAGGAAAAAGTTTGGGGGGGGGGGGAGGGAGGGGGTTGTCTAGTTATCTAAAATTACAGAATTAATTGTGAATTCTCTCCCACCCAGCTTCCCTGCCCCCCCCCCCCCCACTCTCGTCTCTGTGGCCCACCTGAATGTGCATCCATTTCTCCCACAATCCCACCCCTCTTTCTCCCTCATCGCCTTGCACTGTAGCCCTACTTCTGGTATCACGTATCGTGCCTCTTCTCTTTTTTCCTTATCTCAGTCTTACCTTCTTCCCATCTCTAGGCTTTTCCACCAACCTGCCAATCAGAACCACCCTCCCCTGCACCCACCTATTACTTAGCCCACCTCTTCCAACTTTCTCCCCTGACTATAATCAGTCTGTAGAGGGTCTTGACATAACATTACCAATCCATGTTCTCCACAGTTGCTGCCTGACCCCATTAGTTAGCCTAACACCTTGAATCTTTTTTTGAAAACTAGCATCTGCAGTTCCTTGTATATGATGATGATGATGTTTTGGATTGGGAGTATCCTTTGGGCTCAGTAGAGGAGGTGTGAGAAAGCTGAAAAAGAGAGGTGGGACTGGGAATGTAGATGAGCTTACGGAAGAGCGGTAAGGAGCAGGGTGGCTACAGGAGCGGACAATCCTGCAATGAATGTGCACACTGGGCTGAGGAGGGGGACATGGGAAAAAGAGAGGTGTTGAAGAGGGTACTATTTAAAATTGGAGAACTTGGCATTCATACTGTTGGGTGATAAGGTACCCTAGCGGAATACAAGGTACTGTTCTTTTTCTTTAAGTGTGGCCTCTGGCAACGGAGGCAGCGAAGGACAGAAAGATCGGCATGGCAATGGCATGGGGAAGGGGCAATTAAATTATTAGCAACCGGGAGATCTGGCAGGCCTTGGTGGAGCTAACTACCACTGAGGAGTAGTTAGTAGTCGTAATCTGCAACCTCTCCACCTTAACAACATCTTTTCTATAATAGGATGACCAAAATTGATGGGTGATGTTTCAGACTGATTGTGGTTTGGGGGAGAAACCTTGAAAAGAGGTGAGGGTGGGCCAAAGTCTGGGAGCTAATAGGTGCATACAGGTAAAGGGGGGGGGTTGGCAGATGGTTGGACAAAGGCTAGAGATTAAAAAGACAAAAAGCATGAGATAAGGAGATTGAGATAGAGACGTGAAATGTGAAGCCAGGGGAAAGGAATATAAGTGGAAGAGAAAAGGGAGAAATGGATGCACATCCAGGTGGGGTACAGGGATGAGGGGAAGGGGGTGTATGTTTGTAGATTTATTACCTAAAATTGGAGAATTCAAAGTTCATACTGTTCGGTTGTAAACTCCATAAGCAGAATATGAGATGCTCTTTCTGTCCCGAGTCTCGTCCATTGCCAGATTGAGCAGCCCACATGCAAATTGGAGGAATGTCACCGTGTATTCCGCTTGAGTACTTTGCAACACAACAGTATGAATGTTGAATTCTCCCATTTTAGGTAGTTAAACTACAAACACACCTCCCCCTGCACACACGCACACACTCCTACCTTGTTCTTTCTCTTTTCCCTGTACCCAACCTTGATGTGTACTATTTACTCCTTATTCCTTCCTGTACTTTCACATCTCGTGCATTTTCACTTCTCATTTTTTTGTCTTTTCATCTCTGGCCTCAGGCCAACCATTGTGAATAACAATTGCCCTCTCGCCTGTGTCCAACTATTATTTGCCAGACTTTTTTTGTAATCCAGCATCTGTAGCCTTTGTGTTCAAAGTTTTGCACAGCTGCAACATGACTTCCTGATTTTTATACTCTATGCACAAATGAAAGTAAGCATGTCATATGTCATCTTTAACACCCTATCAATTTAGGTGAATTATGACTTGCACCCCACGATCCCACTGTAGATAAATGATCCTTCCTGTTGTGCCAGTTGATCTGCCATAATGCTTCATCTCACACTTGTCCATATTAAATTCTATCTACCATTCCCCCTCCCATTTTTCCAACTGATCTATATGCTTCTGTGGCATTTATCAACCTGCACCATATTATTTATTGAGAACTCCTTGATAGGTCTCAAATTTTATTACTATGTTGTTTTCTTTCAACAAAGCGGAAGAGTTATTTTTTCAGTAATGGTATTGAGGAGCATAGGCAGGACAGAAGTGTGGACTCGAGAAAAGTTGGAGCAGCCATGAATGACAGCAGGGTCAAGGAGCTTAATGGACTACTCTTGTTCTTTTTTCTTATGGGTTACTAGCATTTTTATAAAACTGTCAATTGTCCTAAATCTAATATTAGATATTTTACTTGTTCCCGTGTACTTTTTTAAACCATGACATATTAAATCATAGCACAGAATACAGAACTTGAAGTGATCCAGATATTTCCTGAGAAAGGAAACATGGGTAAAATTCTCCCAGAATATCTCAGCAACTGGACAACTGAGAAAGTAAGGAAAGGTAAAGATCCTTCCTTGTTATTTTTCTGGAAATTATTTTGAAGTGTTTTGATTGATGGTAGAAATTTATTGTTTTGATCTTCAACATTGGAATTTACATAAGCATGCCAACATAAATCTTTTGCAACACAGAATATTTGGCTAATCTTACTATTAAATTGTATTTTTGTGCACTCAATGTCTGTTAAATTGAGAATCTATATAAATAGAGATTTTAAAAAAATCAAATAAAGTCCCAAATATACAGAGTAATTTATCACAGAATAAAACATCATACTTATGACCCTTTCCTTCCTCCCACTCCCTATGAAGATTTTCAGTATTTTTTTTGGAAATATTACTGGTTTAACAGATGTTTAAACTTGTATTTTATTTTATTAAGCACAGTTTTATTTGTAGTGAAGCTAATTTGAATATGGTTCTTTTGAATATAATTCATAAATGGTTAAATGGTAGCAATTCGACTGCGTCATTGAACTCGAAGTGAGACGAGTTTATTTAAAGTTGTCAATGCTTATTTGCTTATTGGTCTATTCTTCAATATTTTTCAATAAATTAGATTGGGGCCAACCAGCATCTGAACTTGACCTCCCTCTCAGTTCAGCAGCAATTAAGTAGCCTTCATCAAACAAAAATCTAATTTATGGATCTTTCACTTACCTAGCAACATTGGCCCTTTGCGGATATCCAGATATATCCAACCCCTTTTTCAAAAGTTTCTAGCGTGAACATTAGAGTGCTTAGCTCTAATTTCTTTTCTTGCCCCCCTCCACCCATTGTAGTCTCTCCTATCTGCTGATTATGGTCTGATCCTAACCCTTATCAAGTCAATAACTTGTTTCTATCCTGGTCCATGCCTTTTTTTGTACCTGATAAAAGCTTTTTGTGATTTCTGCATAGATTCCCAGATCTCTGCTCTTGTGCAGTTCAGAGCATTATAGCATTTAAAAGATTTTGAATTGTTTTGGCTCCAAAGTAAATGAATTTGCTTTTTCACACATTCAATTCTGCTTACCACAGTTTTGCCCAAACATCTAACTCCATTGGAATTGATCGCTGCATGCGCTACATTTACTATGCCATCGTACTTGATCATGCCCTCAAAGCCGGATCCTTCATTCGCACTTCCTAACTCTAAGTGGATTGTGGGTTACACAAAAAGCTGGAGAACCTCAGCGGGTGCAGCAGCATCTAAGGAGCGAAGGAGATGGGCGACGTTTCGGGTGGAGACCCTTCGTCTGAAGAAGGGTCTCGACCCGAAACGTCGCCTATCTCCTTCGCTCCTTAGATGCTGCTGCACCCGCTGAGTTTCTCCAGCTTTTTGTGTAACCCTCGATTCTCCAGCATCTGCAGTTCCTTCTTTAACTCTAAGTAGATTGTTACTGCACAATTGAACAAACAAATGTCTATAGAATATCACTAATGGATTGTAACTTACTTGAGTTCTTAATCCTTCCTCTCTGTGTGGAAGTTGTCAGCAGATCTATGAACTCTTCTTACCCTTGTCATTCCCACCTCTCTACAATACATTTTGTTACCTCTTCATAAAGTTTAGTCAGATTGTTTAGATCAAGATATTCCTGGAATGAAACTTTGGAGATACAATGCAGAAACAGATCCTTCAACTTACCAAGTTCACAACGATCACCCTGTACACTTGTGCTATCCTACAACTAGGGAAAATGTTGCAATTTTACTGAAGCTAGTTAAGCTACAAACTTGTCCATCTTTGGAGTGTGGGAGGAAGCCGGAGCACCCAGAGAAAACCTATGCATTCACAGGTAGACTGTGAATACAAACTCCATACAGACAGCACCTGTAGTCAGGATCAAACCTGGGTCTCAGACGCAGTAAGGCAGCCGCTGTGCCACTGTGCTGCCCCAGATTAATCCCGGATTTTTTTCTGATAACTTCTCTACCGCTGATATTACACCGACAGGCTTCGCTTGTTCCTGCTGCCCTTCATACATAGAAGTACCACTTTGCTGTCATCTATGGCTAACAAACATTGAATATTTTTTGTCAGAGCTCAGCTAGCTTCCCTCTTGCTTGGCTTAGCAACCTGGGATGCATCTCATCAGACCATGAGGATTTGTGCACCTTTAAGTTACTATGGCATCTGGGTCCATCATTGTATTTAATGGTAATTTGTTCTCAATCTCCACTGTCCCTCTCCATGATTTATTCAACTACTTCTCCTTTATGAATACAGATTAAATATTCATTGAAGAATTGCAGCCTTGGGTGCAATGTACAGATTGCCCCTTCAGTTTCTAGCTGGTCCTTTTTTTGGTGATCAGGCTCTCTTCCTATAACATGTTATAAAATGCTTTGGCTTTTTCCTTAACTTTGTGCTGGTGTTATTTTATGCTCCTTTTATGTCTCTTGTTTTTTTTATTTTAAATGTCTCCCGACAACTTGTATGTACCTGAAGGGCCTCCCTGACTTTTCAGTTCTCTACATCTGCCATATGCACTTGTTATCCAATTTTCAGATAGCCCTCAAGATACAGGATTCTTTGGATGACAAGGGATATGAAAGCACAAACAACTGAACATGCTGGAATCTTGAGCAATGAATCAAAGTGGTAAAACAATCATGTCAGAGAGCATCAGTGGAGGGAACAGACAGGCAACATTTTGGGTTGGAACCCATCTTCAGATTCTGACCAGTCTAAAAAAGATCCCAACGTGAAACGTGAAATTCCTTCGCTTGATAGACACAAAAAGCTGGACAGGCAGCATCTCTGGAGAGAAGGAATGGGTGACGTTTCTGGTCGAGACCCTTCTTCAGACCTTCTTTCCTTGATGCTACCTGACCAGCTGAGTTCCTCCAGCACTTTGTTTTTTGCTCAAGGAACATTGGGGTTTGGATAAGGGTACATACTTTTATCTGCATGTAAAAGATAACCTTCCTGATTCAGCAGTGCAGCACCAATGCCTCTGATTACATAATTGTAAAACAAGTGGTTCAATCAAGCCCTCGTTGTGAATCTCTTTTGAAAACCCTTTGGCATTCAGACAAAATGCAAAACAATTTAAAATGGAAAACAAACTTTCACATGTTGATTTTTTTAAATCTGAAACATTTAGTTGAAGTAGTTGAATAGTTGAAGCATCCCTGCAAACTCAATCTAAAATAAATTATCTGTTCTTGTTAAGGATTATATTTTCATTAAAGTTAATGAGCAGGAATTGAGAACAAATCTTCTAGTTTAAGTTCAACGTAATACTTCACACTTGAACACATTATGGAACTGCAGATAAATCTTGGCTATTGTTAGAGTTCCGTATTAAAATTAAACTGTTTCCTGTTTTAGAGGGTGTCAATGTCATGCCCAATACACTTGTGAAATCTGCCAAGTATAGCAATGATAAAGTTGTTCTGCTGCTCAAGCATGGCCAAACTGTAAGTATTTTTAATATAACTTTGAAATGAAGTATTCAAATATATTAGTCGTGTTAACCAAAGTCCCAGTTAAGCTCGCCAGAACTAATTGGCTTATTGTTCACAGATAAAGACTGATCATGTTATTGCTGCAGTGGGACTTGAACCTTGTGTTGAATTAGCAAAGTCGGCAAGGTTAGAGCTGGATTCTGATTTGGGTGGATTCAGGGTGAATGCAGAGCTGCAAGCACGTTCAAATATATGGGTGGTAAGTACATACGTCATTTTCGAAAACATCTTTTTACATTTATTTTTCAAAGAACTGTTATTGCGAAGGTCTATTTTTTAAGTTTCCAAATACCAAGATCAGTTCCACTGTAGCCTTCCTCATCATTGTATGGGTTATTTTCTTCCATAAATTATTTATTTGTCGCTGTACTCCACAATTTGAGATTTGTAAGAGAGAAAAAATCACATGTGGTTAAAGTGCACATTGTCAGATTTTAATAAAGGATTTTTTTTTAATACATTTTGGTTTCATCATGTAGAAATTACAGCAGTGTTTATACTTAGTCCCCCCCCCCCATTTCAGGGCGCCATAATGTTTGGGAGAGAGCAATGTAATGTAAATTAAAGTAGTAATGTTTAGTATTTTGTTGCATATCCTTTGCCTGCAATAATTGCTTAAAGTCTGCGATTCATGGACATCACCAGTTGCTGGGTGTCTTCTCTGGTGATGCTCAGCCAGGCCTGTATTGCAGCCATCTTTAGGTTATGCTTGTTTTGGGGGATAGTCCACTTCAGTTCTGGACAATAGACAATAGCTGCAGGAGTAGGCCATTCAGCCCTTTGAACCAGTACCGCCATTTAATGTGATTATGGCTGATCATCCTCAATCACTACCCCCATTTCTGCCTTCTCCCCATATCCCCTGATTCTGCTATCTTTAAGAGCCCTATCTAGCTCTCTCTTGAAAGTATCCAGAGAACCGGCTTCCACCGCCCTCAGAGGCAGAGAATTCCACACTCACAACTCTCATCATTGTATGTATTATTTTCTTCCATAAATTTCCTACTTTCGTAGTAAAATTATTAAATGGAGTATGATTGCCAACTTTTCTACAACTAAAATTGGCTATACAGTATGCAGTGTTCTCCATAATGTATGGGACAAAGACTCATAATTTATTTATTTGCCATTGTACTCCACCATTTTCTCTTCAGCATATAAAAGGCATGCTCAATTGAGTTCAAATCTGGTGATTGACTTGGCCACTGAAGAATTGACCATTTTTGACCAAAAACTCCTTTGTTGCTTTAGCAGTATGTTTGGGATCATTGTCTTGCCGTAGAATGATCTGCCAGCCAATGAGTTTTGAGGCATTTGTTTGAACTTTAGCCGATAGGATGTGTCTTTTCACTTCATAATTCATTATGCTACTACCATCAGCAGTTGTATCATCAATGAAGATAAGTGAGCCAGTACCTTCAGCAGCCATACATGCCCGGGCCATAACACCCCCACCACTGTGTTTCACGGATGAGGCTGTATGCTTTGGATCTTGGGCAGTTCCTTCTCTCCTCCATACTTTGCTCTTGCCATCACTCTGATATAAGTTAATCTTCATCTCATCTGTCCACAAGACCTTTTTCCAGAACCGTGGTTTCTCTTGTAAACTCCTTGGCAAACTGTAACCTGGCCATCCTATTTTTGCAGCTAATCAGTGGTTTGCATCTTGTAGTGTATTTGTATTTGTATCTCTGTATTTCTGTCCATGAAATATTCTGCCGACGTGGCCATTGACAAATCCACATCTCCAGAAGAGTGTTTCTGATCTGTCGGACAGGTGTTTGGAGATTTTTCATTATTATGGAGAGAATTCTTCAGTCAGTTGTGGAGGTCTTCCTCGGCCTACCAGTCCATTGGTCCTCATGTTGATAAACAACAATAAAAGTCTCCAAAGGTGATGGAAAGGCTGGAGGAAAGACTTCGTGCTTGGAGCTCTCTTATACCTGCATTGAGGAGGCAATTAAACACACCTGAACAATTACAAATGCCTTTGAAGCCATGTGTCCCAAACATTATGGTGCCCTAAAATGGGGGGACTATGTTCAAACACGGCTGTAAATTTTACATGGTGAAACAAAAATGTGAATACCCGTGAATAAAATCTGACTATGTGCACTTAACCACATCTGATATTTTCTATTACAAATCTCAAAATGTGGAGTACAGAAGAGACAAATAGATAAATTATGGGTCTTTGTCCCAAACATTATGGAGGGCTCTGTATGTATGTATGTATGATAATTAAGGTATGCCTTTGGCTTTGTAGCAAATATGTTTGTTTTTTAACCCCACAGGCTGGAGATGCTGCATGTTTTTATGACCTCAAGTTGGGTAGAAGGCGTGTAGAGCACCATGACCATGCTGTAGTGAGTGGCAGATTGGCTGGAGAAAACATGACTGGAGCTTCAAAGCCGTATTGGCATCAGTCTATGTTTTGGTATGAAATCACTCGGTATCTTCATTAACTTGGCAAATATCTAAACGTGAAGAATAGAATAACTGTTAGTGGTTGACTAATATTTTACAATGTCAAATGTTTGTCAAGTTTAACTAATTCTTGCTGTTGCAGGAGTGACTTGGGCCCTGATGTGGGTTATGAAGCCATTGGTATTGTGGACAGTAGTTTACCAACTGTGGGAGTGTTTGCCAAGGGAACTGCAAAAGACACCCCCAGAGCTGTGACAGAAATTACTGGTAAGTTGCAGTATATTTTGTAAATTAAGATGAATCTTGCTAACTTTGCTAATAGGAAAGATCCATCTTTCTCCATAATTTATTCAGTTTAAAAAGTCAATGAACTTGAATGCTAATTCTGTTCCTCTTTTCACCTATGCTGTCTGACTTGCATATTTTGAACATTTTCATTTTTTTGTTAAATCTCCATCTTTGTTAGCATGGTTTACTTTTTAAGACTCTTTTTGTATGTTTATATATTAAAACATTGTGATTTTTTTTAAAATAGCATTTGGGAAAAAAATTGTTATATTTTAAATTAAATTAAGTTGGAGATGTTCAGTCTGATTTTTAACTAAATGATTGTAGAAAATAACTATGTCATGGTTTGGCTGTTCCCTAATTGCTTGAACTACCTTGATTTGAAAGGAGAATGTGCAGCAGTCAGCTAACCTATTATTGTTTCTTAAATGTCACTATGAAACTTAACACCACACAAATCTTAAAGGTATGATGCTCAAATCAAAAACTCCCTAAGCTCATCCAGTGGTGCTGACTCAGAAACATAAGATCAGTGGTGTGTAAGCACGTTAAATAGTGTGGTAGTAGATATGCTCTAAATGGCATTAATGCCATAAGCTAGGGAGAGCCACAATAAGCAGGGTCTCTGTTCTCAATATGCAGCATCCATAGTCAGTTAAGGACTTTGTATGCAAACAGAAGCTGTCGCAACTTCAGTGGTGAAATGTAATGGATGTACGACACTGACATTGGGTATGGCATTGTGAATTTTTCCACATGTGGTTAACCATGTGTTTTGTTCATGAATGTAGGTACAGGAATCCGATCAGAAAGCGAAACTGAAACAGTTGCCAGTTCTGTAAATGTGCCTGCTGATGCTACCGCTGTGGCTCATCCACCTGCAGGAGGAGATGATTATGGAAAAGGCGTAATCTTCTACTTGAGAGACCAAGTAGTCGTGGGAATTATTTTGTGGAATGTTTTTAACAGGATGCCTATTGCCAGAAAGGTTAGAGTTGTAATTAAAATTTAAATAGAAACAAGATTTTATTTGTGTGTTATCACAGGGATAGTCTTCATTCAAGTAATCGTGAATACCTTTTGCTACTTACAGTACCCTCCATAATGTTTGGGACAAAGACCCATTATTTATTATTTGCCTCTGTGCTCCACAATTTGAGATTTGTAATAGAAAAAAAATCACATGTGGTTAAAGTGCACATTGTCAGATTTTAATAAAGGCCATTTTTATACATTTTGGTTTCACCATATAGAAATTACAGCAGTGTTTATACATAGTCCCCCCATTTCAGGGCACCATGATGTTTGGGAGAGAGCAATGTCATGTAAATTAAAGTAGTCATGTTTAGTATTGTGTTGCATATCCTTTGCATGCAATGACTGCTTGAAGTCTACGATTCATGGACATCACTAGTTTCTGGGTTTCTTCTCTGGTGTTGCTCCGCCAGGCCCGTATTGCAACCATCTTTAGCTTGTGCTTGTTTTAGGGGCTAGTCCCCTTCTGTTTTCTCTTCAGCATATAAAAGGCATGCTCAATTGAGGTCACATCGGGTGATTGACTTGGCCACTCATGAATTGACAATTTTTTAGTTTTGAAAAACTCCTTTGTTGCTTTAGCAGTATGCTTTGGATCATTGTCTTTCCGTAGAATGACCCGCCGGCCAATGAGTTTTGAGGCATTTGTTTGAACTTGAGCAGATAGGACGTGTCTTTTCACTTCAGAATTCATTATGCTACTACCATCAGCAGTTGTATCATCAATGAAGATAAATGAGCCAGTACCTTAAGCAGCCGTACATGCCCAGGCCATAACACCCCCACCACCGTGTTTCACAGATGTTGTATGCTTTGGATCTTGGGCAGTTCCTTCTCTCCTCCATACTTTGCTCTTGCCATCACTCTGATATAAGTTAATCTTCGTCTCATCTGTCCACAAGACCTTTTTCCAGAATTGTGGTTTCTCTTTTAAGTACTTCTTGGCAAACTGTAACGTGTTCACCCTATTTTTGCAACTGACCAGTGGTTTGCATCTTGCAGTGTAGCCTCTGTGTTTCTGTTCATGAGGTTTTCAGCAGACAAACCCACACCTGACTCCTGAAGAGTGTTTCTGATATGTCGGACGTGTGTTTGGGGATTTTTCTTTCTAAAACACAGAATTCTTCTGTTATGAGTTGTGGAGGTCTTCCTTGGCCTGCCAGTCCCTTTGTGATTAGCAAGCTCATCAGTGCTTTTTTTTCCTTCTTAATGATGTTCTAAACAGTTGATTTTGGTAAGCCTAAGGTCTGGCTGACATCTCTAACAGTTGTATTATTGTTTCTCAGTCTCATAATGGCCTCTTTGACTTTTATTGGCACAACATTGGTCCTCGTGTTGATAAACAGCAATAAAAGTTTCTAAAGGTGATGGAAAGGCTGGAGGAAAGACTGGGTGGTGAGAGCTCTCTGATAGCTGCATTCGGAGGCAATTAAACACACCTGAGCAATTACACACACCTGTGAGGCCATGTGTCCCAAACATTGTGCCCTGAAATGTGGGGGTGACGGGGGGGGGGGGGGGGGGGGGGGCTGGCTATGTGTAAACACAGCTGTAATTTCTACATGGTGCAACCAAAATGTATAAAAATAGCCTTTAATAAAATCTGCCAATGTGCACTTTAACCACATGTGATTTTTTTTCTATTACATATCTCAAATTGTGGAGTACAGAGGCAAATAAATAAATGATGGGTCTTTGTCCCAAACATTATGGAGGGCACTGAACCTCAATACTGCTTGCAGTTTTGCTATCCTGGTCTTTTCCAAAACCATCTTACTATCGATGAGCACATCTAGCAACGATGCGCCTTTAACCAAAATAATGACATTTTATTGACCTCTTCATCCACCTCTGCGGATGCTCCTTATTCCATACAACTCTGGCAATTTATGTAAATATTTGTAATTGTAAGTTTATATCAAGACCCTCTTTATAACTTTGCTTCATAATCGTATCTGCGTAACTTCCAATGAGGTGGAGCAAAGACTTCAGGTTCGTCCAAGTTAGCTTTTCCTTTTCCTACAGCGACAAAATGACACTACCCTAAGTTGAGAACTTGTGACCCTGGTGTGGTAATCATCAACCTTTACAGTCGAATTCATTATCGTACTCCAACACTCTTCCCCATTTTCTGTCTCCAAGGGATTGCCTTCACAATGCTAGCCTAATAATGCATCGCTATTGTTGGCTTCATATCCACCTCTCAGTACCTAGCAAGGGTTACAATTCAAGTCCCAGTAGGATTAATTAGCAATTTTGAAAATTTAATATCTATAATAAATTGGTACAATCAAAACATTTTCAAAATGCTGAAGATCAACACAAAATGCTGGAGTAACTCAATGGGACAGGCGGCATCTCTGGAGAGAAGGAATGTGACGCTTGGAATTGAGACCATTCCACAGACTGAGTCAGGGGAAAGCGAAACGGGAGATATAGATGGTGATATAAAGAGAGATGTAGATGTGCAAAAAAGTAACGATGATCAAGGAAACAGTCCATTGTTAGTTGTGTGCTAGGTGAAAATGAGTTATGCAGACATTGAAACTCACCAGGACAACAGTGAAATTAGTACAACAATTAAGGTGGGGTAAAGAGAGGGGATGCAAAGGTTACTTAATGTTAGAGAAATCAAAATTCATACCCCTGGTTTGTAAGCTGCCCAAGTGAAATATGAGGTGCTGTTCCTTCAATTTGTGTATGGCCTCACTCTGACAATGGACGAGGCCTAGGACAGAAATGTCAGTATGGGAATGGGAAGGGCAGTCAAACACACCGGTTGCCAAACACTTTAACTCCCCTTCCCATTCTCGCTCTCTTTTTTTCTCCTGGTGAGTTTCAGTGTCTGTATAACTCAATTTCACTGAGTCCACACTAACAATGCACTGTTTTCTTGATTATTGTTGCTGTTTTGCATATCTTTCTTTTTTTTGTTGTACATCTCTCTATACCACCGTTTATATCTCATGTTTCCCTTTCCCTTCATCCATTCCTTCTATCCAGAGATGCTGCCTGAGTTACTTAAGCATTTTGTGTTTATCTTTGGTGTAAACCAGTATTTGCAGTTCCTTCTTGCACACATTCTCAAAATGCTGGTTTTAAGAACAGAATCATAGAATGGCAGAAGAGGAGAGATGTTGAAAATGCATTCTGAATTACTTCCTCAAATTTTCCAAATGATCTTCCATGTTTTATTCTTCTAATGCATTTTATCCTTTGTTCAATATACAGGTCATTAAGGATGGTGAAGAACATGATGACCTCAATGAAATTGCAAAGTTGTTCAACATTCATGATGATTAGAATGATCAGAGTTTAACTGTATATAAGAGTCTAGAATTTTTTTTAAATTGTAAACACATTTTGTGTCCAAAATCAAGAACTTGAATTCTCAGAATGTAAGTAATATTTTGTGAGTTTCCAGATTAATCAAAAAATGCAAACAATTTGTACCATGTGCGCAGTGATTAAGATTTTCTGAACTAAATATTAAAAATAATGTAAAAATAGTATTTAAAAATTCTTAATTTTATAAGCAATGTTTGAGTTTTAATTCAGTTGTATTTTCGGCTGTGGGGGCTAACCAAACCAGTATTCATTCGTCATCGTTGAAAACAATAGCGACGCAATGGTGCTGGTTTCCAACGGGAATGGTGACGGACGCACCACACATCTCTGTCCTCCAGTTCCTGCGGACTTCCGCCGCTGGAAGTATAGGATTTTGGTGTGTGTGCTTTATCATCATTCCTTACAATGCAATGTACAACAGTGATCGCAACTTCTACTGAAGTGTGGATGGCCGTTGGCTCGCTAGAAGCTCATCTGTCCTTTGACAGGACTTGTTTTTGGTCCTGCTGGGGGTCCACAGCCCCCTTCTGCTGGGGGTCCACAGGTGGGGGAGACGGTTTAGTTGCGGACTATCCGACCATGGAGCAGGTAGCTCGGGATTACATGGTATCCGTGGCAGGGGGGCGGATCCCCCTCTCTTCCCCCCCCCCCCCCCCAACGACCTAACATGAAAACTAGTATTAATTGAGGATATAATTTGACCAGATTGCTCAGAAATGTTGGCTCACTTTTGAATGGTGCAACGTGATTTGTTTCATTTCTTTAAGAGATATATTCTCTGCCAGTGTATAAAAGCTATTGGTGTCACTCAAGGTTATGGTGCTTACATCACGAGTTAATTCAGATGAGAATGTTAATGGGAAAACTAAATAATAGGCATTTATATTTATTGTGTAGGGAAGAAAGATACAAAAGCAACATACTGACTATGTCCATCCTCATGTTACTATTTCTATGGAATTTGCTTTTACTTGCATTGTAATTTCTGTGCATGTAATGAAATGTATGCGCTAGCGGCCACACTTACAGAGCCTACAGCTGGTTCCAAAGGGGCTCCAGCTCCAGCCGTGAGCAGCTCTGGAAGGGGGGAGAGTTAGGGTTAAGGTTAGGCATTTTCCTGTCAGTGGAAGATGCCTTGGCCTTTCCCCAGTCTGGCACTGCCCTAATCCCACTATGGCCGTGACCCCCACTATGCACACTGGCACTCAGCGGGGTTTAGTAAACTGGGAAACTGCCCTCACTCATTAATTAGGCTGGTTCAGGAGCCAGACCTCTGCGGCACTCATTCAAAATACACACAATTATATTAATTATTATAATATTATAATTATATATGATTACAATCATATTCACGTAATATATATGTGTAAATTATACCATGTATATTGTACCATGTTGCAGTCTATTTAAACTATCTATCTATATATATATATATATATATAGTTTAAATAGACTGCAACATGGAAATAGGCTCCCCAAGGTATAATATGGGCATTGGACACTAGATGGCGCTTAATTTTTCGATCTCATTTTCTAATTAGTTTAATTAATGTGCGACCTTTGGCACTGACAAGGTATGGCTTCCCAATTATATTTTATCTAAATCTGTGCAAAATTTCATGTAGTTCCGAGACATGGGTCACGAAAGTTGATTTCTAGACACATTTTTGATGCTCGGCCCACAGCCTAGGGGCCTTGAAAGCAGGGACAACTGAATTGTATTAGAAAACCTTTATGTTTCCACTGGATATTCTTGTAGAAAATGGTTATTAGAAGATGCTGATAAAATATCTCCATGAACTGGACCCTCTAATCTACATTGTGTGGCCACATGAGGGAGCCAGGTCTGTCTGGTCGTGAAAAAGACCTATTCTCAGCACTGAACTGCCAACCTCATTTATTCCATATTCACCGCGGGTTTCATGGGGGCGGCAGGAGTGGGGTGGGAGCGTATTTCTTTGGGGTATCTCTGTCCTTTTCTGCAGACTCTCCTTACCCTGCCTGATGTTTCTGGCATTCTGTTATCAATTAGTTTACCAGTGTCTGCAGCATTTAATTTCTACAATCGGAATAGAATAAAACTGAATCATGCTACAGTTGGAAGAATGGAAGTAATGCAATATCACATCTTGAGTGGAAGTTGTTGGTTTCAGTTAGTGCCCTTCATGAAATACAACATTATTTATATATTTCCCTGCTCGAGGTTCATCAAAAAATTATTTTCCCCTCTCAATTTAAAGGTAAGTGTTCAAAAATTAGAAAAACTGTCTCTGGAGTTATGGTGAGTGTGGGGAATTCCAGCTGTCTAGAATTTGTCACTGGAATTGGCTACCTAGAAAAGATCTGAAAACTTTTAGGTGCATGCTGCTAAATCGTAAATTGAGTCACTTGTGTCTCCTCTGTGTCCTGCACTTCTGCTCTATCTGCCCCTACCCCCAGATATAATAGATTTCTCCTGATCCTTGTCTTTTACACCTCCAGCCCACACGTCATCCTCCAACATTTCACCATCCCGCCACCATTCGCATCTTCTTGTCACCACCCTTTTTCTAAAGATGACTCCCTGCGCAAGTCCTTGGTTCACTCATCCCTTCCTACCTACCTGCTGTCTTATCTAGTCCTTTCCCCTGCAACCACAGGGTTGTAACATCTGTCCCTTCAACACTCTTACTTACATCCAGGGACCCCTACCAATTGAGATAGACATTTACATGCACTTCATTAAGCTTTGTCTACCGCATTTTTAGTGCCCAATGAGGCTTCCATTACATCGGCAAGAGTAGACGAGGTGACCATTTGGCTGAACACTTCCATTCTGTTCACCAGAGATTGATGAACTTCCTGGTTGCTAACCATTTTAGAACTCCTTCCTATTCCATTTGAATTAGCATCTTGTAGCTTTTAAGTATCAAGTTCTTAAATATATAGATTCTAAAATTGTCCATTGGCCTAGTGATACTATCGGTATCTTCTACTGCCGTTCCGTACAGCTGCTGTCAGCTGTGCCCAATCTACTCACTTGTCCAATGTCTGGTGCGTCCAGCAGTGTTTGAGCTGTGCAGACACATAACTGAGGTAGGGCCATCAATGGTCTATTCCACCATCACCTTGATCTGTGGCTTTGTGGAGTAGCACATTCTCAACAAATGCAAGGGTTTCCTCTCACATTTCAAATATGTGTGGGGTGGTTAGATAAAAGGCTGCTCTAAAATCCCCCCCCCCCCAGTGAAGATAGTGAGTAGTTGATGGTGAGCACCAACTCATTGCCGGAAAGTCCTGTTTCTACTGTGTTTGTCTAACTCTGAAAACTTGAACAATTACACCTCTACCCCAACACTGAGTGTCTTTTTATTATGAATTTTCATCTGTGCCCTGGAATTATTTACCAATTTCCTGAGGAAAATGGGCCTTAGGTCCTGCCCAAGGTGCACACTTGTCAAAGTGCATACCTGGTACTTGTTAGAGTTAAATTACACCTGCTGTCCTTTGGCCCATTTCCCCAGTTAATTTGTACTCTTAGAAAATCAACATCTACTGAACCACCAGTTTTAATGTCAGCTACAAACTTAGCTAATCAAGCCACTGATATTTTCACCCTAATCATTAATATATATGACAAATAGTGGTGGTCCCTGCATTCATGCCTGCAAGGCACCACTTGTCTTGGACCTCCAATTTTGCAAAAAAACAACTGTGCACTTCCATCCTCCGATTCCTGCCACAAAACTTTTTTTTGTATCCAATTAGTTAGCTCTCTCTGGATCCCATTTGATCTTATTTTCTGGATCATCCTACTGTGCGAGTCCTTGTCAAATGCCTTGCTAAAGTCCATGTAGCCAACATCTACTGCCATGCCCTCATCAAGTCACTTTGATATCTCTTGAGAAACCTCAAATTTGTGCAGACAACCAAGGAGAATATCCCTAATCAGTCCTTGCATTTCCAAATGCAGGTCGATCATGTCTCTGAGAATCTCCTCCAATAACTTCCCGCAACGGATGTAGGCTCGCCGGCACATATTTCTCTGGCTTGTCCTTGCAGCCCTTCTCAAATCATTTTAAAATCATGACCCGTTTCCTCAGATTTTTTAATTATTCCCTGTCAACGTTTCTTATCAACACTAAGTGAGAAAAGAAGCTGTCAAATCTTTTATGGACACAAGGAACTGCAGATACTGATTTACCTGTGAGAATTCCTGGCCCTTGATTGCTCAAGATGTGGAGGAACATTTGGGATGAGATCAAGAACCTTGTGTCCAATCACATTGACTGCACAGTACCACAACATAAAGGGCAGAAGGACAGTGCTACCTCCCATGCTGCTGACTTACTTGGCCCTTCAAGCATCTCTTTCCCCTTCTTGTTAGCAAAATGAACCAACTCGGAACGGTATGCACGCAAGTCATTGTCAATTCTAAGGGAATACTGAGAGCACGAGAGAGAACAATGTACCTTTACCAGAACAAAGCGACAGTTTAAGAAAAAGGAGACAAAGTGCTGGAATAACTCTGGGTCGGGCACCATCTCTCGAGAACATGGATAGGTGATGTTTTGAGTCGGGACTAATCTGTAGTTTAAGGTGATTGCTCACCACCTCTTGAGGACATGATCACCGCTTTTTTGGAGGACAGTGGTGTAACTAGTAGAAATGCTACGTCACATCTCCAGCAATCAAGTTCAATCTTGACTTCCAACGCTGTAATTTGCGGGATTATAGAAACAAGTGGTTGATGGTCAGCACAGAAAGGCCTGAATTGGATAAGAAATAACTGCAAGCCTTAACAGTAATGCCCATGTTTTGTATATAAATAAACTACATTTAAACAGAAATTCTGGCTTTTGTTTTAATTAACAGTTTTTAATTTGCTGCGTGTTGGCATGTACAGTGCATTCAGAAAGTATTCAGAGCCCTTCACTTTTTCCTCATTTTGTTACATTACAGCTTTATTCTAAAATGGATAAAAAAATGTTTTATCATCAATCTACACACAATACCCCATATTGAAAAAGCGAAAACAGGTATTTTTAAATTTTTGCAAAATAATTAAAAAGAAATAACTGAAATATCACATTTACATAAGTATTCAGACCCGTTACTCAATACTTTGTTGAGGCACCTTTGGCAGCGATTACACCCTCACGTCTTCCTGGGTATTACGCTACAAGCTTGGCACACCTGTATTTGGGTAATTTCACCCATTCTTCTCTGTAGATCCTCTCAAGCTCTGTCAGGTTAGATGGGGAGCATCGATGCACATCTATTTTTAGGTCCCTCCAGAGATGTTCGATCGGGTTGAAGTCCGGGCTCTGGCTGGGCCACTCAAGGACATTCACAGACTTGTCACAAAGCCACTCCTGCATTGTCTTGGCTGTGTGCTTAGGGTCGTTGGCCTGTTGGAAGGTGAAACTCCACCCCAGTCTGAGGTCCAGAACGCTCTGGAGCAGGTTTTCATCAAGGATCTCTACTTTGCTCCATTCATCTTTCCCTCAATCCTGACTAGTTTCCCAGTTCCTGCCACTGAAAAACATCTCCACAGCATGATGCTGCCACCAACATGCTTCACCATAGATATGGGATTGGCCAGGTGATGAGCGGTGCCTGGTTTCCTCCAGACGTGATGCTTGGCATTCAGGTCAAAGAGTTCAATCTTGGTTTCATCAAACCAGAGAATCTTGTTTCTCATGCCTTTTGGCGAACTCCAAGCGGGCTGTCGTGCCTTTTACTGAAGTTTGGCCCGTCTGGCCACTCTACGATAAAGTCCTGATTGGTGGAGTGCTGCAGATATAGTTGTCCTTCTAGAAGGTTCTCCCATCACCACAGAGGAACTCTGAAGCTCTGTCAGAGTGACCATCTGGTTCTTGGTCACCTCCCAGACCAAGGCCCTTCTCCCCCGATTGCTCAGTTTGGCCGGGCAGCCGGCTCTATGAAGAGTACTGGTGGTTCCAAAGATCTTCCATTTAAGAATGACGGAGGCCCCTACGCTCTTCGGGACCTACAATGCTGCTGAAATTGTTTTATACCCTTCCCCAGATCTGTGTCTTGACACAATCCTGTCTCGGAGGTCTACGGACAATTCCTTTATTTTCATGGCTTGGTTTTTGCTCCGACATGCACTGTCAACTGTGGGACCTTATATAGACAGGTGTGTACCTTTCCAAATCATGTACATTTAATTTCATTTACCACTGGTGTGTGGACTACAATCAAGAAACATCTCAAGGATAATCAATGGAAACAGGATGAACCCAAGCTCAATTTTGAGTGTCATAACGAAGGGTCTGAACACTTATATAAATGTGATATTTCAGTTATTTATTTTTAATTACTTTGGAAAAATATCTATACACCTGTTTTCGCTTCTTCATTCTGGGGTTTTGAATGTAGATTGATGATAAAAAAAAAAAGAATTTTATCAATTTTAAAATGAGGCTGTAACGTAACAAAATGTGGAAAAAGTGAAGCGGTCTGTATACTTTCTGAATGCCTTGGATGGAGCTGAATGTTTTGTACTGGCTATTATTCATTAATTAATTTCTTGCGTGAAATGAAAATGAAAATTCTTATGTGGCAAATACTATTTCATAGGTATTTAAAGATGACCTACTGGAGAGGAAAGCAGAGCACTAATAATTCCATCTCAGAAGAGGAATACTTGGCAGAAAATTACAAAACTTCAAAACAACCAAGTGTGAATCTGTGGAATTTCATTTCGGAGTCACGTGAGTGACTTCGTGAAGAGCCCGCCGGCGCGCATGCTCGACATATCGTCGTATCGCGTTGCTGCGACGGCTGACGGAGGAGCGAGCTCCTCGCCAGCCCTTCATAAGGGAACCACGCAGGTAAGTATGCTACCTTAAGTTGGTGGTTCTTGTTGTGTTTGCTTCACAGCAAGAACATGGATGGGAGAGGCCGGAGTTCGAGGAGAAGTCGCCGGCCAGCAGTTCCGGAGCGAGAGTTGTCGGGGGTACCTGCAACGCAGACCGGAACGAGGGCGGAGATGTCGGTGAGCTCTGTATTTTCAGGTCCGGACCCGCCCGCACACCACAGCTCGGAGGAGTCCGACGAGGAGGAGTGTGGTGTGCCGCCAGAGCAGGACGACTCTGCCATGGCAGCCAGGTCGTCAGCAGGCTTGCTGACGGCTTCGAGCAGAAGGGTCCGTGCGGCTGCACGGCCCGTTTCACGCAGCCCTCTGAGAAGGGGAAGGGCAGGAGCCCAGCAGCCTAACCCTGTCGGGGCTAAGGCTCTGCCTGCCGCCAAGGAGCGGTCAGGTTCCAGGACGGGACCCGGGGCAGCTGTGAGGTCCAGCCGTCGCCCCCCAACTTTCGACGCCGGGATGAGTCAGTTGGGGGTCCCGTCACGGTCGCCGAGCCACCCATGGATGGGTGGGCGAGACCATGCGTCGGCAAGGTCCACGATGTGGGCAGCTGGCAAGCCTGCACGGGCCCAAGGTATCCAGGCTTCGGCTGGTGCCGACACCATGCCGCATCTGTCCATAGAGGCAACGGCTTCCGCTCCCGCTAAACGGAGGCGGTTGAACACGCCCGTGCAGGAATCGCGCAGTTTCGCCTCGGCGGCTGTCGACGACAACTACCGGCACCGGCAGGGCCTCGACGAGGTGCGGGCCGATGACAGGAGTCCCGGCCAATTTTCAGAGCCGGAGGACTCCGACCACCTGAGTGTTCAGGGTGAAGGGCGTATTGACCGGATGGAGCGGCTGCTGGAGCTTCTCCTACAAGGTCAACAACAACAGGCATCCAGCAGCACAGGGCTTCATCACCAGCTTCGTACACCAGCCTGGAGCAGCAGGACGAGGAGGCCGTGGTTGACCCCATCCCACCCCCGCCTGAATTACCGGCGGAGGACCTCCTCGATGTGGCTACCAAATTTGCAGCCCCTCATTCGTTGGGGCTTCCCATCAATACGAAGTTGGCAGCCACAGTGGACTTCCTAAATAATCACCAGCTTCAGGAGGAAGTCCTACTACAAGCCATGAGCCGTCACAAGGCTCCATCAAACTGCAATTCCCTCAACGTGCCTGTGGTCAATACGCCAATATGGGGCAACATCAGTGCGGCTATCCGTCAGCAGGAGCTGAAAATTCAGCGGATCCTGAAACTCCTCATGGCCGGGATTACTGCCTTTGTGCGGTCGGTCGACGGAGAGGAGCTTAATTTGGACCAGGAGGATGCTCTGGCGCTTCTGTGCGCTACTCAAAACGAAATAAACGGCTTTCGGAAAAACAGCATCCGCCCAGCGCTCAACCCTAAGTTTGCAGGGTTGTGCAAACCACCGCCGCCGCCCCGTCAGCTCTTTGGCGAAGACCTCTCCAAAAGGGTCAGAGAGCTGGATGAACAAGCCAAGACCGTGGGGCTCATGCGCTCTCACAGTGCCCCCACGCCATCAAGCTCGAAAGCCCCACTTGGCCGTTCACGAGGGTCTGTCAGCACTTCCACCAGGAATTACCCTCCAGCTCCAAACCGATATCAGCCACCCCAACCCCAGGGGTCTTTTTTAGGACAGGCTCGGCAGAAGCCGAGGTGGAAAATGAGGACGCCACGACCTCAAACCAACCCAGCACCTCCACGACCACCCACTCGTGTCAGGGACCGCCGGTAACCACAGAGGTGAGGCGATCTGGTTCTCTTTTTTCTCTTTGTTTAACTCCACATGTTGGTGGGCGTTTGCGGTTGTTTGCGGGTGCATGGGGTGACATTACCAGCGATGAGTATGTGTTACGGAATATTCAGGGCCATAGTATTGAGTTTATTAATGGGGACATCCCTCCACCTCAGCATAGACCGGGTCGTACTTTCAAACTAACGGCTGCGGAACAGTCAGTAGGCTATAAGGAAATTTTAAGGTTGGAACAGAAAGGGGTCATAGAGAGAACGGTTCATGAGCCCGTTGAATTTGTTTCCAATATTTTTACTAGACCTAAGAAGGATGGAGGCTGTAGAGTCATTATTGATCTAACCACTCTGAATAACTTTGTAACATATACTCATTTTAAAATGGACACGTTTGAAACGGCCAAATCATTGATTTCACAAGGGTGCTTTATGGCATGCATTGATTTACAGGATGCGTACTATACCGTACCTATGAAAAAATATTACAGAAGGTTCTTAAAATTTATCTGGATGGATCAGCTGTGGCAATATAGGGCGTTGCCTAATGGGCTCACCACAGCCCCTCGCTTATTTACTAAATTGGTGAAGCCAATTATGGCTTATTTAAGACAAAGACATCATATTGTTATGGCCTATTTAGATGATATTTTAATTGTCGGCCACACCTTGGAATTAGCACAACAAGGGGTTGCAGCTGCGGTCAATTTGTTCCAACAGCTTGGGTTCATTGTTCATCCAGAAAAATCTAAGTTCTGCCCCACCCAGGTAATTAATTATCTGGGGTTCCAGGTGAATTCCATTAGCATGAGAGTCACCATACCAATTAACAAAATTGAGGAGGTAACACAGGTGTGTACAGACTTGATTAATACTCGTATACCATCGATTCGTCACACAGCTACTGTCATTGGCAAGATTGTGGCTTTGTTTCCGGCAGCCCGGTATGGACCTCTGCATTATCAAAACTTGCAGAGAGCCAAGATCGCTGCGTTGCGACGGCATGCTGGTCATTATGATCGATCAATGCGGCTGCCGCCTGCAGCATTGGATGAATTACGATGGTGGGTTTGCCACATTAGTAAATCGTTCAAAACTATTATTGAGGCGAAACCGATGATATACTTACAAACTGATGCGAGCTCTGATGGCTGGGGAGCTACGAATCAATTCTCTAGTTGTGGGGGCCGATGGGATACCCTTGAGAATACGATGTTGGTATCACAAGGGATCAACTATTTGGAGCTGCTTGCAGCGTTTCACGGACTTCGTGCATATTGTTCCAAGATCATTGGAGCACATGTCCGGCTCCAAATAGACAATACCACAGCGGTGGCATATTTAAACCACATGGGCGGTACCAGGTCAGTTTCATGTGATAAATTGGCTAATTCAATTTGGCTCTGGTGTGTCAAGAGAGACATTTGGATTTCAGCTACCTATTTGCCAGGTGAGCTTAATATTGTGGCGGACGCCAGGTCACGCAAGTTCAATGATAATATTGAATGGATGTTACATCCTGAAATTTTTGCAAAAATCACAGCCAAATTTGGGAAACCGGACATTGACCTTTTTGCGTCCCGGTTGAACCATCAGGTACCAACCTACGTCGCGTGGGAACCAGATCCTGGGGCTATAGCGTTAGATGCATTCTCGCTAGACTGGGGGAATTGCTTTTTCTATGCATTCCCCCCGTTTTGCCTCATCAGTCGGGTATTACGTAAAATTCAGATGGACGGTGCCAAGGGCATCCTTATCATACCCGACTGGCCTACACAGCCGTGGTATCCGATGGTCTTTGACACGCTCAGTGAACCTTGGGTCCGTTTGCAGGGTAGCCCAGAATTAGTTACTCACCCTGTTTCAGGGGAGCCACATCCCTGCCATGGCTATTTAAATTTGTTGGCTTGCAGATTCTGAATCGGCCTTTAGAACAATACGGCCTTTCTACCCGGACCATGGATACCATTGCGGCGTCGTGCCGAGAGTCTACAAGGCGAAGATACCGCTCTCACATCAGGAAGTGGGAAGCCTTCTGCAGCCGCTCTCGCATCACGTACGATGCCGTGACTATAACCGACGTCCTGGAATTCCTCGCGGGGTTGCACCATGATGAACACTTAAGCTACAGTGCCATCAACAGCGCCAGGAGCGCTCTATCATTCTACCTCAATATTGAGGTGGGATCCAACAGGCTAGTGTCCAGGCTCATGCGGGGTATTTTCAATACGAATCCGCCTACACCACGTTACAATATCACCTGGGATGTCAGGGACGTTTTAACTCTGCTCAGGACGTGGTCCCCCATGGAAGGGCTCCAGCTGGACAAACTCACCATGAAGCTGGTGATGTTACTAGCGCTGACTTCAGCACAGAGGGTACAGACACTCCACAAACTACGTGTCGACAGAATGATGTCTACCCCCACAGAAGTAGTTTTCTTTGTTGACGAGCTACTAAAGCAACACAGACCTGGGTGCACAGGGCTGCAGCTGAAGTTCCCGGCATACCCCGCCGATGCTAGGCTATGCTTAGCCTCCCATATCCGTTACTACGTCAAGGTGACGGCAAGCATCAGAGGAATGGAGAGATACCTGCTTGTCACTCATAAGAGACCTCACCATCGAGTGACAACACAGACGATATCCAGGTGGCTTCGAGTCGTCTTGGGTAAGTCAGGTATCGACACTAATGTGTTCAAATCTCATTCCACCAGGGCTGCATCGACGTCGGCGGCGAGGGTCATGGAGGTGCCCATGGACCATATTCTCGCCACAGCAGGATGGGCTAATGAGACGGTGTTCCAGCGGTTCTACAACCGGCCCGTTGCTGCGCCTCTACAGTTCGCAGAAGCCGTGCTAGATGCGGGGCAAGAACGTGGAGATGTCCCCGAATGAGGGGTTTTGATTTGTTTGTTAATAAATATGCTTTGTTTTGCAGTATGGACTAGTCAGCAAGTTATTCCTCCCATCCATCCCTGGTAGTGGTGTGACAGCATGGACGTGGTCCAGGGCGTGTCATCACAGAAGCTTTGAAGTCTTCACGAAGTCACTCACGTGACTCCGAAATGAAATAGTAAGATTGAACGAGAACTTACCAGTTCGAAGGTTGATCATTATTTCATGAGGAGTCGAAGTGAGGGATTTCGTGCCCTCCTCGCCCAACCCTCAATCACCTTCAGCTGGTAATCTTAGTCGTTTCATTCTTACTATGTGAAGTCATTTCTTGATTGGTTTCTGTGATTCCACGCCGCTACTTTGAAGTATGTCGAGCATGCGCGCCGGCGGGCTCTTCACGAAATCCCTCACTTCGACTCCTCATGAAATAATGATCAACCTTCGAACTGGTAAGTTCTCGTTCAATCTTACTATTCTCTGCCACAGAAGGCAGTGGAGGCCAATTCACTGGATGTTTTCAAGAGAGAGTTAGATTTAGCTCACGGCTAACGGAATCAAGGGATATGGGGAGAAAGCAGAAACGGGGTCCTGATTTAGGATGATCAGCCATGATCATGTTGAATGGCAGTGCTGTCTCGAAGGGCCGAATGGCCTACTCCTGCACCTATTTTTTTTAATGTTTCTACCCAAAGGTATGTTAGTTCATCAGCTACAGTAAATTTACCCCTTAGTATAGGTAATTGACAAAAGAATCAAAGCGATGGGAGGCAGTAAATTTTAAGAGAAAAGGGAAGTAAGGCACATTGAATGGGATTACTCTGCTCGGAGCCTATATTGATCCGATAAGCTTACTGGGAACTCCTGTATCATAATCAGCAAGTCACATGCACTTCTTGTTATTAGTACATAGCAATGAGGAGAAAAGAACATGACATTAAGGTGGGCAGAGAAAAGGGTACAACAAAGATAATAAAACATTTTGTCCACATTGTGTATTATATAAAGTGATTCATCTGATAAATGTAACAACTTATTGGGACAGTATCGATTTATTTGGAGTGGTTAAAGTTGACAGAATTAAGAATACTTTAGATAAATGTAATGGAGAAAGAAACGGAAGAACATGCTGTTAGGGTGAAATCAGTAATGTGGGCTAAGCCTCAACGTGGGACAAGTATATAAACACTATCAAGCTTCTCTACCATCATTAAGAATGCATGAAACATTGACTACTAAATGTAATGTATTCATACATATTCATGTATATGTCAATGAGATGGTGTTGTATATAAGCAGGGAATGTTGGGTAATAAATTTCTCTTGTGATCCAGGCAACCTGCTTGTTGTTATTCATTCAGCTGTCCAGAATATAGCAAAATTGGCGAAGAGGGTGGGATAGAGTTTGTGAACTCATCCTTTAAATACAGTGCAGGACTATAACAGTAAATACGGAGTTGTGTCGCAGTTGTTTACGATTTGGACATGATAGGCCGCAGATCCTTCTATGCAGGGGACTGTAGTTTCAAACAGCAGCTGGATAAATCGGCGAGAGTTTGTCAGGCTATCTCTATGTTGTGTCTACGTGGCAAGATGTCGTCCTTGGGATTGGATAACATTTTAGACTGAGTTTTTTTGTCGTTCCTTCAGCTGAATAGAATAAGTGTTAGGTGAATTGTTACACCAGAACAGACAGGAAATCGGGGTTTTTGAATGGACTTTAAAAAAAAAAGAGAACAACACGATGGCAGCATCCACAGGCTACATCAGTAACCTTGACACTTTTGACAAGAGTAGAGAGTCGTTCAGCTTCTATATGGAGAGAGCAAACATGTTTTTCACGGCAAACAACATAATGGAGATTAGTGGTGAAGGAGAGATAGTGGCTGAAACAAATAACGCCGTTTGCGAACGCATGAAAGCGATTCTGCTCACGGAGATCGTTCCTGAAGTGTACGGCACACTAGTGAATCTCCTTGCATCCATAAAAGCAAAAGACGTGCCATTCAATGACATTGTAAAGAAGTTGGAGGAGCACTTCAACCCAAAGCCTCTGGAAATTGCAGAAAGCTATAAATTTGGCACTAGAAACCAGAAGCATAATGAGACAATCAATGAGTACATTGTTGTCTTGAAAAACACTGTTTACACTGTAACTTTGGAACCTTTCTTGGATGAGCACTACGTGACAGATTTGTTTGTGGTCTAGTGGATGAACGAATTCAGTACAAACTCATGAACACTCCAGATCTCACATTCAAGAAAGCATGCAAGATTGCTACCACAATGGAGATGGCATCAAAGAACGTTCGAGAGTTTCGTCCACCACGGACTGCAGTGGCCGTTTACAATCACAAGGCAGTGCCTGTGGCCAAACCAAGAGGCCCAAGTTCAGCCAGTTGTTATCGTTGCAACGGTAATCACTCATCCCAATTCTGTCCGTTCAAAATGGCCAAGTGCTATAACTGCCAGAAGAAAGGCCATATCGCCTCAGCATGTCGGGCCAAGCTTAAAACAGGAAACCAACAATTCGTGGGAAACAAGCAACAACACCAGAAATGAGTTCACAACTTGGAGATGAACCCAGATGGAAATGAACTTGGGTTGTACACCATTTATGCAACCAACATCGATAAGCCTACAACCAGCCAAGGCAAGGACTTTCGTTCTAAACTAATGATAAATGAACAGCGAATCAATATGTGTGTTGACACGGTAGCAGATTGTTCAGTCATGAGCAATGACCTGTACGAAACAAAGTTGCCACAGATACCATTGTTTGAGAGTAAGGTCAAGCTGAGCACCTACTCGGGCGAAGTTTTGGAGGCATGTGGACAAATGAACTGTAAAGTTCAGCATAATCGTCAGTCAGTAACACTGCCCATCATAGTGGCTAGCTATAGAAATAAACCAACACAATAAACCAAGGAAAGGATTGGCTGAGTAGAATAGAGTTAGACTGGAAGGACATTTTCAATGTCGATTTGTCCAAATCACGTCTTGAAAACGTAATAAGCAAACATGCAAACATTTTTGCTGACAGTTACATGCGAATAACAGGGTACTCTGCACACATTCAACTTAAGCAAGATGTGAGACCTGTGTATTGTTGACCAAGACCTGTACCATATGCACTAAAGCAACAAGTGGAGGAAGAATTCGATATGTTAGAGCGGAATGGAGTACTCGTGAAGACAGACCAGAGTAACTGGACAACGCCAATTGTGGCCGTACCCAAGGCTGACAAAACTGTTCGACTATGTGGTGACTACAAAGTCACAATCACAATGTTGATGACGAATAATATCCGTTACCAACCTCGCAAGATCTGTACGCAGAACTTGGCGAAGCAAAAGTCTTCACTAAACTGGGTTTGTCTCACGCTTACATCCAACTCAATATCGACAAGGAAAGTCAGCACTACTTGACTATCAACACACATAAAGGCTTGTATTCATGTACAAAGCTGCCCTATGGTGTGAAATCCTCCCCGAAAATTTTCCAGTTTGTCATGGACAAAATGTTACAAGGCATTCCACACTGTGTGCAACCAGGATGACCCACTGATATTCACAGAGGGCATGGTAGAACATCTGGAAATCCTTGAGCAAGTTCTCACATGACTGAACTGCCACAATGTCATCTGCGTCAAAGTAAATGTGCATTTGCGCAGTCAGAGGTGGTCTACCTTGGACTTAATGTAGACGCCAACGGACTTTGCCCTGTGAAGGCGCATGTGGAAGCAATAGTGAATGCTCCAAAATCCAACAATGTGTCAGAGCTACGATCATTCCTTGGGATGGTGCAGTTTTATGCATGATTCCTTCCAGATTTAGTAACTGTGCTAAAGGCACTGCATCATCTGCTACAAAAATATGTGAAATGGATGTGAGGATAGGAACAGCAACGTGCATATGACATCTGCAAGGAAAACTTAACAAGTGACAAACTCCTTGTTTACTATGATACAACACCCAAGATGAAACTTGCTTGTGATGCTTCAAGTTATGGTGTAGGTGCAGTGATCTCCCACGTAATGAATGACGGACAGGAAAAACCTATTGCTTTTGCATCCCGCACCCTATCACCAAGTGAACGCAATTATGCACAGATAGAAAAGGAAGCAGTCAGCATCGTGTTCAGAATCAAGAAATTCCATCAGTTTCTTCTCGGCAGACCATTCACCCGAGTGACTGATCACAAGTCACTACTAGTGATACTTGATCCCAAGTCAGTTATACCTTCCATGGCGGCATCAAGGATGCATCGCTGGGAAATATTGTTGTCCCAGTATGACTACAATGTGGAGTACAGAATCACCAAGTGAAACGCAGTTGCAGGTGCGTTGTCCCACTTGCCCCATGAGAACTCTGACGTGGGAAGTGAAAACTCAACCTACACACTGCAAGTTGTAGATGAAGACTTTCCGGTGACTGCAACAGAAATTGCAGCAGAAACAGAGAAAGACACTGTGCTGAAGTGGGTCTATGAGCAGACATTGAATGGTTGGACTGAAATCAGTTCTCAAGTCAAGTCACTTTTATTTCTATAGCACATTTAAAAAATACCTCTCGTTGACCAAAGTGCTTTACATTGACGGAGGTACTAACGTTATACAACATTAGTTCACAGATTAAGTACATACATAAATACATACATATAGCCCTCCCTCAGAGGACGTCAAGAAAGGTTTGAGAGTAAAGATGAGTTTTAAGTCTCGACTTAAAAGAGTCGATGGAGGGGGCAGTTCTGATGGGAAGAGGGATGCTGTTCCATAGTCTAGGAGCTGCAACCGCAAAGGCGCGGTCGCCCCTGAGCTTGTGCCAAGACCACGGGATCCAAGTCGGCTGATCAGAGGGACCTGTGGTGGGTAAGCAGACTTTTGATGTAGGTGGGGGCAAACCCATTAAGGGCTTTGTAAACATGAAGAAGGATCTTGAAATTTATTCGGAAACGCACAGGGAGCCAGTGGAGAGAGGCCAGAATCGGGGTGATGTGGTCCCTTTTTCGGGTGCCCGTCAGGAGTCTCGCTGCGGCGTTTTGGACCAATTGCCAATTGATGCCAGTGTAAAGGGAGTTGCAGTAATCGAGGCAGGAGGAGATAAATGTGTGGATTTTCTTTTCGAGGTCATCAAACTGGAGGAATTGTTTCATTTCAACTATCGTCCTAGGCTGGAAGAAGCTAGCATTTACCACGGCATTGACTTGTTTGTTAAATTTCAATGCTGAGTCAAATATCAGGCCAAGGTTTTTGACGTGAGGTTTGAGTAGTGGGGTAAGGCTTCCAAGGCTGCCTGCTATCATTTTGATTGAGTCCTAGGGGCCAAGAAGGATGACCTCAGACTTACTCTCGTTTAGTTGGAGGAAGTTCTGGGCCATCTAACACTTTATATCCTCGAGGCAGTGGATAAGGTTAAGCAGATTTGATCCTTTTTTGGGCTTCAGGGGGAGATGGAGTTGTGTATCGTCTGCGTAGCAATGGAAGGAAATGCAGTGCCTTTGAATGACTTTGCTTAAGGGGAGCATATACAGGGAGAAGAGAATGGGGCCAAGGATGGAACCTTGTGGAACCTCACAGCAGAGGCTAGCTGGGGAGGAGAAAGAGTTGCCTATGTTAGTAGAGAAACTCCTACCGTTGAGGTAGGAGATGAACCAGCTCAGGGCAGTGCCATCAATACCAACCCCGTACCGGAAATGGTCAATTAGGATGGTGTGGTCGACAGTATCAAATGCTGCGCTGAGGCCGAGAAGGAGCAGGATTGCACAGTCGCCGGAGTCAACGGAGCAGTAGGTTATTATATACCTTCAACAAGGCAGACTCTGTGCTGTGGTGAGCCCTGAAACCTGATTGGAAAGTTTCCAAGATAGTATTTTGGTGAAAGTGAGGCATAAAATTACCTTTTCAAGGCCTTTTGAAAGGAAGGCTTCAGAACTCACTGAACTCAGAGCTGAAGCCTTTCCACAATCGACATCATGAATTATCATGTGAGCAGGAATGCATTAAGTGGAGTTACAGAGTGGTTGTACAAGAGTCTTTGAGAAACAAAATTATGAATGAACTTCATGCCGAACATCCTGGCATAGTAAGCATGAAGTCAATTGCCAGAAGTTTTGTGTATTGGCTTGGTATTGACAGTGACATCGAGTCACTGGTGAGCAAATGTGGTGTCTGCCATAATTGCCGGAGTAAACCACCAAAAACACTGCAACCCTGGTCATGGCCAAGTAGACCTTTTCAGAGAGTTTGTAGATTTTTGTGAAAAGGGTAATGACCACTTTCTGGTACTAGTAGATAGTCATTCCAAATGGATTGAGGTTAAGCATATGGGGTCAAGCACTACTACTGAGTGTACCATAGATGAGTTGAGATCCATTTTTGCATGCCATGGTTTACCGGAAGAACTTGTTTCTGATAACGGGCCTCAGTTTTGTTCAGAGCGGTTCAAAGAGTTCATGCAGCAGATTGGTGTAAAACACACACTCGTTCCCCCATACCATCCAACCTCTAACGGGGTGGCGGAAAGGTCTGTTAGAGTTGTCAAAGACGCTCTCAAGAAACAGGTTTTGCAGGGTAGTTCAAAGCGCAGCATGAAACATTGTTTGGCTAGTTTCTTGCTGAAGTACTTGGCCCACACCTATTTTTGCTTTACATCAATGACATCCATGAAATAGTCGCAAGTACGACCAGACTATTCGTTGATGATTGTTTGCTGTACTGTCCAATTAAGTCAGCTGATGATGAAGATGCTCTCCAAAAGGATCTCGATACTATGGTCGAGTGGTCACAACAATGGGGCATGCAGTTCAACCCTTCCAAATGTGAAACCATGCATGTCACCAGAAAGAGGAATCCAGGCGTCACATCTTACAACATACTTGGTGTCACCCTTGAAGAATCCAAACAAACCAAGTATCTTGGCATCAAATTGCAGAATGATCTACGTTGGAATGGTCAGACTCATCATGTAACAGTGAAAGCAACAGGTGTCCTAAACTTCCTGAGGCGCAACTTCCATCATTGTTCAGCTTCTGTCAAGGAGAGGCTGCATTTCACCCTCGTTAGACCTCATCTGGACTACGCAGTTGCAGCTTAGGACCCATACACAGATAAAAACATTTCATCCATCGAACGTGTCCAAAGACAGGCCGCTCGATTTGTTACTAACACCTACAAGAGAGAAGCGAGTGTCACCAAACTTCTGAATTCTCTGGGGTGGAACCCTCTCCAAGACAGACGTGAAGCTCACCGTTTGACCTGTTTTTACAAAATGTTAAATGGTCAGATAGACATAGATCACAAGACCTACACCAACCCCAAACCAATTAGGAGCAGACGAGGGCATTCGATCCAATTTGTGGTCCCAGCCACAAAGACAGATGTGTACAGCAATTCGTTCTTTCCACGCACTATTAAAGCATGGAATAATCTCCACCAAGCCACAGTTGCCCAGCCAGATGCAACTAAATTTAAAGTGGCACTTTCTTCCCAATAACCCTCTCTGGCTAAACCCCTCCCTTCACCACCTCCAGTTTAAATTCCAGTAGGAATATTTTGGAGGACCAAGTAACCAAGAAGAAGAACCAAGTACAGAACCACACAACACACAACAGGTTACTCACCTGCAGAACTGTTGATGAAGAGGCTAAGAATACGCCTAAGTCTAGTTCAACCCAATTTGGACTTGAGAGTTGAGCAAAAACAGTTAAGTCAAAAATGCCATTTTGACTCCCACAAAAAGGAGAGGTACTTCAAGCCAGATGAGCAGGTTCGTGTTCTCAGTCCTCCCAACAAGTCCAGTCGAGACAAATCGGATGTTGGGAAAATAGTGGAACAAAAAGATACTTAGTTGAAGTTAGAGATAGGCTCAAAAGTGTTCATGTTGATCAAATGATTCCAGCCAAAGATGAACCAAAAACTGAGCATGGAATTCTAATCCCTGAGTTTTTATCTGAAAGTGAGTTGGAAGAGACCACTGTGATAGAAACACAAAGTTCAGTTAGTACAGACAAAAAAACAGATTCCTCTGGTCAAAGTCAGGGTACGAAAACAGAGCTAAATAAGCCACCAGTTGTGTAGATATGTAAAATCTACCAAAATGTGTAGATATGTAAAATCTACCAAAATGTGTAGATATGTAAAATAAATATATTATGCTTATCATTTAAGATTTCATAAATACGGGTTTAAATCGAGTATCACAACAACAAAATTGTAACGAGTACTTAGATTTAAAACTTTAAAAAAGGAGAGCAGTGTAATGTATTCATACATATTCATGTATATATTAATGAGTTGGTGTTGTATATAAGCAGGGAATGTTGGGTAATAAATCTCTCTCTCGTGATCCAGGCAACCTACGTGTAAGTTGTTATTCATTCTGCCGTCCGGAATATAACACTACATGAAAGTAAATACCTGCCTGTTTCAGTTGTTTGTAGATCACTTCACAAATGCAGTACTAATAAACCTTGCAAGCGACCCGACAATGATTTTTCCTTATGTCTTTTTTTAATTTGCGTCTTAAAGATATTTTGTAGAATGCTGTGATTGTATTTTTGGTAGAGACAAAAAGCTAGAGAAACTCAGCGGGACAGGCAGCATCACGAGAGAAGGAATGGCAACGTTTCGGGTCGAGACCCAAATTACCCGAGTTACTCCAGCTGTTTGTGTCTATCTTCGGTTTAAACCAGCATCTGCATTTCCTTCCTACACATTGTATTTTTGGTATTGTTTAAGAATCTGGCTAAGGTTGCTTTGATTTCTGGAAGAATCAATGATAGTAAATAACAGTAATCAAGGTATTGCAAAGCCACTATCAGCAGCAAAAGGCCATCTCTGAGCAGATAAAGTTGCTATAGGTTCCAGAACTAACTGTGATGGGAACCATACTGTAGTTTGATCCCAGGCTGACCATGTTTTAGCCTGGAATAAATCCACTGACTGCTTGAAATTTAGACTAAGGTCAGTCATCCTCACCAACATTAAATTATTGCAAAGGCATCCCCGTTTGACAACAGGGTCCACAACTTTGCAGAAACTTGCAAAAGTTGATTAGAGTAAGTTGCTTGAGGGCAAAGGGACATCTAAAACTTTTAAATGTCTGATAGTGAGAATTTATAGTTTGTTATAGTAAAGGGCAAAGCAAGTAGAAGTAAGGAACTCTAGTTGACGAAAGAAATTGAGCATCTGGTCTGAAAAAAGGAGGTATAGTTCAGGTACAGGTAGCTGGCATCACGCGTGCTCCAGGAGGAATAGAGATGATTGAGAGGCTAACTTAAGATGGAAATCAGGAGCGTAAATAGTGGGCATGTGATTGCTCTGGCAGATAAAGTTAAGTATAATCCAAAGATTTAAGTATATTATGTGAAGAAGTGTAATGAGAGGGAATAGGTTCTTCAGAACCCAATGTCATCTACCCATGGAGCCTCAGGAGATGGCCAAAGGTTTTAATGAATATTTCTTCTTTGTTTTTATTGTGGAGAAAGACATTAAGACTTGGGAAAGTTAATGGTGATGACTTGAAGCCGGTCCATATTCACAGTCAAGGAGATGCTGGATGTCCCAAATTATATGAAGGTAGATAGGTCTGTTGCCAATTAGATGTATTCAAGGACACTGGGAAGCTAGAGAAGAGATTGCAGGAGCCTATCAGCTATATGAATCATCGTTAGACATGGGTGAGGTTGCAGAGAACGGAAGGATTGCCATTGCATGGTAGTTCATGTCTCACAAATTTGATTATGTTTTTTTGAGAAATAAATAAGAAGGTTGATGAGAGCAGGGTCGTGGACGCAGTTTATAATTCTTCGGTAAGGCCTTTCATAAGGTTAGAAAGTTACTGCGGAGGATTCTGAAGAATAAGATATATGTATATTTAGACATTTGGAAAAAACGTGTTGATTAGGCATAGACAGCATGGTTTTGTGTGGGGAGTTTGTCATGAATTTGATAGTGTTTTTTGAAGAAATAACCAAGATGGTTGATGAGAGCAGGGCCAGAGATGTTGTCTATATGGACTTAATTGAGGCCTTTAATAAGGTTCCGCATGGTCGGCTACTTTGGAAGGTTAGATTGCATGGAATCCACTGAGAGCTAAGTAATTAGGACGGCAAAGTGGCCGCAGCAATAACGTTGCTGCCTTACAGCGCCAGAGACCCAGGTTCGATCCTGACTATGGATGTTGTCTCTATGGAGTTTCTACGTTCTCCCTGGGACCACCTGGGTTTTCTCCGGGTGCTCCAGTTTCTTCTCACAATACACAGATGTGCAGGTTTATAGGTTAATTGGCTTCTGTAAATTGTCCCTGAGGTGTTGGATAGAATTAGTATATGGGTGATCATTGGTTGGTGCAGACTCCATGGGCCGAAGGGCCTGTTTCCACATGGTATCTCCAAAACTAAAGCTAAATTGATAAAGAATTAGCTTTGTGAGAGGAACTAGAGGATGATGGTCCAAGGCTGTTTCGCGAATTGGAGGTTTGTGACTAGTGTGTGCACAGAACGGTGCTGGGCCGATTGGTGTCTGCTATCTATGCCAATGACTTGGATGAGAATGTACAGGTTTCCAGATGACGCTAAAATAGGTGATATCATAGACAGCAAAGATAATCATAAAGAATTGCTGCAGGTTTTTGGTCAGCTGGGCGATGGGCTGAGGGAGTTCAATGAGGGATTAATGGAATTCAATTCAGACAAGTATGAGGCGTTACATTTAGCAGCCCCTTGCAGTCCTTGACTTTCTTACCACTGTAAATAAAATATATCATGTGACCTGACCCTACTGTGAGCGTCAGTGTTGTCACTGCTGAACCCGGTGTTATTCCCCGATGCCGCAGTGTATAGATGCTTTGGTTATAATCACAAGAAATGTATTAGTTAGATGCAGGACAAAGAAAGGATCATAATCACAATCGTACTTTATTAGCCAAGTATGTTTTGCAACATACGAGGAATTTTATTTGCCAAGTCAGTCATACAATAAAAAGCAACGGAACACACATAACACATTTTAACATAAACATCCACCACAGTGACTCCTCCACATTCCTCACTGTGATGAAAGGCGAAAAAAAGTTCAATCTCTTCCCTTTGCTCTCCCGCGGTCGGGGGCCTCGAGCCTTCTGTTGACGGGACGATCTTGACTTCGGTAGCCGTTGGCGTTTTTGGCCCTCCGCATCCGTGAGATCAGCAGCTCCATCAGGGGTACGTCACATCCCCGCGCTGGCGATCGAACCCCACGTCGGGGCTGGTCGAACCTTCCGCGATGTTGGACTTTCCCAACTCGCCGTCTCCCGAGACAGCGAGCCCCCGATGTAAAGTCCACAGACCGCAGTTGGAGCAATCCAAGGCAAGGTATCGACTCAGAATTTAAGTCCACGCCCCGTGTGGGGCCCAAGATCAGTCTGAGGAGGCCTCCAGCTCCATCGATGGTAGGCCACAGAGCGACCGGAGACACGATCCAAAAAGTAATCGCATATCCGGCAAGGTAAGAACTGAAAAAAATGTTTCCCCCTCCCCCCACATAAAACAAACCGGAGACCATTTACACAGACTTTTAACACACACTAAAAATTTTTAAAAAGAAGAAAATACGGATAGACTGTTGGCCGGGCTGCCAATCGTACATCACCCAGGGTCACAGGCTATTCCACAAAACCTTGGAGCCTTGCCATTGAATTGACTGTCACACGGGTGCATTTTCCCTGTCCTGTGCCTGCTTGATGATAAGTTCTGCTCCTGGTCATACTCTTTCCGACTTTACATGTATATTGTTATTGATTTTGCATACCAGTTGTCAATTCACAAAGCTATCATACCCCAGTTCCTTTCAAAAATGCATTTTATATCTCATTTACAACAAACCCTGTCTGTTCTACTATGGAGTCAACCATTTCTTATCGTCTTTGTTTACTTTTTTTGCTGGCTGAACCCGCCCTTGAGTGGTGCCATTATACTAGTTGGCTGAAATTCTGTGACAAATATAATTTGCTTCATCACGGTAGTCCTTTGGTTTTTGCAATCACTCCTCTGTTCTTTCTGTTCCTTAATCAGGGTTCTGGCCATACTTGTTTTAATGTAATATAGTTCATTAGCCCATTCCTAGCAGATTTAATGTGGTTATTGTGCCCAAGATTGTCTGTCTGCTTCCAAAACAACACAGAATTCACAGTCGGCATTAGTGCTCTTCCTTTCACATCTCGCAACATTTGAACAGAATACTGTTTTGGTACATTCTTATATTTAGCATCATTTTCAAATTAATTTATCATCATGTGTTGCTTGTGGACCTTATGCCTAACTAATTAACTTTAAAAACAACCAGTTTGAGACAGAAAAGGGGAAATAAATAAATTGAAGGGGAAGAAACTGTCACAGATGAGAAGAGAAATAAATAAAAAAGGTGGTTACTTGAAATTGTTAAGTTCAATGTGAAGTCCTGAAGAAGATGGAAGATGGGGTGCATTGAGTTCATTGAGTTTAAGTTGGGATTTATCGGGATATTGCAAGAAGTGGAAATGGAGCAGGACAGAGTGACAAAGGACAAGAAACTCTAGTTCAGCATTGTGTGCTCATTGAATGTAAGTGCCCTGCAAAGGTCTCACCCAATCTGCATTTGGTTTGTCAATTGTGAGCACAGATTGCAGTACACTAGTTTGTAACAAGTGCAAGTAAATTAATCTAAAATAACTATTCGGGGGAAGAATAGGTTAAAAGGGTGCAGTTGTGGGGAAAGTATTGAGAGAAGAGGTTGGTGGAAATGGAAGAATAGACTCGGGGAAATGTCGAGAGAACATTCCCGTCAGAATGCTGAAAATGGAGCATAGGGGAAGACGTTTCTGTTGCTAGAATCTCATTGCAGGTGGGATGATCAACTGGAAAGTGAAGCCAAAAGGGGAATCCTATCATTGTCCTTCCTCAGAGAAGTGTGAGAGCAGTAATAGACAAGATGCATTTGGGGGTTGCATGTCGTCAAATGGGCGTTGGTGAGCACGCGAGAGATAATTAGTCAGAAGCTGAAGGATTACCTGATAGAATTATATAAAATTATGAGACGCAGAAAGTCAGAACATTTTACCCAAGATAGAGTTGTCAAGGGCTAGAAAGTATAGCTTTGAGGTGAGAGCAGCATTAAAGGAGATATGCGGGACAAGTACTTTACACATAGAACGCTGGGTGCCCACAACGTGCTGCTAGGGATGGCTGTAGAGACAGATACAATTGTGGCATTTAAAAGGCTTTTAGACAGGCGCATGGATACGCAGGGAATGGAGTGACATGAATCATGTGCAGGCAGAGAAAATGTGATTTATTTGCCATTATGTTATCATCAGGTCCATTATATTATGTGGACCAAAGTGCCTTTTCCTGTGTTGAATTGTTCAAAGTGTAAATTTCAAGGTTGCAGGGAAATAAGAATGAGAATGGGACTAATGAGATTAAAAAATAAATCCTGTTAATTGTGTGGAGAACAAACCATACATATGTGAAAAAAGAAAATCTCTTAAAGGCACTGAAGTGTATAGTCTCATCATAAGAGCGGATACAGAGAGGTTGAAGAACCAGAAAACAGAAGTAATTACAGGAAATGTTGTTTTGGTCACTTGCTGCCAGCACATCTGATGGTGGTGCATTCCAGATGCCAGTCACATGCTACTTAACAATGTTTTCTCCAGTCTCTCTTCTACTTGTGATTGTCACGGTTTTAAAATTAGGAGGTCACTTGGGTTTGAAGAGAGAAGAAATGTATTCACACAGTTGATGATGAATCATTGGACTATTCTACATGAGAGAGCTGTGGAAGGGGTGGAAGATTGCAACCTTCACGTGGTCCGCCCCATTTCGACTAATGCAATCAACTCGACGTGCACAAACGGAAGATCAAATAGAACACGTTGTCCTACAACTTTAGCCTGCGCATGCTACACTAAAGAAGAAGAAGCTGTGGAAGTTTAGTCATTGATGGCATTCAGAATAGAGGTTAATAGAATTCTGCATGTGAGAAGAATTCAAGATTATAGGAAGTGGACAGGAAAAATATGTTATGTCGATGTTGAATAGCACAGCGGTCAGTGACTGCTTCCACCACTCCTCTTAGGGGTTGCATTCCAGAGACTTATTACTCTGTGGGTAAAGCAGTTTATAAGACCATAAGACGTGGGAGTAGTATTAGGCCATTCAGTCCATCGAGTCTACTCCACCATTCAATCATAGCTGATCTGTTTTTCTCTCTCAACCCCATTCTCCTGCTTTCTCCCTGTAATCTTTGACATCTTTGACTGATTAATAAAATACTAGTAATCAAGAACCTATCAATCTCCGCTTTAAAATTTTTAATGCGATAGACTCCAATGGAGTCTGTGGCAGTCACAGGTTCACTGCCCTCTGGCAAAATAAATTCCTCTCCATTCTAGAGGTAACATCCTTTTATTCCTATGGATGTGCCCTCTGGTTCTTGACTCTCCCACGAGTGGAAACATCCTCTCCACATCCACTCTAGGCTTTTCATTATCCGGTAGGCTTCAATGAGATCCCCCCTGATCCTTCTAAACTCCAGCAAGTACAGGCCTAGATCCTTCAAACGTTCCTCATCAGTTAATCCAATCATCCCCGTATCATTCTTGTAAACCTCCCCTGGACCTTCTCCAAAATCAGCACATCCCTTCTCAGATATAGGCCGTAAAACGGCTCACAATATTCTAAATGTAGTTTCACCAGCGTCTTCTAATGCCTCAGATTTACATCCTTGCTTTTATATCCTAGCCCCCTCAAAACGAATGCTAGCATTGCATATGCCTTCCTTACTGCTGACTCGACCTGCAAATGAACCTTTTGGGAGTCCTGCACCGGCATTCCCAAGTCCCTTTACACTTCCGATTTCTGAATCTTTTAAAAAGTGGACTATGCCTTTATTGCATAGTCTATGTCTCCGTGGATGTCGACTAACACGCTGAGTTAAGGGGCTGTCCCACTGTGGCGACCTAATCTGCGAGTTTTGAAGAGTTTGCCCTCGACTGAAACTCGCAGCATGGTCGACACGAGCTCCAAGGAGGTCCTATGAGGTCACTGGAACTCTTCTTCATGCTCGAGGGAAATTTCCGCCTATTCGCGGCCTCAGCTAGGTCACGGAAAATGTTTCAGCATATTGAAAATAATCTGTGAGTAAAAATTTGTTGGCATGGTTCTTTTTAACTCGTAGTGCAGTGGAGTGGGGTCGTTATTTAGTTACAGGCAGTCGTGGGCAGCCGTAGGCAATCTCCTTCGCTGACCAGGCATTTTATTTGGCTCATTGGAGTTTTAAGGATCAAGGAAAACTGACTAATAGGTAAAATGCCCGCTAAACTTTATTAAATGTTGTCTGACTTCTTAAACGTGTCTCCACTCCTTCTCTCCCCTCCTCCTCCCCCCCCCCCCCCCCCCCCCCCGCACTCTAAAGGACTTACCGTACACTCTGCAGCCGCCTTATACCTTCCTCTTCACCGTGGGTGTGAATTTCAGATAGCGTCCCCCCCGCTTTCCCTGCCCCCGCCTTTGCAGTGTGTGTGTGTGGGGGGGGGGGGGGGGGTCTGTCGATCCAGCTCACGGTTTCATCGCTGACTGTCGATCCAGCTCGAGGTTTTCCAGGCGAGTGACCTCGAGCTTGAAGGTCGAAGACACTCTTCTGAACTCTTGGATTAGGTCGCCGCAGTGGGACAGCCCTTTTACTGTACTTCAGCATTATGTGCCTTTTTTTTTGTTAATTAGCATCTTCCTTGTTCCTCCTATTTTTGTGATGACTGCAAACTTAATAATTGGTTCACTTACATTTTTATCCAAATCATTTATATATATATATATATAGAACAAATAACAGAGGTCCCAGGACTGATTCCTGTGGAAACTTACTGCTCACAGACCTCCAGCAAAAATAACACCACTCCACAACTACCCTCAGCTTTCTGTGGCTAAGCCAATTTTGAATCCAATCTATCAAGTGTATATGGATCCCATGTGTCTTATTTTTCTCACTACTCTAACCTTATCAATCATCTTTGTCACCTTAAAAAAAAATTAAATCACGTTTGTATGAGCTCTCAGGCACAAAGCCATTGTGACTGTTCCGAATAAGTCCATGCTTTTCCAGATGTAAGTAATTCCTATTTGTAAGATTTAGATAGTCATTTTCTCTGGGTGAAAAGTCAAATACTAGAGGGCATAGCTTTAAGTTTAGAGGGGGAGGTTAAAAGGAAATGTATGAGGCAAGTTTCTTTACCGAGAGAGGTAGATGCCTGATACATCATGCCAGGGAAAGTGCTAGAAGCAGATGCGATCACAATGTTTAAGAAGCATTTAGACAAGCACATGAACTATCTACCTCATTGGTAACCCTCAGACTATCTTTGATCGGACTTTACTAGCTTTACCTTCACTAAACGTTATTCCCTTATCATGTATCTGTAAACTGAATTGCTCGATTGCAATCATGTATTGTCTTTCCGCTAACTGGTTAGCACACAACAAAAGCTTTTCACTGTACATGTGATAATCAACAAACTGAAACAGAACTGACCAGGCAGAGAATGGAGGGATACAGACCATGTGCAGGCAAATGGAACTAGTTCAAATTGGCATTATGGTTGGCTTGTACATCATGGTCGACTGCACCATTGTATGTTGTTCTAAGAATCTTCTCTAATAATTCTGCTACACTGATGTGAGATTCACCAGCCTATAATTTAATATAAGCTGTCCCTATTGCAAACAAGGAATCATACTGGGTAATATCTTGTTCTCTGGGATCTTGCCTGTGGCTAAAGTGGATACAGATATATCTGTTAAGGCCCCAACAATCTCTCTTGCTTCTGTCAATGGTCTAGGACAGATCGCACCAGCTCCTGGGAACTCATCCATCATAATTTTCTTCAAAAGATCCACCTCCTACTTAATATCTACATGCCCTCAAATATCAGCATAACCCTCCCTAATCTTACTATCCTCCCTGTCCTTCTCCTTGGTGATACTGGTGAGAAGTAATTTGTTATTATGCTTGCTTTCTTTGGCTTGAGAGGTCTTATCCTTTCTGTAGCTACCCGTCTTGTTTTTAATGCACATACAAAATGCCTTGGTATTTTCATTAATTCTACTCACCAAGGACATTTCATGGGTTCCTTTAGTCCTCCGGATTCCCTATTTTCCTCCATGCTTCCTTTATATTTCTCAAGGGCCCTATCCAATTTCAATTTTCTAAATCTTTCATATGCCTCAAAATATACCTCCATGTTCTTTATCAATAAATTTGCAAAATCACTTATTCAAGGTTCCCAAACCTTGCCATTGTCTTTCTTCCTCATTGGAATATATTGGTCTTTAATTCTAATCTGCTGTTTCCATATGGTCTAGGGGTTAGGATTCTTGTTTTTCACCCAGGAGGCTCGGGTTCAACTCCCGGTATGGGAATTAGGTTTTTTTATGTTCTCAGTCCCCTACTATAAATCCTATATATGTTCACAATTGTGCGGCCAAATATGGTTCTAACTCCATCTACATGTTTGCAGATGACACTATTGTGAATGGATGGATCACAAACAATGACAAGATGAAGTCCAGGAAGGAGATAGAGAACTTAGTAAGATAGAATCATACAGCATAGAAACAGGCCCTTTGGCCAAACTTACCCACACAAGCCATCATGCCTCATCTACACTAGTCCAACCTGCCTGTGTTTGGCTGGCCCATACCCCTCTAAACTTAGCCTATCCATGTACCTGTCTGATTGTTTCTTAAACGTTGTGATAGCACCTGCCTCAACTACCTCCTCCGGCAACTCGTTCCATACACCCATGACCATAGGTGTAAAAAAAAATTACCCCTCAGATTCCCTTTAATCTTTCTCCCCTTACCTTAACCCTATGCGCTCTGGTTCTCGATTCCCCTACTGAGCAAAAGACTGCATCAACCCAATCTATTCTTCTCATGATTTTGTACTCCTCTATAAGATCCCCCCTCATTCTCCTGCGCTCCAAGAAATAAAGCTCTACCCTGCTCAATCTCTCCTAATAGCTCAGGCCCTCTAGTTCTGGTAACATACTATACATTTTCTCTGCACCCTTTCCAGCTTGTCAACATCTTTCCTATAACATGGTGACCAAAACTGAACACAATATGCAAAATGTGGCCTCACCAACGTCTTATATAACTAACATGACCTCCCAACGACTATACTCAATATTCTCGACTGATGAAGGCCACTGTGCCGAAAAACTATTTGATCACTATACCTTCCTGTGCCACTGCTTTCATGGAATTAAGTACCTGCACTCCAAGATGTCTCTGCTCTATAACAAAATGCAACACCTCACATTTCTCTGTATCCATCACCATCCACCATTCTTCAGCCCACCTGCCCAACCGATCAAGAACCTGCTACAACTTTTGACAACCAACTTCACTATCTGCATCATCCACTTTGGTGTCATCTGCAAACTTACTTGATATTTCATTTTCAAAACAGACACTACTTCCTGATCTCTGAGTAACCTCTGTCCTTATCCTTTATTATAAGAGCTGCCAAATCTCATTTTCTTATTTAGTTCAAAACTGTGGATAACATGTAACCACGGCCACCAAATCATATCCATTATTTTATTTATTTTTCCTAAATGTACATTTATTCCATTTTAAAAGATGATTGTATTGAGATATAGTGTCTTTAATTGTAAACCAATTTGGAGTATCTCAACCCCCCCCCCAACCCCCGGATGGCCCTCTACCTTCTAATGACCTTTTCATTTCCAACTGCAGGCAGGACATCAACCGCCTCAAATTTTCCACTCCCCTTACCTACTCTAACCTGAACATCTTTTCCTGCGACTCCTCCCACTTCATCCAGATCCAAGGCGTAGCTATGGGCACTCGCATGGGCCCTAGCTATGCCTGCGTCTTTGTAGGGTATGTCGAACAATCCCTGTTCCAGGCATACACTGGCCCTATCCCCAAACTCTACTCCTCTACAATGACGACCATCTCCGACATCTCCCTATCGTTTCTAGATCTCACTGTCTCCATCCCAGGAAACAGACTATTGACCAACATCCACTACAAACCTACTGACTCCTTTAGCTATCTTGTCTACATTTCTTCCCACCCTGCTTCCTGTAAAGACTCTATCCCCTACTCCCAATTCCTCCGTCTACGCTGCATCTGCACCCAGGATGAGGTGTTCCATACCAGGGGATCGGAGATGTCCTCATTCTTTAGGGAATGGGAGTTCCCCTCTTCCATTATATATGAGGCTCTCCTCGATATCCTGCAGCTCCGCTCTTGCTCCTCCTCCCCCCATTTGTAACAAAGTCCCCCTTATCCTCACCTTCCACCCCATCAGCCGTCGTATACAGCATATAATCCTCCAACATTTTCGCCACCTTCTATGTTTCTATGGGATCCCACTACTGGCCATATCTTCCCATCTCCACCCTTTTCTGCTTTCCGCAGATACTGTTCCCTTCATAACTCCCTGATCAACCCTTCCCAGCCAAACCAACTCTTCCCCAGGTACTTACCCCTGCAACTGCAGGAGATGCAATACCTGTCCCTTTACCTCTCCCTCGACACCATCCAAGGACCTAAACAGTCTTTCCAGCTGAGGTAGAGGTTTACTTGCACCTCCTCCAACGTCATTTGTCTATTGTCTTCTACTGTATACGCTGTTGCAGGTGTCAACTTCTCTACATCGGCGAGACCAAGCGCTACTCAGCGATCATTTTGCTGAACACCTCCGCTCAGTTCGTCTTAAACTATCTGATCTCCCGGTGGCCCAGCACTTCAACTCCCGCTCCCATTCTGTAGATGGTTTTGCATGCAACCAATAACATAGTTACCTCAGTACCATTAACCCCGCCCAGTTAACATCAATCATAACGCCTTCCCCTTCCTGGGTACGGTTCACTAGAAGAATGTAGCCAGTACTTGAGGATGTATGTAATACCCTGTGCTATCATTAAAAGGTGTTGAACACTATTAGAGTTTGTGAATTGCTTATTTACATGGTGTCGGAGCTGGAAGACACTTGCGTCTCCTGTTTATCGGGTTTTATTTCTTTTTTTTGATTTGTGCCTTTTGTACTTTATCTCTCTGGCCATGGCATCCTCGTGCAGAAAGCCCGCGCAGCTTGCCTTTGATGCTGATATTTCTGAGCGCTGGGCTACGTTTGAAATTGACTTCACCCACTTTGTCAACGTCGCACACCGCAATGATCCTGATTCCCTCAAAGCCTCCCTCCTACTCAACCTTGTCGGACCTGATGCCATGAAGAGAGCCAGAACTTTCGTCTACGCTCCAGCGGTCCTGGACGACAACAACGTGGTGGTTACTCCTGCAGAATCTGCCAGTGACCCCGCTTGCCTGCTACGTAAGTTCAGGGAGATTTGTGACCTGCCCTCGAACCGCATTCTAGAGAGGGCACGGTTCTTTACAAGGAGACAGCTGCCGGAGGAACCTGTTGAATGTTTTATTGCCGATTTGCGTTATCTCGCCCAGCGGTGCCGTTTCGGTGACATGACAGACCAGCTCACTAGAGACATTTTAGTAACTGGCATGCGTGACCAGAAACTGCGATGTGAGCTTCTCAGGGATCCGGATCTAACGTTAGAAAAAGCCGTGCATGCCTGCAGACTGTCTGAGGTCGTTGTATTGCCAGATGATCACCGGGACTCGGGCGATAAATCTGTCCACCAGGCTGGGTTTAGTAGAGCACTGCCTCGGAGGGGAAACAATGCTTTTCTGCCGCGTGCCAACCCTGGTCCTGATGATGTGCCCCCAAAAAGGTGCCCAAACTGTAACTACATGCACCACAGACTGTCGACGTGCCCTGCCTATGGCAAGGCCTGTAATTTTTGTAAGAAACTGAATCATTTCACTGCTGTCTGCCGCTTATTCCGTTCTCGTGGGAGACAGGTACAGATTTCTAGACCCAGTCTAAACATGCTTCAACAATCTGATAGCTGTTACAACCCACAGCCCGACGTTGCTGAATCCTATGATGCAGATCCAATTAATTCTCCCGAGGATTCCAATGTGTTTACCCTTCTCCAGGCACCTGGCCAACGTCTTGATCCCTCCGTGTCTGTGACTGTCAACAATGTAACCTTCCTTGCGAAGTTAGATACTGGGGCAAAGGTCAACGTTTTGTCAATAAATCTTTTCAACAAGATAAGGAATAATGAGGCCTTGGTCGCTGACAATGCTACTCTTCATGCCTATGGTGGAGAAATTCTCAGGCCTGTGGGGAGGGCCACTTTAACTTGCGTGCTACAAAAGGCCACGAGAAACTTGATTTTTTATGTTTTGAACTCTGACTGTGTTACACTGCTGGGAAACCGTGCGTGCCAAGATCTTGGTCTGGTGTCCTTCGACCACACGGTCCACAAAGTGCAACTGTCGTTTAACCCAATTGCAGAATACCAGGACCTGTTCAACGATGACCTGGGAAAGTTACCACTGACATACCATATTTCCATTGACCCAAATGTACAACCCGTGGTCCGCGCACCTCACAGGGTGTCCCACGCCATGAAAGGCAGGGTCGAGGCGATGCTTAACAACATGGTCGAAAAGGGGGTGCTAGAAGCGGTCAGCGAGCCCACCGATTGGGTCTCCACCATGGTTGCCACGATAAAGAAAGACAAGAATGAAGTACGTGTGTGTATCAACCCCAAGGACTTAAACCTTGCCATCAGGCGACCACACTACCCCATGCGGTCTGTTGAGGACGTGGCGGCTCAGGTCGGGCAAGCCACCATCTTTTCGGTCCTAGACGCTAAGAACTCGTTCTGGCAGATCCCGTTGGACAAAGCATCTTCTGACCTGACAATCTTCGCCACACCATTCGGCAGATTCAAATTCCTGCAAATGCCATTCGACATCAATTCTGCTAGCGAGGTGTTCCAGCGAACAATGGAGCAGATATTCTCGGACCTGCCATGTGCCATCATCGTGGATGATATCCTAGTCTATGGGAGGGACATTGCCGAACATGACCAGAACCTCCGCCGCGTCCTGGATCGGGCGCGAAAGGCCAACCTGAAACTGAATCCAAAGAAGTGCCGGTTTCATGTCTCAGAAGTCACGTATGTTGGACACGTTTTCACCTCCAACGGACTAAAACCCGACCCTTTGAAGGCAGCTGCCATCTCCGAGATGGCAGCCCCCACCGACGTGCCAGGTCTACAACAATTCTTGGGCATGGTGAACTACCTTGGGAAGTTTGTACCAAATCTCAGTGAGCTGAGTGCTCCCCTGCGGCAGCTGACAAAAAAGGATATCGCCTGGGTCTGGCTCCCACAGCACCAGCAGGCGTTTGACTGTCTCAAGTCGAAACTAATTAACACTCCGACGTTGCGATTCTTTGATGCGAGACGCCCCATCACCGTCACATGTGACGCTTCTAAGTTCGGTCTGGGCGCGGCCTGCCTCCAATCTGTCGATGGATCGTTACATCCTATCTCCTATGCCTCCCGCACCATGACGGACACCGAGCAGCGGTACGCTCAGATCGAGAAGGAGCTGCTTGCAGTGGTGTTTGCCTGCTCCAAGTTCAGAGACTTCCTGTTTGGCAGCAGATTTACAGTCGAAACCGACCACCAGCCACTGGTGACAATCCTGAACAAGCCGATTCACGCTGCCCCTGCCAGGCTGCAGCGTATGATGCTGCAGCTCCAGCGCTTTGACTTCGACGTCGTCTACAAGAAAGGCACCGAGATGCACATCGCGGACACCTTATCGCGCGCCCCGCGGGCCTCCTGTGCTCGCCACCCCTACGAAACAGAGGACTTGCTCGTACTGGGCGTCAATTTTATTCCCACCAAGCAGCTGCAGCTTTTGGCCGAGCACACCGCTGCTGATCCAGTTTTGCAGCGGCTTGCATCTGTGATTAAATCAGGGTGGCCAGCAAAGCGCTCCGCTCCGCAGCGCCAAGCTTCTGATGGAACAGGCGAGACTGTCTAACTCTGATTTGTATTTGGATCTCCTGAACCTCAGGAATGTTTCCAGGGATCCTGCCATGGGGTCCCCTGCTCAGCGTCTGATGTCCAGAACAACCAGATCTACCATCCCGATTGCCCAGCGCCAGCTGAAACCTCGGGTGCTGGAGCCTGCCTCTGTGCAGAGGCGCATTCAAGAGAAACATGACAGCCAGCGGCGTTCCCACGATCGGTCGAGCAGACCACTCGATCCTCTGTTGCCTGGACAGGTTGTTCGATTGCAAACCGCCAGTGGTCACTCCCGTCTGGCTACCGTGGTTGGGGTGGCCGACTCACCTCGTTCGTATCTGGTCGACTATGAGGGAACCATCTACCATAGAAGCCGACAACACCTGCTTGCGGTTAATGAGCCGAAGCCGCAGCCCCCAGGCCCCTATGCCCCGCCTCTCTCATACCAGCAGCCGGCTCCTGTCCCAGCCAGCCTTCCCTGCATGCCTCGTTCCCCATATCGAGCGTCCGGTTCCCCTCTGCGCGGGTCACCTGTTGCCGGTCGCGGTTCTCCCTCTCCTGTTCCTCCAACCCCACCGCCCTTCCCTGGTTCCCCTGCTGCCTCGGGTCCCCCTGTTTTTTCTGCTCCTCCGGGGGAAGAGGGAGGCATCCGTACGCGCTCGGGCCGGATCAGCAAGCCACCTGTTCGTTATGGCGATTTTGTTTAATTCTGTTTAATTCTGTTGTAGTGACAATGGTCTGTTTTTTTTTAATTTTCTAAGGGGAAGGATGTAGATGGTTTTGCATGCAACCAATAACATAGTTACCTCAGTACCATTAACCCCGCCCAGTTAACATCAATCATAACGCCTTCCCCTTCCTGGGTACGGTTCACTAGAAGAATGTAGCCAGTACTTGAGGATGTATGTAATACCCTGTGCTATCATTAAAAGGTGTTGAACACTATTAGAGTTTGTGAATTGCTTATTTACACATTCCAAGTCTGACCTTTCTGTCCTGGGCCTCCTCCATTGTCAGAGTGAGGCCCAGCGCAAATTGGAGGAACAGCACCTCATATTTCGCTTGCGTAGTTTACACCCCAGTGGTATGAATATTGACTTCTCTAACTTCAGATAGTTCTTGCTTTCTCTCTCCTTCCCTTTCCCCTTCCCAGCTGTCACACCAGTCCTACTGCAGAGCTGCCAACTCTCATGCATTTTGCCCAATTCTCACGCTCGCACGCTGATCACAGAATTTCTCACGCTCTGTTGTGAGAAATTCTGTGATCAACGAAAATTTCAAAACTAATATCAATTGCATGGGCCGTGAGTTTTGGAGATCCGGGGCAGAGGGAAGGATGGAAGCAGAAGCAGCAGCGGGAGCAGATGTGGACGGGGAGCTGGGGTTGGCGAGTGTTTGCTGGGCTGGCGAGTCGCTCACTGCAGCTCTGGCCATGGATGAGCCTCAGTGCAAGAATTCTTGCATTGATTTATAATTAGCCTGATTTGTGATTAGTTGACAAAACCTTAATTTATTAATCTGGAATATCCAGGGGGATAGAATATATGTAATATTAAAATGACATGCAAAGTGACTGGCTGTCTGTCACAACATTACCCATTATTTCCTTCAGTTAAATACTGGGAAGGTAGTGCTATTGTTATTTGCCACTAAACTATTATGTTTGTTTACCTCACTATTTCTAACCCCCCCCCCCCCCCCCTCCGCCTACATTCTATTTTTGTCTCACCCCCTCCCCTGACATCAGCCTGAAGAAAGGTCTCAACCCGAAACATCGCCCATTCTCTCTCTCCATAGATGCTGCCTCACCCGCTGAGTTACTCCAGCATTTTGTGTCTACCTTAGACCATCTCTTGCTGTTTTATTAATTACTCATATGGAATACAATCAGCTAAACCTTGTATAATTTATTAAAGTGTTATTTTATCAAGCATTATTTTGTGATTTTTAATTTTCCTCTTATGTCCATCCCATTACCCTTTATCCATCTATCTTCAGGTCTGCCACAGGTGCTTTTGTATGCATGGTTGGGGGTTGAAAGCAATGCTTAGATCAGCTGCAATGCCCCCTACAGTTCTACTGCAATTTAGCAATCCACCGAAAAGGTCCCAGCTGGAGCAACTGGTGTATACACACCATAACAGCGCAGTTGCAAATTACTCCGACCATCCAGGAACAAGACTGGAAATGTTTTTCTTTAAAGAAAAATAAAATTCACATATTAAAGTGGAGCTGTTGGCAAAAGACACCCTGATATTTAAGCGTAATGACAATTGTTCCCGTAGTCAGCCTTTCAGTTTCTCTCTGAATCTTGTAATGTGAAAAGTCTTGCACTTTTAAACAGTTGTTTTGTCAAGAGCTTAAGACTGTAGTTGGGACTTGCTTACTGACCGCTGAGAAGTCACAAGTAATCCAAGAGTCAAATAGCACCATGTCTGCGACAATTATTAAGTAGCTACACATTTCTGAGTAGCCCGGGCTGAGAAACAGCAGGTCAAAAAAATAGTGGTGCATGGTTGCTGGCTGACTGCTTGTTAACGTAGTATTCGCCCAGTACGTGAAGTTTCTTTGTGACCAAGAGTTGGCTTTAGTAGGCACTCTTTGCCTTCGGACCCAACAATCAACCAAACTACAAAAGGAAATGTTGCAACACTCTCCCCAGCCTGGTGTAGGTTGGCAGTCGCTTTCTGGTAGCCGTTCCCATATGGTCTAGCGGTTAGGATTCCTGGTTTTCACCCAGGCGGCCCGGGTTCGACTCCCGGTATGGGAATTACACTTTTGTGTCCTTAATTGCAATCCTTTTCAAACTAAAATAGATGAGACTCCCAAGCGAGCCGGGCGTCACGGCGATGGGCGTGGGAGCTCTCAAAGAGTTTCGCGGGCCGAGCCACGGCTAAAGACAGGCAAACAAGTAAGCGGGGTGTTGTGCGGGAGGCGGCTCGCAAGCAAAGATGCGCTACAGGATCTTTGCTCGCAAGTCTGGGCCGAGCCGCACTGTTTGGAGGCTGCGCTGGGCTGGGCTGGGCTGGGCTGGGCTGGCGGGACATAGGTTGAGTGTTTCTTGTAACGTGTGTACTTGTTCATCTACTCTACATGTTGTGTGACTGTGACAGAGACCAGGGGCGCGGCCACTGTGACGGCTTCCCGTAACTCTCATCTCTGCTATTTGCCCGTGGCATGTAATGTCGAAAAGTCGGCATCACTTCTGGGAAAATAGGAGCGGTAGTAATCCAAGGGAGCGTCTCCAAAGTAGCCTTCCCTGCCCAGTGTCCTTTACAGTGAGCTAATTACACTAATTGTTACAAGTATGTTTATCTCAGTTCCTATTAAACCAACTAGGCCGACACGGTGAGTTAATCGTGGCTATATTTGGGTGTGTTTTTCCCCCTTTGGTGCGCGTAGTTTAAATGTGTTTTGTCAGTGCGTTATCAATCCAGACGCAGGAGGCTGCAAATGTGAAGAAGGGTCCCGACCCGAAACATCACCTATCCATGTCCTCCTGAGATGTTGCCTGGCCTGCTGAGTTACTCCAGGACGCTGTGTACTTTCAATGTTCGTGGGACCCTGCCCTTCGTGGTCTAAAACCTTGCATGCCACCTCTGCGCCGGTACTAGTGGCAAACTAACGGGGTTCCAATCCACCTAGTCTTGCTACAGGTTACCTGAACTGTCTTCCCCCACTCTATGCCTCAGCTGGGACCCTCTCTTCCACTGTGCCTCATCGCCACTCCACTCCAAGGCAAACAGGGATTTTGTATGTTGCTCAATCTTCGAAAACATTTTTTCCTTTTTAAATAATATAAGTTTATAACTGCGACTCCTTACGTTGGTTTCTCTAGGCTTTGAGCAGCAAAACAATATTGGGGCAGAGAGCTGGAAACGCTGCCTCATTTCCATCCCGTGTGAAGCTTGGAGACGATCCCTTATCGTGGCATTGGCCGATATTATGGAAAAATGTGATTCACCCTGCGCCAATGGAAAGGGTAAACGTCTAACTGGGAAACCCCCAAACATTCGGGAGTTCAGGTGGAGCATGCGATCGTGTGTGGAGTCTGGCAAATGGTGAGAGGACTGCTCTTCATTCATCAGCAAAGGGTTGTTCTCAGGTAAGTTGACGGAGCTTTTTCATTCGGTGCGCGGGTACAAATTGTGAATGAGTTTCTCAACTCTTGTAGCTGTAAGGCTGAAGGGTTCATTTCGTATGGAGCAAAGTGTGGTAACTGATATAATTCTGTTCAATCCATCGAGTTTCGCGTGACTCTATCCAGGATTTTCGTTGGCATATAGTTTATAAGTTGTTTAAAAAAAACGTAATTACTGCAATGATTGGGGTCCTGGAAGAGATCTCGCATTGATTTGGAAGTGAGTCATTTTAAAGGCGGGTAGTATAATGCATGTAGTATTAATAGCGAGTGTAAAGGTGCCTGTAAAGCAGAATTTTCAGGGTCATAATCTTCAGAGTTGTCCGATCATTGGCCATTTCCCCATTGTGGCGATACCAAATGCCAACCATCCACCCACGTCAAGACAAGTGATTAAAGACCCCGTGTGGTCACTACATCAGCCCTAATTGTTGTACTTTCATTTCCACGTGCGTTCACCTGCGTGTAATGCTCTGAGATGTCATTGCGAATGGCAGCTGTCCAAGTTGAGAAGGATGCATTCATTGACCACTCCAGCCCACTGGGAAACTTCTAACATATATCACTGAATCACATCTTTTATTATTTTCTTAAACATAAAATTGAAATATTATTGATAATCTAGCAGAGGTGAAATAGAAGAAGTTATTTTAAAAAAAGAGGTGAAGGGTGACTGTAGAAGTTACCTAAAATTGGAGAATTCAACAATAATTCCGCTGGGTTGTTAGCTATCCAGGCGGAATATGAGATGCTGTTCCTCCAGTCTACATGTGGCCTCACTCTAGCAATGGAGATGGCCCAGGACAGAATGGACAGTATGGGAAGGGGAGTTAATGTGGTTGGCAATCGGAAGATCCAGAAGACTTAACGGACCAAGGCTAAGTGTTCAGAGAAACAGTCGCTGAGTCTATGTTTGGCCTTGCCAATGTACAGGAGCCCACATTGGGCACACCAGATGCAGCAGATGAGGTTTGAGGAGGTGCATTTGAACATCTGTCTCACCTGGAAAGAATTTCAAGGTCCCTGGATGGAGTCGAGGGAGGAGGTATAGGGACAGGTGTTACATTTTCAGTGGGTGGAGATGGTTATCTTGACTGGAGGTGAAGTGGAGACAAAAGGGTGCCAACGTGGAATTTGTTATGATAGGAAGATGAGGAGTGAAATGTAGAACCAGAGGGAAGGATAGTGGGTGGAACGGTACAGTAAGATGGAATATGGGAAATAGGGGAGTTGGAGTAATGAAAGAGGGTGAGGACAGAATTTCATTGTTCTGCCTTCTGCTAAGTGTTTCCAAAAACCATTCCTGTGAACCTATCTCCTTTTCCTGGTGACTGACACAATCATGTATTGTCTTTCTGCTGACTGGTCAGAACCCAACAAAAGCTTTTCACTGTACCTCGGTACACGTGACAATAAACTAAACTGAACAAGAGACTGCAGATGCTGAAACCTTGAGCTAAAAACAAAGTGCTGGAGGAACTCGGCAAGCCAGCCAGCATCCATGGAGGGAAATAGACAGATGATGTTTTGAGTAGGGACCATTCTTCGGAGTGAAGGGTCCTGATCCAAAACATTGTCCAGTCTGAAAGAAGGTCCTGATCTAAAATGTTTGCCCATTTCCCTACATTGGTGCTGCCTGAGCTACTGAGTATTTGCTTTTTCACCTGATATTTGATCATGTGTTCAGAATATTTTTGCTAATGCTTCTGTAAAATGTTAAGGTTTAGTACCTTTTATAGGTGTAACATAACTACTTGTTGTTCAGCAATGATCGATCAGAGAGGCATTTCACAGGAAAGCATTGTATAGAGGTTGGTACTTGAGTATGGGAAATGGATGTTAAGGTGGCTGGAAGCTTGATTAAAGGTGAGCATTAAATACAGAGTAATAGGAATGAAGGCAACACTGGTGCTTGCTATCCAGCCCAGTTGATTGCACCCCCTTGACCCCTGATCCCCATCCTCATTCACTGCTCCAATCCTCACTCCCTTGGCTGAGCACAGGCCCCAGACCCCAGTTCTGGTTCTTTAAGTACATGCATTTGAAGGTGTTAAAATCTTGCTCCTAAAGCAAACTCACTCAACTTTCCTTTTGCTTGTCATTTCACGAGGATTTGCATCAACAAACCATCATCTCATATTTCCAAGTGCTTTATTGATGTTATAATTGTGGTTGAAATGTAAGTAACTGGTCCAGCCAGTTTCCCACTGCAAAGTACCACGTGATACAAATGAGATAAGTGATTTTCAATCTGTTATTGCTGAGAAGAATGATGGTGGCAAGGACCCCAAAAGTGCTTTTCATTCTTTTGATCAGCATATGAAATATCAAATGTTCATAATGAGACAGAATTAGTTTAATTCTGGCCTCGGTTTAATCTCTTGTTTATGAGAAAGTGGTGCCTGAGAGTACAGTACGCTCACTCATTTGAAGCATCAAGGAGAAAGGAGTTTGACACCGTACCGTCTCCAAGATCACTTGGGGACAAATCACAACCGTACTTCTCATGTTGGTGAAGCCAGCTTAAAATTACCATGTGCATATTAAATGCAAATCAGTGGTAGCTCTGTTCATTCACCAAAGCATAGTTAGACTCAGCACTCCTGTGGGCTGGAAAATAATTTCAACCAGGTTTGGAATCTTTGCTTCAATCCATGCATCATAACATTGACAACCGTGTCAGTATGAATGATACAAAAGGCAAAATTTAATCCAGATCCTGACACCTGGGATGAATAGGAGCAACAAAAAGAAAGAACTACCAAACAGGAGCACAAGATATCAAATAGTCACTGCATGCATGAAACAGACCTTTCGGCATAACTTGTCCATGTTAACGAAGTGTCTGTCTAATCTAGTCCTATTTGCCTGTAGATCCCTCTGAATCTTCCCGATGCATAAACCTGTTCAAATGTCTTAAAATACTCCAAATCAAACCATTTTCTACAATTGTATTGGAGAAAAAAATGATTGGTCACAAACAATTTGTGATGCATTCATAATGGAATTGTAATGATTGAGCAGGGTATTGTAAGCAATAGAGAGAATCAATGGGAAGTGGCAGGTGCGATGTGAGAGAGAATAGATTACAAGGAAATAAATGGGGAAGTGGAATGAGGTAAGATTGTAGTTCATGCGAGTTAAAAAGTTATTAAACCTGGTTTCAAAATGAATCGAGTGACAGGCATCTGAGAGTTAGAATGTGATTAGTGTAGATAATGGCTGGTGTGATGGCTGCAGCAATTAACAATATATATGGAAAAATTGAGCCGGGGTAGTTTGGCTCGGATACAATAATTACATTCCTGTGAAATCTTGTTTTACAGAAAATTACATTACAAAGACAATTGTTACAAGGGGGTAATGGACTTCCTAATGGAGTTAGGGAATGGAGACTTTCAGACTCGCAATGTTCAGTTTGGAGTGGGAGGGAAAAGATCCAATCATCACCAGCCATGTGGGTACTAATGACTAGGAGAACTAGGAGATTCTGCTGAGGGAATTTGAGCAGCTAGGGACTAAATTGAAAGGCAGAATTCAAAGATAATAACCTCTGGATTGCTACCTCAGACACAAGCAAATTTCAAGAAGATTAAAGAGTTGGATGCATAGCTCAAAGATTGGTGTGGGAGAAGTGAGTTGGAATTTATGGGACATTGGCATCAGTAATGGGGAAGGAGGGAGATGTTCTGATGGGAAGGACGCTACTTGAATCCAGCTGGGACTTGGGTCCTGGCAAATCACATAATTATGGCTGTGGAGAGGGCTTTAAAGTAAATAGTGGAGGCTATTTGTAGGTTGAACAAATCAGAGCTGGGAGCTGAACGCCAAAGGATGCATGTCCTATCGAAAAGACAGTCAGGTGGGCAAAGGAAGTAGAGTGGGTCTGATTGAAAGGAATGAAATTCATTCCTTAGCAAGGGATGACAGAAGATCAGAAGATGTAAAATCATTGTGGGTAGAGTTAAGAAAATGCAAGGGTAAAAATACCCAAATGGGAGTTATATACAGGCCTCAGAACAATGGCCAGGGAGTAGGGTACCAATTACTTCTGGAGACACAATCGCTATGTATGTAAGAAAGTCAATGTTACAGTGGTCATGGGGGAGTTCAATGTGCAGGTAGACTGGTAAAATCAGATTAGTACTGGATCGCAAGAGAAGGAATTTGTGGAATGCCTACAAGATGGCTACTTGGAGCAGCTTGTGGTTGAGCCTCCTCCGGGGGGGGAAAGGCAATTCTATATTTGGTCCTGTGTAATTAAACCCAATTTGATTAGGGAGCTTGAGGTGAAGGAACCACAAGGAGGTAGTGAGCATAGTATGGTAAAATTCAATCTGCAGTTTGAAACTGAGAAGATGAAATTGGATGTGTCAGTAGTAGTGTTCAATAAAGGTAACTACAGAAGTATGAGGGAGGAGCTGGGTAAAGTTGGTTGGAAAGTGACCCTCGCAGGAATGACAAACATAGCAATAGTTTCTTCAGCTATATTGAGAGTAAAAGTGAGGTGAGTGCACATTGGACCGCTGGAAAATGACACTGGAGAAGTAGTAATGGGGAATAAAGAAATGGTGACAAACTGAATAAGTGCAAGACACTAGCAACATGCCAGAAATTTAAGAGCATCAAGAGGCAGAAGTTAGTGGTGTTGCTATTACTAAGGAGAAAGTGCTTGGCAAGCTGAAAGGTCTAAAGTGGATAAGATGCCTGGACCAGATGGACTACACCACACGATTCTGAAAGAGATAGTTTTGAGATTGTGTAGGCATTAATAGTGATCTCTCAAGAATTACTAGAGTCAGGAGTGCTCCCAGAGGACTGAAAAATTGCAAATGTGACTCCACTGTTCAAGAAAGGAGCGTCAAAAGAAGGGAAACTACAGGCTGGTTAGCTTGACTTCAGTGGTTGATCAGATTTTAGAGTCCACTATTAAGGAGGAGGTTTTGGATTACTTAGAAGCACTTGATAAAATGGGCGGAAGTCGGCATGGTTTTGTTAAAGGGAGATCTTGTAGTATCGGTAGTAAAGAAAGCAAACTCAATGCGAGCATTTATTTCAAGAGGGCTTGTATACAAAAACAGGGATGTAATGTTGAGATTGTAAGTCGCTGGTAAGGCCACATTTTGAATATCGTGAGTAATTTTGGACACTATATCTGAGGAAGGATGTGCCTGCTTTAGAGAGGGTCCAGAGGAGGTTTTCAAGAATGATCCCAGGGGGGGACCTCACTGAAATATAGAGAATAATGAAAGTCTTGAATAGAGTTGATGTGGGGAGGATGTTTCCACTAATGGGAGAGTCTAGGACCAGAGGTCATTGCCTCAGAATTAAAGGATGTTTTTTTAGGAAGGAGATGAGACATTTCTTTAGTCAGTAGTGAATCTGCAGAATTCTTTGCCAAAAGGCCGTCAGTGGATATTTTTAAGACCGATATAGATAGATTCTTGATTAGCACAGGCATCGGAGGTTATGGGGAGCAGGCAGGAGAATAGACTTCAGATGGAGAGATAGATCAGTCATGATTGAATGGCAAAGTAGACTTGATGAGCCGTTTGGCCTATCCCTTATGACCTTACGAGGGAAGATACTAGCATGGATAGAAGATTGGCAGAATGGCAGAAGGTAAAGAGTGAGAATAAAGCGGCCATTTTCTGGTTGGCTGCTTATGACTAGTGGTGTTCCGAAGGGGTCCGTGTTGGGTCCCCTCTCCTTGTTGGATATGAATGATTTGGATGATGGAATTGATGGCTCTGTGGTCAACTATGCAGAGGATATGAAGATGGGTGGAGGAGCAGGGTGTGTAGAAGAAGCAGGGAGTCTGCAGAATGACTTGGACAGGTTGGGAGAGTGGGCAAAGAAGTGGCAGATGGAATACAACACAGCAAAATGTGCGGTCATGCACTTTGAGATTTGGAATAAAGGGATAGACTATTTTCTAAATGGGGAAAGGATTCAGAAACTGGAAATGCAAAGGGACTTGGTACTGCTGGCGCAGGATTCCCGAAAGTTTAATTTGCAGAATGAATCAGCAGTGAGGCAGGCAAATATTAGCATTCATTCAAGAGGACCTAAATATAAAAGTAGGGGTGTAATGCTGAGTCTTTGTAAGCCACTGGTCAGACCGTATTTGGAATATTGTGTGCAGTGTTCGCCCCTGTATCTGAGGAAGGAGTGTCCTGGCATCGGAAAAGGTCCAGAGGAGGTTTATCACAATGATCCTGGGGATAATTGTGTTAATGTATGATGAATGTTTGACAGCCCGGGGCCTGTACTCACTGGAGTTTAGAAGGATAAGGGGAACCTCATTGAAACTTACCAAGTAATGAAAAGCATGGCTAGAGTGGATGTGGAGAGGATGTTTCCACTATTGGAGAATCTAGGATCAGAGGGTATAGCCTCATAACAAAAGGACGTACCTTTAGAAAGGAGATGAGGAGGAGTTTCTTTCGGCAGAGTTTGCTGAATCAGTAGAGTTCATTGTCACAGATGGCTGTGGAGGTCGCGTCTTTAAGTATTTTTAAAGTGGAGATTGAAGGTTGTTTATTCAGGATGTCATAGGTTATAGGGAAAAGGCAGGAGAATGGGGTTGAGAGGGAAAGATAGAACAGCCATGATTGATAGCTGAGTAGGCTCAAGGGGCCATAACCTAATTCTTTATCCTTCAGCTACTGTGACTTATAGACATGAACTTATTTAAGCTTTTCAATGACATAAAGGTGGTGATATTTTAGTACGGGATTTACCTCGGGATCAATCAGATGTGTTGATGTGAGTAGTGATGTACTTTCTACATATTGACTAAGTTCTACTATTGAGAACGAAAGGGATCTGTCACATTCTAATAAACGAGTTGGTGCTCTCTCCATTTTTTTGGTTCTGTATCTTGGTCAACATGAAATCCTGGAATAATGTGTCCCTGCTAATTCAGCTAATCTCGTTTTAGCAGTGATGAAGGAAGGAAGATCTAATCGCTGTTTCGAGCACACCTCACAAAGGAAGTCACCAGGGTAAACTTGGGGTGCTAGTTCATGTTGGACAGTCTTTGAGAGCATGAAGCAGAACAGTGCCAGGGGAAAATAAATACCCCAAAAAAATATTATCTTCCCCTTCCAGCCCCTTGTAAATCCCCAGTGGTCATTCTTCTTCCTAGACAGCTGTGGTTTTAGCTGCCTGGGCCCAACATTTGGAAATCATCCCAAAACTTGAGCCTTTCCTCTGCGACTCCTCCAATGCTCTTTGCAAACTTTTGGTTTGTCCTTGGTTTGTGCTTTGGTCATGCATTGAGGCGTTTCTTTCATTCAAAAAGTGCTATATATGTTAAGGTAGACATAATGGCATACTTTGCATGTTGTGTTTATGTTTTAAGCTGGAAGAGTATTTAATGCTGAAAATGCCATGATGTACAACCCAGGTCACTTGTATTGTTTCGACTATCTGCAATGCTGGAGCTCCACACAAACCTCCAACTTGCCCATTCGGGGGCAGTGTGCCTTGGTTCCTGCTCACGAACCGTGCATGCCTGACCAAGGCATGAATGTAACTTCCTGGTGAGACGGTGTTCTGTTGCTGCTGAATTTTCTGTGAAGTATAAATGAAATAGTTGACAGAAAATACATTTGCTGATCCTGTAGAATCCCATCCATTATACTTGGATCCATAATATAAATGTGCTGTGTTTGAATTGACTGATTCTGACCATGAAGATAGCAATGTGTTCAGATCCAATCGCTCTAAATAGCTGAGCCTGAATTTGTGGCATTATTGATGCTAGATGAAAGACTGACATAAAGACTGAGAGTGCTTGCTACATTGTGCACGACTCCAGAAATTGACTGCTTTTATTTTTGACTTGCTGATGTCTTAAAGCTGACAATTCCCAGTAAACTGTTGCCTTGTCCCTCGTGACATCTCTAATTCTGTGCTGGTTTAGCTCAGAACATTAAGATCATCAGAAGCAGTAGTAGGCCATTTTGTCCGTGTGTCTACTCCTTTACATCAATGGCTGATATTTTTTACTTCAGAGATGGTTTACCTTATCGTGCAAGATCTCTTTCTCAAATACACTAAATAACTCGGCCTCCATAATCCAACGTTTCATTGCCATTTGAATGAAGATATCTTCTCATTCTCAGTCCTGGCAAACATCCCACCATGAGGGCAGACATCATCCTTGCATCCACCCTGCCAAGTTCTGTAAGAATTTTGCATTTCAATAAGGTTATCTCACATCATTCTAAACAAAACGATACATGCATTGTCTTCTCTTATGGGCCTGTCCCACTTAGGCGACTTTTTAGGCGACTGCAGGAGACTCTGCAGTCGCCACATGTTCACAGGGGGTTGCTGGGTAGTCGCCTTCATGGTCGTGAGGAGTTCCCGCGTTCTGGGAACTAGTCGCGGCTTCATTCTGGTCGCCGCTAATTTTTCAACAGAATGAAGCAGCTATGGAGAGTAGCGTGAATTCTCTTGCCATAGATGGGTCGCTAGGAGGTTGAAGGTTCTCGTAGGTTGTAGCCGGTGCTGACCGGTGAATTTCATTGGGGGAAAAAAAACGTAAGCAGTAGTTTTCAGAACCAAGGATAACCGATGTTAATGTCCGCCGAGCTTCACAGCCGTGTATCTCTGGCTTCTTAAAAGTTGTCTCCTCTCCCCCCTCCTTCTCCCGCTTCTCCCCCTCTTCCCCCCCCCCCCCCTTTTAAAGGACTTGCCGTATACAGTGCTTTAGCTGTCTTAATTACAGCGCCAACTTGCACCATGCTTTGCACCATGTGAATTTCACTCAGACAGCACTCCCCCCGCTTGCCTTGTCCCCGCCTGCATAATGGGCTGGTGAAGGAAGCAATGTGCGTTTGTGTGTGTTCCACTCTGATGGTCACCGTTCCAGTTGCCAGCTTTTCAGGCGACTGCCAGCAACTTGACACGTGTCCTTCTCCACACACTACATACAAATCAATCTGATAAGTTTGCTTCACCTTCTATCCCACCTTTGATAGAAAAAACAGGCTTTTACACAATATTCCAGGTGAGATCGCATCACGTCTCTTTTCAATTGCAGTAAGATATATACGTTTGCCCAATGCCTCCTACAATAAACCCCATCATTATAGCTAGCTTCGCCCATGTTTTAAGTTAGTGATTCTTGTGCAAGACACTCAGTTTCTATAAACACCAACAGCTTCTAATCTCGTACCATTTAAATAAAAAAACACTTGGCTCTTTGTTTACTGACAAAGTGGATGATCTTGCATCAACTTTGTGCCATTGACTCATCCTGACTACACCCTTGAGGGTTCTCTGCTTTTTATTCGCGGCCCACACTGTTACCCAGCTTGGCATTGTCAGTATAATGTACTTTGTGGTGTAGACTATGTATAGCTTGCTCCAACACTGATCTGTGTAACATCCTGTCACTGCTTGGCAACCCAAAATGGACCATTTGTGCCTGCTTTGTTTTCTGTCCATCCGGGGGCGCTGCATGATGGCTGCCTCTGCCTACAATCTATTTGGTTTTCTATCTTTTTTTGTTTTGTTTGAAGTATGTTTTGGAGGATTTTTTTCGGTGTTTTATGTACGGGAGGGCGGTAGGGTAAGGGGAAAACCGTTTCTCAGTCACTTCCTGGTGAGGATGCGACTATTCTCCGAGTTGCGCCCTCGCCCCCCTCCTCGCTGCCTACCAACTGGATTGCCGCAGCCTTTCCTGCCGGGGACCGGACCAGAGCTTCAGCAGCGGCGGTGCAGCGCTGGATACATCGCGGAGCGGGCGATACATCACCTGGGATTGTCGTTGAAGCTCCGGAGTGTTGGGCCTGCTGCATCAACATCGCGGAGCTGTGGTTTGCAGATCTCCCAGCGCGGGCGGTGCTGACGAACATTGCGGAGTCCTGGGACCCTTTGCCGAGGGCCACCAGCATTGAATCTACGCCCAGCCCGGCCTGTGGACTTCGGGAGTCGCGGACTCCGGTAGGAAGTGGGTGATTCGGAGGTCCAAGCCGCTGAGGATGTTCTTCCGTTCCGACGTCGGAGTTCCATCATCTCGGTGAAAGGGCCTGAACATCGGGTGGCCCGTAGCGACTGCGCGGTGCTCGGGAGGCCAAAACCACGGGTGAACATCAAAGAACATCAACGCGAAGGTTGACTGAACTTTGGTGCCTTCCCTCACAGTGGGAAACTTTGATTAGCAATGTTACAATACCTACCTTCAGCGGCGCTGCAGTTCTACCACTGTCTATGTGCGCGTCTTTGGCGCCTTTTGGGGGGGGGGGGGCGGGATTAAAATCCAGATTCTCGCTTGTCGGAGGCGGATTTCTTCGGGCTGCTAGCTGATGAAGAAAAATCAATCGGACTTTCATTCCCGGTTTCTGTTTAAAAAAGTTTGCTCGACAATTTAATAATTGGATTAAAATAAAAAGCGACTTCTAAGGCCCTCAACGCCTACAACGTGACGGATCCCAAGAACGGGACAAAACAAAGGGTCCGTCATCTATTTTACATATAACCTTGCTTCTTGGGATTACTTTAATCTAATTTTACGTTACAAAAATGTTATTTGGGCCCCATCGAACTGGCAATGTTTTTCCTGCCGATATGGGGTTCAAATTCACCACAAATGCAACGTTCCAATCGATCGTGTTCCAGAAAGACCTACTCGCAAGATGATTCAAATGCTCTTTTTTTTGGGCAATCATGTCATAAGCCGTCTAAATTGTCTTCATGATCATTATTTTTAAACTAAATATACACTACAGTTTGAGTCACTTGTATTGTGCAAAATACAATAATTTTGATTATATTTTGAGTGGATGTTTCTGGATTCATTTATGGGAATTAAACATTAAATTCCTTCCATCTGGCATATAAATTCATGAGAGTGAGATTTAAAAATCATGTTATATTGTGAAATCTTGTGTGAATGGGATTAGTTTGTTATTTGAATAAAGCTGTTTTTAAAAAAAAAAAAAATCCTTTTCGTAAGAAATTGAATCTACAGGACATTCTTAATGGGAAAGTAGTGGGCAGAAAGGCATGTCATGCGTAGTTTGAAGAGCAAAAACTTGTAGCTTACAATGCCAAAATTGAAAAGCTGAGGAAAAACAAGGTGTACAGAGTTGTTAATTGGTTACAATCTGAGGAGTATGATGATGCTACTGATGCCAATGTACCAGCTAGCAACTGATCTTCTTCATAAAGACTTGGTCTATTGCTAGAAATTGTAATTTATTTACCCATATGTTGTGAACTTACACCATATAATACAATAATATTAAAGTTCTGATCTTGACAATATCAAATTTTTGAATTTTGAAGGCAGTCTGGGTGTTTATTACTATTTCCATCACAACGGTCAATTTTGTAATTGGCTACAATTAGGTAATTAACTAATTATATGCTTTAATTTCGGGTCCTCCAAGTAAGATATTTTATATTTGTTTCACAATGCTTCAATCTATAATAACTGAAAAATTCATTCAGTTCTCTTAATTTTTAAGAATGTTATGGGCTTTTGACTGTCCTCGATCACAACTTTTGTGTTAAGTCAATGAAAATGACAAGACAGATACCATTGTATTCAGATGCAGAGAAGTGTGTTCAGCTCTGGCTGAACAACTTTTAATCCTGTGTGTGTGGACTCGATAAGAAGAAGAATACTGTGAGGGCAAATTTCTGCTATGCAAGTTGCAATGATTCTGAAATGGCATCACGTATGTAAGAACCGGGAATACGAAAGTTTGAAGTTGTCTGGGATTGAGTTTAAAATAAGTGTCTGTTTTGGAAATGGGTTTGGTACAGTCATTGTGGGCCAAAGGGCTTGTTCTTGTTCTGTTCTATGGTCTATGCTCTAAAATCCGATTGGATTGGCAGCTGCACAAGGGATGGGTGTAGTGGTTACGTTATTTGGATGTTGTGAAATACATCTCATCATGGTGGTTCGGGAATTTAATGAAAAGAAAATTCTGGTTCCACCAAGAATCACCAGACAGTGATTTGTTCACAATTTTTTTTTTTTTTTTTTTTTTTTTTTTTCTGTGACGTGTATTTGCCGTCCTTCCTCTGTCTGTCCTATGTGATTGCAGACCCATTAATGTGGTTGTCTCGTCAGTGCAGCTGCAATTGGGAATGTACAATAAATATCAGCAAATTTGGCAATATTCAGGGAACCAAAACAGTTGAAGAAAATTGATTTGAATTTAATAACAGAGAAAGCCTCGTCTATATATCCAAGTAAGTCAAAGACATGCAGTTTTATCCCAATTTTTATTTTACGAAAGCTTTCTGTCCATTATGATTTGTCACTTGTAAATTGATAGCTTCCTACAAACAACATAAGGATGGAATAATTGACTAAAGTGTATGAAGGTGTGTGCAGCACTGATACTGTAAGGAGCAAGTAATTGCTCTATTTACTTACTGCAGTGAGCTTTCTTTGAGAAATAATTAATTCGCTGTGATAACATTTAATGAATCCTGTAGTTCTGAAAATAGACGAAAATGCTGGAGAAACTCAGCGGGTGAGGCAGCATCTATGGAGCGAAGGAATATTCCTTCGCTCCATAGTTGCTGCCTCACCCGCTGAGTTTCTCCAGCACTTATGTCTATCTTTTATTTTTCAGCATTTGCAATTTTTTCTTAAACTGTAGTTCTGAAAGGTACTTTTTAAATGACTTTTTGAAATGAAGGCATAAGAACAGTGTAGTTTAATCCAGAAAATTAGGAAGAACATCATGTTGTTGGACCCAAGCCATGCTATGCAATAGGATAGAATAGGTGACCATTCTGGTCCATGGACATTTTGTGCAATGGGTACTGAATGAGATAATATGTGGGGGGGTTTTCTGTTCGATATGTTGTAATAGGGAGACCATTTCTCACAAGTTCAAGTTATTTACTGGAAATAGCCTTTCCTTCAGGATTCTGTTCTCCACACTGCATGTTGAAAATAAAGTTGTTAACTGCTGTGACTAATGTACAGAAACAAAACACCAAAAGCTATTACCATCTCTCTGGGGCTGTCCTGATTGCTTTTGTCAGGGTGGAACGCTGCACAGCAAAAAGGGCATCTGTTGCTGTAAAAGCTCACATCGCAATCAAATGTAGAAGGTCTTTTATTCACTCTGAACCGAGATTTAAACGTGCCGTCCCTGATGTGAATGTATAAATTTGTGAGTTAATCCTCTAATCCTTTGCAATTGCTGTTTCTGTCACTTATTCTGTTTTCATCGTAACTGTGGCATCTCACATGTTTGCTTTGGCTTATTTTCATCTTGTCCCCGCGAATCTGAATGATGGTTCACCTGTGGCATGATTAAAATAAATTGCACTGTGCTTGCCTGGGGAGTTAATTCCTCCCACTAGATGAGCGTATTGACTGTGGCTGTGTTGTCCCACTTTCCTGCACTGTTGATTTCTTTGTTGATTGGTGGGTGATTGTGGTGTGGTTTAAGGTGGCACGTAAAGCAAGAGGGAACATCCTGTTGCTATGACCAAACTTTCCCTTCCACCATGGTGTCTGGAGGATTTGTGGAAGTTTATGAACCAGTTGGGGTGCTGGGCAGGAAGGAACTTCAGATGCTGGTTAAACTGAGGATAGACACACAGAACTGGAGTGACTCAATGGATCAGGCAGCATCCATGGAGAAAAGGAATAGGTGACCTTTCAGGTCGAGACCCTCTTCAAATTGAGAGTCGGGAAGGGGTCCATGACACTCTGTCTGAAGAAGAGTCTGGACCTGAAACGTCACCTACTCCTGGGGTGCTGGCTGACAGTTTCAGAAAAACAGAGGCTGACTCTGGCTGGAGGCAACCTTTTGCGTGGAAGACTTGTAACGTGGGCATTTGTTGCAATGCTGCTGCTTTCACAGAAGATTTCAAGTGGACTAAATTTCCTTTGACCTTACTGCAGAGCCCTGGTGATATTTGCAAATAAGTACCCAGTTTGAAATCTGAAGAAGGGTCTCGACCCAAAACGCCACCCATTCCTTCTCTCCAGAGATGCTGCCTGTCCAGCCGAGTTACTCCAGCTTTTTCTGACTACCCCCCAGTTTGTATTTATAGATGACTGTAAATATAAACTGGGTACAGTTTGCAAACATCAACAGGGCTTTGGCAAGGATGTACTCAGTTTGTACATATACATCTTATATGTATTTATTTTACCAAAATAGATATATTTCAGCAAAAAAATCTGTCGTCAAAATGACTGCTTAAAAATTTGCAATCTACCTGTAATCACCCAGTGCACTGCTGAACTATTGCCCACCCAGCGATCATCTGTGTGCTTTTATGAATAATGCCTGAAAATTCAGTTTAATTCTGCCTGTAGATTGGCTATTGCATGTTAGCCAATTAGAATGCTTAGTAATTATAACTCTGACAAACGTGGCAAGTTGCCCACGATTTACAAAATCACTATAGAACCTACCGTTACACCATAGTTCGAGCGTCCCATGGCATGCGGGAAAGAATACACAATGAACTGAAATGATCATCTCCATCGGAGTCATTGCCGAGGTCAGCGAACCCTCCGACTGGGTCTCCACCATGGTCGTAACCACCAAGAAAAACAAAGAAGAGTTGCGAGCCTGCATCAACCCCAAAGATTTAAACAGCAATGAAACGCCCACACTATCCGATTAGAACATGGCGGCACAAATTGGAAACGCAACAGTGTTCTCAGTCATTGACGCCAAACGCTCCTTCTGGCAAATACCACTGGATTGAGCATCATCTGTTCTATCAACTTTTGCCACACCATTTGACGCTATAGATTTGGGCATCAGCCAAGGAAGTCTTTCAACGTGCTATGGAACAGCTGTTCATAGAATATCCATGTGCCATCTTGTTGACGAGATCCTGGTCTACGGCCGCGATCTGGCTGAGCATGACGTAAAATTTAAAGAAGATACTAAACCGTGCTAGAGACATCAACCTTAAACTGAATCCTCTTAAGTGCAAGTTCTGGGTTCCGCAAGTCACCTACGTTGGTCATGTATTCACCAGTAATGGACTCAAACCTGGTCCGCTTAAGACCGCAGCCATCAACAAGCTACCAGTTCCAGCCGACGTCACCAGCTTGCAACGATTCCTCGGCATGGTTAACTACCTGGGCAAATTCATTTCAAACCGCAGCAAACTTTCTGCCCCCCTGCGACAACTGACCCACAAAGACAGTGCATGGTCCTGGTACCCCCAGCACCAAAGAGCCTTCGAGACTAAAGCTCCAGCTAGCCAGCGCACCTACACTGGCATACTTCAACCTCAACCTGCCAATCACCGTCACCTGCGATGTATCCCAGTACGGACTAGGCGCAGCGTGCCTACAGACAACTCCCGACGGCGACGTGATGCCTGTCTCGTACGCATCATGTACCTTAACAGACACTGAACAACAACTATGCCCAAATTGAGAAGGAACCGTTGTCTTCGCCTGCTCAAAATTCAAAGACTTTATCTTTGGCAAAACCTTCACTGGCCATTAGACACCATCCTAATCATGCCCATCCACGCCGCCCCAGCTCGTCTGCAACGAATGATGATGCAGCTGCAGCGGTTTGACTTCCGCATCGTATACAAGAAAGGTAAAGACATGCACATCGCAGACACACTCTCTAGAGCTCCGCGCACTGCCAGCGAACGTCACCCCATCGAACAGGACAAAATTTCAGTCCTAAAGGTCTCGTTCGTGCCCACCGACCGTCTACGCCGCCTTCCCGAATACACAGCTGCGGATAAAACTTCACCGCTGCTGACCTCCATCATAAGAAACGGATGGACAAATAAACAGTCGAGCACCCCTGTTTGAAATACGACCTTACTTCCTGATTCGCGACGAACTAGTGCTACAGGACGGAATAATCGTCAAAGACCACAAGGCTGTCATCCAGGCATGTGCCGTCAGGGTAGGCACTGCCTACCCTGACTAAAATTATGAAATGGCAATTATTAAATATAAATAGTAAAGGCATGGGAGAATTATGCCTATCTAAGAGATTGATCTCCTAGGTAGACATACTTAGACATCCGTGCCTTTCATCCGCAGCACTTGTAACACGCGAAGGTCTGTGCAGCCCACGTGCCGTCAGTGCTGCCTGAGCCGTCAGTTTCAAGGGCTGCTGAAAATCTGCCTTTGCAGCACTGCACATGCGCAGCGCGAGTTTCTTGGTGGGATTTTCAAATCTGGATTGCCATTATTTTAATAGTATCTCAGGAAACAAAGAGTGAAGAATGGACTTAATGTACTAATAACGTGGTAAGTGCATTTCTTGGCGGTTTATGTTTTTAAATGCTGTATTTCCCGGGGTGGAGGGAGAGCTCCGTTCACAGTATTTGGGGAGTCTAGCATTGTGAAGGAGGGGATTGTGGTCAGTAACCCACTTGCCACTCTCCGGTCTGAGTGTAGGTAGATGGGACTAGGTGAGAGTAAGTGTTCGGCACAGACTAAAAGGGCCAAGATGGCTTGTTTCCGTGCTGTAATTGCTATATGGTTTTATTGTGGCCGGGGAGTGAATTAGCTTGGGTGGCTGCTGCAGCACTCCGGGCACGGACAGCAGAACTGGCCGCCACTTCCGAGGAAGGAAGCAGCTCGGGTGACTGCGAGTGGCTGCCGGGACCCTGTCACTTCAGCCACTTCTGCTGGTCCCCACTCACCTCTGGCAGTGCTCTCCGTCTGAACATCTCTCACCTGCCGCTCACCGGCTGGCTTCCCGCAAATCTTTAAATTCCGAAAGCGCGCTCACGGGACCAGTTGAGGTTACTTGGCTGTGGGAATTTAAGGAATATGCGGGACGCGGTTGACATGAGCGAAGCCGGCGAGCGGCAGGTGAGAGATGGTCAGATGAAGAGCACTGCCAGAGGTGATTAGAAGGCGCTGACGGGCAGCCAGTTCTGGTGTCGGGTCCCGGCGGCCGCTCACAGCCCCTCTTGCCCCAGCCGGCTCCCTTCCTTCCGTGGTCGTCACCGCCTGCCGACAGCTTTGAATGGCACGGGATGCACTACCTCGTCCTGGTAGACTCCTACTTGGATTGGGTCTAAATCGACCTACTGCCCACGATAACCTCCGAAATAGTGATCCAGAAACTATCAACCCACCTGCCCGTGCATGGAGCACCCGTCCGCCTTCAAACTGACAACGGAAGTCAATTCACCCGTCTGAAGTTTCAGTACTTTGCCAAACGGTGGAACTTTCAACACATTACCAGCAGCCCAGAGTACCCACAGTCCAATGGACTTGCTGAACGAGCCGTTTGAAGCGCTAAACAACTCGTGGAGCATTCCTACCTGGCAAAATCTGATGTATACCTGGACCTACTAAACCTGTGGAATATTTCAAGGGACAGTGTTCTTGGCTTCAGTAGCTGCAGCAGACTGAATGTATGATGTGCTGCTTATATGATGATGAACTGAACATTAAAGATGCTTATTCCTTAACCTGTGTGCGATTCAGGTATTTACACTGCCTTTCTTCAGTGTTGCACAGTTGAAATTAGAGTTTTCTTCTAAAGGGAAACTAGAAAATGACAATTTCTGGCATGTTTTGAGCCTATTGTAATACTCCACCAGGCGTTTCCTGTTATCAGTCATGCTGATAATCCCATTGCGATTTCTGTTGTCATGGATGAATGCAATGATGATATTCTTTTGGAGCATTGCAGGATGCTTGGAAGTGCCCTTGGTTGGGTACTGCCCGATCAACAGGATTTCCATGCTGGGGCATTGAACTGGGAGGTCTATAAAATAAGCAACAAGTTTGCATATATCCTTGGGACCCTCTTCAATACTACCTCATAATCATTTTTGCTTTCTCTGCTCCAAACAAAAGGGTGATATTATGACGGTGAGCAAGGTGTTGATGAGAGAACTGTTTGAAAGACACCTTTGTCACTCTTATGGTTGACAGTACAGGAACAAGGAGGTAATTGACTGGATTAGTTTTGTGGTTAAGATATAATGAGTAATGTTTCCAATTGGTGGTTGGCTACCAATATTGTAACCGTAATCAGCCATCTTGAATAGAGTAAGGCTTGTTTTGGAGCACAGGTTCTCCAGCAGTCTTTCCCCATATCTCTGATATTTTCTGTAATTATATGGAGTAAATAAAATTGTGGAATAAATGCCATCCAGTTCCCACATCACACATTTTGCTCTAGTTAACTGCCACACTGAGTGACGTTGACACTTGTCAAACACCTACTCCCTCTTGAGCAAAGAACAATTCTCGGGAGAAACTCAGCAGGCCTGGCAGCATCTAGGGAGGGAAGTGGATAGATGATGTTTAAGGTCAGAATCCTTCTTCTGAACATATTCCGTGGAAGGGTCCCGACCTGAAATTCCATCTGTCCATTTCCCTCCACCAATGATGCCTGACCCACAAAGTTCCTCCAGAAGTTTGTTCTTTGCTCAAGATTCCAGCAAGTGCAATCTACTGTCTCCAATAATTCTTTTCCCATACTGGCTTGTGCATTGTTCTCCATTCTGGTATTGCCTATGTGCTGTGATCTCCCATTCTGACAGTCAAAAGACTCTCAGAGCTATTACCCATTTGGAACATTTTAGGCATACCAAACATGCATTGCTTTCTTATGGCCTTGTCAGAGTTAACTTCAGTTGCTCGGTATCTGCAATAACCTGGATTTGATCTGCATTTCATCTTGAGAATGGTTGGTGGATATGGTACTGATCATTTTCTGAGAGATGTGATTGTGATGCCATGAAGCTGGAAAGAGTGCAAAGAAGATTTGTGAGGATGTTACAAGGTTTTAAAGGCCTGAGCTACAGGGAGAAGTTGGCAGGCTATGACTTGGAACACAGGTACCCGAGGAATGATCTTATGGGGGAGTATACAATCATGAAGGGAATAAATTGGGTGAATGCACATTTTTTCCCTGGGTAGGGGAATTAAGAATGAAGGGGCATAGGTGAGAGGTGAAAGATTAAATGGAGACTTGAGGGGCAGCCTTTTCTCACAATGAGGCACAGGTGTATGGAACAAGATGCTAGAAGAAGTAGTTGAAGCAAGTATAATAATATTGAAAAGATATTTAGACAGGTACACATAACTGTGTTCATTTATGTATCAGGTTCAGAGGGATATAGGCCAAACACGGGTGAATAGGATTAGCATAGATGAACCATCTAGGTCAGCATGGTCGAGTTGGGCCGAATGACCTGTTTGCTCCATATCTGAGGAGGGATGTGCTAGCTTTGGAAAGGGCCCAGAGGATGTTTGCAAGAATGATCCCGGGGATGATTGGGTTAATATATAAGGAGCATTTGAAGGCCCTGGGCCCGTGCTTGCTGGAGTTTGTTTGAAGGATGAGGGGGGATTTCAGTGACAACTGCGTGACAATGAAAGGACGAGATAGAGTGGACGTGGAAACATTTTTTCCATCATGGGAGAGTCTAGATCCAAAGGGCACAGCCTTAGAAACAAAGAGTGTATCTTTTAGAATGGAGATGAGGAAGAAATTCTTTAGCCAGAGGGCGGTGAATCTGCGGAATCTGAACAGATCATTCAGCCATCTCTTGGCTCGACCCGGATAAATGCATTGAATGTTCCTGAGCCAGCCTTACCTTTGGTGCCTCTGCACATGCCCTCACAATGGAGCAGGGGTAACTAGAGATAGACATAAAAAGCTGGAGTAACTCAGCGGGACAGACAGCATCTCTGGTGAGAAGGAATGGGTGACGTTTCGGGTTGAGACCCTTCTTCAGCTGCATTTGTTGCATTGTTGCTGAGAGTGATATAATTCTGGACGATTAAATAAAAAATGGTTTAAAAAGATTGGTTCAATATCTCAAAGAAAATTATAAATACTGGAAATACGCAGTAACCAATGATAAAGAGTAAAGAACAAAATCAAATGTGTTAACCAGAGTAGGCCTGTTTTATTACACCAGTCTTGTTCAAAATTGTAGGTGAGCATTTATCAGTTTTTTAGCTTTTTCTGCATTGCCTGTCACCCTTGTATTTATTGAGTCCATGAATGATGGAGGTGCCTGTTGCTGTTCCAGAGCTGTTCACTAGGAAGCATGTGAGTAATGCCAATTTTTCGAGGTTGCTGTTACTTGTCTGCATCCCCAGGGCCGGCCTTAGGAGGTGCGGGGCCCGATTGGAAACAATTTTGGTGATCCCCAGGTTCCCAGCGAAGGTCTGTAGAATCATAGAAATATAAATATAGTCTATTATAGACTTTATATCTCTATGGTAGAATGGAAAGTAACGAAAATGTGCGCTTAAAAAGTGCCTGCGAGTTAATGGACCAAACAGATCTAAGCTACATTTTAATATAAAATTGCACACATGTAAGCCTACAAGTAACAAACAAAATGTGTAAATCACCAAAAGTGCATAGTTACAATACCACTTGTTTTAGTGACTGCGAAATGAAAAAAAAGTAATTTAATTAACGAGATCCTGGAAAACCAATAACCATTGGCGAAAAACCAGTCCAGGCATTAAGTTTTGGGCTTCAGCCCCATCCTACCCTTTGGGCTTCTACCCCATCATAACGTAGTTTGTGTGTGTTAGTTGTGTGTGTGTTCATTGTCTGTGCTTTATGTGTGCCTGTGGGAGGGAAGGAGGGAGGGAAGGAGAGAAGGGAAAACAGAGGGAGGGAGTGGAAGGAGAGAATGAAGGGGGAAAGAAGGCCGGTGACAGGAGCGGATGCCGGGGTCCGGGCGGACAGGTGTGAGCTGAGGCCGATGTTTGTAAACGTTGCTCCAACCCCCGGTCCGGCCCTCCCTGTGTTGTTCACTGTGTCTCCCCGGGGAGAGAGAGAGAGGGGTGGAGCTGGGGCTATGTGCATGGAGCACGGCGATTGGAGGGGCGAGGCTGCTGCACCGGACCGTGAGAGAACGACGCACCTCCCCCTCTCCCCCTTCTCCATTCGCCCTCACACCCTCCCCTCCCCGTCTATCCCTTTCTTCCCCCTCCACCCCTCTACTCTCCCTCCCCCCTCCACCCGGGGTAGATCTACCTGAACCGAGAGTAGATTACTCTAGCACGGGGACCAATTGGTCCAATTGGCTTAAGGCTAGCCCTGTGCATCTCAATGGGATATACCAGATCTCTACTTGCCAATTCCAGCTCATCAACTGAACACAATTAAACTTGCTACACCACTCTGCATTGCCATCAGCTTCACTTTGCAGAAAACCGTGCCATTCAGTTCTTGCACTAGTTTAGTGGTCAACAGTAGACATCACTTAATGATCAGTTCAACATGCATTGGTGATCCAAACATGACCTCATTGTGTCCCTGCTCTTAATCACTGCAGGTCTTCTCATTTTTTTAAAAACGCATCGGTCATCTACAGAGAGCATCACTGCCTCATTGTTTCTCTACCCATTGTTGGTCCACAGACTGCATCGTTGCCTAAATATTGACTAGTTTGACAAATAATTGACAGAGGGCAGACGTCCCCTTTCTGAACTAAATATTTCCCATGCAATTTTTTTGGGAGTATCATGAGCTTGATTTTTGGCAGTGTAGTAGACCTTCAGTGTTGCAGTAGATTGTCAACCTACGTTATGTGCTCAAGCCGCTGGAGGGGGTCTACCGATCATGACTTCGCCAAATCTTGCCATATGGCAGCACAGACTGTTGGGTTTCAGTCTTCCTTTCCCAAATGTTAATTTGTGCCTGTGAACAAAATGTAGAATTTGTAGCTGAAATCTTGCCTTACTGAATGGCAGATGCACAGAGACTGCTTGTGAGTGAGGCAGATTGCTTGGAGAAAGTTGCTCAGGAACTTTGCAAAATGGCGACTCTGTTCAATTACGCTGAACTGTGAATTTGCAGTACCAATATTTCTTGTATTTTTCTTGTCTAAAGTAATTGTCATACAGAAATGATGCATTTGTCTTCACTGTTGAGTCATGACTCTGATGTGCACCATTCCCCTCTGCATCCTCCAGTGGCATGGTGGGGGTGGTACAGGGCAATATGTAATTGAAGAAAGACTTAAAGGATATTAATCCTGGGCCTTGCCTGGGATTGCCGTGGCCTGCGGATTTTAACATGGAAGAGTTCGCAGTCTCAGGTAGAGACTGATGTCAGGGAAGTCGCAGGAGGTTCGACCAGCCCCGATCCGGGGGTTCGATCGCATGGCGCGGGGGAGCTAAGATCCCCCCGATGCGGGAGCTTGAGTGCCCCGATGCGGAGGGCTCGACCCCCGGCTACGGAAGCCAAGATCACCCCGACAACGGAAGGCACGAGGCCCCCGACTGCAGGAGAACAAAGAGATTAATCTTTCTTTTCGCCTTCCATCACAGTGAGGAATGTGGATGAGTCCTCGTATGTTGCAAAACATACTTGGCTAATAGAGTATGATTATGATTATGAAATGTTGTCCTGTTAATGAGTTTTATTTGGTTGAAAACACCAAGCTGGATGCCTACTTGTTTTGGAGGGATCAATTAATTATTGACTAATGGATGTGACTGAAGGACATTTTAATGCTGATTATTCGCTCTTGGAAACGTGCTTCCCACGAGCTGAATGGTTCCATGGTAAGTTGGGAGTCCAGCAGACCTAGAAAGGCAGTGCAACTGTTCAGTGAATAGTTGCCTCATCTGTGCTTGATCTTGCTGACGTAAAAAAGGCCATATTGAGTTTGAAAGAGGTGCAGGTGAATCTCCGTCTCGTCTTGTATGGCTGCTATGGGCCCTGGGTGGGTGTGGGAGGAGTGTAACATCTCCTCCGTGTTGGGTGAGAAGGGATGAGTGAATTAAGTTGTGGAGAGAGTTATATCTGCAGAAAGTGGAAGGTAGTGGTGATGGAAAGATGTGACTTGTCTCATTGAAAGTGGTGGGAAAGGTTGGAGAATGATGTGTTGGATGCGCAAGCTGGTGGGGTGAAAGGTGAGGGCCGGGGAAACTATCGTTATTCCATCCGAGGGGACGGGGATCAAGGGCATAACCATGGGACACAGAGGAGACACGGGTGGGGGTTCCTTCCACAACTGCATGGGAGAAGCCACGTTTACTGCACATAGACATCTTAGATGTCCCAGAGTGAGCCTCACCTTGGGAGCAGATGTCATGAACATGGAGAAAGTGAGAGCAAGGGATGGTGTCCTTGCAGACAGTGCAGGAGGGAGTATATGGAGGTAGCTGTGGTAAATGGCAGTCAATACAGATGTTATGCCTCTATGCTCACTGTTCCACATGATGGCGACAAAGGACCGAGAAAGGAGAGGGGTCTCGAAGATAATCCAGGTGAATTTGAGCATGGTAAAGTTGATGAAATTAATGAGTTCTGCATGGGTGCAGGAGGCAGCCCCAATGTAGCAAAGGAAGCGTTGAGAATGGTAACGGGTTATGTTTGGAACAAGGACTGTTCAACTTAACCAACAGGCAGGCAAGGCTGCGAGTGTCCATGGCTACACCTTTGACTTGAAGAATGTGAGGAGTCAAAAGAGAAGTTGTCAAGGGCGAGGACCAATCCTGCCAGAGAGGAGAGTCGTGGGGAAGTGGATGTCTGTTCAAGGAAGGACTGGAGGGCCCTGAGGCCTTCCTGGTGGGGAATGGAGGTGTAAAGCAATTGCACTCCTGGACTTGACCAAGATCAGTGGGGAGCATGTCAGAACTAGGACCTTGTAGAAAGTACAGGCTTGGGGGCGTTGGGGTAGATAAGGACCGGGATTAGAGCAGCAAGACGGTGGCAGGCTGGAAGAAGTTTCTTTTCTCAACCAGTGACCTGTGTTTATTTGAACTCTTGTGTGGAAATGTAACCAGATCAGATGTTATGCCTCTGTGCTCACTTGATGAATGAATGACTTATTGCTAGTTTCCATCCCAGTCCATGTGCAGTGTGCCAAGTGGAAGTTGGGTCAATGTACAATGTCAGGTGGCTGACACCTCATTGATTGAGTAAAAGGTAGAGCATGGAATGAATCCCATCACCTACTGAGTCTACACCGACCATCGCGCATTCACACTAGTTCTATGTTATCCCACTTTCTCATCCACTCCCCAGGGGCAATTTACAAAAGGCCAATGAACCTACAAACCTGCATGTCTTTGGGATGTGGGAGAAAACCGAACACCTGGAGGAAACCCACATGGGTGCAGGTAGAATGTGCAAACTCCACACTGATAGCAGCCGAGGTCAGGGTCGAACCTGGGTACCTGGAGCTGTGAGGCATCAGCTCTACTCGTTGTGCCACTGTGCTTCAACTAAGCCTTTATCCTAGGAAGACTGCCTGTCAGTGAAGAGAAGGGGGAAGTATGGTTTGATGTCAATAAAAATACCAAACTTAAAGCATGTAAAACTGCTGGACATTTCAATTAACTTGGGATAAAACAAGTATGAGCCATTTTTCATGTTTAAACAAAAATGTTGGCTGTGTTTGTATACGAATAAAATCAATGTTCCCTTCTTACTGTGAATATTTTCTTAGCTGTGGTAATGTACAGACAACCCTTTTCTGGCATTGAAAGGTAGGAAGTATTTAAAGGCAGTGTTTGCCTGTGTTTGTTTTTCAGAGTTAGGAATGCAAATGCTTTACTGGGGGGACAGTCTATCCTGCTCTGAGGAAGGAATTCTGTTTATAATCAAGCAAGCATGCACAAACTCGCTTTCATGTGGAGGGAATGTGCATTCTTATTGTGCAACTGCAGCCGATGAATATTACAAGCGTCCAGATGCAACTCTCAGATAGTCAAAAGTTCCAACTGAAGGAGCATTTGTTTGTTCTTGTCCTGTCACAGTAGAACATGAGGAGGTGCCAATATGTATTGGAATGGTCTGAGCTGATGTTTGTGAGCACTTAGTCAAAATAAAAGCAACATTTAAAAGTCATTTGAACAGATACTTGTATAGGAAAGATTTAGAGGTATATGGGTCAAATGTGGGCAAATAAAACTTGCTTACGTGGACATCTTGCTCGGCATGGCTGAGTAGGGCCAGATGCAGTGCTGCCAACTCTCACGCATTTCTCACGCTGATCACAGAATCTCTCACGCTTCCGGATCTCCTCCACACTCTGAGTGACTCACCAATGAGAATAGTTTTCTGTCGGTGGGTTTCCCCATAAAAAACGAGGAATTTGATTGGCTTAAGCCCATCGGACACTTGGGTGGAAATTCTGGGGGTGGGTGGGGGAGGGGGCAATTTGTGAAACATGTTGCAGCAAAACCGAAGTCTTCAAAGTCGAGTCACAGCAAAGCCTCCGAAGTCAGCCAGCTCCGTGATGGTAAGTCCACAGGCTCTGCGACCGGAGCCCTCGAGGTCGATTCCAGTTGGAGGCAGCCAGCTCCTGGAATCTCGCAGCCCAGGACTAGCCGAGTTCCCAGGTCGGCTTGCCTGTCTCGGGCCTGACTGTAATGCCCAGGTCGGCTCGCTTGCTCCAGGTCTGGCTGTAGTGCCCAGGTCGCCTGCGTGCCCCGGGACTGGCTGCAGTCCTCGGGTCGCGAAAACAAATTGAAAAACAATACGCCTGCGGGCCGGATGGTTTTGGGTTACGGGTCGGATCCAGCCCGTGGGGCGTAGGCCGCTGACCCTGTCCAAGATGTTAGGCCTCTTTGGGCTCATCATTACACTTTGATGAATTTAGAAGTTCCGCGGCTTCACTGACGGTGACTGCATGGTACGTATTTTGTTTATCATTACTTTGTTTATTTATCTGTGAAGTGAGCGTGTATTAACTTTATTTTCAGGAATTTAGTTTTAAATGGGCAGCAACAAACTAAAGAAGTATCAAGTAGGTAAAGACACCCAACTTCTAAACTTAAGCGAAACGTCATAGCTTGTCGTATCTTGTCACGGGTGGACGCAAGTTGACCGGTTGTCGTACGTGGATGTCCCAATTCGCGAGAGATCAGAGCAAATGTGGTAGGTGGCAGACTGAAATCTCGGGAATAATTTGTTTAAAAAACAGCAGTTGGTGATAGAAACAAAATCAAATTGAAACAGAATGAAACAACGGCTGTTGTGAGAAAGATTAAACTATGAATTTTAAAGTTGAGTCCCCATGGCTGTAATATACCATCAGAATCGGAAAATAAAAATGAAACGAGTTAGTGAAGAGAGCAGGCGAAAAATGGGGATTACCTGAAATTGTTAAATTCACTATTAATCCTGACGGCTGTAATGAACTCAGAAGGAAGATGAAGCGCAGTTCCTAATGCTTATGTTGGGCATCTTTGTAGCAATGTAGGACGGTGGTCAGAGTGAGAGTAGAACAGAAATTTAAATTTGAAGTTAAAGGTTGCCCTTGTGAGCTGAAATGATGTCCATCCCTTTCCCTCCACAGATGGTGCCTGTCCCATTGACCAACGAGCAATTTGCTTTGTGCTCCTGATTCCAGCATCTCAGTCTATTGTATCTCCCTTACTATGAACATCTTTATAATAGAGCAAGCAAATACTGAGGTGTTTGTGTGTGCATAATTGTATATTTGTTTACACGTAAAACCAATATGGCTGCCCTGTGGCCTGTAGTTGGTCCCTGCGGTCTTTGTCGGTGCTGTTGGAACCATTTTCCAAGTTCCAGAACATTGGAAAAAAATGAAAAACCAGCCCCTCCCGAGGTACTTTTCCTTGCAACCGCAGGCGATGTAACACTTGTCCCTATACTTTCTCCCTTGCCTCCATTCAGGGACCCCAACAGTCCTTCCAGGTGAGACAGAAGTTCACATGCAACTCGTCTAACTGCTTGCAGTATTCCTGATGTTGCCGCCTGTACATCTGCAAGACCTAGTGTAGACTCGACTACCATTTCGCCAAACACGTGCTCAGTCTGCCAAAGCCAACTGGATCTCCCGGTTGCTAACCATTTTAACTCTCCTTCCCATTCCTATACTGACAATTCTGTCCTGGGCATCCTCCATTGCCTGAGTGAGGCCACACACAAACTGGCGATACAGCAACTCCTATTCTGCTTGGGAACAATCCAATGGGACGAATGTTGAATTCTCCAGCTTTTAGGAACCTCTAACAACCCTCTCCCCTGCCTCTCCCACACACACACTTTTCCTCTTCTGGCTTCACAATTTGCAACCTTTTGATCATTTGTCTCAATAATATATTCATCTCTGGCCTTTCGAGTGGTGGCGACATCGAGTGTGGCAGCCTCGCCAGCAGCTGGCTGTCCTTTCATCCGTTTTGTTATTTTTAGTCTGTCTAAAAGTTTGTTTTTGGAGGTCTGTTAGTCTATTTTATGTGGGGGAGGGGAAACCGGCTTAGAAACATAGAAAATAGGTGCAGGAGTAGGCCATTCGGCCCTTCGAGCCTGCACTGCCATTCAATATGATCATGGCTGATCATCCAACTCAGTATCCCGTACCTGCGTTCTCTCCATACCCCCTGATCCCTTTAGCCACAAGGGCCACATCTAACTCCCTCTTAAATATAGCCAATGAACTGGCCTCAACTACCTTCTGTGGCAGAGAATTCCACAGATTCACCACTCTGTGTGTGAAAACTTCTCAGTCACTACCTGGTCGAGGATGAGTCTATTCTCCGAGTCGCATCTTCGCCCCCTCGTCGCGGCCTACCATCTGGATTGGCGCGGCCTTTCTTGCCGGTGACCGGCCAGAGCTTCAGCAGCGGTGCAGCACTGAATTACCATTGCGGAGCGGGACGATGCCTTACCGGGATCGCTGTGTTGGAGCTGTGGAGTGTTAGGCCTGCCGACTTTAACACCGTGGAGCTGTGGTCTGCGGAGCTCCCAGCTGCGGTCGGCGCTGACTTTAACATCGCGGAGGCCTGGGATCTTTCGCCGAGGTTCGCCAGTGTTGGAGCTCCGCCCAGCTCGGGCTGTGGGCTTTGGAAGCCGCAGTCTCCGGTAGGAAGCGGCCGATTCGGAAACTCCAAGCCGCTGAGAGTGTTCTTCCGTTCCGACGCCGGAGCTCCATCATTCGATCATACCAGCGAGAGGGCCTGAAACATCGGGCCGCCGTTGCGGCAACTGCGGAGGCCTCCATAGGCCCCAACCACGGGTGAACAAGAGGAAGATGACTGAACTTTGTTGCCTTCCCTCACAGTGGGAAACGTTGATTCCGTTGTGGGGGAATGTTCTTATGTTTAATGTTAAATTCTATAGTGTTGTGTTTATCTTATTTGTGTGCTGCATGGTAACTGCACCAATTGGTGTATGTGACAATAAATGTTCTTTGTCCTTTGTCCTATGTCCAACTACCCTCCCCTAATGAAATAGTTAACTTTAGTTTTCACTTTGCATTTTATTTTGTTTTAGTTTTTCTTCTAAAACTGATCCATTCAAAACATATCTTATGACCTTAAATGGTGATGCCTTTTGGAAATTCTTCCCACACTCCCAGTTGATGATGTCAGTGAAGACTGGGAGTGTCATTCCCAGATGAAAAAGCCTAGAATTTGTTTGTTGTGCAGTCTAGCGGTTCTGCAATTCAACAGGGAATGGAGCAATTATTGTAGGGTGACTTCATTCTCACGCACAGGTTGTGAACAGTAAGCAGCAGAGGACCGGGGTTGAGAGGTGCTGAAGAGGAAGTAACCTTGAAATGCTTTGCAAAGTGTAATAGCCCTGTCCCACGGGACGAGTTCATTCCAAGAGCTCTCCTGAGTTTAAAAAAAAATCAAACTCGTGGTAAGCACGGAGAATGAACGTAGCGGGTACATCAGAGCTCTGCGACGTCTCTTAGTGCTAACGCAGGTACTCGGAAAGACTCGCAAACGGCTGGTAAGCACGGGAAGACTCATGAAGATTTTTCAAATGTCCACGGGAGCCCCAAGTACCAACGAGTGGCCATTACCGTAAATCTCCGAGTTCGAATCAGGGCAAACTGGGGAGAACTCTTGGAATGAACTCGTACCGTGGGACAGGGGTTTAAGAACATTTGCTTCCCTTGCGTAAACATTACGACTACACTCAAGAAAGTTGACCTAATGCAATTAATGACCCATGACGTTGTTTTAGTTGGGTGTATTTCTGAAAATAAACCTCTTTTGGTGAGCTTTTGTTTAAAATAAGTAAAACAAACTTTGACTGGAGCAATTTGAAAGTTGTGAAATGCAGCTCTGGAAACTGCAAGCTTGTAGAATAGAATTAGAAATACTTGGCATTTTGACTGAGGACCTCTTCTGGATCATAGGGCTGGAAAAACACTGCCACTTGCCAGCGTTGAGGAAATGAGTTAATGCTTGTCAAAATGATGCAACACATGCATATCTTTAAACGATGTAACTTCTGAGATTGCAATCATCGCTGATACGTCCCTCCCTCAAATTTTTGATTGCATAGACTTGAAAAGAAACTGTTTTCCAGCAGGAGTAAGCTAGTTCAAAGAGAAATATAAAATAAATACATTTTTTAATAAAAAAAACTGGTAATCATAAACTTGATGATGGGATGATTATCCTTGTGTCATTCGCTGATACTTTTCCTATATTACTGCTGTGATTGCAGACAGTGAAGTATTTTTCGAGTGCAGATGACTTTCAGAGGGCTTTAGGTGAGTCACATCTGACGCTGTTGTGTCCGCTACCCAAATACTTTGAAGCCTGGTTCATGAACATATTCTCCATATTGTCACAATTCTTACACGTAAGAAAGAGGCCATTTGTCCTATCAAGTCCATGCCAGCTCACACATGTTCCCTAATGACATCCCTCCTCATCTCCTCTACAATTCTATCATCCACCTACACTAAGGGATATTTACCTCAGCCAATTAACATACTAACAGTCTTGGGAACAGCGCCCACAGGTAACCCACATGGTCACAAGGAGTAATCAAAAGGAACTGCAGATGCTTGTTTGTACCAATGATAGACACAAAATGGAGGTGTAACTCAGCGGGTCAGGCAGCATCTCTGGGAAAAATCGTTAGGTGTTGTTTCAGGTTGGGACTCTTCTTCAAATGTCACCTATCCGTGTTCTCTGGGAATGCTGCTTGACCCGCTGAGTTACTCCAGCATTTTGTGTCTATCTTTGGTCACACGAAGATGGTACAAACTCAAGCCTGGGCCAAACGGGAGTGGTGGAGCAATAACACTCTCCACTGTGCTGCTGGCTGCCCAGTACTGAACATCATCTTTCAACCGAGACAAAGTTTTTGTCTGCCTTCTCAGATAGAAGGAAAAAAATGTCATCACAATACAAGTGACACCTGTATAACAGCCATTTGGTTAATGGAAATTCTGTCCCACAGAATTCAGAAGTCACTATCACTAGTTACGAGAGTGGCGCAGCGGTAGAGTTGCTGCCTTACAGCATTTGCAGTGCCGGAGACCCGGGTTCGATCCTGAACACTGATGCTGACTGTACAAAGTTTGTACGTTCTCCGCCTGACCGTGTGGGTTTTTCCCAAGATCGTTTTTCTCACCACACTCCAAAGATGTACAGGTGCGTAGGTAAATTGGCTTGGTGTAAGTGTAATTGTCCCTACACTTTTGTGTAGGATAGTGTTCATGTGCGGGGATCGCTGGTTGGTGCGGACTTGGTGGGCCGAATGGCATGTTTCCGTGCTCTATCTCCAAAACTAAAACTATCCAAAAAATTGTGATACAGAATCATATTTGCTCTCCCTGAAATTATGTGAATAAAAAGTAAATAAACAAACACAAAACTTATTTTTACACCTTGTATTTCTTGATGCATGTGCAGATGACACAGCTTTGTGTTATGGAAATCCATGATACACACCATTTTCTTGGAATGCCGTAACGTGAGAGTCATCTGCATTTTGGATAAAAATGGTGAGTTATCGTCATTGCCCAGCCTGTATTTATCCTGCACAGAATATTCTAACAACAAAGAGCATGGAGATAAATTTCAATACCACAAATCAATTAGATCTGAGTGCTGGGGAATGTTCTTGAAACCATAAGCAAACACTGATTAGAGAATGTGGACACAAAATGCTGGAGTAACTCAGCGGGACGGGAAGCATCTCTGGAGAAAAGGAATTGGTGACGTTTCGGGTTGAGCCCTTCTTCAGACCTGAAACGTTGCCCATTCCTTCTCTCCAGAGATGCTGCCTATCACGCTGAGTTACTCCAGCATTTTGTGTCTACCTTCGATTTAAACCAGCATCTGCAGTTCTTTCCTGCACTGATTAGAGAACAATTTCTTAAAATCAAATGATGTCTGACATATTAGATTGAGTTTTTTGTGGAAATGTGGTTGATCTGGTGCATATGGACTGTCAAAAGGTGTTTGATCAGGTATCAAAACATCAATGAAGACAACATAGAAACTTAGAAAATAGATGCAGGAGAAGGCCATTCACTTCTTCGAGCCAGCACCGCCATTCATTGTGATCATGGCTGATCGTCCCCAATTAATAACCCGTGCCTGCCTCAAATTAGGAGACAAAAACTGTACACAATACTCTAGATTTGAGGAAGGACATCCTTGTGATTGAGGCAGTGCAGCGTAGGTTGATGAGATTGATACCTGGGATGGCGGGACTGTCATATGAGGAAAGATTGAAAAAACTAGGCTTATATTCACTGGAGTTTAGAAGGATGAGGGGGATCTTATAGAAACATATACAATTATAAAAGGACTGGATCGGCTAGATGCAGAAAAAATGTTCCCAATGTTGGGCGAGTCCAGAACCAGCGGCCACAGTCTTAGAATAAAGGGGAGGTCATTTAAGACTGAGGTGAGAAAAAATGTTTTCACCCAGGGAGTTGTGAATTTATGGAATTCCCTGCCACAGAGGGCAGTGGAGGCCAAATCACTGGATGGATTTAGTTAGATAGAACTCTAGGGGCTAGTGGAGTCAAGGGATATGGGGAGAAGGCAGGCACGGGTTATTGATAGGGGATGATCAGCCATGATCACAATGAATGGCGGTGCTGGCTCGAAGGGCTGAATGGCCTCCTGCACCTATTTTCTACGTTTCTATGTCTGTTTCTATGTTTCCCTGCACGCCAACTTTCAGTGACCGGTGTACAAGGACACCCAGATCTCGCTGTACCTCCCGCTTACCTAACCTAACTTCATTGAGATAATAATCTGCCCCCATGTTTTTGCCACCAAAGTGGATAACCTCACATTTATCTATATTATACTGCATCTGCCCACACACTCAACCTGTCCTGGTCACCCTGAAACCTCCTAACATCCTCTTCACAGTTCACACCGCCACACAGCTTTGTGTCATCAGCAAACTTTGCTAGTGTTGCTCCTAATTCCCTCTTCCAAATCATTAATATATATGGTAAACAGTTGCGGCCCCAACACCGAGCCTTGCGGCCCTCCACTCGCCACTGCCTGCCATTCTGAAAAGGACCCGTTCACTCCTCTTTGCTTCCTGTGTGACAACAAATTTTCTATCCATGTCAACACCCTACCCCCAATACCATGTGCTCTAATTTTAGTCACCAGTCTCCAATGCGGGACCTTATCAAAGGCTTTCTGAAAGTCTAGATACACTACATCCACTGGCTCCCCTTCATCCATTTTGCTTGTCACATCCTCAAAAAATTCCAGAAGATCAGTCGAGCATGATTTTCCTTTCATAAATCCATGCTGACTTTGACTAATCCGTTTACTGCTATCCAAATGCCCCATTATTACCTCTTTAATGATTGACTCCAGCATCTTTCCCACCACCGAAGTCAGGCTAACTGGTCTGTAATTCCCCGTTTTCTCTCTTGCTCCTTTCTTGAAAAGTGGGATAACATTAGCTATCCTCCAATTCACAGGAACTGATGCTGAATACATTGAACATTGGAAAATGATCACCAATGCGTCCACTATTTCTAGAGCCACCTCCCTGGGATGCAGACCATCAGGCCCAGGGGATTTATCATTCTTCAGTCCCATTAGCCTGCCCAATACTATTTCTTGCCTAATGAAAATTTCTTTCAGTTCCTCTACCCCCATAGATCCTCTGTCCTCCAGTACCTGGGAGATTGTTTGTGTCCTCTTTAGTGAAGACAGATCTGAAGTACCGATTCTGCCATTTCCTTGTTCCCCATAATAATTTCACCCGTGTCTGCCTTCAGGGGACCCACATTTGACTTTGCGACTCTTTTCCACTTAACTTATCTAAAGAAGGTTTTACTGTCCTTCTTTACATTCCTGGCCAACTTCCCCTCGTACTTCACCCTTTCAGCCCGTATTGCCCGTTTTGTTTCCTTCTGTTGTCCTATGAAAGTTTCCCAATCCTCTGGCTTCCGGACTCTCATTGCTGTGTTATACATCTTTTCTTTTAGTTTTATTCTATCCGTAACTTCTGTTGTCAGCCACGGTGCCTCCTACTCCCCTTAGAACATGATGAGCTGTAGCTGCAAAGATCGAACACTGATTAACAAGAAACAGAGATCCAGTGAAAGATCATTTTGGAGAAGAGGAAACACGACAGCAAAGTTCCCAGCTCACTTGATATTAATAACTTGAACATGGGTTTGCAATGCACAATTTGAAAATTGTAGCTGACACACAAAATTTTGAATAGCGAGGACGATAAATAGATTGGTGGATGGACAGATTAGTGGCAGACGAAATGTAATGCTGGAACTTGCAAAGTATTTCAGGTCTGAGGGCAGCACAGAAGCGCAGTGGTAGAGCTGCTGCCTTCCAGCGCCAGTGACCCAGCTTCGATCCTGACTATGGGTGCTGTATGTACCGTGTTTATGTGTATTCCTTCTGACCACATGGGTGACCTCTGGGTGTCCCAGTTTCCTCCCACATCCCAAAGACATGCAGGTTTGTATATTGCTGTCTGGGCTTTTGACTTGTACGTGGTCATATAATTTGCCATAGTTGCAGGACAGGATGACTCGCAAGTCTGTTTCTTCTTGGTTTGACTTCAGGGATTCAATCTCAGACTGCAGTGTCTCTTCCCCATTCTGAGAAGTAAGAAGTGTGGCCTCTCCTTCCTTAATGAAGATCACCTTCCTTCCATGTAGCCTCTTTGCCATGTCATGCTCACTCCACACATCAAGAAGAAGTTCAATGAGCTGCTTCTTGTTCTCATCATCGGTCAAGAACTGCTTCCAATCTCTTGTTTTTTCGGTCTTTCCTCCTTTGATTATTCTCTTCTCCGCACACCCACGCCGTGTTCATTCACTTGACTTCACTGAATATGGTTTGTATAAATCGGTACTGAAGACTACATCATTAGATGACAATGCATTGAAGATTTTGATGCCAATCTCTTTGAAGTTTGCAGGAATCTCTTTGAGATAGTAGAATGCAGCATTGCCATCTTCCGCTATCAATGTGTTGTTACTGGCAGGAGGTTGTGAGTTGTCTCCATCTTTAATCTCCCGTAGATTGAGTTGACTGCCAGAACTGTGCTTTGACCATCAGTTGAAAAGTAATTCCTTGTTGCTTGTACTCTATAACCTGTCATTCAGATGTTTTCAGCTTCACTCTTTTCTTTGTTTCTGCCATGGTTTTCAGCTTCAGATTCTTGATGGGTTCGGAGAATGCTGTCTTTTTCTCAAGTCGCTCGCTGATGAACTTCTCTTTCTGTTCTTTCCCTGTGGTAAGTACCTTTATGACATCTTTCTCAACTTCAGCCAGAACACGTGCACCAGAAGAGAGTACATACAACCCAGTCTTGTCATCTACGTCAAAAGGTTTCAGGAAGCTCTTTACAGCATCAGTGGCTTTCTTTACACATGCCTCCCTTTTCCTTATCTCAGTTGGTTATTGATCTCTGTGTTTGCTTCTGTGATTGGTACCAGAAGTCATATCTGTGAGGCTGAGAGTTGCAGAGAGAAAGTGTGCCCTTTCTGTTGAAGTTCGAACCCATCTCTGATAAGCACTGTGATTCTCCAAGATGCCAGAGAGCCCAACACCACTGCCACCACCTCGAGATTTGCCATGCTTCATGATCGTCTCCTCAATCGTTTTGTCAACAGCACATTGGTTTCCTGTTATGAACGACCTAGCGACACTGATGGCACCTCTTTCGAGGAAACCCAGGGCACCGGGATGTGATTCTTTGATGTTTGCCAAGAACACAGCAAGGTAGGTCAGATAGCGGGAGTAATCGTGACCACCAAAGGTGAAGAAGAGATCGGGCATAAGAAACAGACAGTGCAAGTACAACGGAAAGTTGTTCTCTTTCACAGACCTAATCAATGAGAGAGCAATCCACACAGAATCCGTGTACCACAACTAAAATTGTGCAGTCTTCCCAAGAGATCGTTTTTGAACATCAGCTTTGAAGCTCTCCTATGACTCCATCAATATGTTGAGATCTGCATTGGCCATGACTTCAGCAAGTGCCTGCTTTGTTGACGATCGGATTAGCTCTTGAAAGATGCCCTTTGATTCCTCTGGTATACCGGACAGCACTGCACCTTTTCCAGCCATAGACAGGAATTCATCAAGTAGCAGCCTCTCCAAGCACTCCACCATTGTCTTGTGGCAGTGCAGACTTATGTCATAACACCTTTCATAGAACCAGTAGACATGAGTCCCGATTCCATGAGGACATCCTGAAGTCCGGATCCTTCCATTTTCTTTCCAAGTAATTTGAAGTATGCACAAATGACATGAAATGTGCCAATCAACACAGTGTGTGTCTTATACTTTGCAGGATGACTCCACACAAGAGGATATGCCTTCATGCAGACATCCAAGTCGAATGTTGTAATGACATATTCTTGGCCAACCTCATGACTTGCTTCTTCAGAAGTTCTTAAATGCTCTTGAACTGTACTAAATTCTGTGATGGGACGATTGATCACAGGATAGTAGTCAATTGTGGTCACATTTGAAGGCACCTCACCTGTTGCTGAGACAAATCCAGCCCAAGCTGGAAGCTCTTGACCTTTCTCACTACTCTCTTTCCGGGAAAGCATCCATGTCAGATCTTCTCTTGTACACTGCTTGAATGCTTCATCCCCATCATCCCGCTTCCAGTGCTGCACACGGAAATCTGGATTTGCTTTCCGGTTGACATAGGATGATGGAAGAGGGCCACGAGAAAGAGGACAAAGTGTGAAAACACAATTTTGACATAGATTGAAATAAGGGGTTAAAAAACAAGGTCCAAATGAATTATTTTCTTCGGAACATCATTTTTCCGACAGAAGAGATACCAATGAACAAAATGACATCCAAGAAGTAGGATCATAGGGGTGGGTGGGGAGGGGGGGGGACGACGACGATAGGCCCCTCTGGCCCACGGACTATGTCACTCATTTGTTTTATATCTCTACATCATCGTCTATATCTCTCGTTTCCCTTTTCCCGTGACTCAGTCTGAAGAAGGGTCTCGACACAAAATATCACCCATTCCTCTCCAGCGATGCTGCCTGTCCTGCTGAGTTACTCCAGTATTTTGTGCCTATCTTCGGTTTAAACCAGCATCTGCAGTTCCTTCCTATGCAGTGTAATGTGGGTGCCAGGCTGGTTAATGGGTGGAGATACTTGTGAATGATTACTCATCCCTTATTCAGATGCCTGCTTTTGCTTCTGACTTGCCTACATTTCCAGGAAACGGTACTTTTAAAACTTTCTAAGCTAATTGATAATGTGTTGTGTCTCTTAGCATTCAGTGTTCAATATAATAAATTAGTAATTTGCCAGGAGTTAGAAAAAGTACAAGATCTGATGATATGGTGACCCATTTGAGATCTACTAATGGGCATCCTCGAAAATCAGAAGCTATTTAGCAAGTTGCATACTGAAGGCGAGTGGAATATAGTAGTCTGGAACATCACATGAAGAAACTATAAAGATCCACTTATAAGTGTGGACAAGTACTGAAAATATAAAGAATGAAACAAGGTATAATGTTGGTATTACATTTGTGTTTTGAAGCATGTTGCCTACAGAAAAATAATAATACCATGAGACGCTATGAATTTTAAGAAGAGTTGAAACAGATGATGCAGTAACTCAATTTCAACATAATTATTGAAATGAAATACCAGGGGAAATGTTCAAATAACATCCGACAACTAACCAGTGAAAATGATCTGATATTGCAATTGCATACTTCTGTCTAACTGAACGTGGAAGTAATATATTTTGGGCGAATTAATGATGTCATTTTGTTTGATTAAGAATGTGTATTTTATTTGAAAGGCTGTTGAGCTAAAGGCGTTTTCCTAACCCTCACCTCACCGCTTTCAGTACCTAATGGTGCTTGTTGTTAAATAGAACCTATTGATAACAAAACTAATGGGAGGTTAAGTAGCTCATTAGTAGTTTCCATCAAAACATGGCTTTAGACCAGTGCAAACTTTTGTTGCTCACTGGTTATTTGTATAATCTGGTGTAAACATACTAGTGCAAATGTGCCTTCACCAGAAAGATTGCCAATTTTTTCAAATTGCTCTTTCAGTTCTTTAAGGATTGAACCTGGTGTATATGATGTTTAGTCATCTAGCTTCTCAATAATGGAATTCTCTCCCCAAACCACTCTTCTACCACCCTGCTGCCCATCCCCCTTTTGGGGATACCTGACTGGAGCAGAGAAATGAAATTATCTACTTTGGTGCACAAAACAGAACAATTTTACTTCGGAGTCACGTGAGTGATTCCGTGAAGAAGGCCCGCCAGGCCGCATGCGCACCAGTATGTCAGACGCATTGGCGCAAGCACCAGTCTGGCAGGACACAGCTCCTGCCGGTGGTAAGTTAAACCAAAGAAGGTAAGTTTGGTTTTTTACTTACCTGGGTTTTTTAGGAAGGAGCCTCTTTTTACAGAGGTTTTTCCTGCCAGTTTCGCAGCCCGACAGGTTGCCGGTTATGGACTGTGGGGAAATTCCAGTCCAACCGTAAATGCGGATAAACCGACAAAATTGATCGGGTTGCGAGATAAGAAGCCACCAACAGTGCAGTTAGCGGCTCCCCAGCCTGCAGGGATGCCATAAAAAGGGCAAGAAATTTAAGCAGAGTCGCTGACAGAGGGGTCAGCGGCTCCCAGCCTGTGGGATGCCGTTGGAATGGCAAGGAAGTAACGCTGGAGCCACTGACAGTGGGGCTAGTGGCTCACAGACGTTGGTCCCCAGTCAAGAAATTACTGGGACTCATTCAGCCCTATTTGGACTCAGGTGAGTCAGACTATAAAGGGTTTCTCCTTATAATAAAAAGTATGTATTTTATAGTGTTTTTTTTTAAAGTAAAAGCTAAAGGCAAAGTAAAAAGGTATTGTTATATGTTCTGACAATGTTATTTGTTATAATTGTTTAAGCACAGGTTGCTATGAATTATTTTTACCCTTCACAGGTAAAGCTGTACACTAAATGTTGATTTAGTGAGCTTACACAGCAATAACGCGGGCCTATGAGACAGGCCGCGCCAGCAGCGCCTAACAGGGCTGCTTCATGTGTAAAATGTACGGGCCTATGGGACAGGCTGCGCCAGCAGCACCTGACAGGGCTGCTTCATATATGAAAGTGCCGGCCTACGGGAGAGCCATGCCAGCAGCACCTGATACAGTGCTGTTTCATTTGTGACATTACCGGCCTATGGGAGAGCCGTGCCAACAGCGCCTGATAGGGCTGATTCATGTGTGAATGCCGGCCTACAGGAGAGCCGTGCCAGCAGTGCCTTATGCAGGGCTGTTTCATGTCAAAAAGCGCCGGCCTTTATGAAAGGCGGCGCCAGCAACGCCTGGGACAGGGTTGCTCAAATTCACACATATCTGCTCGCCCACGGAGTCGGGAGATGATTCTCCACCAGGGCTAGAGAGCAAGGCCCACGGAGTCGGGGGATGAATTCCTCACCGGGGCTGGATAGTGCGTTGAAATGACTATCCTAAATACAGCAACTGTTGTATACAGTGCTACAAAGGTCTCCCTCTCGGAGGCAGAGACCAAGATGGGTCAGTATCCTGCTGACACTGAGTCTCAGCGTATGGCCGTGGGCCAAAGGGATGAAGGGCACGTGTCAGAGGTATCTTTCCTGACAATAAAGTTGCCATCCCAGTAGAATATTCTATTGGGTTAAGGCCAATGGGTTCGTATCAGTATTTGTATCCTGCGGCCTGCGGCAGCGCCTGTTAGGGTTGCCTACGAATCACCCTCTCTGAGGAGCGAAGAGCAAAAGGTCAAGATATAACTAACTCCAGGCTCTAAAGAAATCAATAGAACATACTTAAGCACATATGTGCCGGCAGTGAACAGCGCCAACAGGGGGACGTGAGAGCCAGCCGCTGATCGGTTATTCAGGTAGGTCTATTCTACAGGGGAAGAAGCCTGGCAGACAAATTAATTTGGCCAACGACGGGCAAAAGTCATCGTTTAGAACACACCCCAGGTGCTCATCGGCAGTAGCGGTTCACTGGAGCTGGGGGCAGCATAATAGCTCAGAAATTCCATGCACCTTCCAATCATGCTCAACTAAATGGGTCTAGCATTTCCAAAATTTGGGTAGTGCACCGTTCACAAGTTGTAATATTTACATTTGTTTGTACAACACACAAAGGGTAAAAATATTTGGTTGAGGCACAGCCGGAGCATTCCAAGTAAGTTTGGATTATGGCCAGGGTTTGGAAATTGGGCAAAAGTTCTCATGCAAACCACCCATGCAATAAGGCAGGATTGGCATGTTATTATGAAGAATGGAGAGTATCGGGCATATGAACTTTCCGAATGTAAAAACTTATTCCTGACTACAACAGATTCATAAGGTAAGAGATACATGTTATACAAATCCCATTACAAAGGTTATCAAAGACAATATAACTGTACTATAACAGTAAAGCTTTGCAGTATGGGATAAACTATTTGTTGGTCATTGAGATTTACCTTTAATTATTATTAGCCTTGTCTCCGCCTTGTGGCAAGAGATTAGGGTTATAGCAATCTGTTACAAAACTGAGTTATTTTCATTATGAGTAATTGGCAATATAGCAGCTGTGTTGCAGCTGAGCAAATCAAGGAACTGATATTGTGTAAGTAGCAATTAGATCGATCCTAACAACCTTGTGCTGTTGTCAGCTGAAACTACTTCAGCCACAATGATGAAGTAACAGTATTCAGCATTGCTGAACATGACAATAACTCATTGAACTTGAAACTCGCTACAGTAGTGTGGTCGGTTGAATTCAGTTATTATGAACTGATGTTTAGAACTCTAAGATGAGAAGTTCCAAATACCATCACCTACTCAAAGGTAGTGGAGATTGCATGAGTTACCAATTCTTCAGTTGTTGGTATCAACTAAATATATACACTAAATGCACCTATCAGTAAGGGGTTTTGAGCGAATATACATATTCTACATGCTCAAATTCAAGTTGCTACTCTACGATGGTGACATATGTTAGTCACATGATAATCAATGGAAAAATATCCTGTATTTAATCTCCTTGCCACTGGTGTATCATCCAGTTCAGATCAATGATAACACAGAATAAGTGTTGGATCTCGAAGTATGATGAAAGCATGGTTCAATACTTCATCGAATATTCACCATGTTAATGCATGTTTTTCACTCATTGCAAAAAATATGTGGCACAACAGTGCGGAGAAATACTTTCTCGCTTCAATAGGAGGAATGATCTTTATGTCTTCCTCATTTTTTGCCTCTTTAACCGGGTCTTAAAACAGTCAGCAAGACATCGCTTGGGTTCATACTGTCGGACTGGCCAAGCGTCAATGTTGCCTGCTTCATCAGGCATTATGGCACAACGGTATACGGTTATGCCAAAAAACAAGAACTTGCTGTTTCAAACTGTGGTTCAGGAGATCGGCTTTTGCACAGTAAAACAATTATGAGGAGTTACATTGGTGATTACGTGCCCGCCACGCCCAACCCTCTCTCATAAAGGATCATATGGTAGTTCTCAAGTCACTGATCTTACTATGTACTTTGGTGTTGTTTATTTGTGATTTCATACCGCTGCTTTGAAGTTTGGTGCGCATGCGGCCTGGCGGGCCTTCTTCACATAATCACCAACGTAACTCCTCATAAAATCAAGATCAAACTTCAAACTGGTAAGTTCTCATTTAATCTTACTATTTTAATTTATTTGAATGTGTCATTAATAAAGGATGAGGAATGATCTTACAGACTTGTAAAAAGTCAAGGAGGCATAGATCAGGTAAACACACAAGAATCTTTTGCCCGAAGTAGGGGAAGTGAGAACATAGGGCATAGGTTTAAGGAGAGAGAGGAAAGATTTAGTAGAAACCTAAGAGGTAACTTATTTTTACACAAAGGGTGGTAGGTGCATGGTGTGAGCTTCCAGAAGAGGGAGTTTGAGGCAGGTGCTATTGTTAAGTATTAAGATGTATTCGGACCGGTACATGATAGGATAGGTTTGGAGGGATATGAGCCAAACGCAGGTAGGTGGGCCTAGTGTAGATGGGGCATGTTGGTTGACATGGGCATGTTGGGCAGAAGGATCTCTATGACTATGACTATGTTTATGACTAAGACTATGAAAATGTGATGTTTAAAGGAGTTTTGATGTCCAAGTACACATGTCACTGAAAGCCAACATGAAGCTGCAGTAAATAATTATGAAGGCATATGGTACACTGGTGTGTATAATTAGTTTAGTGTAGAGATACAATTTGTGGATAGCAGTAAAGATGTCGTACAGTAAAGATGGCGACTGATTTGCAAAGTCTGCGATGATCATCCAGAGCTCTCAGTTGCATGCCATTTCAATTCCCCTTCCCATTGCTCCACCAACCTGTCCTTTGGCTTTCTCCCTTGCTAGTTGAAGCCAGACTCAAACTAAGGAACAACAACTCCCTGGGTGGCCGGCAACCCAATGGTATAAAACCATGGTATTGCACCCACAGATGCAGTTCAACCTGGTGAGTTCCTCCAGCAAATTGTTTAAGAAGGAACTGCAGATGCTGGAAAACCAAAGGTACACAAAAATGCTGGAGAAACTCAGCGGGTGAGGCAGCATCTATGAGGTAGCGAAAAATGAGGTGCTGCTCCTCCAATTTACAGTGGGCCTCACTCTGGCCATGGAGGAGGCCCAGGACAGAAAGGTCAGATTCGGAATGGGAGGGGGAGTTGAAGTGCTGTCACTACCCATCCCCCCCCACTCGTAACAAGGGCAGAGTCCCCCTTGTCCTCACCTTCCATCCTACCAGCCGTCGCATACAACCGATAATCTTCCGTCATTTTCGCCGCCTCCAATGGGATCCCACCACTGGCTACATCTTCCCATCTCCTCCCCTTTCAGCTTTCCGCAGAGACCGCTCCCTCCGTAACTCCCTGGTCAATTCGTCCCTTCCCACCCAAACCACCCCCTCTCCTGGCACTTTCCCGTGCAACTGCAGGAAATGCTATACTTGTTGCTTTACCTCCCCCATTGACTCTATCCAAGGACCAAGCTGTCTTTCCATGTGCGGCAGCGGTTCACCTGCACCTCCTCCAACATCATCTATTGCATCCACTGCTCTAGGTGTCAGCTGCTCTACATCGGTGAGACCAAGCATAGGCTTGGCGATCGCTTCGCCCAACACCTCCGCTCGGTTCGCAACAACCAACCCGATCTCCTGGTGGCTCAGCACTTCAACTCCCCCTCCTATTCCGAATCCGACCTTTCTGTCCTGGGCCTCCTCCATGGCCAGAGTGAGGCCTACCGTAAATTGGAGGAGCAGCACCTCATATTTCGCTTGGGTAGTTTACACCTCAGTGGTATGAACATTGGCCTTCAATTTCAGGTAGTCCCTGCTTTCTCCCTCTTTCACCTCCCCTTCCCAACTCTCCCACAGCCCACTGTCTCCGCCTCTTCCTTTCTTCATCCCGCCCCCCCCCCCACCCCCACAACAGTCTGAAGAAGGGTCTCGACCCGAAACGTTGCCTTTTTCCTTTGCTCTATAGATGCTGCCTCACCCGCTGAGTTTCTCCAGCATTTTTGTCTACCTTCCAGCAAATTGTTTGTTTGTCGATGTTACCTCCACGCTGTAGTCTCTTAAGTCCACAAGCTCTCAGTTTCACCGCAGGAGGCCATTTGAGGGTGACTTCAGAAATTGACCAGCAGGTCTCATTGATATGTGTAGGAAGGAACTGCAGGTGCTGGTTTAGACAAAAATCTGGAGTAACTCAGCGGGTCAGGCAGCATTTCTAGGGAAAAAAATAATAGGTGACATTTCGGGTCGAGACCCTTCTTCAGACTGCCTGAAATGCATCCCTTTTGTCGAGAGATGCTGCCTGATCTGTTAATTTAGTTTGGTTTAGAGATGTAGCGCAGTTACAGTTTAGAGATACAGTCCGCACCGACCAGCGATCCCCGCACATTAACATTGCCCTACACACACTAGGGACAATTTTTACATTTCCACCATTAATTAACCTACAAACGTGTACTCTTTGGAGTGTGGGAGGAATCCAAAGATCTCAGAGGAAATCCACGTACAAACTCCGTACAAACAGCACCCGTAGTTAGGGTCGAACCCTGGTATCTGGCGCTGTTATGCCCCTGTCCCACTTAGGAAACCTGAACGAAAACCTCTGGAGACTTTGCGCCCCACCCAAGGTTTCCGTGCGGTTCCCGGAGGTTCATGGAGGTTTTTGTCAGATTCCCGGAGGTTTTTTCAAATTTTTGAAATAATCGTTGGAACATGGAAGAAGCGGAAACCACTTTCGACCGTTAGGGAGGCTGACAAAATCCTCCGGGAACCGCACGGAAACCTTGGGTGGGGCGCAAAGTCCCCAGAGGTTTTAGTTCAGGTTTCCTAAGTGGGACAGGGGCATAAGGCAGGGGCATAAGGCTCTACCACTACGCCACCATGCCACCCCAATATTCCAGGTTTTTGTGTCTATCTTGGGTCTCATCGATAACCATACATTGCAACCATACATTGTAACATAGTGTTGTTACCTTGCAGTAACAATATAAACGTTTGCTATTAAAGCACTGGACAAAGTTGTACACGTTGGGTCCCATTGTTACATGGGAGGCCTGGTCCCCCAACGCAAAATTCTACCACTCACACATAGCCCCCAACTGTGCAGGCGCGGCTCACAGGTTCCCATTGTGATGCCCCTGACCCCCACCCCCCTCCTCCGCTCACCGCCCTGCACTCCACCGCTTGCCCTCCCCCCCCCCCCCCCCCCCCCCCGCCACACGCACTCACTCTATCACCCCTCAACCCCCCCATCCATTCTTGGTGCCTCTCCGGCAGCGCACCATTCCCGCCCATTGGGTTCCCATTGTCAAGAGTGTTTTATTGTCATAAGTCCCAGATAGAACAATGAAATTCGTAATTGTTGCAGCACAACAGAATATATAATCAGATTTTTTTTAAACTCAGAAAAAAAAACCAAACAATTTAAGAGGGAGTTAGATGTGGCCCTTGTGGCTAAAGGGATCAGGGGGTATGGAGAGAAGGCAGGTACAGGATGCTGAGTTGGATGATCAGCCATTGAATGGCAGTGCAGGCTCGAAGGGCCGAATGGCCTACACCTGCACCTATTTTCTATGTTTCTAATACAGTGCAATAATAATAGTCTATTGTAATTCAAAGCTTAGGAGGTTGCAGTGTTTAATAGCCTGTTGGCTGCAGGGAAGAAGCTGTTCCTGAACCTGGACGGTACAGTTCTCAGGCTCCTGTACCTTCTTCCCGATGGCAGTTGTGAGATGAGTGTGTGGCCAGAATGGTGTGGGTGTTTGATGATGTTGGCTGCCCTTTTGAGGCAGCGACTACGATAAATCCCTTCGATGGTGGGGAGGTCAGAGCGGTGATAGCCTGGGCAGTGTTTACAACTTTTTGCAGTCTTTTCCGTTCCTGGACGTTCAAGTTGCCGAACCAAGCCACGATGCAACCAGTCTGTAGCTCTCTAGTGTGCACCTGTAGAAGTTCAAGAGAATCCTTTTTGACATACCGATTCTCTGTAATCTTCTCGGAAAGTAGAGGCGTTGATGTGCTTTCTTTATAATTGCATCACTGTGCTGGGTCCAGGAAAGATCGTCGGAAATATGCACGCCCAAAAACGTGAAATTTTTTACTCTCTCCTGCATCGTCCCATGGATGTAAACAGGATTGTGGGCCCTCAACCTTCCTCTTCCAAAGTCCTCAATCAGTTCTTTGGTTTTGCTGATATAGAGAGCCAGGTTGTTGTGCTGGCACCATATGGTCATTGTTACGTAGAACACGCAGGTATTACTGTGCAGGCGCAGCTAACGGGTGCGGCAAGTGGAAAAGGGATTTGTTAAAGCTTAAGATATGAATAACTCTTAAAATACAACAACAATTTAAACGTTAAAGATGAGATTTATTCAGTTCAGTCCTTTCTTGTTGCGTTTCTTGTTGCGTCCTGCTGCTCACTGCGTCTCGATGTCTCTTAACTGTTGATGGAAAAAAAAGACTCACAATTTTAATATAGAGACATTATTGAGTGGTCAAAGTTTAACGAAGAAATTCTGAGAATTTACCTCAGAAGTCATCGTTCAACCAAGCACGCACTTAATGACAACATTCTTGGTTGATGTCCCATCCTTCAGGAAATCTTTGACATTTTCCTTCACCTTTCCTCAGCTAAGAGCCACATGTAGTTGTCCTTTTCGAAACGTTGGAATGTTCCTTCACTTGCCCAGCCCGCTGTTGCGAGGACATGATCCATGGGTACCTCCATGGTCCTCGCCGCTGATGTGGATGCACCCCTAGTAGAATGAGATTTAAATATCGGTTTCTCGAGGTATATCAACACTTTCTCCATGTCCTTTTATGGAGCGTCATAGCAAAACTTGACTGAATGGAAAATTGGCTCCATTGAAGGGGAATGTCTTTGCCTTCTGTCAAATTGAGCATTATCCTAGTAATGAGAACAATGTCGTCTTTGAAGACTCCCATGTTGATTCTTACAACGATCAGATTGTGTAGCTCTTCCACAATCATCCAAGTTTCTCATAAACATGATCGGAGATCCTTTTTTCAACTCCAATTTGTGTGGTGGTAATCCAGAGATGTCAGGATTGTCAAATGCGGGATAGATGAAATCAATACAATCCTCCAGTATTTTTGCTGAGAGAACCATGTCTTCTGGCACCTTTGTCACCTCTCCAAAAAATTCAAACGCATTAATAAGGGATGATCTTCCATGTACAAAGCCATGCTGATTGTTCTTAAGTGGCCCATTCTCTTTCAAGTGAGATGAATCCTTCCCCGCAGAATTCTCTTCAATATCTTTCCTACCACTGATGTGAGGCCCACCAGCCTTTAATTCCCTGGATTATCTCTACTTCCCTTCTTAAACAAGGATTGTCTGTCCTCCAGGACCTCACCAGCCACCAGAGATGTTGCAAAGAACTTCACCTTTCTTGCTTCTCTTAGTAACCTGGGTTAGATCCCATCGGGCCCTGGGGATTTATCAACCTTTATGTCCTTCTAGGGCCCCAACAGCACCTCTTCCTTGATCTCAAACTGCCCTTGCATATTAGTGTTCTCCACACTAATTTCAGTGCTCCACATCCTTCTCCTTGGCGAATGCAGATGCAGAGTACTCATTTAGTACCTCACTCACATCCTGTTGCTCCGGGCACAAATTCCCTCTGTTAACTTTGAGCACTCCTACCCTGCCCACTTTCTTGCTTTCAATGTTTGTATAAGAGGCAGAACATCTGAACATGCAGTGCAATGTTTTGGTGTGTTTTTGAAGAGAATTGTGTGAAAGCAATGTATTTACAGAATGGTGTATAGAGGACCATGGGCAAGTAAAATGATGTCAAGCATTCATTGGGCATTACCTGTACAAGATTACACTGTGTAAATGTGCAGGCTGGGCCCTCCATTGACTCTCCTTGATACAGCCACGCTGTCCCCCTGAAATACAGAGGTTCCATCATCGGATTACGCCGCGTGCCTGACCACCACAAAGCCTCGGCCGCAACGCCATTGCCCACTGCAAGATGCAGCATCGATGCTCAATGCCTCCGGGTACTCACAGGCCAGGCCCACCAACTCTGCCCATCACCGCATCACAGGCCGGGACCTCTTACTCCACCAACGACCCCCTCAGTCACTCCCTGGCCAGGCCTTTGTAGGTCCTTGCCTGCACTCCGGCCTGCTACGTGCCAGGCTCCTCACTGCTGGGAGACCGGGGTCATTGACCCAACTGGGTTGCAAGCCAGGAGGCTCGACAAGGCAGGCTCCGCCTGCTTCACATTGACTGACAACTGGGGACCTCAATACTGACACCAATGCGTGGTGTCCACGCCCCCCAGTGGCGACTGTTCTCCCTTCTAACATTCTCTAACATTCCTCCTCTTCATGGACTCCCCCTGCTGGCCTTTTAACCTCTTTGGATGTTTTTATTTTCAACTGCGGCATCAACCATCTTGACTTCTCCACTCCCCTTACCCACTCCAATTCCAGCCTCTCTGAACGCACAGACCTCCGCTCCCTCAGTATCAATTCCAACATTGTTCATAAGTGATAGAAGTAGAATCAGCCCATCAAGTCTACACTACCATTCAATCACTGATCTATCTCGCCCTCCTAACCCCATTCTCCTGCCTTCTCGCCCTTACCCCTGACACCCGTACTAATCAAACCTTGCAACAAGGGAGGTACCACTGTACTCCGGCAGGCTGACCTCCACTGTGCTGAGGCCAGACACTTCCTCATACCTCACCCCTTGACCATGACCCCACGGATGAACGCCAGACCACCATCTCCCAGATCGTTAATGGTCTTGACACGTGTGAAAATTCTGATGGCGACTCTTTTATCCGGAGCTCATTGCACCGCCACTCCATGCTTTCACAAATCTCCTTAACACGCCTCCACGTCCACCAGATTAAATGTGCTTTACCTAGCACTGCGTGTTCTATATTCCCCTTGCCTCTCCCTACTTTGACGCTTGGAGAAATATGCAGATAAAGAATGTTCCAGGATACAGCCTGCAATCTTCACCTGCTGCTATTTACTCAGGATACTTTGAATGAACAAAACCCACAAAAAGCAGCAGCTTGCATTTGATGGACTTTGCTGTTGGGGGATGTAATTTACATTCCCCACAGTATTAATGTCATTATGGTTCTCCTCTGACCACAAATGAGTCATTTCAGCACGGTGAACCAGTATGTATTGCAGAGCTAATGTTCCAGTCCCCTGTGTCTCGTGCACTTGTTTCTCACAGCGCTACAGAGATGTCTGGTTGTTTATGATGTGTCCTTGTTCCATTGGCAGGGCGTTTCCACACGCGATTAGAATGCTCTCTCTTTTACACAAATGATCTGATTGGCCACAGTACCAGCACGATGTATGCCGATCCAACAGATCTATAACATTGGTTTGTTTTTTGATGGCAGCAGGGCTACTGTGGGTTTGAGCTCTGGGTATGTTGATCTGTTTCTGTAGAGTCGGCAGATGAAGTGAGGTAAAATAGCAGTGCTTCGATAATGCTTCAAAATAATGATCAATTTGGGTTTTTTTAAATTCTAAATGTATATAAAGACAGCTCTACAGTGAGAAATATATTGGTATAGTAGTAAAGAAAATGTTCTATAGTTAAATAAAGTAACTGCATTTGAAGTATGTGAGGAAGAGGATATAATAAATCATTTTTTTGAAACAACTCACGCTGGCAAACAAGAACAATAATTTAGTAGAAGCAAAGTCCAAGTTGAATTTGATTTATCAATTTTCACGTCAGTGATCTGGCAGTGCCTGATATGAAAGCTACTGAATGGGGCCCAAAGTCCATGGACAATATTGTGATCTGGCCTCTTAAACCCAGCACATCAATATCCGCCTTCATTAAAGTTAAGTTTACCTGTGATAATTCACATAGGTAACGAGACAATGCTGAAACCAAGTTTGGACAAATACATCTTATCATAGAAACATAGGTGCAGGAGTAGGCGGCAGATGAAGTGAGCCAACATTGCCATTCAATATGATCATGGCTGATCATCTAAAATAGTGAGATTAAACAAGAACTTACCAGTTTGAAGTTTGATCCTTATTTTATGAGGAGTTACGATGAGGGATTTCGTGAAGACCCCACTAGCACGCATGCGCGACATTCTTCAAAGCAGCGGTGTGGAATCACAGATAGCAGCACTGACTGGAGATAGTAAGATTAAGAGACACTAATATACCAGTTGACCTTATGATAGAGGGTTGGGAGCGGAGGGCACGAAATCCCTCCTCGTAACTCCTCATAAAATAAGGATCAAACTTCAAACTGGTAAGTTCCCATTTAATCTTACTATTTTACTTCAGAGTCACATGAGTGACTTCGTGAAGATTTCAAAGCTCTGCGATTCCATGCCCTGGACCACGTCCATGCTCACACACTGCCGTAATTACTGATGGAGGAAGTATGTTAACGTATTTCAGACTTGAACAAGCTGAAAAATAATAACGTATTTATTAATATAAACAAAAAACCCCTGAATTCAGGGAAAAAACTTTTAGGGGACAGCACTTAAAACTGAATCCGCAAATGTTGCGGGAACGGCCACAGGTTTGTTATAGAAATGTTGGAATGTTCCTTCACTGGTCCAGCCCGCTGTTGCGAGGACATGATCCATGGGTACTTCCATGGTCCTCGCCGCTGATTTGGATGCACCCTAGTAGAATGAGATTAAAAAATGTCAGTGTCTACACCTGCTGCACCCAATACCACCCTGAGCCACCTGGAGATAGTCTGCACCGTCACCCTGTGATGTGGGTTTTTGAAGCTGATGGACGGTCCTGTCTCCATTCTCCTGATGTTGTGGGTGACATTGATGTAATGTCGGAGAAAGGTGCTTATGCACAGTCGCACATCAACGGGGTATGCTCGGAATTCCAATTTCAGACCTGTTGTCCCAGGCCTATGATGTTTGAGTAACTCGTCTATAAAGAAGGTTACTTTGGTGGGAGTCGAGACCATCCTGTCCAGTTTTAGTTTTTGGAGGGTCTGGACCCGTTGTGCTGTGGTCAGTGCCATTAACATCACCACTTTGAAGGTGAGTTTGTCCACCTAGATCTAAAAATGGTGACCAGCTTCTGAGTAGGGACAACACAACCCCAATGTCCCAGGTTATATTATAGCGTGGTAGGGGAGGGTTGGAATTGAATATACCCCTCATAAGTTTCGATACCAGCTGGTGGGATCCTACTCCGATATTGAGATAGGATGACAATGCACTTCTGGCACTCTTGATGGCACTGTAGCTAAGGCCCTCATCATAGTGAAGCCCTGCGAGGAATTCCAGCACATCAGTGATCGTTGCAGAGTTGTAGGTGGTCTTGGTCCGAGAACAGAAGGCCTCCCATTTTTTTATGTGGGTGAGGTACTGCTTTCTCGTGGACTCTCTGCACGATGCCGTGATGATATCCATAGTCCTTGTTGACAGCCCGAATCCCAGTAATGGCCTCTTCAGAACCTGCAAGCCAACAGGTTCAGATGACCATGGCACGGATGACTTTCTCCTGTTATGGGATGGGTCACTAGATTCGGGCATTTAGGAACCTGTACCCATGGTTCTTTCACCATGTCGAGGACCACCGGATACCATGGTTGTGTGGGCCAGTCGGGATTATAAAAATCCCAGATGCAGAGTCTAGCTGGATTTTTTGCAATACCCGACTGATGAGGCAGAAAGGGGGAAATGCATAGAAGAACAATTTCCCCCAATGTAGCGAGAACGCGTCCATCACCACTGCCCCAGGATCTGGTTCCCAAGAGACATATGTTGGTATCTGATGGTTCAACCTGGACGCAAAGAGGTCGATATCTGGTGTTCCATATTTGGCTATAATATTAGGAAATAGTTGGGGGTTCAACATCCACTCGGTGTTGTCATTAAATACTCGTGACTTGTTGTCCGCCATTGTATTGAGCTTACCCGGAAAGTATGTAGCTGATATCCAAATATTTCTTTCAATACACCAGAGCCAAATTAAGTTTGCCAATTCATCACAAGATATTGACTTGATACCACCCATATGGTTTAAATATGCCACCACTGTGGTATTATCTATCTGAAGACGGACATGCGTATGATGCATATTTGTGCAGTAAGCCCGCAGCCCGTGAAATGCTCCCAGCATTTCCAAATAGTTTATACCTTGTGATTCGAGAAGAGTAGATTCGTGCAAATCCCATCTGCCGCCACAACTGGAAATGGTGTCGGTAGCTCCCCAGCGCTGTGCGCTTGCGTCGGTTTGTAACACGACTGATGGGTTTGAAATTATGATGGGATTAAAACAATTACGAATGTTGCTATTCCACCATCGTAGCTCAATTTTTGCTTTGTTTGGCAGCTGCATAGGTCTGTCAAAATGTCCAGCATTTGTGTTTAATGCTGAGATCTTTGCTCTTTGCAAATTTTGATAATGTAACGGCCCAAATTGTGCAGCTGGAAATGTAGCTACAAGTTTTCCAATCACCTTGGCAGCATGTCTAATAGTCAGTTTCCTGGCGCAAGCAAGACTATTACATGCTTCTATTATGTCTGTTGCTTTGTTCTCTGGGACAGTGATAATCATATGATTAATGTTAATCGTGAATCGCAGATAGTCCATAATCACAGAAGGGTTGAACTTAGATTTGTCTGGATGGATGACGAACCCCAGTTTTTCGAACAGTGATTTGGTAGCTGTCAATGCTGATTTAGCTAATTCCAAAGTTTTTCCCACAATTAAAATGTCATCAAGATATGCCATGACTATGTGGTTTTGTCGTCTTGGAGACGCCAATGCAGGTTTTAGTATTTAGGTAAATAACCTGGGGGCTGTTGTAAGTCCATTAGGTAAGGCTTTGTACTGCCATAGCTGCCCCATCCAGACAGATTTTAAGTATTTATGGTGACATTTCCGTATAGGCACTGAATAGTATGCATCTTTTAGATCGATGCAGGCCATGAAACACCCTCTGGAAATCAGTTGCTTAGCCATTTCAAATGTTTCCATCTTGAAATGGGTATATTGTACAAAAGTATTCAAGTGGGTTAAATCGATTATGATATGACATCCACCATATTTTTTGGATTAGTAAAGATGTTAGATACAAACTCAAGAAGTTCATGTATCGTTTTCTCTATAACCCCCTTGGTGTATAACCTTAAAAATTCTGCATGTCCTTCCACTTTCTCTTTGTGAGAAAGTACAAATTTCCGGCTAGGCACATGCTGAACTGGGGGAAGATGTCCGTTTATGAATTCAATTTCGTAACCATGAATACTTTGTAATATAAAAGTGTCAGAAGTAAAAGAACTCCATGCATCCCAGAATAGACACAATTTCTCCCCCACTAGTGAGGTTTGGCATGCAGCACTCCCAAGAGAACCAGACCCCCTTACCTCCATGGTTACCGGTGGGGCCTGATCTTCTGGTCTTTCTTGGGTAGCTGTGTTGCTGGGATGCGGGGTTGGCGCATCTTCCAGGCTGGTCGCTGTGGGCCCTGGCCTAAAAAAGGCCTCTGTTGATAGGGCGCGACCTTAGGGTTAGTTCTTGTTGCCCTGTCGGGTTGAGCCCGAGGCCTGTTTGCTGTTGCATATGGATGCTGCCTATGGTATGCCAGTGGTCTGCTCGAGGAAGGTGGTTTAATCAATCCGACTGCTTTGGCTTCCTCATCCAGGTCTTTTACCTGTTTAGGCAGGTCATCACCAAACATTGGCCTTACACAAACCCACAAACTTGGGGTTTAATGTAGGTCGGATAGAGCTCTTCCGAAAGCAGTTTATTTCGTACTGAGTGTTGCATAGCAAAGCTAATGCATCCTGCTGCTCTTCCGTCATGTCCGTACCGTCTATTGACCTGGAAAATGCAGCGATGCCTGAGGTCAGTAATTTCTGGATCTTTTGGATTTTTATCTCCTGAGCCCTGATCCCAGGGCTGATGTTATCCCAAATGGGTGTATTGGCAGTAGGGACATTCAGCGACACGCATTTCTCCGGAGCCATGCATTTGCGAGATGACCTGTTCTTGTAGCTGGTGGGTCGTCAGGTAGTTGATGCTTGCCGATAGCCTTGGCAGGAGAGGTTGCCCTTTCTGGGATGGTTGGGCGAATTTCGATACCATTCCCAGAAGTTCCTCTTCCGGCATCTCTTGCAACACTGGATCTTCCACCAACCCCTCTTCGAAGTCGGCTACCGCCTGACTTCTAGCACTCCCTATTGAGGTGGGAGAGATGTTGGACAGCCCTGCCATGGGCCCTGCCATGTATTTCCGGGATCCTATGGGACACACGCTCCTGATGGAGAAGGTCCCTCTCGTACAGCTGCTCGACCATGCGCTCCATTCGAGCTATGCAACTGCCGCCGCTATCTGCGGATGGCAAGTCGTCTTCCCCAAGTTCTGATGAACAAATGGGGCCTCTACCGACAGTCCGCACCTTGTCGAGGTGATATCTATGGGACTGAGGTAGGTAGTCGGTGCCAGCCGCTCCTACGGGGCGACATGACTCCCGCACGGATTTGCCGCTTGTCCGCGGTCTTCGGGACTGGAGGGGTGGGGAGTTGGTGCCAGCCGCTCCTGCGGGGCTACACAACCTCCTGTTGGTTTTTCCGCCTGTCTGTTGCGACTGCGGTGGTGAGGAGTCGGTGCCAGCCTCTCCAGCGGGGCTACACGACATTCGCGCGGGCTTGCCGCCAGTCCCGGGTCTTCAGGACTGATGCGACGCAAAGTCGGTGCCAGCCGCTCCTGCAGGGCTACACAACTCTCGTGTTGTTCTTCCACCGGTCCGCAATCTAGCAGACTGATACGGTGGAGAGTCGGTGCCAGCCGCTCCAGCGGGGCTACTCGACTTTGGTGCGAATTTCCCACCGGTCCACCCTCTAGCGAACTGTAACGGTGGGGTGTTGGGGCGTGCCGTTGTGACAGGCCCTGTTTTACGCACCTTTTTACCGCCGGCCCGGTTCTGTTCGGGTTGAAGCGGTAGGGAGTCGGGGTGCCTGCTCCCGCGCGGTCCTCACACCAGTATGCAGCTGGTATGGCCTGCTGCGGTGGAGAGTTGGGTCCTGCCGACTGAGCGAGGCTCCCCGACTTCCGTGTTTTTTTTCCCAGCCCGTGGTACGGGTGCTGCCGGTTCTGTGGTCAGCTCCGGGGATGTTGGCCGCTGACTTCTCTCTCAAGTCCCGCGGTCCATAGAGGCATGCTTCGGCGCAGCCTTCTTTTTTGTCCTCCGTTCCATAGTTTCTCTGTAATTCGAACAAATACAGAAAACTAACCAGCTCAAGGTTAGTGAAACTTACCTGAGGGCCTTTTTGAAGCTGCCGGCAGAGGAGCGCACGGGGTCTTCACGAAGTCACTCATGTGACTCCGAAGTAAAATCAGTATCCCGTTCCTCATTTTCCCCATATCCCTTGATTCCTCTAGCCCTAAGAGCTAAATGTCTCTCTTGAAAACATCCAGTGAATTGCCCCCCCATTGCCAGAAGGGCAGAGGCAGAGAATTCCACAGATTCACAACTCTTTCCGTGAAGACGTTTTCCTCATCTCAGTCCTAAATAGCCTACCCCTTATTCTTAAATTGTGACCCCCGGTTCTGGACTCTCCCAAACACGAGCACATTTTTCCTGCATCTAGCCTGTCCAATGCTTTAAGAACTTTATATGTTTCTCTAAGATCCCCTCTCATCCTTCTAAATTCCAGTGAATACAAGCCCAGTCGACCCATTCTTTCATTATATGCCAGTCCCGCCATCCTGGGAATTAACCTGGTGAACCTATGCTGCACTCCCTCAATAGCAATAATGTCCTTCCTCAAAGGTAGACACAAAATGCTGGAGTAACTCAGCGGGGCAGGCAGCATCTCTGGAGAGAAGGAATGGGTGATGTTTCAGGTCGAGCCCCTTCTTCAGACTGATGTCAGGGGAGTGGGCATGACAGAGAATGTTGTCTGAGACAGTAAGACTGGTTGGAGAACTGGGAAGGGGAGGGGATGGAGAAAGAGGGAAAGCAAGGCCTATCTGAAGTTAGAGAAGTCAATGTTCATACCGCTGGGGTATAAGCTACCCAAGCGAAATATGAGGTGCTGTTCCTCCAATTTGCAATGGGCCTCACTCTGACAATGGAGGAGGCCCAGGACAGAAAGGTCAGATTGGGAATGGGAGGGGGAGTTAAAGTGCTGAGCAACTGGGAGATCAGGTAATTTTAAGGCGGACTGTTCAGAGGTGTTCAGCAGAACGATCGCCGAGCTTGCGCTTGGTCTCGCCGAAGTACAGAAGTTGACACCTGGAACAGCGGATACAGTAGATGAGTTTGGAGGAGGTGCAAGTGAACCTCTGCCGAACCTGGAAAGACTGTTTAGGTCCTTGGATGGAGTTGAGGGGGGAGGTAAAGGGACAGGTGTTGCATCTCCTGCGGTTGCAGCGGAAAGTACCTGGGGAGGTGGTGGTTTGCGTGGGAAGGTATGAGTTGATCAAAGGTAGACACAAAATGCTGGAGTAACTCAGTGGGGCAGGCAGCATCTCTGGAGAGAAGGAATGGGTGATGTTTCAGGTCTCTTAATTAACCCCGTTGTCCTCTGTTGAGTTCTAAATCTCTCACAGTCCTCCGGTTTGCTGCTTCCACTGGCCAATTTATATGCCTTTTCCTTGGATTTAACACTCTCCTTGATTTCCCTTGTTAGTCACTGTTGAGCCGCCTTCTCCGTTTAATTTTTTTGGCAGACATGGATGAACAATTTCTGGAGTTCATTATTGCGGTCTTTAAATATTTGCCATTGCATCTCCACCGTCAACCCTTTAAGTATAATTTTGTCTGTCTATCCTAGCCAATTCCCGTCTCCTACCTTCAAAGTCTCCGTTCTTTAAGTTCAGGATCCTAGTCTCTGAATTAACCGTGTCACTCTCCATCCTAATGCAGAATTCCACCATATTATGGTCACTGTTCCCCAAGGGGCTTTGCACAACAAGATCGCTTACTAATCCTTCCTCATTACACAATACCCAGTCTAGGAAGGCTTGCCCTCTAGTGGATTCTTCTACAAATTGGTTTAAAAAACCATTCCGTATACATTCCAGGACATCCTCTTCAGCGCTGCTACCAATTTGGTTGGCGCAATCTATATGTAGGTTAAAGTCACCCATGATAACTGCTGTACCTTTGCTACACGAATCCCCAATTTCCAGCTTGATGCTATCCCCAACCTCCCTACTGCTGTTTGGTGGTCTGTATACAAGCGTTTTCTGCCCTTGACTATTTCGCAGTTCTACCCATACTGATTCTACAGCATCCAAACTAATGTCACTCCTTGCTATTGTATTAATTTCCTCTTTAACCAGCAATGCTACCCAGCCTCCTCTTCCTCCTGAATGTCGAATACCCCTGCACGTTTAGCTACCAGCCTTGGTCACCTTGGAGCCATGGCTCCGTAATTCCAACTATTCCTCGAGTCTCGCCTGTCGCCACAGAATCTCCTAACCGCACCTCTGATAATGGAGTCACCCACCACTATGGCTGTGCCTGACGCCGGTCTGGCCAGTCGAGCCTCAGCGCCAGAATTCGAGTTACTGACCTGTCCGGCGCTCAGACTGGAAGCGTCGTCTGCCCCGACAGCTGCCAAGATCATGAATGTGATGAATCCTGATTTGAAGCAAGCTGCTGATTACCCTGGGCTTTGGTTCTTTAGAAGTCTCATCATAGAATATGTTTAATAACTGGGTAAATGTACTTTATATAACTAGTTATTGCAATTATATTGACTTTTTTTCCGTTCAAATGTTTCACTCTGTTCACTGAAGAAAACTTCCTTTTATTAGGAAATACACTTTCTGCATCCTATCCTACAATCAATTCCGAACCCAAATATCACGATTCTTCAGTGGTCCCTGAAAGGCTTTGCTATTCCTGAGGCCTACAGTCTCCAGTTGGCCCCTTCCTACTTCGTCTTTCAGCTTTCTATCATGAGTGCTTGTACTTATTCACACTCTTGTATTTGTTAACACTCTCACCCTCATCTACTGTTTATTGGCAGAAGGGCTTCCAGTTCCATGCCCCTCTGTCTTGCAAACAAGCTACTCGTGTTTCAAAGGATCCCAGTCTCATTGCTTTGACCGTAGATACAGGTCATGTCCTTCACAGCCTTTCTTGCTTCTGCACCTTCTGAAGTGCCTTGGGACATTTTGCTGTTTTTGGGAGGTTGCATAAGTGCAGCCAGTTATAATGATGCAAGGTTTCTTTGACGTTCGTTTCCAGTATACCCACCCCACCCAAATCCAGCATGTGGAAGCAGCAGTCTTGTAATAAGTACCACTGTGAACTGTCCGGAATTTGGCATATTCAGAGGGGTGGTGACCTGTGAAAATAACACAGAACATAGAAGCATAGAAAATAGGTGCAAGAGCAGGCCATTCGGCCCTTTGAGCCTGCACCGCCATTCAATATGATCATGGCTGATCATCCAACTCGGTACTCTGTACCTGCCTTCTCTCCATACCCCCTGATCCCTTTAGCCACAAGGGCCACATCTAACTCCCTCTTAAATATAGCCAATGAACTGGCGTCAACTACCTTCTGTGGCAGAGTATTCCACAGATTCACCACTCTCTGTGTGAAAAATGTTTTTCTCATCTCGGTCCTAAAGGACTTCCCCCTTATCCTTAAAGTGTGACCCCTTGCTCTGGACTTCCCCAACATCGGCTCTGCTTGATGTCTACCTTGTGGATAATTTATCTGAAATAAACCTGCTGTTCTTTTGGGATGCGTTGACGTTTTCGCACATCGTTTAACACATATTTACTGGTCAGTGAGAAATATCTGCCTTGTCTATAAAATAAAAAAATTGTATTTTAGTCAAATTGAACTTTGAAAGTTGGATACCTACCCAGTGTCGGTTGTAAGGGAAGAAATTCTGACTTGAACATGGTTCCTCAGGACAATCCCGTGGGTAACTTTGTTTTTGCTGTTTCCAGATAACCAGAGCCTTTGGGTTCACAGCAGCAGACGATTGCAGTTATTCTCATTGTTGGGCCCTGTTCCATGACTAATACTGGAATCTTGTTGCTCAGTTCCAGTAATATTGTTGGTTGAGCCATAGAACAAACTTACAGTGATGCTGAAAATAGAATATTGCTTGTAACTCTGTTCATAATTCAGTGTGTTCTCTCCACCCATATGAAACCAAATAAGAGAACAACTAGAATATTTGAAGTGTGGGAAGCGCTTAAAAAGGGGACCAGAAGAAAATTGTTGACTGCGTTTGTGAACGATACCCAAAATAACCTGAAATTTGCTCCCAGTGATCTTCCCAGTGAGAATCTGTAGTAACTACTGAAATCCTTCCAAGTGATTGGGGGGGGGGGGGGGGGGGGGTGGAGAGAAGGAGGAATGGGGTGGAGAATTGTACCTCACCCGCATTAGCCCTTTACTTTTGAAATATGCTGTTTCCCAATCTTTCAATCACTACTTCTGCTTATAAAGTTCTTTGGCCATGGAAAGCTGTTTATGGTTCAATGGTGCTTTATTGTCACGTACGCGAAGTGCAAATGCATAGTGAAATTATTTTCTTACAAACAGTCCAGTAGAGTGCCATGCCATCCCAGATGAGCAATTGAACAGAAATAGTCTACAGATCTTGCATGCAACAGACGCCATTTTCCACATCCAGAACGCTCCAGTTGTTATGAGCGGTGCTTAACTCAGGCGAGCCCCAGGCTGCTGCGGGTCTCCAGCCGTCACCTTCCTTGGTCAACCAGCAACTGACAGTCCCCTCCTCACCCATCCACCTTTGTGCCATGGGGGGTGCCTCCAGCAGCTGACCTTGAAGACATGGTAGATCAAACCCCGGTCCCTCGCCTCTCCTATCAGCCTCTCTCTTCCCTCGTTGCGTCCGTTGTCAATGTCGGCTCCTTCCTTCTGGCCTCGGGTCTTTGGGGGCCGTGCAGCAGTGGTTCGATGGGCTCCACTTCCAGGCCGCAGTCTGCTGGTTTCTCCGAGCATGGCCAACTTGGCGACTACCTCCTGCAGGTCACGGTACGTCGAGCCTTACGGTTGGGCCTGGTTTGCTGGATGTTGCGTTTGGCTGCGGACCGCTGGGTCGGCGGTGATACACCAGGTCTTGCAGTACATCGCGGTCCTCTAGCTCGGCGGGTTCCCCTGTGGTTCGTGTTGTCTCAGCAAAAAAAAACTCCGATTATCAGTTTGTATGGATAATGGCCCTGACACCTCTCATTAAGATTGTGAGAACAAACGGTTCATTTCAGTTTCATTTTATTTTAATTGTGAGGTTGGGCTACATGAGTTCGGAGTGGATGTGTCGCTGAGATAAGAGCAGACAACACTTCTGCTAGAGTTGTGCTGGGGCTAGAACTAAACTGGATGTTGAATGGGATCTTCCAGAAGAGTGAGACTTTGCTGATTAGCCTCTGCTTTGTAATGTTTGGAGTTCAAAAATGCATAGTCAGTAACATGCTTGAGGAGATTGGATATTGTTTTTCTACTTCTATGGTGTGTGTCACCACGCATGTAAAGACGGTGCTTACATGAGCATGTGAATGTTGTGATGCAAGGACTGAAAGCAATAGGGTAGTGGTGGTGGAACAGCAGCGAGTTGGGTGGCCGGTTTTAATGTGACCATACCTATTATCATTACATTAGCCTTTTAAAGCCAGAATGCCCTTATATTTGATTCCAGAATCCCTTTCTTGCCCCGGATTAATAGCTTGTGGGAACGGTGTTCCACAATGTGCCGTTGCAAGGCCACTGGGTTCACAGGTACAATCCCAAATGCTCCCTTTTCTTTTCTGGGTAGTCATGGGCCAGAGTTCCAATTAGTCAGCAGCGGATATTATATTGGACTTAATTAAATTCTGTCGATTATTCTGTTGAATTGGGAATAACAGCTCAATAGTTTAAGAGAGAGATTTGAGATCATATTGGTTCATATCAGTTCAGTAAATTCGGAATAATATGGTTCTTAATTTTTTTTCTAATCATGTCGTAAGTGGAATTTTTTTTCTTCCAGGACACCAATTTAATTTCATTTAAGGATGGATCTGTTAACTGCGAAGGTCCTAGATGAACTGAGCATGGACAGAAAGCTACTAGTGATGTTGATTAGAGGATGGCTAATGTGGAAATTGGACCCGTTTGTGTGGTTGGTTGAAGGAGCAGATGTGGGGAAATGCACTGGGTTTTCTTCACGCTGAGCTCTTTGGAGGACCTTTGTTGTAGAACATGTGTACCCAACTTGTGCATCATGGGACCCTGCTGTGTGTGTCCTATTTCTGCTTTGACAGATGTATCCCCTGTTGCAGCATTTGTCAGCTTAGGACTTTTATCCTGGTCAGTTTGACTGGGCATCATTCCGCAATGATGGCTATGTTAGCTGGATCTCTGGCTGATCACGACACAACATAAGAGAATAATTTTCAGTTGATTCCACCTCAATTGCAGGTTGTGATACCCGACAAGTGAATGGACGGGGACTGTTGACCAAGATCAGGGAGATCATTCTTGAGCGCCTGTTGTAAATTGAACTTGATGTCAGTGGCAGGGTGCGGTGCCTGGCGAGGGAGTGAAGCTGATCACCAGAATTAATGGGAAACTGTTCAACTTGCAGTGACTGCACGTCAGATACTGGGTTACACTAACCTCGCAGTCGTGCTGCAGGAGGGAGATGACGCTTGTGTTTGCACACTCAGCGCATAAGTTCCAAGATATTGCTGACAATTTCACTGTTGGTATGAGTATTGCACTCTACATTAATGAGCCAAAAGGCCCTCTACCAATCTGCATTTGCTGCACCACAAATTCCTTCCTCAACACTTTTTAGCGAGTGCCTGTAAATACTTTGAATACATGTGTTCAGGATATTAACTGGATCAATTTTTGTCAGTATGATTGGGAAGGAATGGAATAAACAATCAGAATGACTTTCTTAACATACAACATTTTTCTATTGTATCTGTTCAGAATTTGGGTGAATATTTGACTCGCCCTGTTTAGGAATATTGAAGGCCACTCAGATGATTAGTGAATTTTAACATTATTTGAATGTTGATGATTATGATCTGGAGACGGAGCTTAAGGCATAGTTTTACGATCAGTGAGAAGGATTTAAGCTTTCTTTCACATTCAGTTTTAACTCAATGTCTAACATCAATGGTGCACCTTAATGCAAAGCTTATTACTCATTAATCTGCCTGTGTACAATTGTGAGCATGACCCTTGATTACACTAAAACCAGCCAAGTGGAAATATTATTTCTGAAGAAGGAATGACAAGTCTGCTCTCTCACTTTGTGCTTTATTTGCTTTGGGCTGTTGGTCACAGATAAGCCACACTCTTCCGTTTCGCTTGTACTAGAGGCCGTTTCTAAAATGCAATACACTTCCTGTGGAAGGAAAAACAGCCTGCGTCATGACTGGGTTGCAGTTTTCAGAGGAAGCCCCTAACCATAGTTCGCCTTTGCAGCTCAGAGAAACCAAACGTTTCAATTGTCTCCTTTCTGCAGCTCAGATGGATTATTTATTAATTAATTAATGTACAACCTCCCACTTTGGATCAACAATTTGTATTTGACTAACCTTTTAAAGAATTTTAACAATTCTCCTAATTTTCTGGCTAACTTGTTCCCCTGTGGCCATCACTTGAGTAGAAAGTGATTAACCATCTTTGCCTTCCATTGATAAAGCCTGCCATGCACAAATTGAGTGATGTGCTTCCGATTTTATAGTGTCACCTACAGAGAAAGCGCAGATTTTTAAAAAAAATGCAAGGTCCACAGTGGGGTAGATTGGGTGATTGGGACTGCATCGACAGCTTGTGAGAAACCTGTTCAGTTGTCTGATAGCAACAGAGAAGAAGCTGCTCCTGAATCTGGTGGATTGTGCTTTCAAGCTTTTGTATTAACTGCCTCAAGAGGAAGGGGGGGAAGAGGGAATAACCGGGGTATAATTAGTCCTTGATTATGCTGGCTGCTTTACGGAATGTCGATGGAGTCAAGGAGGTGGAGCATGGCTGATAGATTGGGTTGAATTCACAATTCTCTGCAATTTCTTGTGAACTTGGGCAGTGCAGTTGCCACACCAGGCTGAGATGCTTCTGGACAGTGGTGTATCTGGAGAAATTGGTAAATCATTGGAGACATGCCAAATTTGCTTGGTCTTTTGAGTAGAGGTGTTAATGTGCTCTCTTGGCCATATTGTTGACATGGTTGGACCAGCACAAATTGTTGGTGACATTTATGTACACGAACCTGAAGCTCTTGGTCATCTCCACTTCAGTACATTGGCAGAGGGGGTAAAATGTGGACAGTCTCAAGGACAAACACCTGTGCCTTTTACATTAGTGCAGGGGAATAGCTTTTGTCTATTTAAGGGGGTTTAATGTCTCATCTAAAAGTTGGCATGTTGACTATGGAATATCCAACATAATTGATTCAATCTCTGGAGTATAACTTGTCTGCAAAGCAAAAACCAAGTGAAGCTTTTGTCGATAGTAAGATAATGCAGTGATCTGTTCATCTCATAAAACCACAGGCCATGTGTAATTTCAATTTGCTACCAATGTGGCCTCATTCAGTCCCCTGGAAAGAAAACCATCTGCATTCCATTGTTCCATCATATATAGCTTATTTTGGGAAGTGTTCTATCACATTGTCAAGTTGGAATTTCTGGAAGTTAGTTGGCCCTGTCTGCATGTTCATTTGCTGGGTGTGGGTTCCAGTGAAGTATAATCATGTGCTTGCTTCCCATCTGCCTGTGTGCCTTTTATAATGGGTCCAGTGGGATTGGGGACACATAATCTCGATGCGTGACAATGAAGTGCAGAACCTAATCTATCACCCGGACGTGTTTAGTTTAATCTAGAGATACAGCATCGATCATCCATTTGCACTAGTTCAATGTTAACCTACTTTCTGATCCACTCCTTACATATTAGGGGCAGTTTTTTTTCAAGAGGTCAATTAACCGACAAACCCGCATGTCTTTAGGATGTGGGAGGAGACTGGAGCACACAGAGGAAACCCATCAGGTCACATGGAGATCATGCAGACTCCACACTGACAGCTCCCCCAGTCAGGTTCAAAACTGGAACTCTGATGCTATGTGGCAGCAGCTCTACCCGCTGTGCCACACGTAACAGGATTATGTAACTCCCATGTGTTTCAGGGGCTAAGTGTTGTGACTTGACAAATGGAACCACTGGAAAAATAGGCATTGCCAGACCACAGAGAGAAAAATCTGTGATTACATTTATAGTGAGACACTTTTGTAAGCCAGGCAATTGTTAACATATTTCCAAAAGCATTATCTTTTTTGCTTGTATGAACGGGATGCTAAGGACAGTGGGCAACCCAGACACATGACGAAGATCCAATTATTTTGGTGGCTAACTATCTATTTGTCTTTGCCTTCCCTACTGGTTTCTCGTGTGAACAAAACTCTCAAGTCACATACCCTTGCTTGTTTGGGAAGATGGATGATCATGTTAAACACTCTCACTACAGATTCCATTGCTTTTTAAGCCACAGTGGTCTTTGTCAGCTGGAAGTGAGCCTATTTGCCATCTGGCTCCTTTAAGCAGTCTCTTTAATGGTCCATCTGAGACTTCTAGTTTGCAAATGACTCGACAAGGATAAACAACAGGCAAGCAGCCATGGTTGAGTTGAACACAACACTGTATCAAACACAAGAGTTCTGTCACAGAGTCGTACAGCATGGAAGTAGATCCTCGTATATCCATATCCAAATAATTCCCAGAAATTGTAAACTGCAGATGCCCCGGCAATGATCTCTGTGGAACACTAGTCATAGGTATCCAAACACAAAAACAACCTCTACTATGGTTGCTTTTTTTTCCCGCTTTATTCAAACTTTCTTATCCCTTGACATCCAGAATTCCCGGTACTTATTACCCATGGGTTTTGCTCTTACAAGAACATATTGAACTTTAACTTTTGCTATTTCTCCTTTGAATCCTCCCCACTGTGCAGATCAGGCACGTGCCATCAGGGTAGGCAAGGTAGGCACTGTCTACCCTGACTAAAATTATAACATAGTAATAACTAAATATAAATAATAAAGGCATGGGAGAATTATGCCTATGTAAGAGACCGATCTCTTAGGTAGGCATAATTCTCCGTGCCTTTCATCCACAGCGCTTGTAACACGGGGAGCTCTGTGCAGCCCACGTGCCGTCAGCGCTGCCTGAAGCCATCAGTTTCAAGCGGGGCTGAAGGCAGCAGAAATTCTGCCTTTGCAGCACTGCGCATGCGCATCAGTCTACTGCGCATGTGCAGCGCAAGTTTCTTGGCGGGGTTTTCAAATATGGATTGGCATTATTTTAAGTGTATCTTAGGAAACAAAGAGAGAAGAATGGAGCTCGTGAACCAATGATGTGGTGAGTACATTTTGTGTTTATGTTTTTAAATACCGTACTTCCCGGGGTGTGGGGGTGGGGGGAGAGCTCCTTTCACAGTGTTTGGGGAGTCTGACCGGGGGTAAAGTTGCGGGGAGGGCACGAATGTTATGAAGGAGGGGATCGGGATAATGCCACTTGCGACGCTCCTTGCACGGAGGCGTGGAATGCCACCACATTGAGGCCGGGGGGGGGGGGGGGGGGGGGGGGAAGAGAAGTAGCTCAGGTGACTGAGCGGCCGCCGGGCCGGACAGTGGAACCAGACGCTACTTTAGCTCCTTCTGCCGGTCCCCGCTCACCTCTGGCAGCTCTCCGTCTAAAAACCTCTCTCCTGCCGCTCGCTGGCCTCGCTCATGTCCTTAAATTCTGACAGCGCGATTGAGGTTACTCGGCAGTGGGAATTTAAGGATTTGCAAGAAGCTGCTGACATGAGCGAAGTCGGCGAACGGCAAGTGACAGGTGTTCCGACGGAAAGCACTGCCAAAGGTGAGTGGGCCGGCAGAAGGCGCTGAAGTGGCGGCCAGTTCTGTTGTCGGGTCCCGGTGGCCGCTCCCCGAGCTGCTTCTATCCCCAGCTACAGTGTGTGGCTTCGCGCCCGGAGAGCTGCAGTAGCGGTGAGTGAGTGAGTTACTGGCAGTATCCCCGACACCCTCCTTCTCAACACTCGTGCCCTCCCCACAACTTTACCCCTGGCACAGACTCTCCACACGCTGTGAAATGAACTGTTCCCCCAATTGGTCTAGGACTAGGAAGCCTAGGAAGGGCAAATAGAAATGTCACTGTTTTTATTTATTTATTTATTTATTTAACGGAGAGAACAATCTGCGCATGCGCGGTTTAATTTTTTTTTTTAAGCCTACCCTGAGTAATCACTCACGGCGCGTGCCTGGTGCAGATGTAGATTTACCAGCAATAGATGCTACCAGTCTATTTTGGCCAGATCCAGTCTTATTTCAATAAACTTGGCCATCCCTCAATTTTAGACTTTTATACCCTGCCTTTTTTTCCATGATCACTTTGAAATATGTAAAATGAGCTGAGATTCTATTATTGATGTGCATTATCTTAGGGGAGGCGTGATTGTTTTCATTGACTAACTTAGTTGATCATTTAGTGGTTCACTAAGCGGTTTCAGAAATGACTGTCTGGCACAATTAAGGTGATGCTTCCATTAGTCTCATCCTGTTGCAATCTACTATATGTGCACAGTAACTGTTAGTATGTGGGCAAACATGATACACAACATGCAAACAGTAATATCTCATATACAGAATGAATGTTCAGCTGGTCTGTTTTGTTGTTGGCTAAGGAAGGATTATTGGCCAAGATGGGGGAGGGGGAGGAGAAGGGGGGGAGGGGGAGGAGAAGGGGGGGAGGGGGAGGAGAAGGGGGGAGGGGGAGGAGAAGGGGGAGGAGAAGGGGGGGGGAGGGGGAGGAGAAGGGGGAACCTTCAAAAACTTAATAACTTTTGTACTATTTCACCGATCGAAACAAAAACGTATTTGACTTGCAGCAGAGGAGAATGGTGAGTAAGGTGGCGAAAAATCGTAGCGCTGTGGGGGATCGTTTTTGCGCAAATTTAATTACAACGCTGACAGGAAGTGGTCAAGATGAGTTTTAGTAATATATATAGATATAGATAGATGTAAAGGGGGCACAACTGGATATTCAGTACTGTTTCTTCAAAAAATCTTTCAAATCTATTGGTAGGATAAGTGAGCCAATATTGGCATCTTCTCCCAAGCCAATGACCTCATTATGGCGGACCTAATTGCACTCAGTCCCTCCTGAAGTGCAGGCCACAAAATTGCACTAAATATCTTGAGTCTTTCTTTCGGGCAACACAGAGAACCTCTGAAAACAGCTGCCTCCCACCCCAAATGATTTCCTTTTCGTATCCCTCTGAATCCGAAATTGCTGAATCAGCTTCATCAGCACCTGAGAGAGGAAAAAGAGAAGTACTGACGTTGTCTAACATCAGCAAGAGAGTGAGAAACAATAGACTGCAATTGCTAGACTCTGGGGCAAAAAACAAAATATACTGCTGGGGAACTCAGCAAGTCGAGCCGTGAAGGCAAAAGGGAATCGATGATGTTCCAGCTTGAGGTGCTGGTAGAGCGAATGCTGGAATCCATAATGAAAGATGTAGCATCTGAACGCCGGGAAATAACAAATTTAGCAGAGTCAGTCGGGGTTCTTGAAAGGGAAGTCATCTTTGACTATTCTGATGGGATTCATTGAGAATTAATCTGAAAGAATATTTAACACAGAGTCACTAGCGGTGCTGTTTGGATTTTTAGGGCTTTTGATAAGCAATATAAGAGCAGAGTGGGGAAAATATTCTGACATATATATTGAATTGTTTATTAGGTCGAAAGCAAGAAGTGGGAATACGGGCATTTGGATGGGCTAGGGCTGATTGGGGATAGTCAGTATGGTTTAGTACGTGGGAGGTCGTGTCTCACAAATCTGATTGATTTTTTTTGAAGATGTGATCAAAAAGTTTGATGAATTCAGAGCTATAGATGATTTGTACATGGACTTTAGTAAGGCGTTCGACAAGGCGCTGCATGGTAGACTGCTCTGGAAGGTTGGATCTCATGGGATCCAAGGAGAGATGGCTGAATGCAAATTGACTCCATGGAAGGAAACTTCTCAGAATGGAGGCCTGTGACTAGTGGTGTGCTTCAGGGTTCGGTGCTGGGCCCGTTACTGTTTGTCGTCTACATCAATGATTTGGATGAGAACATACAGGGCAAGTTTGCTGATGATACAATAGTTAGTGGTTCTGCAGATAGTGAAGGTGGTTGTGAAGGATTGCAGCAGGATCTGGGTCGATTGGCCAGGTGGGCGGAGGAATGGTTGATGGAATTTAATACAAAGAAGTGTGAGGTGTTGCATTTTGGGACATCGAACAAGGGCAGGACCTGCACAGTAAATGGTAGGCCTCGGGGTAGTGTTGTAGAGAAGAGGGATCTATGAGTACAAGTGCATGGTCCCATGAAGGTTGAGTCGCAGGTAGATAGGTGGTCAAAAAGGTTTTTGGCACTTTGGCCTTCATCAGTCAGAGTATTGAGCATAGAAGTTGGGAGGTCATGTTGCAGTTATATAAGACATTGGCATTTAGAATATTGTGTTCAGTTTTGGGCACCATGTTATAGGAAAGATATTGTCAAGCTTGAAAGGGTTCAGAAAAGATTTACGAGGATGTTGCCAGGACTGGAGGGTGTCAGCTATAGGGAGCGGTTGAGTAGGCTGGGTCGCTATTCCATGGAGCATAGGAGGATCTTATAGAGGCATACAAAATTATGAGACGAATAGATCGGGTAGATGCACAGAATCTTTTAACCAGAGTCGGGGAATCGAGGACCAGAAAACTTGGGTTCAAGGTGAAAGGGAAAAGATTTAATAGGAAATCTGTGTAATTTTTCCACACAGTGGGTGTATGGAACAAGCTGCCAGAGGAGGTAGTTGAAGCTGCGACTGTCCCATCATTTAAGAAACAGTTGGACAGGCACATGGATAGGACAGGCTTGGAGGGTTATGGACCAAGCGCAGACAAGTGGGACTAGGGTAGCTGGGACATTGTTGGCCGGTGTGGGCGAGTTGGGCCGAAGGGCTTGTTTCCACACTATTAATCTATGACTCTAAATATATATTTTACAGATTGACAGGCTGCCATGTGTGGGGTCTCGCAGTAATCACTATTTATGATTTATATCAAAGATTTGGCTGATGGAACCAAACATCATGCTGCCAAGTTTGTTCATGCGACCAATAAAGGTGGGACTTTGCCTTGGGAGGAGGTTGTACAAAGGCTTCAAAGGAAGATGGATAACACTTGAATGATTGGGCAAGGACATGGCACCTGCGATGTAGAAAAATGTGGTTATCTATTTTGAGGCATGAAACAGAAAAGTGACGTTTTTTTTACTGCCAAGAGATTGAGCAATGTTTAAGTTCATGGGGAACTAAGACCCCTTCTGCACAAACCACTGAAAGCCAACAATAATGTGATGGATTAGGAGTATGAAATGGTATATTAGCTTTCATTACAAGATAATTTATATACAGGAGTAACGGTGAGACCATACCCGGACTGTAGTGAACAGTTTTTGTCCCCTTAACTAAAAGAGGATGTACATACCATAGAGGGAGCGCAGGGAAGATTGGTTGGAAAAATGAAGAGATGTTTGTGATTTCAGGACAGATTGAATTGCTGCGATTGATATTCTCTGGAGTTCAGAAAAGGGGGCATCTTATATAAAGTTGGGAAATTCTCGGAGGACTCAACCAAGGGCAGCAAAGTGGCGCAGCTAGTAGAGCTGTTGTCTCGCAGTACCTGAATCCGATTTCAAAATTGACCTTGTGTGCTGTCTGTGGCATGTTTACACATTATCCCTGTGATTACATAGGTCTCCTCCAAATGCTCCAGTTTCTTCCCACACCCGAAAGCCATGAGGGTTGTTAAGTAATTGGTCACTATAAATTACTCCTCATGTCTAAGTGAATGGTAGAATCTTGTGGGACCTCAGGCCTCTGCACCTCTTGCCCGATAGTAGCAGTGAGAAGAGGGAATGGTGGGGCTCCTTGATGATGGATGCCACCTTCTTGAAGTAGCATCTCATGGATGCTTCTGATCAGAGGGCTATGCCTGTGATGGATCCACATGAGTCCACCACTTTCTACAATACCTTGCACTCCTGTGCATAGGAAATGCCGAACCAGGCCACGATGCAACCGGTTAGGATAGTTTCTACAGTTCATCTGTAAAGGTTTGTTGGAATTTTCAGAGACATACATAGAAACATAGAAAATAGGTGTAAGAGTAGGCCATTTGGCCCTCCAAGCCTGCACCGCCATTCAATATGATCATGGCTGATCATCCAACTCAGTATCCCATACCTGCCTTCTCTCCATACCCCCTGATCCCCTTAGCCACAAGGGCCACATCTAACTCCCTCTTAAATATAGCCAATGAACTGGCCTCAACTACCTTCTGTGGCAGAGAATTCCAGAGACTCACCACTCTCTCTGTGAATTTTTGTTTTTTCTCATCTCGGTCCTAAAAGACTTCCCCCTTATCCTCAAACTGTGACCCTTAGTTCTGGACTTCCCCCAACATCGGGAACAATCTTCCTGCATCTAGCCTGTCCAACCCCTTATGAATTTTGTAAGTTTCTATAAGATCCCAGGAATCAGTCTGGTAAACCTTCTCTGTACTCCCTCTATGGCAAGAATGTCTTTCCTCAGATTTGGAGACCAAAACTGTATGCAATACTGCAGGTGTGGTCTCACCAAGACCCTGTACAACTGCAGTAGAACCTCCCTGCTCCTATACTCAAATCCTTTTGCTATGAATCTCTTTAACAAATGGCGTCCTTCTATGTCGTGAATACCAAATCTCTTTAAACTTTGAAGAAAGCAGAGGGGCTGGTGCTTCTTCTACACGATTGCATCTATGTGCTGGTCCTCGGACAGGTCATTTGAGACGATAATACCCAGGAATGTGAAGCTGCTTTCTCTCTCCACCATCCATCCACCTATCAAAACTGGCGTGTATTATCTCAACTTCTTCCTTTCTGTTAATTGTACAGTTGATTATTGGGAATGTTTTCTGCACTTCCCCGAAGGAATAGTTTCTGTACGCCAGTAGCCTCTGGTACGGTGAAGGATCCTTTGACGTTCTAATTCATACTTGTAATGTACAGTTTTACACCTGTTCACATTCAGACAATATAGTATTACCTTTGCTGTTGAGCGAGTTTCAGAATTTGTTTGGGAGCAATGTAAATGTGCTTCAAACAACACTGGACCCACTCCAAAGTGCAACAAATGCAAACGTACAAGACACTTGTATCTAGATTTGTAACATGTGTGCCTTATTTTAATACACTAAATGTTTGGCAACAGTGGTAATGAGGATTGAGAGTACTTCAGTTACAACAGGGAAATTAATGGAGCAGATCATGGCAGTCTTTGTGTAGTTAACTATAAATAGAAGCTGTTATTTCAAGTCACTTTAGCTACCTGTGTTTGTTGTCTTACGACATAGAAGTATGCCATTTGTCAATGACATCTCTTGGAGGAATTTGCTATTCACAGTCCCATTCCCCACCCATTTACCGGTATGACCATTTCTGACATGGCTCCTTCACATTTCCTGTGAAATGGTAAACCAAAGTCCATTCTGCAGTCCAAAGATTCGAGCAGACAATTTCAAAAAGAGCAAATCGAGTGTTTTTCTCTGCATTGTATTTATCCTTCAGCTAACTTTTCTAGTGTAAGTGGGTTACTTGTTGTCTAGCTGCTGGTGTGGGCTTGTTTTGTGCAAATGACGAGTGGATATCAACAACGACATTTCATAATTATTAGTGATTGGTGGCAATGTTGTGACGATGAGAATGGATATGTTTCACTCTTGTTTCACATTCCTTGTCATCTGATGTTTTGGTCTGATCAGATTCTCGTGTTCTGGCCTATCCGCCCCATATTAAGTTTTTGCAGATTAATTAATGACCATTGAATAACATGTGAACTGAAATGAATTCAACAGCCCCAGAAAGTTTGAACAAAAGTGCTGAAAATCTGAAATAAAACAGAATGTGTTGGAAATACTCAGCAGGTTTTGCAGCATCCATTATGTCAAAAAACATTTAGCATTTTTAATTGGTGGCCTTTCATTGGGGCCCAACCAGAGTATTTCCAGCATTTTTGTTAGGTGTATGACCTTCACTTCTTACTGATGATAATTCCTTTGAACAATGTTAATATGGACCTGAAGGCGAGAGACTATTTCTGTTAAGTCCCAGAATTGAAACCTATTAAATTTTGCTCTATACAGGGTTTTTTGGTTCTAGGAATAGTCCTGGAATGATGTTGTGGCACTTACTGTGGACTAACCTTGAAGACACATCAGCTGTTTACTTGCCTCATTGGAGGTTGGTTGGACTTGATGCACCCATACTGTTTTTGCTATTTTTCTCTGCCCTCTTTCTGGTGTTGTTACTCGCATCCCGAAACATTATAAAATCTCTTGCTCTCTGAATTAGCTCATCACAAAGTGGAAATTCTCAATAGAAAATCTCCAGCTTCAGTTTCATCAAATCATAATGGACTCACTCCTCAGCAGCACATACAAATCTGAATAGTTGCCCAGAATGAACTGGTCAAGCTTTCTCCTAGTAGCTCGTGGGTTTGATCCTACTGATTGTAATGTTCCCACTCTGAAAGCAAAGGTTTCATCTGTACCACGATTACCAGTGGGAGCCTTGATCAATGGAAGAGATTTGTCGCACTTCTGTCAAGTCGACTCCCAGCAATGACCGGGAACACAGGCATGATCTTGCCCCATAGAAACTTGACCATTTTACTCTGCAGTCAATATAAAACTTGCAGTTATCGCACCACCAGTGCTCAAACACAGACAAGGAATTACACACTGACCTTTTAGCAAGCTATAACTGCAGAAATGGTTCAGGCTAAATTTCAACTAAAATATTAGTATTATGCTCTTTGTGCAACATTTTGAAACTTGTTTTTTCCAAAGTATTGTTCGCTTAAAAGTGTTGCAGAAATATTACCACATGATCTCAGTTGACACTCTCTGCAGCACTTGTGGAAAAAAAGGCACTGTCAGGAATAACTTTTTTGCAATGATACTTTGAATCGGGCCATTGCTTGCTCTCCCAGTTGCTCTTAAAATATTCCCATGACAATTTTCAAAGGAAAGCAGCTGATTTTTCATGGAGTCTTCAGGTTTTACAGCAGGGAAACACAGGCATTTGGGCCCAACTCATCCATGCCGAACATGATGTTTATCTGAGCCAGTCACATTTACGTGCATTTGGATGATATACCTCCAGCTACGAAATTGGACAAGGGAGAGCCAGTGGATGTAATGTACTTGGACTTTCAGAAAGGACTTTGATAAGGTTCCACATAGGAGATTAGTGGGCAAAATTAGAGCACATGGTATTGGTGGTAGGGTACTGACATGGATAGAAAATTGGTTGGCAGACAGGAAACAAAGAGTAGGGATTAACGGGTCCCTTTCAGAATGGCAAGCAGTGACTATTGGGGTACCGCAAGGTTCGGTGCTGGGACCGCAGCTATTTACAATATACATTAAGGATTTAGATGAAGGGATTAAAAGTAACATTAGCAAATTTCCAGATGACACAAAACTGGATGGCAGTGAGCAGGATGCGATGAAGATGCAGGGTGACTTGGACTGTGTGCGGACAGGACGTCGAAGGATGACAAGCCAAAGCCAAGATGCCGAACCTACATCACCACGAAAAGCGAAGATACCGAACGGACACAATGCCGAAAGGATACAAGCCCGAACGGACAACACGCCGATAGGACAATGCGCAGAACTGACATGACGTCAAAAAGCTGCCGAATGGACATGACGTCTCCGGAGACGGGATTTGTCCGAGACCCTGTCAACAATTGGTCCAGACCCCCCCCCCCGTCCATCACATCACTGGCTGGGGGGGAGATTGAGCTTGCGTTTGTAAAATGATGGCAGTGACTCCAAGCTAAGTGTCCTTGTACATCAGTCACTGAAAGTAAACATGCAGGTACAGCAGGCAGTGAAAAAAGCTAATGGCATGTTGGTCTTCATAACAAGAGGAGTTGAGCATAGGAGCAAAGAGGTCCTTGTGCAGTTGTACAGTGCCCTGGTGAGACCACACCACCACACCTGGAAAGTTGTGTGCCGTTTTGGTCTCCAAATTTTGAGGAAGGACATTCTTGCTATTGAGGGAGTGCAGCGTAGGTTCACAAGGTCACAAGGGATGGCTGAACTGTCATACTTTGAAACAATGGAGAGATGATCTGATTCAATATGATCAGCGATGATCATATTGAATGGTGGTGCAGGCTCGAAGGGCCAAATGGCCTACTCCTGCACCTATTTTCTATGTTTCTATGATTGGGTTTGTATACACTGGAATTTAGAAGGATGAGAGGGGATCTTGTTGAAACATATAAGATTATTAAGGGATTAGACACGTTAGAGACAGGAAACATGTTTCCGATGTTGGGGGAGTGCAGAACCAGGGGCCATAGTTTAAGAATAAGGGGTAGGCCATTTAGAACAGAGATGAGGAATAACTTTTTCACCCAGAGAGTTGTGAATCTGTGGAATTCTCTGCCTCAGAAGGCGGTGGAGGCCAATTTTCTGGATGCTTTCAAGAGAGAGTTAGATAAAGATAGCAGCGATAAGGTGGGAAGGCAGGAACGGGGTACTGATTGTGGATGATCAGCCATGATCACATTGAATGGCGGTGCTGGCTCGAAGGGCCAAATGGCCTACTCCAGCACCTATTGTCTATTGTAAACTTATCGTATCCATGGAGCTTAAATATTTTTAATCTTTCCACTCTCAATTTAAATCAATGCTCTAGTTTTCGATTCCTTTACTTTGGGGAGAAAAAGACCATTCACCTTATCTACAGCCCTTATGATTTTATACATCTCCATAACTTTACCGCTCAACCTCCTATGCTTCTATTGGACTGAGTGAATAGCTAAATACTTCCTTGCCTCTATGGGAGGTTCCATCTGTGTGATTCTTCTCGTTTGTCCCGGTGCGTAACTGCAAGATGCAAGATCAGTCAGTAGTTGCAACCCTCCTTGCCCAAGAGGGTGGTGGAAGAGGTACTGATAACATTTGCGAACTGTTCAGATAAGAAAATTCAGTTCAGTATTTACTTTAATGTTATTTTAACTGAGTACTTACACACACAGAAGAAACAAAAACATTGTATCTCAATCAGTTCCCATCAGTGCAGTTAATAAAAACAGAATAAATACATACAACTTAAAAAAATTTAAATTAACATATCTAAAAGTAGGCCTAAAATTTGAACTAAAAAACAGACATTCAGACCGAACAGTGGCATGCTTTGACAGGCGCCTAGCTGTCAAAATATGGGCGAGGTTAGATGTGTTGGTGTATGATATTTGGGGAGTTAGCACAGTCCGTTAACCAGTCTTATTGCATGTGTGAAGAAGCTGTGTAGCATCCTGCTGGTTTTGCAGCTGATGCTCCTGTACCTCTTCCCAGATGGCAGAATGGAGAAGATGTTGTGTGATGGGTGATAGGGGTCCTTCATAATGGAGATGGCTTTGCGGATGCTACGCTTCTGATAGATCTCCAACAGGAAAATGACAAAGGAAGGGAACAGACCAAGCGGTGGAAAACAACATTAGTGAAAGGAAGGTAATTGGAAGCAGGGACGGACAGCATGGACAGTAGACTCTGTTTTCATGCAGTTTCATTTGTAAATGTTCCTGTTTACAAAGTTATGCCTTTGTTCCTGGCCGCTGATTGGCAGCAGTGTGTATATCTGGCATAATTGAGGCGTCTGTTTCTAATTATTACGCAGATGACAACCTCTCACAGTCTCTTGCTTTGTGGGTGAAGCCATTATGATCATCAGAACCAAACAATCGTCTATGTTCAAACCTATGTTCAAACCGTGAATCACCAGGAGAATGACTGCTGGAGCATTCCATGCATCATTCATATTTGTCTGAGCTGACTGTGATTTAATTGACTCAGCCTGGTCTATCATGGCCCAGCTCTCTCCGACATCAAAAGCATATCCATGAGGTGCAGCTGCATGAAAGTGACATCCTGCATCTCTATGGACTTGTGTTCCAATTGTGTTTTGCGCTAATGTCTTCTGTTTTCACGTAGTACTTTTTCCTTTTGCTGTCTTGCAGAATTTGTATAACTTATCTATGATTGATTCGCCAGTTATGTTTTTGTGTGTTGTCAAAGTCCATATGCTTGTGTTGCTGCTGCAAGCAAGGTTTCATTGTACTTGTACCTTATTGCACTTGCACACTTGACAATAAATTCACCTTGCGTTGAATCTGGTGCTTGGAAACTTTCTGTTAAGAAGTCCGACTTTATTGTTATGCTAAACCCAAGTAATAGAGAATTTTTAATAATGTGTTCTGAGATGACGGTGATACTGACAATGCTAGCTTTATTGCCGTTGCGGGTTGCCCTTCAGACTGAGGTGGTGAGTTACCTTTATGGTTTATGTGCTGAAGGTGTTTCCACAATTGTGCAGATAGGCAGCTCCAGAATATTGATCCACTGCCAGAATAACAATTCTGATAAAATGCCTTGCAATTTGCTTTTGGACTATTATCATTTCAATCTTGAAACATAATGTTGAAACTCCGGAGACGTAACTAGTACTAAAGAAATAGACATAGAACACCACAGCACAGGAACAGCTCTTCATCCCACAATGTCAGTGGCGAACATGGTGCCAGGTTAAACCAACGTACGTTGCCAGCACATGATGCATAACCCTGCATATCCATGTGCCTATCTAAAGGCCTCTTGTATGCCACTATCATTTCTGCCTCAATTACCAGCCCTGGCAATGTGTTCCAGGCACCCACCATCTTTTCTGTTTTTTTTTAAAGTAGCCCCACACATCTTTAAAGTTTACTCCACTCTTGTTAAATATATGCCCTCTAGTCTTTGATATTCCCAACCTGGGGGAAAAAAGATTCTGACTCTAGTCTACCTCTCATAATTTTTCATGCTTCTATTATGCCTGACTTCGGATGTTTCAGAGAAAACAGTCCAAGTTTTCCAATCTCCTCTTATGGCTAATACCCTATAATCCAGACAGCATTCTGCATAACCTCTTCTGCCCTTCTCCAACCTCGACATCATTTCTGTAATGGGGTGACTAGAACTGTACATAATATTCCAAATGCAGCCTAGTCAAAGTTTAAAAAAAAAGCTGGAACATGTCTTTCTGTCTGTTAAGCTCCATGTCCCAACTGATGAAGACAAGTATAACATACTCAACCTCTGCCACTCTATCTACTTGTGTTGCCAGTTTCAGGAGACTTCGTAGTTGGGGGACAGACAGAAGATCCAGTGACCACAAACAGGACTCCAGGATGGTGTGCTTCCTCCCTGGTGCCAGGGTCCAGGATATCTCAGAATGGCTGTAAACAGGGAGGGAAAGTGGCCAGAAGGTGCATCTATGGAGCGAAGGAAATAGGCAACGTCTGAAGAAGGGTTCGACCCAAAACGTTGCCTATTTCCTTCGCTCCATAGATGCTGCCTCACCCGCTGAATTTCTCCAGCATTTTTGTCTACCTCTGAGAGTAGTAATCTCTGGATTACTTCCTGTGCCAGCTATTAGTGAGGATAGCAATAGGAGGATAAATCGGATGAATGCATGGCTGAGGAGTTAGGAGGCAGTGATTCAGATTGGACCGTTGGGATCTCTTCTGGGGCAGCGATGACCTGTACAAGAGGGACTGGTTTCACCTGAACTGGAAGGGGGTCAATTTCCTTGCAGGAAGGTTTGTTGTGCTCTACAAGAGTGTTTAAACCAGAGTGGCAGAGGGTGGGATCCAAATTAGAGGGTTAGCAAATGGAAGGTAGAGGTTATGACCAGTCAGTCTGAAAGAAAGCACAGGCAGGGAGAGGTTAAGCAATATGGTGAAAATTATGAGCTTATTTCAACATGGGCAGTATCGTGGTTAAAGTATATTCACTTTGAGCCTGGATTAGTGAACATCGAATTAAAATATTCCAATTTAGTTATGTGCTCAGTGGATAGTTGTGGTGGACTTGTTGGGTAAAAGGACCTGTTCTCATGCTGTGGCTGAAATGACTCTGTGGCTCCATGACTCTAATGGAAGAGGCCTAGCAAGACCTTTGTGCATGGTTAGCCCTACTGTGCCTGCTGCCCAGAGTTTTGCAGGGCCGTACCATGAACAAAACGTACATTGGCTTAAATGCATTGACTTTGATCAGGTTTTTCCTGGTGAGGAAGAATTTCTAGGCCAATGTCTTTGCTTTCACTGCAGACTTCTTGTCAAGAGATAGAGATCCAGAGGGCAATTTCAGAGGCACCTCTCATAGGACTGCCAGAATGTTCCAGATGTTCTCCAGCTGGACGCCGAATAGCAAAGAAACGACAGGGTTTGAATTTATTATTAAACTAACATGATTTGTCGTAGTTTTGTAAAAGAACTGAATGTATGGAGAACAGGAACTTGTGGCTTTGTTTTATTCCAGTCTGCCATGTGGGACTGGCTTGCTTGGGTTGGCTAATTTGTTAGCAAATGGAAATACAAGCTGGGGGTCAGCTGTGCAACCAACAGAATCCCATTGGTTTCCGACAAGTGTGTTTAAAGCTTCTCTGAACATTTTTAAAGTGTAGTTCAGATTATGGATTTGTTGTTGCCAGCTAATAAACTGCCTTTGAAGTATTGTCATGAATAAACCTATCTAAATTGTTTTGACTATTTATGTGAGCATCCACAATGAAGCTGTGAAGAAAGGAATATATTTACTCTGTAAATAGCCTTAAACCACAGAGATGCTGTGTTGTATACATGCCTCAGCATTATTCTAGTGCCTTGTTGTTCTGGTCATGCTTATATATGAAGAACTATATGCATCTTTGAGTTGGAACAGAAACCCTCTGTTTGTTTTGTTTAGAGATCCAGCAGGAACACGGGTCCTTTGGCCTACCGAGTCCACACCAGCCATCGATCACCCGTTCGCACTAATTCTATGTTATCCCACTTCAGCATCCCCTCTCTACACACTAGGGGCAATTATACCGAGGCCAATTAACCTATAAAGCCGCATGTCTTTGGCATGTGGACCGAGCACCAAGAGGAAGCCCACACGAGAACATGCCAACTCTACACAGACAGCACCTGAGGTCAGAATCGAACCCTGGTCTCTGGCGCTGTGAAACAGTAAGTCTACCAACTATGCCACTGTGCTGTTCAGGTCTTGAATTTACATTCAACCAAGTCTTCTGTCATTGCCTTTGGAGCACGGGTTTCTTGGTAAACAAAGTTAGCTGCAATTTGGCATTGAATTGGACACTTCATTTATCAAAGCCACCTGCCGTGAATGTCGGAAATGGAAAACTTAAATTGGTTCAGTAAGGTTGATGTTCTGAGTCTGTACTAATTGTTCACATTTCTTTCTACATTGAATACCATAGAAACAGATTGGATAGAAATCTAGAGGATAATGACATAGGAACATAAAAAGTGAAGAATATCATTCAAACGCCTGGGTGGGACAGTTAGTAGATCTACTACCTCACAGCTCTTGAAACACAGGTTCAGTCCTCCAGTGTTGCATCTGTAAAGTTTGCCCAGGTAATCTTGTTTCCTTGCACATCCCAAAAAGCATGAGGGTTGGGAGGTTAAATCTAGTAACCTTAGGTGAGTTGTACAATCTGGTACAATGTTGATGAGGATTGCAGCGGGAATAAAATGGGATTTACGTAGGATCGTTGTAAATGGGTGTACAACAGTGAATGCAGATTTGGTGATCTGAAAAACCTGTCTCATGTTGCACAACTGGATATCTCAATGGCTTATTCCATCATTTAGTTCAGTTTAGCTAATCTACATTGCAACGTCATTTATCTACCTTGGTTTTATAGACTTTATATCTATTTTACCTCATAAAAGTCTATCAATCGCAGCTTGAAAGTTTCAACCAGTGCTTCAATGTGCAAGAATATCTCTCCAAATTCAAAGACAAAAGGCTTGGTTGAATTTAAATTCATGATGTGAACAGCACAGTGGCACGGCTGGTAGAGCTACTGTCTCACAGAGCCAGTCACCTGGATGCAATATTCTGAGTTTCCATGAGCTTTATTTCCTGTTACTCGTCCTGAACATCCAATTCAATTTTGCGGTGGCCCCTTCTTTGGGACAAGTATTCAAATACAGGAAATGGTTTCTCGAAAATCTATACTATCAAATCGTTTAATTGTATTAAAATACCTCATTCAGTTTATCGCTTTATATCTCACTCAAGATGATACAAAGAGGATGAGCCTAATTTAACTCTCTTTGTTTGTCGTGAAGTCAATTTGGTGAATCCCTACCGCAACCTTCCCGAGCCAAAGATCTTGTGAGGTTTGGGGCCCAGAACAGAACACACCACTCCGGATTCAACCTTTATCTATTGGAGCTTGATACTGAAAGAGTTCATTGGAAAACAAATGATTAGTTAATGTGCAACATTGTACATTTCCAATGTTAAAAATGCCCTGATATTTTTACGGAGTTAGTTATCAAACTTAATAGCAGTCTTTTGTAAAGTCTTACTTGCTGCCAGAGGGGTGATTTAGCAACTTTAAATTTGTCTGTGCAACTTGTGAAAATGTTGACCCAAACTAATGACACAATCTTTCAGTGAGATTTAGAATGCTGATTTCACAAAGTGACTTCTTTGCACCTAACCCACATATTACAGTCAGGAACATAGTAAAGTCAAATATTTGCTGCTCAACAGGCCTGTCAGCAACATGTCAGCTCTTTGAACAGTCATCCAGCCCTTAAAACCATGCATATCATCTGCACTGTAACTCCATTTTCCTACCTTCATAATGCACCCCTTGACATGATGTTAGGAAACAATGCCATATGCAGCTATTTTAGGCATAGGCAGATATATGGATCGTAATATGTATGTAATTTAAGTGCAAGACCATCCTGAACAAGACTAAATATTTGCCATTACATGACATTCTCATTCTCAAATCCCATCATATCCTGGGAGTTACTATTGACCAGCAAATTACAAATATCAGCTGAATAAATACCGTGACTGCAAGAGTAGGTTAGAAGTTTGATAACCTGCATCGAGTACCTGGTAACTCATCTCCTGACATCTAAAAACGACTACCATATCTACATTCTATAAGGCAGGAGTGTAATGAAACATTGTCAACTTGCTTGGTTGAATATAGCTGCAACTAGACTAGTAGCACAAAGCTCCCAGGACTAAAGGGCCTGTCCCATTGTACGGGGTAATTCAAGAGTTCTCCCAAGTTTCCCCTGATTCGAACTCGGTGAATTACGGTAATAGCCATTCGTAGGTACTCGGGGCTCTCGTGGACATTTTGTACAGTGCTGGAAAAACTTCACGAGTTACTGCGTTTCCCGAGTACCTGCCGTTGGCATTACGAGCCACTACGAGACATCCACGAGCTCCGACGTAGCCGCTACATACATTCTACATGCTTACCACAAGTTTGATTTTTTTTAAACTCGGGAGAGCTCTTGAATTACCTCGTACAGTGGGATAGGCCCTTAAGCAACCCACTTGTTTGGTGCTCATGTTCCCCAGGTCTTCACTCTACCACCAGTGCTTGATGGCATCCATTGCCTCCAAGATTCACTGCAGTAACTCTCGGTGGCTCTTTCAACAACGCTTCTTAAAACTGTTACCCAGGCACATGCGCAGATTGTTCTCTCAGTTAAATAAATAAATAAATAAAAACAGTGACATTTCAATTTGCACAAGGCTTCCCAGTCCTAGACCAATTGGGAGAACAATTCCTTTCACAGCGTGTGTAGAGTCTGTGCCAGGGGTAAAGTTGTGGGGAGTGCACAAGTGTTGAGAAGGAGGGTGTCGGGGATACTGCCAGTAACTCACTCACCGCTACCGCAGCTCTCCGGGCGCGAAGCTACACACTGTAGCTGGGGATTGAAGCAGCTCGGGGAGCTGCGAGCGGCCACCGGGACCCGACCGCAGAACTGGCCGCCACTTCAGCGCCTTCTGCCGGCCCGCTCACCTTTGGCAATGCTCTCCGTCGGAACACCTGCCGTTCGCCGATTTCGCTCATGTCAGCGGCTTCCTGCAAATCCTTAAATTCCCACAGCCGAGTAACCTCAATCGCGCTGTCGGAATTTAAGGACATGAGTGAGGCCAGCCAGCGAGCGGCAGGAGAGACGTTTTTAGACGGAGAGCTGCCAGAGGAGAGCGGGGACCGGCAGAAGGAGCTAAGGTGGCGGCTGGTTCTGCTGCCGGCCGCTCAGTCATTCAAGCTACTTTTCTCTCTTCCCCCCCCCCCACCCCCCCCCACCCGGCCTCAGAGCGGTGGCATTCCATGCCTCCGTGCAAGGAACGTCGCAAGTGGATGCCCCCGACCCCTCATTCATAACACTTGTGCCCTCCCCGCAACTTCGCCCCGGGCCAGACTCCCCAAACGCTGTGAAAGGAGCTCTCCCCCCACCCCCACCCCCCCGGGAAATACGGTATTTAAAAACATAAACATAAAATGTACTTACCACATCATTGGTACACGACAAACCATAGTTGAAAACCCTGCCAAGAAACTTGCGCTGCGCATGTGCAGTAGACTGATGCGCATGCGCAGTGCAGCAAAGGCAGAATTTCTGCTGCCTTCAGCCCAGCTTGGAACTGACGCTTGAAGCAGCGCTGATGGCACGTGGGCTGCACAGAGCTTCCCGTGTTAAAAGCGCTGCGGATGAAAGGCACGGAGAATTATGCCTACCTAAGAGATCGGTCTTTTACATAGGCATAATTCTCCCATGCCTTTATTATTTATATTTAGTTATGACTATGTTATAATTTTAGTCAGGTTAGGCAGTGCCTACCTTTCCTACCCTGACGGCACGTGCCTGCTGTTACCTCTCCTTTCTGTAAAGAACAAAGTCAGCAGATCCAAGTTTTGGAAAAAAACATCAGTTTCCCTTGAATGTGATTTTATCATCAGTATGTAAAAATTCTTGAAGTTCTGTGGGAGTACTTTCAGCACATCAGCTGTGGTTCAAGAAGCTCACCGCTACCTTCTCCAGGGTACTGAGGGATGGGCAGTAATTGCACACCTTGCCGGCAATACCCACATTCTTTGAGCAAATTACAAAGGGCTTGTAGCAACCGAATTGATAGCTTTAGATGACTCAGAATATGCTCCGTTCATTGCCACACCAGAGACTTGAAACATCACATTCCTTGGGTTAAAGGTGTAATTGCAGTTGAGGGTGGTTGATGGTTAAAGGGCTAGTGCAGCACACTTGAAGATTAGAGGGATGTGACAGTGGGATTAATAGAGGTTGCATGAGTGCACCAAATGGAATGTAGAGGACCATTAACACCATAGAGTCGAATAATTAGACTCAAAACTTGCCCTAAACTCTATCTTGATACATTGCTGAAAGCTTCCACTGTCCTTTCTTCGCTCTCTCCATTAATAGGGATTCACATCTGCGTTTATATCATTAAAACTGTAAGATCCAGCAAGAGATGCCACACAGAATTTGTCAGAGGTCACTACCCCTTTAAGAGGTTTTATCCAGTTGTCATATCTTACAGACTGCTTACGAGTGCCACTCCCTTCAGATGTGTTTTTCTATATAATCTCCATTTGACGAGAAGGGGTGGGGTGCATGCGAGGAGGGTGTTGAATAAATTTTGAACACTTAGTGCCGCTTAGGAGAGCCAATAATGTGTGCGAGAGTGAGATGCAGAGAGACACAGAGGGACGACATTGTCATCTGCGCTCGTTCGGCCTGAAATTCAGGTATGCTCAGCCACTGTATTTTTCAACTGGCTTCCAGTTGCTGTGTGTCACTGAGAAATGTCATCCCCCTCACCTGCAGGAATTTGCATAAGGAGCCGAGAACAACCATTGGGTGACTGATGTGCGTAGGCGTGCCTCACCCCAAACCGGCTTGCTTCTATGTATGTATGTCTGGTGTGTGAGTCATAGTGAAATACCATGCAGCGGCAGTTGAACTTGTAGTTCTTTTTTTTTCAAATTCAGCCATTTCTGTCAGCAGTCAACAAACTAAAAAGAAACTTCTGGGGCAAAGAGGAAAGAAACAGTTTTGAAAGCGGAACTGCTTGACTTCCCGTTCGGTGTTGTGAGACTGTTCGGAGTAGGGTTTCACATCTCGTTGTTCTGCTGTTTCACAGGTGTGGTTTCTTTACGTTTGACTGGAATTTTATTTGCGTGCATAAACAGATACATGGATACAAGGAGCGGCATGGAACTCTCTGCTTCCTGAGGTAATCGATCACTTGATGTATTTTTGTGTTTATGTTCTATCCAAAGGGGGGTTTTGCATTAAATCTGGTTTTGCATTCACTGTTGTGAGTTATGTAGAAACTTCAGTTGTTGTGCAGTTGTACTTGTCTCTGCCGAACAGCCCAGGTTCCAATAATCTTGCTTGTTAACTATTAAGCCCTTTTGCTGCCGAGTTTAGTACTGGTGGTTTTTAATGTGAAATCTGTGAAGCTTTGCGGGAGCTCATTGATTTGCAGATCCATTCTCCATTTCATTGAAACTGAGAATGAAATAAATATTCAATGCTTTGTTGGTATTGGCTTAGTTCTCATCAGTTTGATATGTTTAATTGCTTTGCCAACCTTCCCTTTTTCCCATTTGGTCTCACCGCACCCTGGCCTGGACCATTCCACTGGTCCTTGCTCCCTTTCCCAATGGCTGCCGTTTTGTTCTTCTCGGTGCTTGCGGCCCAAAGGTCACCATTGGCACCAGGAGGTCTGTATCAGACCATTGTCCAAAAGTGGGACAACAGTTAAGTGCTCCCTACATTTCCCTACGTTTTACCATTTAGGAGGAACCTTGGAACTTTGGTTTACCTGGCACATCATTGGGCTCTGAGAAGCACCTTTACAAATTTGTATTTTCAGGGCCTGTTTAGATATGGAATTTCTATCTGGAAGATATTTAGGGATACACAGAGTGAGTCCGTTGTACAACAGGTTGCAAAGTGGATATGTTTCCATGTCGTTATCTATGGAATTCTTCCATTAGTGGAGTGATATGCAGTGGGTGGATTTGGGCTGGTTTGTTTGCGAACAAATGTGTCACCTGACCATTACTTACTGAAAGAGTGATATTGTTGGCTGAGTCTGTGTGAAAGCTTGCCACTGATAGAGATAATCCAGGGAGTCTGATTCCATTTGTCCATTAAAGTCCATTAAATGGCCACACTGTTGATTTTGATTTTGCAATTGAGTTTAAATCTTATTGAAATGCCAGATCCCAATACCGTTTGAAATATAAAATGTATGTTATATTGCGTGCTTGTTGCACGGACAGTTTTGCATCTGGGTTTTGTTGTTCTGCAGACTGCCTCTCAGAAAATGGATGCCATGAAGTTTTAATTGTTTTGTGATTGTGCTGTGTGGGCGTGGGTGTGGTTGCAAGTGCCTACTGCCCCTGGATACCTTGTGAAGGTTATCAAGTGATCTTTTACATATATGTTGGTGAGCTGCTAAATATTAAGGATGCCACAATCGAGTATGATTACCCATGCCTATATCCTTAACCTTTTCTCTTCAATCTCCTGCCTCCTCTTCTCCCACCATCTTCATCTTCAGCTCAACATACAAGGACCTTAAATGGTTCTGCAGTAAGTTTAAGTCATCCACTCAGCTCTTCTGTCACCACATATCCACTGACTATCAGGTAAACCTCATTTAAGCCAGCGCCATCCTAGCTCCCTTCTTCCCATTCTCTGGATCACTTGGAGCATCACTCATCCGTGCAACATCTCCCACTGCTTTGATCCCTTCTCACACAAATAAAGAGAGGGCAAAGATTTAATAGGCACCTGACAGGCAAAGTTTTCACACACAGAGTGGTGGGTCTATGGAACGATCTGCCAGAGTACTATAACAACATTTAAAGACATTTGGACAGGTATATGGCTAGGAAAGGTTTAGAGGGATATGGGTCAAACACAGGGTTGTGTAACTAGTGTGGATGGGGCATCTTGGTCGGCATGAAAATGCTGGTCTGAAAGTCCTGTTTTCATGCTGCAAAACTCTATGATTATAAATATACTTCCTGGCCTTGGTCCTACTGATAAGGATGAATGATTATCGTTCTTTTCCAAATGAGCTCCTAATGCTATGGGTTTAACTAAACATATTCCTCTTTCCCTTCGTCCTTGCAAATTGCTGCTCCGGTTTGAAGCTCCCTTTCCTTAAATGTTATCAGTTGGGTTAAGGCTCCAAACCAGGTTATATTTTCCTAGAGTTTTTTGAATTTGTCTAGCAGTAACTTTCTTTGCTGTACTATTTGCGTATCTCACTTTGTCTCCAACTCAAACCCATCCAAAACTTTAAGCATTGAAGTGATTCACTATCTATTCCAAATGAATGGTGACAGCTACCATCTCCATATTCACTCAATCAAGCCACCAATTCCTTAATGTCAATTGATGTAACAGGTTTCAGAAGGCGAGGAACGGTTCTCAAGCTTGCTCTGCCGTTCAAAAAGGTCATGGTTAATCCAATTAGTGTAGAAACACTCTCCTTATACCCCTTGACTCACACTCAGTTTAAAGTGTCTGTCAATCCCTGCGTTGAATGTAATCAATGGCTTGGCCTCTGCATATATCTGGCATGTATTCCGAAGATTCACACAACTTTGAGAGAAAACAAATCCTTGTTATCTACATCTTAATTGAGTGATCAGAAACTATAATCAGAAGAAACATCCTCTCAGCATTCTTCCTGTCAGTTCCCATCAGAAGCTTATATATTTTAAAATAGTATCTCTCATTCTTTGAAACTCAAGTGTGTGCAGGCCTAAATTACATAATCTATCTCCATAAATCAATTGTTTCAAACCTGGAAACAACCTTGTGAATCTTTTCTGCATTGCCTCCAATGCAAGTATATCCTTGAATATGGAGTCCAAAACTGTGCTCAACATTCCAACTTCTTTCTTACTAATGCCCTATAAAGTTGCATCTGCGCTTCTCTGCTTTAATCCTCTATAATCCTGACAATAAATAAAGGCAAACATTCCATTAGATTTTGCTAATTAATTCTTGTACCTGCCTCCCAATTATTTCTGTTTCTCAGATCTCATATTCTTGGGTATCACAACATTTCATAGCATTCTTCTCAAATAATTATGTTATTTTTCAAAGTGGGTAACCTCACATTCCCACACATCACGCTCCATGTGCCAATTTCATGTCCACTATTTAACCCATCAACATTCCTAGCAAGATTTGTGTACTTCCACCTCTAACACTTTGCTTATCCATGTTTATATCATCAGCAAATATACCACAGTACTCATGGTTCCTTAATCTGTCATTGTTACAGATCATCAAGAATCAAGAAATGACTGATCCTTTGGCACCACTTTAGTTACTGACCGCTAATCTGAAAATGGCCCATTTATCCCAACTCTATTTTTTTATAGTAAGCTGCACCTGTGCATGGCACTAAATTACTCCCAACCTCCTACATTCGTATCTTGTGTAATAACTTTTCATATAGCAGCCTATTGAATGTCCTTTTGAAATCCAAATACATAACATCTACTGGTTCTCCTTTATCCAGCCATTTTATAACATCTTAAACTCTACAAATTTGTCAAATAAGATTTCACTTTCATAAAATATTTCCACAAGTTGATTATTTTAATCATTTATTTTATTTGAAATGAGACATCAGCATGTTTTTCGGTCAATGGTCTGAGAATGATCCTATCACCATCTGAGTGCTCATTCTTCCCTTGCAACACAAGCTCAGGGGGAGAATGACTTTTACTTGTCAGTGAGTGAGGTTCCGGTCTGAATCTTTAAAGCTTTTGTATAATGTTCCCCAGTGGATTATTTTTACATCTGTGTTCACCAAGGTAATGGTTATCTAAAAATGAAATTAATAAATGTAAAATGCATTGTACAAGAAGGAAATGCAGATGCTGGTTTACACCGAAGTTAGAGGCAAAATGCTGGAGTATCTCAGCAGGACAGACAGCACCTCTGGATATAGAAGGAATGGGTGACGTTTTGGGTCACAACCATTCTCCAGACTTGACCAGAAATGTCACCCATTCCTTATATCCAGAGATGCTGCCTGTCCTGCTGAGTTGCTCCAGCATTTTGTGTCTGTCTAAAATGCATTGTACTTCAGGTTCATAGATTTTTAAATGTTGCCCCCACAAAGCAGATTTTAACGTGAGATTAAAGCGGTCATAAGTGTCTGAGCGATTGGAGAATGTGATGCTTTCTTCTTTCTGTTCAGATACTGAATGAAGGGATTGTATTTTAAATGGATTTTAAGAAGCAAAATGTTCCATTCCTTGTGTAGGAAGAAACTGCAGGTGATGATTTAAATTGAAGATAAGCGCAAAATGCTGGAGTAATTCAGCGGGACAGGCGGCATCTCTGGAGAGAAGGAATGGGTGACGTTTCGGGTCGAGACCCTTCTTCAGTCTGAAGATGGGTCTTGACCCGAAACGTCACGCAGTCTCTCCAGAGATGCTGCCTGTCCCGCTGAGTTACTCCAGCATTTTGTGTCTATGTTCCATTCCTTGTGGTGACTGTCCCCAATCTCAATGAGACCACACTAGCAAAACTCGAGGAAGACTCTGACAAAGTGAAAAATATACATCTTCTCGATGCGCTGGGACGCATCCTCAGTGATGTGACCTGGGGTCATCGGGTGTTTCGGGTCTCACAACATCAGACACCCTCGCCCAGGCGACCCAGCCGGGGTTGATCAAGCCCCGACTTGCGTCCCAGCAGCAACCGCCCACGGATCAGCCATCTTGATAACTATTCTGCAGGGGTTGGGAGACTCTAGTGCATGGAGGGACTGGGATCTGTGGGGTGACTCCCGGCCGGGCTCCTCCTGCGTCTCACCAGGTTCAAGGCCTGTGCGCTGCACCTCTTTCTCCTTCTTTGAGCATTTCATTCTCGCCTGATGGATGTTTAGGCCACAATGGTTCATTAGGCCTTTCTGTAGCTTTGTTGGGTGTCTTTCTCACGAAAGACACAGACTGGGGTGCTAACCCAGCCTTTCCCGGGTGCCGTCTTTCCGTGCCGTCAACTGTCTCTCCAGTAGTCACCAAACTATTCTTGGTTGTGCCCTTTAACAGCGAAATACTGCGTGTTCAGGGTGAAATGATCAAAACTGATGACATGGAATTTCTAGTAAAATTAGCAGCCTAATAATTGAATACCTTTTTATAAAAGAATTGACGTAATTATAACTTCCCACAGGATCTGGATAAAACCCAGGCATGCAATCTATTATGTTAATTATATGTGTGGCCAATAGGTGATATTCGTAACTAACAGTTAGTTTGATTCATAACTTGATTAAGCCAGATTCAGAATCAAGTTTATTATATTTTTTGAATAATTAATTAGCTCTCCTAATTATTTTTATACTATTATAGTGGAAGATAAATGCAGTGCCCCATTAACATGAAGCCAAATCTCAGTTGAATTCACCCTTACCTACGCATTTTGTTGAAAAGCTTATATGAGTTTCAGGTGCCAGATGCATACTTGTTCTAGGTGTTCATTTTGCAATAGTTTGGGTAATTCTGTCCCAAACCTATGTTTTAAATTAAATTTAATAGGTTTTTGTAACTTTTGTGATATTCCGTTTAAATGTTCAGACTTTGTTCTGCTGTCATCACATTTCTCCTTCATATCCCTCAATTTTGCTAGGTTCATAGGACGATTACCTACTAATAGGGTCACAGCTTTCTTCAGTGAAAGTTGAGGGCTTCTGTGGAATCCATGTTGTAGGTCTTCAGCCCACAATGTGTAATGGGAAGTGACTGCATTTTGAACCCTGCTCCTGAAATTCAGAGGATTATAAGAATTGAGCATAAGAGTTGGTCATCCAGCCCTGTTAACCCGTTTCCCCAATAAGATCATGGCTGGTTTTATTTCATGGGGCAGAACCCGACTATATGAACTCTTGCAGATTGCACGTAGCACAGGTCAGAGGCTGTTCGCCAGTGTCGCTCGTGCTTCTTCAGTATTTGCCTCCACTGCCCATCCTGTGACCAATTATTCGATGGCTTGAGTGTTTGTGCTGGTCTGCGTCTCTATCTGAAGGCCTAGGGGTGCTCATTGTGAAGTGTGTCCAAAGTGGAGAAAATGCCAAGTTGCATTAAGTTAAATGCCATAAAGCATTTAAAAATATTTTTGATAACAATGTGAACACGTAATAAAAATTATTAAAAATTAAAAATCAATTATTGGCCATTTATTTAGAAACACTCTTCCCACCAGGGAAAACAGGAGAGAGGGTGGGCACTTCCTGCTTCAATCACGATGTGTCTGAGCTATTTGTTGTTCTCTGTCTCCATACCTGGAAGCTGCATGAGGGGATGGCCGCCCAATGTGGATGAAGACACACTACAGCACTAGGGTGGAAGAGTGGTGCAGCTCATAGTGCTGCTACCCAGCGCGTCGGTGATCCAGATCCAATCCTGACCTCCAGTGCTGCCTGTACAGGGTTGGCACATTTTCCCTGTGGGTTTCCTTCCAGTGCTTTAGTTTCATACAACATCCCAAGGTTGTTTGGTTAATGTAAATTGCTCTTGTCGTGGAGGTGAGTAGCAGAATCTGTTGGAATTAATGTGTATGTGGGGAGAATGAAGTGAGATTAGTGCTTGATGATTGGTGTAGACTCAGTGGGATGAAGGGCCTGTTTCTGTGCTGTATGAGTCTGTCTCCATGAAACTGCAGGTGCTTTCGGATGGATCTAGTGTTGTCATCCCAGTACCAGCCGTGCAGATAGTGATTTCACTGGGTCGGGGCAGGAAGCTGCCCACCTCCTGAATGTAGAGGGAAGCCTGGGAGGTACACTGACTAGAGGACAGACACTCTATGGGGTCTGACTCTCCCTACCTCGCTCCTTTACCCTTGCTCCAACCTGCCACAGCGCTGGCTCATGCAGAAATGTTCTGTACACCCCAATTTTATTTGTTTTAATTTGCTGAGTTTTGTAAGACTGAAAAAAGGAACTGGCCGTGTGCACTGTAACCACCCATTCAATTATGGAACTTGTGGTTTCATTTGCAGCAGCCATCTGGTGGGATTGAATGTTGAAAAGTGGACTGAAGAAGGCAGCAATCCTATGGGCCATTGGCACTGTTTGATACTAATTCTGATGCAGCTTCTCGAACTGAAACATTGACCATTCCTTTGTCTCCGCAGATATTGCCTGACCCACTAAGCTCCCCCAGCAAATGTTTTAAATTATATTTGCTCCAGGTTACTGCATTTGCAGTCTCATGTTTTTACAAATACAATCCTTTGTACAATTGTCTCCTGATTTGGACGTGTGATTAGACTAGAACAGTTATTGAAAGTCTGCATGTACAATTGAAACATCCCCTTATTTATTTTGAGTGGGCATCCATAATCTGCTTTTAAATACACAGATCAGCTCCTGGAGTAAAGGTTAAGCATTCTGTCAGTTTTAATCAAGGGTAGTTATTTTACATTTGTTAGTGTGGCAAAGATTTCAAATGTTATCCTGTTTAAGTTGAACTAGTGGTGTGAGGATTTGCAGTCCAATGGTTTATTTGATTGCAATAACACATCCAGTGCTGGGATGCTTGGTTCTGTTTAATGGATATGTGATGTTATTGTTTGATTTGTTTAATGTAGGCATACTATTTTACTATTGGAAAGTGCTCATTTGTTATTGTGTGACGTGCTTATTAGTTTTCATCTCAAATATGTGGCAATATCATTTGCAGCCTTTGGAGATGGTAGACAATAGGTATTGGTATTTACAAATCAGCTTGTCGCAGTGAGTGCTTTGAGGTTTTTCCACTGTCAGAATGGTCATGGGATGTTAAGCTAAGGCTTGATCATTATTAAAGAATAGAAAATGCACTAAATGTTCAGCAGTTCAGGCAGCATCTGTGGAGAACCCATATTCATAATTCAGGTGGAAAGCTCTCGATGGATTCTGTGTGTTAATCTAGTCTTAAAGGATCTCATGACACAATTTGAAGACGACAATTTGAGTGCTCCCTTGATGCCTCAGCCCATATCTCAAATGAAGAGATCAAAAACTGATAAGTTATCTCATTGCTATTTATGGCTGTAAATTTTGTTAAAGTAATCTTGCCAATAATGGTAATGAAGAATTATTATATTATCGAAAAAGCATCAGATTCAATTAAGTCCTTTGGAGGAATAAACCTGCCATGCCTATCCAGTGTGGTCTGTTTATGACTCTTAAACTATCTCATGTTGGTGACTTAACATGCTCTCTGAAATGGCCTCGTCATTCGTAAAAGTACGTGTTTAAATAGAGAACTGCAATACTTCAAGAAGGCAGCTCACTACCACCAAGAAGGGTAAATAGGGATGAGTATTTAATGCTGGCCTTGATCCCCAGATCTAGAAAATAAATGAATGAAAAAGTTCTGGTGTCGAATCACTGATCCAAAACATTAACCATTTCTCTTTCCACTGATGCTGCCAGACCTGAGTTTTTCCAGCATTTTCTTGTTTTTATTTTGATGTGAAAGAAGATTTCTTGTAGACATGGTGCAACTATTTTGCAACTTCACTTTTTAATAGAAACTTTGTAATGTAGAAGTAATGTAATGTGGCCTGTACGTGCATTGTGTGCATGCACAGGAGGGCTCTGATCCTCTCTCTATGTTGTGCATAGTGAGATACACCAGTGCTGAGTGCAGTGCTTTGTATGAAGTTGTGAGGAGAATATTTTGAAACAAAATAAATGAATCAGACTCATTTCTATTTCCAGCTTTTTGAATGGGTAGTTAAACATGAGAGTATGCACCATTCTGTTGCCTATGTCTTAACCTTGATCAGTAACCTTTATATTTGCTAAATTGCCCATGTTCTTAATTGAGTAATATGTTTTAAAAAATGTCTTCCCTGCCCTACCTCCTTATATCATCCACCATTCTTTGTGTTCTGCAGCTACTCAACCTTCAAATCTGTATTCAAAAACTCTACCACTGGAGACTGCTTCAGCTCCCAAAGCCCCGTGCAGTGGTTCCCTTTGTAAACCCCTCAGTTTGTCTATTTCTATTTCCTCGTTTTAAATGTTTTTGAGTCCCAGTATCAGAGCTAAACTACTATCTACCCCATTGTAGGAGATTGTTAGAGGTTACCCTAAAATTGGAGAATTTAATGTTCGTTCCGTTGAGTTGTAAGCTATCTAAGCAGAACATGAGGCGCTGTACCTCCAGTTTGCATTCTGGCAACGGAGAAGGATGAGGACAAAAAGACCATTTTAAGAATGGGAAGGGGAGTTAAAATGTTTATCAATCAGGAGATTCATTAGGCCTTGGCAGACTGAGTGTAAGTGTTAGGCAAAAGGGTCGCCGAGTCTACGCTTGGTCTCGTACAGAATGCCTCATTCGGAACACCGGATGCAGTAGATGAGGTTAAAGGAGGTGCACGTGAACCTCTGCCTCACCTAGAAGGACTATTGGGGTCACTGGTTGGACGCAAGGGAGGAGGAATAGGATAGTATAAGGACTTGGAACCGAATATAGAAACATAGAAAATTGGGGCAGGAGTCGGCCATTCGGCCCTCTGAGACCATGGCTGATCATCTAAAATCAGTACCCCGTTCCTACTTTTTCCCCATATCCCTTGATTCCTTTAGCTCTAAGAGCTAGATCTAACTCTCTCTTGAAAACATCCAATGGATTGACCTGCACTGCCTTCGGTGGCAGAGAATTCCACAGATTCACAACTCTCTGGGTGAAGAAGTTTTTCCTCATGTCAGTCCTAAATGGCCTACCCCTTATTCTTAAACTGCGACCCCTGGTTCTGGACTCCCCAAACATCGGGAACATTTTTCCTGCATCTACCCTGTCCAATCCTCTAAGAATTTTATATGTTTCTAGAATATCCCCTCTCATCCTTCTGAATTTCAGTGAATACAAGCCCAGTCGACCCATTCTTACTGTATGTCAGTCCCGCCATCCCGGGAATTAACCTGGTGACCGTACAGTGCACTCCCTATATAGCAATAATGTCCTTTCTCAAATTAGGAGATCAAAATTACACACAATAATCCAGGTGCGGTCTCACCAGGACCCCATACAACTGCAGTAGGACCTTCTTGCTCCTAAACTCAAATCTTCTCGCAATGAAGGCGATACAGAAACATGGCTGCAGGATTGGGAACTGAATATTCAGGGTTATACGTCCTATAGAAAGGTCAGGCAGTTGTGCAGAGGTGGTGGGGTAGCTCTGTTGGTGAGGGGTGAAATTCAGTCCCTAATGAGGGGTGACATTGGGGTTGATGATGTAGAGTCACTGTGGATAGAATGAGGAATTGTAAAGGTAAGAAGACACTAATGGGAGTTATCTACAGGCCCCCATACAGTACAGTGGCTTGCAAAAGTTTTCATATCCCTTGAACTTTTCCACATTTTGTCACATTACAAACACAAATGTAAATGTATTTTATTGGGATTTTATGTGATAGACCAACACAAAGTGGCGCATAATTGGGAAGTGGAAGGACAATGATACATGGTTTTCAAATTTTTTTACAAATAAAAAACTGAAAAGTGTAGCGTGCAAATATATTCAGCCCCCTTTACTCTGATACCCCTAAATAAAAACCAGTGCAACCAATTGCCTTCAGAAGTCACCTAATTAGTAAATAGAGTTAACTTGTGTGTAATCTAATCTCAGTATAAATACAGCTGTTCTGTGAAGGCCTCAGAGGTTTGTTAGAACATTAATGAACAAACAGCATCATGAAGCCCAAGGAACACACCAGACAGGTCAGGGATAAAGTTGTGGAGAAGCTTAACGCAGGGTTAGGTTATAAAAAAAATCCCAAGATTTGAACATCTCACGGAGCACTGTTCAATCCATCATCCGAAAATGGAAAAAGTATGGCACAACTGCAAACCTACGAAGACATGGCCTTTCACCTAAACTGACAGGTCAGGCAAGGAGAGCATTGATCAGAGAAGCAGCCAAGAGGCCCATGGTAACTCTGGAGGAGCTGCAGAGATCCACAGCTCAGGTGGGAGAATCTGTGCACAGGACAACTATTAGTCGTGCACTCCACAAATCGGGCCTTTATGGAAGAGTGGCAAGAAGAAAGCCATTGTTGAAACAAAGCCATAAGAAGTCCCGTTTGCAGTTTGCCACAAGCCATGTGGGGGACACAGCAAACATGTGGAGGAAGGTGCTCTGGTCTGATGAGACCAAAATTGAAGTTTTTGGCCTAAATGCAAAACGCTATGTGTGGCGGAAAACTAACACTGCACATCACCCTGAACACACCATCCCCACTGTGAAACATGGTGGTGGCAGCATCATGCTGTGGGGATGCTTTTCTTCAGCAGGGACAGGGAAGCTGGTCAGAGCTGATGGGAAGATGGATGGAGCCAAATACAGGGCAACCTTGGGAGAAAGCCTGTTAGAGTCTGCAAAAGGCTTGAGACTGGGGCGGAGGTTCACCTTCCAGCAGGACAACGATCCTAAACATACAGCCAGAGCTACAATGGAATGGTTTAGATCAAAGCATATTCATGTGTTAGAATGGCCCAGTCAAAGTCCAGACCTACATCCAATTGAGAATCTCTGTCAAGACTTGAAAATTGCTGTTCACAGACGCTCTCCATCCAATCTGAGCTTGAGCTATTTTGCAAAGAAGAATGGGCAGAAATTTCAGTCTCTAGATGTGCAAAGTTGGTAGAGACATACCCCAAAAGACTTGCAGCTGTAATTGCAGCTAAAGGTGGTTCTACAAAGTATTGACTCGGGGAGGGAGGGGGGGAGGGGGGGCTGAATACCTTTGCACGCCACACTTTTCAGTTTTTTATTTGTAATAAAATTTGGAAATCATGTATCATTTTCCTTCCACTTCACAATTATGCACCACTTTGTGTTGGTCTATCACATAAAATCCCAATAAAATACATTTACATTTGTGGTTGTAACGTGACGAAATGTGGAAAAGTTCAAGGGGTATGAATACTTTTGCAAGCCACTTGGATATAGAGTGCAAGTTGCAGCAAAATTGAGTTAAAATTGGCATGTAACAAAGGTAATGCCACTGTGGTTATGGGAGATTTTAATATGAAGGTAGACTGGGAAAATCAGGTTGGTTCTTGACCCCAAGAAAGAGAGTTTGTAGAGTGCCTCCAAGATGGATTATTAGAGCAGCTTGCACTGGAGCCAACCAGAGAGAAGGCAATTCTGGATTTAGTGTTGTCTAATGAGCCAGGTTTAATAAGGTAACTCAAGGTAAAGGAACCGCAAGGGGATAGTGACCATAATATGATACGTTTTAATCTGCAATTTGAGATGGAGAAGGTTAAATCAGTGTCAGTGTTGCAGTTGAACAAAGGGGACTATGAAGGCATGAGAGAGGAGCTAGTGAAGTCCTTTGTGTCTTCACTAAGGAAAACACAAACAATCTCCCAGATGTACTAGAGGACAGAGGATCTAGGGAGACAGAGGAACAGAAATAATTTTGTATTAGGCAAGAAATTGTATTGGGGAGACTGATGGGACTGAAGGATGAGAAATCCCACGGGCCTGATGGCCTGCATCCCAGGGTACTCAAGGAGGTGGGTCTATGAATCCTGAACGTATTGGTGATCATTTTCCAATGATCTATAGATTCAGGATCAGTTCCTGTGGATTGGATGGTAGCTAATTGTTACCCCACTTTTCAAAAAGGAGTGAGATAAAACGGGGAATTATAGATTAGTTAGCCTGGCAACGGTGGTGGGGAAGATGTTGGAGTCAATTATTAAAGACGTAGTAACGGTGCATTTGGATAGCAGTAAAGAATTGGTCCAAGTCAGCACGGATTTATGAAGGGAAATCCTGCTTGACTAACCTTCTAGAATTTTTTGAGGATGTGACAAGTAAAATGGATGAAGGAAAGTAAGTGGATGTAGTGTATCTGGACTTTCAGAAAGCCTTTGATATGGTCCAACACAGGAGATTAGTGGGCAAAATTAGAGCATATGGTATTGGGGGTAGGGTATTGACATGGATAGAGAAATGGTTGGCAGACAGGAAACAAAGAGTAGGAATAAATGGATCCCTGTCAGAATGGCAAGTGGAGGGCCGCATTGCTCGGTGCTGGGACTGCAACTATTTATAATATTTATTAATTATTTAGATGATGGAATTAAAAGTAACACTACCAAATTTGCAGATGACACAAAACTGGGTGACAGTGTGAACTGTGAAGAGGATGCTAGGAGGTTGCAGGGTGACTTGGACAGGTTGAGTGAGTGGGCAGATGCATGGCAGATGCAGTATAATGTAGATAAATGTGAGGTTATCCACTTTGACGGCAAGAACAAGGAGGCAGATTATCATCTCAAAGGTGTCAGACTTGGAAAAAGGGAAATGCAATGAGACCTGGGTGACCTTGTACACCAGTCACTGAAAGTAAACATACAGGTACAGCAGGCAGTTAAGGAAGCTAATGGCATGTTGGCCTTTATAACAAGAGGATTTGAGTATCGGAGTAAAGATGTCCTTCTGCAGTTGTTCAGGGCCCTGGTGAGACCACAACTGGAGTATTGAGTGCAGTTTTGGTCTCCTAATTTGAGGAAGGACATCCTTGCTATTACTGCAGCATAGGTTTACAAGGTTAATCCCCGGGATGGCGGGACAGTCATATGAGAAAAGATTGGAAAGACTGGGCTCGTATTCACTGGAATTTAGAAGGAAGAGACGGGATTTTAGAGAAACATTTAAAATTATAAAAGGACTGGACAAATTAGATGCAGAAAAAATGTTCCCAATGTTGGGGGAGTCCAGAACCAGGGGTCACAGTCTAAGAATGAAAGGGAGGCCATTTAAAACTGAGATAAGAAAAAAACTTTCTCACACAGATAGTTGTGAAATTGAGGAATTCTCTGCCACAGAAGGCAGTGGAGGCCAATTAATTTAATTTAAAAGATAGTTTGATAGAGCTCTAGGGGCAAGCAGAATCAAGGGATATTGGGAGAAGGCAGGCACGGGTTACTGATTGTGGATGGTCAGCCGTGATCACAATGCATGGCGGTGCTGGCTTGAAGGGCCAAATGGCCTTCTCCTACACCTATTTTCTATGTTTCTAACATGCCATTAGCTTTTTCAGCAGCCTGCTTTACTTTCATGACTGATGTACAAGCACACCCAGGTCTCTTTGCACCCCCCTTCTCCTAATCTGACACCATTCAGATAATAATCTGCCTCCTTGTTCTTGCCACCAAAGTGGATAGCCCCACATGTATCCTCATTGTACTGCATCTGCCATGCTTCTGCCCACTTACGCAATCTATCCAAGTCACCCTGCAGCCTCATAGCATCCTCCTTGCAGCTCACACTGCCACCCAGCATTGTGTCATCCGCAAATTTAGAGGTGTTACATTTAATTCCCTAGTCCAAATCGTTAATATATAGTGTAATCAATTTATTACCCAGCACTGAGCCTTGCGGCACCCCACTAGTCACTGCCTGCCATTCTGTAAGGGACCCGTTAATTCCTACTCTTTCCTTCCTGTCTGCTAACCAGTGCTCTATCCATGTCGATACCCTACCCCAATACCATGTGCTCTAACTTTGCACAGTAATCCCTTGTGCGGGACCTTGTCAAAGGCTTTTTGAAAGTCCAGATACACTACATACACTGACTCTCCCATATCCATTGTACTTGTTACATCCTCAAAAAATTCCAAAACATTAGTCAAGTATGATTTCCCTTTCATAAATTCATGCTGACTTTGATCGATCGCATCACTGCTTTCCAAATGCGCAGCTATGACATCTTGAATAATTGACTCCAGCATCTTCCCCACTACCGATGTAAGGCTAACTGGTCTGTAATTCCCCATTTTCTCTTTCCCATCGATCTTAAAAAGTGAGTTACATTGGTTACCTCCAGGCCACAGGAACTGATCCAGTCAAGATAACATTGAAAAATGATCACCAATGCATCCACATGCCACAGAAGGCAGTAGAGGCCAATTCACTGGATGAATTTGAAAGAGCGTTTGATAGAGGTCTAGTGGCGAGTGGAATCAAAGGATATGGGGAGAAGGCAGGCACGGGTTACTGATTGTGGATGATCACCATGATCATAATGCATGGCCACCTCCTTCAGTACTCTGGGATGCAGCCCATTAGACCTTGGGGATTTATCTGCCTTCAGTCCCAACAGTTCACCTAACACAATGTTTTGACTAATGTGGATTCCCTTCAGTTCCTCGCTCTCAATAGATCCTTGGTCCCCTAGTCTTTCCGGGAGATTGTTTGTGTCTTCATTAGTGAAGACAGAACCAAAGTACTCGTTTAACTATTCTGCCATTTATTTGTTTCTCATTATAAATTCGCCTGTCTGACTGTAAGGACCAACATTCGTCTTCACTATTCCTTTCCTTTTTACATACCTAAGGAAACGTTTAGTTGGGTTTTACATTCCCCGCAAGCTTTCTTTCATGTTCTTCCCCCCCTTTTAATTGATCCCTTTGTCCTCCTCTGGTGTGTTCTAAATTTCTCCCAGTGCTCTGCTTTGCCGCTTCATCTGGCCAATATGCCTCTTCCTTGGATTTAACACTATCCTGGACTTCCCTCATCAGCCACAGTTGAACCACCTTCCCGGTTTTATTTTTTCGCCAGACAGGGATGAACTATATCTGGAGTTCATCCATGCGGTCTTTAAATCTTTGCCATTGCATCTCCATTGGCAACCCTTTAAGCGAGGCTGCCAACTCTCATGTATTGAGCGTGAGAATCACGTATTTTGCCAAATTCTCACGCTTATCACAAATTTCTCACGTTCTGTCATGATCAACGAAAATGTCAAAACTCATATCAACTGCATGGGCCGCAGGTGTTAGAGAGCCGGGGCTGAGGAAGGGATGCGAGCAGAAGCAGTGGCGGGGACAGATGCGGACGGGGAGCCGGGGCTGGCGAGTGTTTGCCGGGGTGGTGAGTTTTTGCCGGGCTGGCGAGTCGCTCGCTGCAACTCGGGCCACGGAGCAACCTCGGTGCAAGAGTTCCGGGCTGTCGTATGCGTCAAAGCTTTGCGCCGCTGACGTGAGAGTATGTGCCGAATTCGCCCAGGTGACCAGCCTGGATCAGACTGCTGCTTGGTGCATCCTGGAGGACAACCAGTGGCTGCTGGAGGTAATTACCAAGCACTGGGTAGAAGCGATGGAAGATAGTGGCCTTCAGAGATTCCACTGAGATGAGGACAAACTTTCTTCATGCAGAGAGTTGTGAATCTGTGGAATTCTCTGCCACAGAAGGCAGTGGATGCCAATTCACTGGATGTTTTCAAGAGAGAGTTACATTTAGCTCTTGGGGCTAGCGAAATCAAGGGATATGGGGGAAAAAACAGGAAAGAGGTACTGATTTTAGATGAACAGCTACGATCATATTGAATGACAGTGCCGGCTTGAAGGGCCGAATTCTTGCACCTATTTTCTGTGTTTCTATGTTGAGTATATGGCAATAAAACGTGACCACTTTATTTTGAAGCATTCATGCATGGTGGAGGTATAATGTAGTCATAGAGTGATACAATGTGAAAACAGCCCTTCGGCACAACTTGCCCACACCTGCCAACATGTCCCAGCTACACTACCTGCTTTTGGTCCATATCACTCCAAACCTCTCCTATCCATGTATCAATCTAACTGTTTCCTAAATGTTGGGATAGTCCCTGCCTCAACTATCTCCCCTGGCAGCTTGTTCCATACACCCACCACCCTTGTGTGGAAAAAGTAACCCCTAAAAAGTTATCTCTTAAAAATACTTCAAACAAAAGGAGAGTTACTCCAGATTTTTGTTTCGATCTGTGTCTGTAAAACCCTGGATCTGCTTGTTTTGATGCTCTTTGTACGACTGAACTGGTCTTCGACAGTAGAGATCTGTGTCAGCCATGGGCCATGTATGTGTGAGACGTAATTCAGGAAGTGGTGACCAGGCATTCATTGCACATTGTTGGAGTGTTGCATATATCTGGGCTTCTCTGTGCACACAGGAGTACTCTGGAGGGAACATTTCGGACATTGTGCAGCCTGCGCATAGATGCCACTTTCCTTTAACATTGAAATGGAATCAAAAATACAAAAAGCGTGAATACATGTAATCAAATGTCCAGGCAGTATTCATGGATCGGAGCTTAATTTTGATGTTGTTTTGCAAACATTGTAAATTATCAATCTTTTTGTGTGATTTGGCAATTGATATCTTCCTGATACACACACCAACGGGAAATCCATGCTCCCTTCTGGCATAAGGGTAAATCAATGCATACACCAGAGACAACCAGGCACTTTGTTTCTGTATTGAGCAAAGCTATGAAGTCCATTGCTAAGTGTAAGTTCCAAACTTTGACCAAGCTCCGATATTTCAAAAGTGAAGGAGTCAGCAGTATTTAATTGTCTTATGCACCAGGAACAGAGCAATGTAATTCTTATTTACTGCAGCTTAAGCTGATTATTGAAATAACACAACAAATAAATATATAACTAACAATACAATAATATTTCAGTAATGCAAGGTTACCAAACTATAATGGTGCAAACTGATGTACACAGTGCAACCAAAACAAAGTCCATAATAGATCGTTGCTGGGAATAACACTGTTGCGATTAGGGTTATGCAGTGTGGTCGATGGAAGGAAGCTGTTCTTGAACCTGGAGATCACAGTTCTCAGGCTCCTGTACCTTCTTCCCGATAACTAGCAATGAGATGAGTGCATGACCAGGATGTTGTGTGTCTTTGAGGGTTGATAATTTGGAATCGGAGTGATTTCTCTGATGTGGAGAAAGTGGGCAAGACTTGTTAATTTATACCTTGGTATGGGGAATGATTGTTACTGTTGAGCTGTACGTTTGCTTGCTGTGATGTAAAATTATTCCAGCCTCCTTTCCACCTAGTTGCAAGCTATTTCAATACCCTTTCCCATTCTCACACTGACCTAACTTCACTTGACCTTTTCCATTGTCAAGGCGTCCAAATGCAAACTAGAAAACAACACCTCATATCCTGCCGGGGCAGTTTACAGCGCAATGGCATGAACGTTGAATTTTCCAGTTTTAATTGATCCGCATCCCACATGTCCATTCCCTCCCTTTCTGATTTACTCGGAGTCTCTCACTCCTGCCCTTTGTTCCCCAAACCCCTATGCTCCCTATCACCCTATCATTGCTCCCTCCATGGTTCCATCTACCCATCATTCGCACGTCTAATCCATTGGGTCTCATTTGACACATTGCACTTGCCCCTTGTCTCGCCCTTATATGGTTCCATTTATCTCCTTCCCTACTTATCAGATTCCAGAATCTGCTGCTTTTGGTGTCTCCACAGCATCTTCCAGTCTCTTACTCCAACTCAACCTTCACCCAATCTGCCTGGCTTCAGCTGCCCATCCTCACCTGGGTCTATGGGTTGCATGCATTACCCCTCTCCTTACCTGATTATGCTGACTATCTCCCCTCTAAATTCTCAATCCTGATGCAGGGTGGTGACACAAGTCATCGACTATCCCTCTGTCTCCACAGCTGTTGCCTGATCAGTTGAGTTCTTCAAGCGGTTTGATTTTTTTTCCCCAGTATCATTGTACGAGGAAGTATCTTACACGGGAACAAGGAATTGCTTGCATTTCACCTCCTTTCTGTCTAATTACTTTTGAAGGATTGTCGCAGTTGTAATGTTGGAATTATGACAATTAAAAACAAGATGAATTAAAAACAGAACTCCTAGTAGACACTAGGAGTCCGAAATAAAAGCCACGAATGCTGGAAATGCTAGCAGATAGGCAGCAACTATGGTCAGAGAGAGAGAGAGTTAGCATTTCAGGTCAAAAACCTTTCATCAAAACGAGGAGTATTTAGAAATTAAACAGATTTTAATTAATAAAGAAAATGGGGCGGAGTGCAGAAAATAAATCTTCATTTGAATGCAGCTGCACTTCTTAAATTGACATTCATAGTTTGTGAATAGTAAATGTCCATGGGTCTGCCTGAAGTCTTCACCCTGAAGGAATACCAAGTGACACAATAACTGTCAGGAATATCTGAAACATTTTTATGTGTACAGTTTAATCCCTCTCCCTTTTTTTAAAATCTATTTGCCATTAGTATAAGTACTGTATATTGATCTGTTTAGGTGAATTCATTCCTGAGGGGTTTGACATTCTTGTCCCCAATAAATGTAATTTTGTGAGCTGCAGAACATGTTGACAAAAACTTTCCCTCCTGCCTTACTATCTGATCCATCATAGCCTGGAGGAACTGCATATTTTAGCTCCCATAGTAGCTCAACTGGATGGGGAAGAAGCTTATGTTTCACCATTACATAATGTTTAGGTTGACACCCTTCATTCAGGTCAAGTGTAACCTGGATTTTCCCAGAGGATTCAACCAGGCCTAAATATTTCCCAATGCAAATACAAACTGATTTGTGCTCTGTTTGTTCATCCGCAACATGAACATCTCAGTAAAGCAACGGTGGGCCGCTACAAAACCAATGTTGGGTTTTGAAGCCCCTGCGTTTCCATGATGCTCTTCACACAGTCACCCACAATCTATTTCGGTAGCAGAGATGTGATCTTAGAGATCTGAAACCGCAAGCTTGACAACATTTAAATGTATGCTTGTTCAAAGTATGCCAAAGCCTCCTATATCGTCTCTATTGTCTGATCTTTATAGGCTATTTACAGGCTTTGAATTGTTTTGCAGAAAGTTGTTGTTTGTTTTGAAGTTCAAGTTGACTGGAAATAGCCATGTAGCTGGTGATTGGTAGCATACAACCATCATATTTAGAGTTAGTACATGTAGTACAATGCCCCTCCCATAGCACACTGAACATTGTTTAAGCAGACCACGTGCTTCTTGCTCATAAAATAGTTAATTATTTTATGTATAAGAAGGGTCTCGACCAGAAACGTTGCCTATTTCCTTCGCTCCATAGATGCTGCCTCACCCGCTGAGTTTCTCCAACATTTTTGTCTACCTTCAATTGTTTTATGTAAATGTTTCTCTTGCTCCATTCCCATCACCCATTTCAATCCCTCTGCAGCTATGTCAAACTAACACGTGACTCATCACAGGATGTTGACACAAAGACCTGACCATGCATTTCCTTTGGTTAGCTCCTCTTCTCAAAGCCACACCTCTGTTCTCTCCTCCGTGCAGCTAAAGCCGCAACTGTGGCATGTAGTGGAATATAATTCTGCTTTCTGGTCTCTGCTCCAAGTAGTTGTTCAAATATAGAGCCATCTCATTTGAACCTGTATGCCCCTTAGCTTGACTTGCAAATACATAACATGCATTGATATCCCACTCTTCAATGCAATGCTTCACAGAGTGTCATGAAACAACATTTGATAATTAAGTCTAAATATTTTTGAAATGGAGAAGATTAAACAGAGAGATTTACATAGGAAATGAATCTCCTTGGTCCTCAAACGCATAATTACCAATACTGGACTAGTGAGTAGTTAAGAGTGACAAAACTTTGGCGGGCTGGAGACACAAGGAACTGCAGAGTAACTCATGAGATCAGGCAGCATATCTGTAGAACATGGATAGGTGACGTTTCAGGTTGGGACCCCTCCTCAGCCTGATTGTGGTGGTGGGGGGGGGGGGGGGGTGTGGCGGAGCATAAAGAGGGGGCAGGACAAAGTCTGGCAAGTGATAGCTGGATACAGGTGTGGGGGGGGGGGGGGGGGGGGTGGGGGGGTGATTCACAGATGGTTGAATAAAGACCAGAGATGAAAAGACTGTGTGAAATAAGGATAGAACGGGTGAGTATTGTGAGGCACTGTGAAGTATTGAGGAAGGAATATAGGTGGAAGGAGAGGGAGAAGGGGAGAAATGGGTGTGAGTCTAAGTGGTGCACAGGGAAGAGAGGAGGGGGAGATTTCTTTGTAGGTTAGTAAACTAAAATTAGAGAATTCAATGTTCATATTGAAAGGTTGTAAACTACCTAAGCGGAACATGAGGGGCTTTTCCTCCAGTTTGTGTGTGGCCTCACCCTGGTAATAATAACCATATAACCATATAACAATTACAGCACGAAAACAGGCCATCTCGGCCCTTCAAATCCGTGCCGAACAACTTTTTTCCCCTTAGTCCCACCTGCCTGCACTCATACCATAACCCTCCATACCCTTCTCATCCATATGCCTATCCAATTTATTTTTAAATGATACCAACGAACCTGCCGCCAACACTTCCACTGGAAGCTCATTCCACACCGCTACCACTCTCTGAGTAAAGAAGTTCCCCCTCATGTTACCCCTAAACTTCTGCCCCTTAATTCTAAAGTCATATCCTCTTGTTTGAATCTTCCCTATTCTCAAAGGGAAAAGCTTGTCCACATCAACTATCCCTCTCATCATTTTAAAGACCTTTATCAAGTCCCCCCTTAACCTTCTGCGCTCCAGAGAATAAAGACCTAACTTATTCAACCTATCTCTGTAACTTAGCTGTTGAAACCCAGGCAACATTCTAGTAAATCTTCTCTGTACCCTCTGTTATCCTGTAATAGAGGAGGCCAAGACAGAAAGGTCAGAATGGGAAGGGGAGGTAAAATGTTTAGTGACAGGGAGATGCAGCAGGCCTTGGTGGACCGAGGAGAAGTGTTTAGCGAAACGGTCGCCTAGTCTATTGTTATTTGTTTCCTTTTCTTTCCTTCCACCAACCCCCTGTCCCCTTCCAAGTACATTTCTTCCCCAGGCTTTACAATGCTCACCTCTTCTATCCTTACCTTACGCCACTTGTCTTTTCATCTCCGGCCTTTGTCCAAACATCTGCCAATCAACCTCCCCCTCGCCCCTTACCTGTATTCCCCTATCATTTAAGAAAGACACAAAAAGCTGAAGTAATTCAGCGGGTCAGACAGCATCTCTGGAGAAAAGGAATAGGTGACGTTTCAGGTCAAAACCCTTCTTCAGAGATGCTGTCTGACCCACTGAGTTACGCCAGCTTTTTGCGTCTATCTTCAGTTTAAACTAACATCTGCAGTTCCTTCCAACACATTCCCCTATCACTTGCCAGGCATTGTCCTGCCTACATCTCTTGCAGTGTTCTCCACTGCCATCCCCCCACCCTCCTCCTCTCCACAATCAGTCTGATGAAGGGTCCTGGCCAGAAACGTAGCTAAACTTGGAAGGCTGTAGGGCTGGAAAAATGTTACTGAGATTAACTGTTTCATGAGCAAGTGGGATCTTTAGCATGAATAAGGATTTTACTGTTGTTGCTGGAGCTAAAGGCAAGATCTGTGTGATTTAGTGAATGGGAGAATACGTCTGGATAGATATTAAGACAATTATTTGGACCTCACTTGACATGTGGAAGAAAATCCCTAGGGCTGTCCTTGCTAGAATGTGCTGGCTCAGTGTGAAGACTTGTTCCCATGGTCTTTCAGAGTGGAACAACATCTGGCAGCAGTGCACCAACAGACCAATGGTATGCTCTATTCCTGTGTCCAACTAAAGCAAGGTTTTATTAAATACCTATTTAATTGAACAGAACTAGAATACGTTATGGTTAATTAAAGAAACAGATGGGATGATGAAAACATTAAATGTAATTTCATTTTATTACCATCTACAAATTAAATACATTACACTACACAATGTGGTTCATAGTTATTGAACAAAGTCATTGAATGTATGTCAGTTTCCTAAAACCTAAGTAACATTTTTAAGTATGAAATATTTTCAATATTTCTCACAGTTTGAGATAATTTGTTTTGGGTTACGTGGTAAGCTGGCTTCTAGTTTGTGGCTATAGGAAAGAGTATGTTGCGTGAGTGAGTATATTCCTCGCTATCAGTGGATATTTTTAAGACAGAGGTAGATAGGTTCTTGATTAGTACAGGTGTCAGAGATTTTGGGGAGAAGTTAGGAGGGAGAAGTAGATCAGCCATGATTGAATGGCAGAGTGAATTTGATGGGCCGAATGGCCTAATTCTTCTCCTAGTCCTTATGACCTTGACCATCGGGTACCAACCTCCCACCCAATCTCCCAGCAACAATGGTGGCTGCTCATGTCTGTGTCAATTTTATCACTTTCTTTTTCAGTTGGGCACAAAGTTGAAAAATTATCGGTTACACGGCTTGCCCCTCAGAAAGAAATGCATATGGACTGGGCCGATGGTTCCTGTGATTCTGATGCATCTATTTTGTATTTGGGAAAATGCACGAGGAATGAGTTTCAAAAACTAGAGATGTTGGAAATTTGAAATAAAAACAAGATGCTAGAAATACTCAGAAGGTCAGGTCAAAGTGAAATATTTAAGGGGCTGTCCCACTTGGACGACCTAATCCACGAGTTCTGGCGTGTTTGCCCTCGACTCATACTCGCAGCATGGTCGACACAAGGTCCTAGGAGGTCTTTGTAACTCTCCTTCATGCTCGAGAGTAGTCCAGTGTACTCGCGGCCTCAGCTAGGTCGCGGCGTATTTTTCAACATGTTGAAAAATGCCCGCGAGTAAAAAAAGGTCGCCATGGAAAAAAATCAATACTTTTTTTACTCGTAGGTTTAGTCCGAGTAGGTCGGCACGTTAGTCGTAGGTAATCGAGGGTAGTCGAAGGTAGTTGTAGATAGTCTTCATCATAGTCGAAGGGAGGTCGAAGGAGATCGAAGGAGGCCGTCTTCATTCTCCACTACTCGGTGTCCAATTTTCCCGAAGTTAGTCGTAGCTAGTCATCAACATAGTCGAAGGAGGTCTTCAATACGACATTTTTTCAAACTCTCCTAAACTATTCTAAACTTGCCAATTAGGTCACCCAAATGGGGCAGCCCAACTGTTTTTCTTTCCAAGATGTTGCCTAATCTGCTTAATGTTTCCAGTATTTTCTGATCTCATGACAAATTATTCACCTTGTAGTGTGGCATTTCCTTTTTTTTGTTGGACATGTTACCAAACAGAGGATTTGGTATTCACTACCTTGATGTCTGCATTGGCTGTTAATGGACATTGGAGAGCCCTGACTAAGAATCTAAGGTGTAAATCCAGCGGGACCTCCTACCAGATATTGTGGAATAAACAATAATTCTACATTTAGAAAGGAAAGGACTGAAATCTGTCTGAAATCATGTCTCATGAATTTGAAGGGGTGACCAAAGCGATAGATGAGGGCAGGGCGGTAGACATTGTCTATATACACTTTAGGAAGGCCTTTGGCAAGATCCCGCATAGCAGTCTAGTCCAGAGGGTTAGAACACATGGAATTCAAGGTGAGCTCGCTAATGGATACAAAATTGGCGGTGGGAGGCAAAGGGTGGTATTGAAGGATTGCTTTACAGTTCCAAGGCCTGTGACCAATGGTGTGCTACAGGGATCTGTGCTGGGTCCTCTGTTATTTGTCATGTATATTAATGATTTTGATGAAAATGTAGCTGGCATGATTAGTAAGTTTGAAGATGATACCAAAATCGGTGATATAACGGACAGTGAAGAAGGTCATCTCCTGTTCCAACATGATTTTGGTCAACTGGGAAAATATGCCAGGAATGGCAGGTGGAATTAATCTGAGACAAGTCTGACGTGAAGCATTTTGAGAAGATAAACTAGGGTATGACATGCACAGTACACTGTAGAGTGTTGGGGAGTGTTGTTGAACAGAGATGCCCGGGGGAAAAAGTAAATAGTTCTTTGAAATTGTCAACAGAATGCTGAAGAAGGCATGTGGCATGCTTTCGTTCATTGGCTGAGTCATTGACTACAATACATGAGTTGTCATTCTATGGTTACACAAAACATTGTATAGGCGGTACCTGGAGTATTGTGTGCAGTTTCGGTTGTCACACAATAGGAACGATAGAATTAAGCAAGAGAGGGGGCAGAAAAGATTCACAAAGATGTTGCCAGGACTGAAGGACTTGAGTTCCAAAGAGAGATTTGATAAGCCCCTGTCCCACTTTCCCGAGTTTTCCCCTTGATTCAAACTCGGAGTTGCCAGCCGTAGGGTACTCGGGGCTATTCTTTTTACTCGTGGACATTTTTCAACATGCTGAAAAAACGTTGCGACTTACCTGATGCCCCGAGTACCTACGGCTGGCATTACGAGCCGCTACAAAATATCTACGGACTCCTACGGCCTCCTAAGGACTCGCTATGGACATTCCCCGAGTTTGAATCAGGGGGAAAACTCGGGAGAATTTGTGAGTAACTCGGGAAAGTGGGACAGGGGCTTTAGGTTTGGTCTATTCGTCCTAAAGCAAAGGAGTCCTGAGAGGTTACATGATAGTGGTATATAAAATTATGAGGGCCATAAGTAGGGTAGATAGCCTGAGTCCGTTTCCATGGTAGGCTGTCTAAAACGGTTCATAGGTTTAAGGTGAGAATAGGGACATTTAAAGGGGATCTTAGTGATAAACTTTTCACACAAAGAGTAATTGTAGTGCTGTACAAGATGTAGGCGAGGTCACACTTAAAATATTGTATTCAGTTTTGATTACCCTGCTATAGGAAATGTGTCATTTAGGTGGAAAGTGTGCAGAGAAGATTTCCGAGGATTTTGCCAGGACTCAAGGGCTTGAACTACCGGGAGAGGTTGGACTGGCTAATACTTTATTTCTTGGAGCGCAGGAGTCTGAGAGGTTATTTTATGGAGATGTCTCCAATCATTAGGGGAATAGATAGGGTGAATGCACATAGTCTTTTTTTAGGAAAACCAAGAACTAAAGGGCATAAATTTAAGGTGAGAGGGGAAAGATTTAATAGAAACTGGAGGGGTACCTTTTCCAAACAAAGGGTGTTGGGTTTATGGAATTAGAAGCCAAGGAGGTACTTTTGGAAGGTACTATAACAACATTGAAAATACATTTGGACAGGTACATGGATAGTAAAGGTTTATAGGGATATGGGCCAGGTTCAGGAAATGTGACGAGCTGGGATGAGGCATCTTGGTTGGAATGCTGTATTGGTACATGTGACTAGGCACAACAAAATTCTTTGCTGTGTACCCAATGTATACAAATACCATCCCCGGCACTGACAAAGTTCTAAAGCACGCTGGCTCCTCCTTTTGTTCTCCTCCTTCCCCCCCCCCCCCCCCCCACCCTGCATCCTCCTTTTGTTCTCGCCCTTCCCCCCCCCCCTCCACAGCGGTCCCCACATGCTGGGTCCCCATTATCCCTTGTTCTCCCCCCCTTCCTCAATTGTTCATTGTCCCCCCACCTCCTCCCCCTCGCGGCAGTCCTCCCACGCCAGGTCCTCCATTGTTCTTCCCTCCCCCTGGTCCTCCCACGCTGGGTCCTCTGTTCTACCTCTCCCCTAAAACGGTGGTCCTCCACTTTCTCATTGACCGTCAATCATGGGTCGACCCGCGAGGCATCGCCGCTGCCATGCTTCACCACTGCCAAGGCTTCACCACTGCCGAGACCCATCGTCGCGAGGCTTCACCATCACCCCCGAGGCCTCACCGCTGTCGACACCCCACTTCACGCCTCCGTGGTGCCGACCTGGGCCCCAGCAGCGGGCTCTGACGGCCGCTCCGCCGACCCGGAGTGTAACCGTGATGCCCCGGCTGAGCCCCGACCCGGGCTTCTCCGCGGCGATCCAGATGGCATCGAGACCGCGGCGCATCGATAAAGGCCTCTGGCCATATTCCCAGTCCACAGCCGCGGCCCTTCTGGCTGCGTGGCCCATTGGGACATGGATGAGTTGGGCCAAAGGGCCTGGTTTAATCTGGATGACTTCTAAGCTGAAAAAAGGGGAAGTTCTTCTGTATCCTCATGATTAGTATCAAACTCGTGTTGTAATGCTGGGCGATTGCAAAGATGGAAATAAAGTAAAGTTGTGCTCTGGTAAAACCTTTTGCTGATAATTACAACTTGGCTGAAGGATGCAGCTTGGAACTTAACTGATCACCTACCAGGAGGAGAACAGCTGGAGGTGCAGGTAACCATTCAGCACTGTTTTAGGGATGAGACTACCAGAACACCACACTACCAGTGGCAGTTTTGGTAATCAATGAACAATGAGTAAAATTAGAAAACTTACATTTCATTTGAGTCTCAAGCAGTGTCTCGATTGAAATGCATTTCTTTGGAATGAGTTGCAATAAACATAAATGAGATACATAATCCAGTGTGGTCACTAAAGTTATTCAGAAGCACATGGTTGACCACAGTCATGTGAATATATCAGAATGCCCTCTGACCTGATCTTTGAGGGAAATGGGCTGTTATTTGCAGGAAAAAAAGTTGATTCTAATCACTGGAAGCTGTAAAGATGGACATGTTCTCAAAGTGGAAACTTGAGCTGAAAACAATTTTTAAAAGGTTGGTTCAAGTTCATGTTAAAGGACCGAATAAAATTAGTTGAAGATATCTTTAGAGCCATAGTTTGGAACTTTTCCACAATATCATAGTTATACAAAATGCTTTGCATTTGAAAGGTCAGCAATGAGTATATTTGCAAAGTATGGGGTGCTTCTTACTTTTAACTAATCAAAATTAACTGAGTTCGATGGCGTCTCCACTTTAGAAGGAAATTGGTGATTGTTTAAGTGGGTGATGGCAGCTGGACTGAGCACTGCTCGGTTCCGTGCAGGCATTTTACTCTGACAGGAATGTGCTTATACACGTTTCAGTGTGGGCGCCTATTCCTCAGTAGATTAGATAAACAAGTTAGTGTACATGCTCAAAGTTTATCCTTTTTTTAAAAGTGTTTAATCTGAAGATTGGAATAGAATTGCATGGTTCTTTTCAAATGAGCTAGCAATTCCTAGCTGTAGTTATTTTTTTAAAGCAAAGTATCAACTTTAACGAAAGGATTTTTGAAACGTTGAAGGGAAAAGTAGCTGAAAGGCATTAACTGACAGAGAAAGTAAAAGTTTTTGTTCTCAACCGTCTATTCCACTGTCGAAGCACGGACTTTGAGCTTATTAGCTTGTTGTCTCCAGTTGTAATGAGGAGCTTATTAAATGCTGCATTATGCCCTGTAATTATGTGTGCAATTCTGTTTGATATGAGTCAGAATACAAATTAACTGTTTATTTCCCAAGCCATCAGTGTTGGCTTTTACAGAGTGCATTTGAGATTGACTAGTATCGCAGTGCCATTTTTTGAGGCATTCCATAACATTACCATTGCAAGAGAGAGGACGACAGACTCATCATTTCCTTTAGGAGATTGTTTCAAAAATATTGAACACCCTGATTTGACGACATGTTACTTATGAAATGTTTGTGGTAAGTTTTAGCCTCAGCACTCAGTATGTTGAAGTTTTTTTTTGCGGATGTAGGGAGTGTGGTTTGGAATCTTTTGTTTATACTGTACAGTATCTCACAGAACATTGCAACAGTCAACTGCTATGAAATGTTGTTGCATATGGGTGAATGTGATAGATATGTTTATTCTCAGCAAAATCACACATCTAGCAATAACAGGAGGAACTAACTGGTTAATCTGTTCTTTATAGTCTTGGCTGCCCACCACACAAGGAAAACTTTTTGTAGAAATGTTTTTGCATGGCACAATATTTTTGTACATTGTGTGAAGAAATTTAATCCAAAATCTGGTAATCAAATGTGGTTGGTTGGTTTTGGTGTAGATTACTTAATTTCCCCCCCAAATATGTTCTGCATCAGAGCTTCACGTGCCACATAACTGGCTGCAAGGATTGTGCTCTGATGTCAACCAGCACGCAATAGGATTTTGATTTCAAAACTTGTATATCTGAGGCCCACTTGCAAAAGAAAAGGTCTTGCCAAGAAGGGACCAGCATTACGTGCCTGTACTTGGGAGAGCTCATGCAAATAGATTTTTCTGTGTATGTTGTGTAATCCCCCCCCACAGCTGACAACACCCAATCCTGCTTGAATCTTTGTCTGCTCTTCCACCACTAGTTCACATTCTTGACCCTTGATGGTTTGAGCTTCAGTCATGGATCCCTCCACTTTAATCATCTCCACTGGTCTCTGATTGCCATGCAATCATCCAATGAACTTGCAGATTCAATACAAGAAAGGCTGTCATATGTACAGGGCCTTTCTATTTCCTATGCCATTTTAATTTTTGTCTGTGAGTATTTTCTTAAAGTATTAATTTTAATTATTTGGGGGCAATGTAGAAGATGCTGCAAATAACCAGCAGGTCAGGCAACATCCATGGAAAGAGAAACAAAGCTCAATTTTCAGGTTGACAATCCTTCATATTTTTTTCTCCACTGAAGTCAAGTCATGTCAACTTTATTTCTATAGCACATTTAAAAACAACTCTCGTTGACCAAAGTGCTTTACATTGGTGCAGGTACTAACATGCTACAAACAGTGGTACATAGATCAACAATACGTACATTGATACATACATACAGCGTTCCCTCAGAGGACCTCAGGAAAGGCTTGAGATTAGAAATAAGTTTTAAGTCTAGATTTAAAAGAGTCGATGGAGGGGGCAGGTCTGATGGGAAGAGGGATGCTGTTCCATAGTCTAGGAGCTGCAACCGCAAAAGCGCGGTCGCCCCTGAGCATATGCCTAGACCGCGGGATGTTCAGTAACCCCAAGTCGGCCGATCTGAGGGACTTGGAGGTGGTGTAGTGGGCAAGCAGACTTTTGATGTAGGTGGGTGCGAGCCCATTAAGGGCTTTGTAGACATAAAGAAGGAGCTTGAAATTGATTCCGAACCGCACAGGGAGCCAGTGGAGAGAGGCCAGAATCGGGGTGATGTGGTCCCTTTTTCGGGTGCCCGTCAGGAGTCTCGCTGCGGCATTTTGGACCAGTTGCAGGTGGGACAGGGATGATTGGATGATGCCAGTGTAAAGGGAGTCGCAGTAATCAAGGCGGGAGGAGATAAATGAGTGGATAAGTGGTCGGTATCTGATCGTGGAATTAAGTTTCCAGTTACAACTTTCTCATTCCGAGTGATAGAAATATAAATTTGGCAATACTGACATTGTTAAAACTTGTGAGAACTGTGAACATTAAACACCCAGGAGGAATTAAAAGCACAGATAACTACAATAGATATTGTCATTCTTGTCATGGGACTCAATGTTTGAGTATTGCACCAAAGAGAAATACCAACTTGCTTATAACAATGAGTCAATTAGCTGTGGCACGCAAGAGGTTAAATCCATACAGCATTACATTTGTTTGCAAAAGTGTGCTCAGTTAGCAGCTGTGACCAGATGTGACATATAGAGCAGTTATGCTTTTTGACCAAGATACCAATTTGCGGTATTGTCAACTGTTATTACATTCAAATAGCAGTCACAGTTCTAATAGCCACCAAACTTTTGAAGGGCCAGGGTTGGTGTTTCTCTAAGGATGGTCAATAGCTTGTAGATGACCCTTGCACAAACCAGGGCAAAACTAGTCTAGGATTGGTCAAGTTTCAGAAAGGAAGAAATCTCTCATGAGTGAATTCCAATTTACCCATTCGTCAATCTATTGAATGGAACCTTAATCAGAATATTAATTTACAAAGCAGTCAGACCTGACGAGCAAGGATTAACTACCCACAGTAGAGATGTTATAGATATAATCCCCAGTTGTACTGTTCTTTGCCGACATAAGCAATGTCAGCATGACCTCATCGTATGAGAAAAGGAGTCTCCTTGCAGAAATCCTGATTCCAAATGAGGGAAGACCTGAATCTGCAACTCTCAATAAGACCAGACAGGCTCTCCCTGACTTGCATTATAGGTGACTTACATAAACTCACAATTACGTAAGCAATTCTTTAAGCGCACTTATGACTCCGCAGTCCCCACCGCGAAACTCCCCGTATTCCCCGCCTCGGAGCTCCCCCGTGGTCCCTGCCTCGGAGCTCCACCGTGGTCCCCGCCTCGGAGCTCCACCGTGGTCCCCGCCTCAGAGCTCCACCGTGGTCCCCGCCTTGGAGCTCCACCATGGTCCCCGCCTCGGAGCTCCACCGTGGTCCCCGCCTCGGAGCTCCCCCGTGGTCCCCGCCTTGGAGCTTCCCCATGGTCCCGTCTTGGAGCTCCCCCCGTGGTCTCTAAGTCAAATGGTAAATTTACGCGTGGGCAGTAGCACTTCTATTTCTGACTTATTCTTGATTAGTGCGGGTGTCAGGGGTTAGTTGGGAGAAGGAAGGAGAATGGGGTTGAGAGGGAATGATAGATCAGCCATGATTGAAAGGCTCAAGTAGAGTAGACTTGATGGGCCGAATGGCCTAATTTGCTCCAATAACTTATGAACTTATGTAACATGCGACTTCCGCAAGGGTCCGGGGAGGTAACCCTTGTGTGAGTCAGGGAGTGACTGTTTTAGAATGTAATGGCAGGAACAAGTGAAATAAAATCATTTGTATATTATCGGATAGAATCTCTAGACATCTATTGAAATGGCTTAAATTAAGTCATGAGGTGTGGATCTGACCATGACAAACTGCATTGTGCCAGTGACCTTGTAAGATTAAACAGGGCACACTCTTGATGAGGAAAATTCTGCCAATGATCAGTATGTAGGTTTGAACCAGGAGCTGGTGATCAGTGCTCCATAGGGCCTGAGGGAAATCTAGAACAGTAGTCACAATTTATGAAAAGTAAGGGATTGACAATTTAAGGCAGGGATGAGGCAAAATGTTCTCTCAAAATCTTTGGAACCCTCTTCAACAAATAACGATGGATGCAGAAACTTTGAATATTTTCAAGACAGAGTTGGATGGACACGATAAATGAGGGGCTGAAGAATTATTGAGGGAAGACAAAAATTAGGTGCTGAGATTAGTTATTTCAACCATGTTCTTATGCAATAAGAGCTCAGTGGTCTTCTCCTTCTGTGGTGCTTCACTGTGGGAATCTGCAGGTTTTGCATTACTTTAAGAAAAAGCTGACCCTGACTGAACCAATGAAAAAGGCAAGGCTGAATATACATGGTTTTCAGTTATTTGGAGCAGTCTCTGCGAGAAATTCTGAGACACAACCTAAGCTTAACCATCAACACATGATTTTATTGCCCCTCATTCAGACAGATATCCCACTCGTTATATTCATTCTTGGCATAGATGATGTAAAATGAAAATACTGAGATTAATAAATTGAGAAGAAAATATATACTTTTAATTATTGCCAAAGGACCATAGAACCATCAGTGCATATTTAAGCAAATGTCAGCTAATATTAAATGGACTATTCTGTCTGTTGGCCATGAGTAAATCTTTACACTAATTTTGGAGTCCATCTCTTGCATGTAATGGCTTAATTTACTGAATTATTTCAATTATATCTTTGCACCATAGTCATTTACTGTTCTTGTTTTTTCTTGTTTTCTAAACAATACTGGTTATTGCAAAGCTTTTTTTACAGATTATGAATAGAATATGTGATGCCTCTGCTATTTCATGCAAATCTAATTGGTTGTTATTCCATTCTGATCTCAGTTTTTTTCAATTGAATGAAATGTGAATATACAAAGTGCAAACAAATCCTTGCCGTTTAACAGTCCATCTGATGTCCTTTCCAAGTCTCGCGTCACAATTGATTTTCTATTCAACAATTCAATTCTCCAATTTGTTTGCTAAAGGCAGCCTCTCTTGTGCAGAGATGGGTTAGATGGTGGCTCTAGTCACAGCCTGTTAGCTCCATTGGACAAACCACATTATTCATGTGCCTGACGCCAAACTCCCAAAACAGACACTCTGTTCCTTACCCTGTCAGATGAAAAGATTTCCAGGTGCACACAGGAGAAAAAAAAATCAAGGACATGCACAAACCCTCTCTTATCATTAACCAGGTGGGGGAAAAAATGCATGTAATAAATATGGCTACTGTAGGATATACTAACATTGGAGGAAGTTGCTTGGCTAATTCCTGGGATGGGAGTGTCATCCTTGCAAAACATGCTGGACAGTTTATGTCTGTATAACATAACTTAGCAGAATTTGAGGTTTAGAAGATGTAAAATTCCAAGGGACTTAACAGGAGAAATGTTGAGATAGTTTCATGAGCGGAAGAGTCATAGACAAAGGGAAATATATACAAAATCCGGGGTTGCTCATTAAAAATGTTGGTGTGTAGAATTTTTCTTTTGGAATCTATGCAATTCTGAGGGTGGTTGAGGCCAGATCATTAGATATATTTAAGGTAGAAATAGAAATATCTTTGCAAAACTGGGGAATTGAGGGTGATGGACAAGAGGAGTTAAGGGTAGATCAATCATGGTCTGGTGGCTCCTAATATGTTCTTACGGGGGGAAATTGCAACATCCCTGCTGACTAAGGAATCTCTGGCCCAAGACAGCTCAAAGTTGAGAAGGAGGGTGTTGAGAACCATGAGCTCCTACATTAGGAGCATACAGAAGCTCAATAAATAGGGTACAAGGGGCACATCACTTCCAAAAATTGTCTGACGTTACCTTCCCCATGAGTGGAATACAATGTAGGTTTCATCAGTCAGAACCAGAAAACCGGAATGGAAGTATTTCGATGATAGGGTATGTTCTCTCTGGGCGGCACAGTGGTGCAGCTGGTAGTGCTGCTGCCTCACAGCGTCAGAGACCCTGCATGAATCCTGACCGTGGGTGCTGTCTTTGTAGAGTTTGCATGTTCTTCCTGTGGCCACGTGGGTTTGCTCTGGGTGCTCTGGTTTCCTTCCCCATCCTTGTTTGTAGGTTTGTAGGTTAATTGTCCTCTGTGAATTACCCCTCGTGTGCAGGAAGTGGATGGGAAAGTGGGATTACATGGATCTAACGTGATTGTGGGCATGGACCCGGTGGGCCGAAGGGGCTGTTTCCATGCTGTATCTCTAAACTAAACAAAGTCTTCTGCAATAATTACAGACTACATTAAGAAGAATGTGACATTCATCCTTCTGTTACTGTAGATTAACTCGAGGCAGATTAAAAGGTGGTATCATCCACCCATTTACTTCAATGGTTTAAGCGATGGTGCTTCATTGTAATGTATGCACTCCACAGTGAAATTCTTTTTGCATAGATCACACATGCATGAGCCATAATATTTTGGCGCCATTCACAAAAAGTCCAAAGTCTGGTCCATGCGCCCGATGTGCAGGAGTGGCTCCAGATCCAGGTAAGCCCCAGGCTGCTGCAGGACCTCCTCCATCACCCTCGACCGGCTCGGCCCACCAACCAATGTCCCTCTTCTTGCCCAACTGCCTTTATGTCAACTTTCAATTTTGCGTAGCAATGAAAATCTTTAAAAGCTGAATAAAGTTCTGAGGAATGTTTAAATTCCTTTCATTCTGAAATAGGAGAGCCTGGTCATCTCTCACTATGGAACTGGTATATTAGGCAAAATAATAATTGTGAGTAGAAACACCAACTAGTTCTGCAGATTGTCAGTACAATGTTACAACCCTTGGCTTTTTTGGATAGTTACTGTGTTCCTCTTCCCCTGTCATAAGCTCATATTTTGCTGCTCGGGTAACTAATGCTGCTGCTGCAACGTGACCTCTGCACAGCGCATAGTATGAGTGCAGTGCAGTACAATACAGTTAAGTCTTCAAGCTCCACTACAACCAAAGTTTACTTTTTCAAGAAGAGGGCTGCAGATGTGGTCAGTGCCTGAAACCAGGCAGGCCCTGAGTGTATACTGATCATGCTTGGATAAACCAAAGCGTTGAGTGGGGGAGGGGGTGTTGGCTGTTCATGAAAGTCAAAGCTTCGGCTGCTTGTAATGTTCTCCAACATTTGAAACTAAATTGCCTTATGTGAAAATACATACATGAATGCATCTCAGTAATTTGACTAGGAGAGCATTTACTGGCGACATTTCTGGTCCGGACCCATTGTCCTGACCCAAAACATTGCCTATGCATGTTCTACAGAGATGCTGCCTGACCCGTTGCGTTACTCCAGCACTTAGTGTATTTTTAGTAAACCAGCATGTTCAGTTCCTTGTGTGGTATAGATCTACTGGCTATTATTAAGAATGGACACATATTTTTGGTCACAGCCAATCTAGAGATGAGTATTTCTAGGACTGGAACATAATGATCTGCTGATATTATGTTTGACAGATATTTTTGATTTGCTATGTGTTTTAATGTAGTTAAAACACTTTAAACTATTTTTTATGTCTACAAATACTTCACTGACGATCAAAGCATCCATCTGTGAGGCTATTTTCTATTAAAAATGAATTGATTGTAAATTAATGTGAAATGCTGTACTAGGAGACATTAACCTGATGGCAAAAATAAAATGTCTGTCCTGTAGATGTGACTACTGACTGTGGTAATGCTCTACTATTTATTTTAGTGCTCACAGGACATTTGCAGTTGTTCTTGTGTAACTCACAAGACATTTGATACATTGGTGCAATATGAGCATAATTGAATTATTTGTTTAAAAAAAACAGCAATTCCTGTTCCATCGGTTAATATATCAGAATTTGTACGCAGATTGTAATTGTTCAGTCTTGCCTTCTCATTCAAAATGTAACTTAACGCCCCCCCCCTAAATCACCCAAAAAGTTCCTGAGGCAACAGTGCCTGCTACCTCTTCATTCTGAAAGCTAATTTAAAGGCATTCTCCAATCTGCAGTATTTAATGGAAATCTTACTCTGGCTGCTGCTATTAAAATTCTGTTGTCTAAAAGTGTGCTGTTTTCTGTGAACAGTTCATTGGAGTGTTCCTATTTATATGGAAAATATCCTGTTAATTAGCTGCTGTTATCTTGCTATAGTGATAATGCTGGTGGCAATATGGTTTATCTGTACTGACAGCTGAACACATTGAATCTTCTGGCTAGACAACTGCATGATCTCTGCGTGCACAAGGTTAAAAAAAATGTCATCTCTAATTCTCTATTTTCCTTTTCTTCTTGAGGATGGCAAATCAATCGAGTGCAGATTCCAGACTGCTGACATTATACTTATGGGCCTGTCCCACTTAGGCGATTTTCAGGCGCCTGCAGGCGACAATAGCATTCACTAGATTATGATGTGGAACAGAGGTAGGTTTCGTCTCCACACTCCTCTTCTGTTGATAGTTTTCAGAAGTTTGCATCAGTTTGTTCTATGATGCCCCCATGGAGAGCCAATTATTCGGCCATAGACTTCTACAGCAGGGAAGCAGGCCTTTCGGTCTAAAAAGTTCATGCAAACCATCAGACACCATTTGCATCAAACCTACACTAATAGCATTTTATTCCCTTCCATCAGTCCCCCCTAGACTTTACAACTATTTTGAGCTAGAGGCAAATTACACTGGCCAATTAATGTGGAAGGAAACTGGAGCACCAAGAGAGAATGCTAGCAGTCACAGGAAGAAAGTGCAAAATCAGGAGGTCAGGATTGATCTCGGATCACTGGAGCTATGAGGCTGCAGTTCTATTAGCTGCATCACTGTGTCGCCTTTTGAGAAACTTTTTTTTACAGAAAATATAACCCATTATTTCCTTGAGTGAATGTTGACCAAACAGAAACTGCAAGATGTATATGCAATGTATGTAACTGTAAAGTGGGCAATCAGGTGTGGTGAAGTGGGAAGAAGAAAAGAAGACAACTAAAGTAGGTGAAAAGGATCAAAGAAGTGTGTCATGTATCTTCTATTTAGACTAGTGATAGATCATCTTGGAGAGAACGAGTCCATCTAGTTGTCGGGAGTTGACATCAATTGGATAGCATTGACCTGACCAACTTTGTTGTTATCAATGGATTTTGAGGCAGATAAAACAACAAAGTTGGGTCTTTGTGGCCTGGACAATAATAATCTTCTTTTGTTTTGAGTCATCAAAGGAGTGGCTGGTAGATTTTATTTCATGAAAAATTCTATTCGGATTTTTATATCAATGTGTATCCTGTTTTATGCTGGATTTTGCAGAGTTGAAGTAGATTTTGTGCCTCAGCCGGCCTTGGATGTATACCTAATCTTGTTGCCAGCTGATTTAGCATGATTATGACACCATTGCTTTAGCCCTTTATTACCTTATTTTATTTTTGTTCTTAAGCAGTGAGAATCACTTCCTCCCACTACAGTTCTTTGGGTTGTAGGTAACTGTTGAAGCCAATATGGGAACTATAGATTCTAACACACCCATTTCAGAGCCTGAGGGTAGAGTCTTGTGTGCTCTTTCTGCCTTTGTTGCTGGACTACCACTGCCAACAAATTGGGCGTGACGTTTGTGGTGCAAGACTCCAGCCTGAGTCATCGTGGTCCAGGGATTCCCGTGAATCCGTGAACATATTATTTGTCGAAGGTGGCTTACTGACGATGCTCAAATTATTGTCCAGATCCCAGTAAACTGTTGCCTCTACAGCTTGGAATTGCTTTGCAAATCTAACATTGGGCATGTAAATAATACTGGTCAGAGATAACTGAGTAATCCGATCTACATTTTCCAGAGTCTTATTGTGAGCTTTTAATAGATGGGTTGTTTGACAGTTGGGTCAAATTGGATAGGATCGCTCTCTGCAGATGTTTCATGAATTGCAGTAAATGAGCTGACAATGTATTGGAGTTTGATCAGTGATTGTGTATGCAAACAAACCTTGCCATTGTACTGCCGTTTCACTACTCGGGTTAGATTGCTCTCAGTTCTGGGATAAGGGGAGACAATGGTTGAACAATTTTCAATTTATTTTGTAGTAGTACTCCTTTTGGTAGCACAAAAGAGGAAGGAAATCAACTAACTCCAAGCTGTGATGATATAGAGTTGCTCAGTAAAAAAGAGTTGTGTATGTCATCATGTATCAGTCACAGAATGGACACAATTTTTTGTAGTCAGCCGCATTGGAGGCAAATCCTCAGGGTTGATGGAATTAGTTGTGTAAGTTAATTGACCATGTATAAAGTTACTCTCAGCATTATTCTCAGAGTTGTTACTCAGAGGTGATCTCCATCTCGTCTGTCTTAAGCAGAATAGGATCCACAATGCAGCTCGGGAAACCTAGGGAAGAGTTGGTCGAGGAGCATGAGGTGATTAATTTCTCTGTGGTAGATTGGGGGAGACCCATGGTGGTTATTCCAACTGTTTGTATCTCCTTTCTTGAAGTTGGTTATGATTATGGCAGTTAACTTGCTTTTTGAATGCATTAGAGTCATACAGCACACAAATATGCCCTTCGGCCCTACTCATCCTTGCCAACCAAGACGCCCCATCTGAGCTGATCCCATTTGCCTACATTGAAGCATCTTTGTGACAATCAGGCTGTGGTGTGCAATGGAGTCGTGGACAGTGCCACAACTGAGGAATTTTCCAAAGGTTCTTTATAGGCCAGAGCTAACTGCCTCTCCATCCTTTACAGGCAGGCTCTCCTCTCAGCAGGGTGGGCCCTTGGGTAATATAGGTGACCTTGAAGGTCAATCTGCCAGTTGTAGTATCTCCTGATTCTCTCTAGGATGCACTTAGGTTGCAGTTATTGCTTGCACCTCAGCCTGCAGGTGCATTTAAAGGCTTCCTTTCACTTGAGGTATGGTAGATCTTCCAGTTCCAAAAAGCTTTTCTTTTGTTGTTAATTAGCTCTTGGTTCTTCTGGCCATTTGCATCAAGCCAGTCCTGATGTTTTGATCTAAAAAAGTAAGGCACACAGGATCCCCAAAGACTAGCAAGACTGGATTCAAAATTAGCTTGGCCAAAGAAAACAAATATTGCTAGACTGGAGGGGAGTTATTCTGACTGGAGATCTGTGACCAGGGGTGTTCCACAGGGATCAGTGCTGTGACCTCAGTAGTTTGTGATAAAAATAAATGATTTGGAAGAAAATGTAGTTGGCTGATCAGTAAGTTTGCAGACAACATGAATATTGATGGAGGTATGGACAGTTGTCAAAGGATTCAGCAGGATATACAGCAGTTGAAAGATTGGGTAGAAAAAGGCCCATAGAGTTTAATCCTGACATGTGTGAGGTGTTGCTCTCTGTGACAAATGTGAGAGGGAATATACAGTAAATGTCAGGACTCTTAAGAACATTGATATACAGATGGATCTTGGGCTGCAAGTCCAAAATGGTGACACAAGTAGAGAGGGTAGTATTTGGTACATTTGCCTTCATCCATCAAAGTCTGGAAGCCATGTTGCAGCTTTATAAAACTTTGGCTTGTGCTACTGCATTGCAGGAGAGATGTGGAGGCTTTGGGGAGAGTGTGGAAGAAATATACCAGGATATTGTCCAGATTAGAGAATTTTAGCAGGAATGACAGGTTGGACAAACTAGATTTTTGTTGTTCACTGGAGTCTCAGAGCCTGATGGGGTAAATCGTCTTGGGTTTTTTCCACGTGACTTCAGGGCAGTGAAGAGGAAGTGAGCATTCTGCTATTCCTGTAGGTTTGATGCTCTGAGTAATATTAGTAGAGTTCCCCCAACTCTGTGACACTTTGCGTGCGATAGTTTCATCCATCCATCTCCAGCCACATTCCTTGCCCACACATCAGCTTTTGGCTTGCACAGCATCCAGTCTTGTGGCTGTGTATTAGTTCCATGTTCTTCTGGTTGTTTTACAATTAATAGTCTTAAATGTGTGACAATGAAAATTTGGATTGTTTCTTCATCCCTTTTGCAAAATCTAATCAAGCCTTTTGCCTGTGGTGATTATTTTCTCACAGCCCCATTATTTCCAATGCCTTGTTATGGAAGCTCTGTGCAATTCAGTTTCCCCTTTTCAATAACGTTTGGCTTTGTCATCTGACATACCAGTCCTATGTCTTCTCGAACTCTCTTTGCACTCCTGCTCAGATCATGTCTCTGTCATTGCAAGACAGCGGCGCCTCTAACTGCGCCCCTGTGATGTTCCCTACACATGTTGGTAATCTGAAATAAAATGCTGAATGCATTCCAGGATCAGGCAGCATGTGCGGACAGATAAACTGGGTTTATGACCTTTTAATCAGATGTTTTATTCAGTACAGTTGCTGCTTGACCCGAGTGTTTCCAGCACTGAAAAATATGTATTTCTCTTAAACCTTTAACCGGCTGCTGAAATGTGACTTCAGCCCCTGATGGAACTTAAGTGGTTCAGAAACATTAATATTTACTTGTCATGGTTGCATTTGGCTCTACACAGAATGCTGCACCAGATCCTACCAAACCACTTTCCTTCAAGATTGCAATACTGAATTTATCTGTGGTTCAGGTTTCAAGCTATTGACAGAGAAAATAGATGCTTGTGGGGCTATTTTAATAATATAATTTGGCTTGTTTAAATGGGTGCTGGTTTCATTGTCGCTGCTGGTGCCATGTTACTGAAATATTGAAACTTACCGGTAATTGTTTAGTGATTTTTAATGGAACACTAACACAAAGAATGATATCAACTATAATAACAGTACTATATGATATCACTTACCATCCACTTAATGTCTCTTGTAGTAACCGTACAGGTCAGAGGTATTCCCAAATTGGGATGTGTCAATTTGTTGCCCTAATAAATGCTACTTTGATGTTTTACTATGTGAACCTCCTGTCTTGTTTGTTTGTTTCACACGCAAAGAGTCAGGAAACGCATGGAAAAGCATGAAGTAAGAGCTTCCTTTGAGGCCATAACTGGCTGGATGCATAAAGAGGTGTCAGTGATGTGTTTGGATTTTCAGAGGGCCTTTAATTAGTGTTGCACGAGAGCTTATGAAACACATTTAGATTGGAGATAGTATACTGTTCAGCATTTGCAATTGGTTAATAGACAGAAAGAGCAGAAATAAATGGGGCACTTTTGGTTAGGGAGCTTTAGATTGGTGAGGTATTTCAGGGATCAGTGCTGAAGCCCCAGTTTGGTTACTTTCTACAGCAAAGATGTAGATGAGAGGACCAAGTGTAATATACCTAATGCAAACTACTTTGATGTTTTACAAAGTGAATAGCAAACCAGAGGCAGGGACACTTCAGGGAGATAAAGGGAGGTGGAGTGAATGGGTGAGACTGTGACTGATGGAATAAAATGTGAGGTAATTCACTTAGGTGGAATAATAGAGATGAGCACAGTATTTTTTAAATGTTGAGAGATTGAAACATGATGGTATTCAGAAGGACATTGGTCTCCTTGTACACAAATCACTGCACAAGTAGGAAGGCATGTGGTTCATTGGACTTTATTGCAATAGGCTATGAAATCAAGAGAAAGACATATTACTGCAATTATATGGAGCCCCAGTGAACCTCAAATTGAGTTTTGTGTATGCATCTGGTCTCTACCTAGGGAAGGATATACTTGTGAAAGTGGGAGTACCACAAAGCTTCACCAAATTGATCGCACAGTGGTGCAGCTAGTAGAATTGCTGCCTCATAGTACCAGAAACCAGGTTCAATGCCGACCTTGGGTGCTGTATGTATACAGTTTGCACATTCACCCTGTGACCATGTGGGATTCCTCTAGATTCCTTTAGTTTCCCCCGCACAATTCAAATACATGTGGATTGGTTGGTTAATATGCTGCAGTAGATTACTCCTATTGAGTTGGTGAGTGGGAGAATCTTCAGGGAACAAATGACAATGCGGAGAGAATAAGATTGAATTCATGTAATATTACTGCCAACAGGTGGTCGATGGTTGATGTGGACTCGGGTCTGTTTCAGTGGTGTGTCTCTCTATGACTGTGGTTCCTGTGATGGGGTGGTCCTATGGGGAAAGACTAAGCATCCTAGTCCTAACCCGTTGGAGCTTAGAATGAATGAAGAAACACACAACGTCCCTACAGAGATATTAGGGATGAATCTTCCCTGCTGGGGTCTGGACAATCAGCAGTCACAGTTTCAAAATAAAAGGTGCAAATTAGGACTGTGATGAGAAAAAATCTTCCAAAGTAAAAATAATTAATCTTTGGTATTCTCGACTCAAGAGCGCTGAAGGGACTCCGTAACCGAACATCTTCAAGACAGAATTAGCAGATATTTGGTAATAAGGGAATATAGGTTATAATAAAAAAAGTTGTGCCGAGCTAAAATATCAGCTATAATCTTATTGAATGGCGGAGCAGTCATGAGAAGTTGTAAGGTCGATCCCTGCTCCTATTTTCGTAAGTGAATAATTTAAGAACAAATGGAAACTATTCATTGTTAAAATGTAAATATTAACATTGAAGACATGACTTTTGGATAAAGTGACAGCTGATCAATTAACATGATACAAAATTTTCCCATTGATATTCTGATGTTAGAATATACATAATGGATAATAATGTAACTTGTTAGTTGTCTATTACAGGCATATACAGAGGGAGCCTAACATCATCTATCTAACCCTAGGTAGGTTTACTGGAAGATAAAATATTGCAGATACTCATCGTGTCATGTAGCACCTAAGGATAGAAAAATCATTACAGTTTCAGGTTGACAAAATTCCATCAAAACTCAGAAAAGTTAGAAACCCAACATTTTTCATATTAAAAGGAAAGAGTGCTTGTGATGGGTGCAGAACAAGAGAAACTGAACTGCACAAGTGGTGGTGGTATCATCTGAGGGGGAGTTGCTAAGGCTGGGTATTTGCTGCTTAAATCTGGGCTGATACTCTCTGAAAAATCTGAACAACAGAAACAATTAACGGGCATTGTAATGAAAAGTAGAATCAAGGAACTGCAGATGCTGGTTTACAAATAAAGACACAAAGTGATGGAATAACTCAGCATCCCTGAATGACGACTATTAGCCACAATTTTTACAGATTAAGTTAAATGTACTGTTATTCATACGTTTTGGCTAATCATCAGAAGAACGTGACGGATATCTGAATGGGTCTCCAGTCATTGTGGCTCCATTTAGATGTTCTGGGTAATTTTGCTCTACACACAGTGATGGACACAGGCTTCACAGCACAGCAAGCTTGTCATTTAAAGGCAATATTTTCCAAATGTAAACCCAAGATTGATTTGGAGATCATTAGTTATTCGGGATTCAGGTCATTTAGGATCTTTCAGAAATCAGCAAAAGCATTTTAAACATAGCAAAATATTGCATGGTGTCTCAGAGATTATCAAATGGACAATGTCTTCTGTGGAGGAAAATAGGCCATGATCAATAGCTTCATCAAAGAACTCTGCTTTTAGGCATGTCTTAAATGAGGATTGTGGAAGAGGACATCTTTGGAATAAAACATTAATTCATGGCTTCATCTTCCAATTATGCATTAAAATGCTTGTTTGGAAATATGAGCTCTGAAACATTTATTTATGGGAGGAACAACTGAATGGAACCAGACAGAGGCAAGGCTAAACTGGCCTCCTAGTTAATCGGTTTTTAGTCATTCATTACAAGCTAGGTCTGGCCCCATCAAGTTTGCAATCTGAAGGTAAAACGGCTATAGGTAATGCAGAAAATAGTGCTTAATTATGCTACTGGTCGAATAAGCGAAAGGATTTGAGCTCAAATTCCACTTGGGCAGTAGAAGAATTTTCATTCAGTTTTTAATGTGAAGTATTTTAATCATTATCAGTAAAAGTGACAATGAAGCTGTCAGATTGACAGCTGGTTGGTCATTGAGAGAAGGAAGCTGCTGCTTCAGATATCTATATGTAGGAAGGAACTGCAGATGCTGGTTTAAACTGAAGATAGAAACAAAAACCTGGAGTAACTCAGTGGGGCAGGCAGCATCTCTGGAGAGAAGGAATGGGTGATGATTTGGGTCGAGACTTCAGTCTGAAGAAGGGTCTCGACCTGAAATGTCACCCATTCCTCCGCTCCAGAGATGTTGCCTGTGCCACTGAGTTACTCCAGCTTTTTTTTTCCAGCTTCAGGTATCTGCCTGTATTGGACTAAAAGGTCACTCCTTTAAAAAAAAAACCGACGGTTATTCAATTGACTCAGCAAGTCAGTGCCATAAACAGGATGGTGTCAATTGGACTAGTGTGCTCACCAGCACCAGGCAGAAACTAACTTGGGCAATAAGACCCTTCCTTCTTGGTGATCACATCATCCTGATGCATCTGTGGCAAGGAATATTCTTGCCCCGTGTAACCAGGTGGAAAGTGCACTGCATTGTTTGAAATGTAGCATTCATATTTAAAATCTCTTGTGTAATATAATGAGCTACAATGTAATTTTTTTAATAGCTGGTTTATCTTCCGACCTACAAATGCTTCAGAAACTACTTCCCCATTCTGGAATTGACAGCAAAAAACAGAACAAGACAAATACTATTTCTGCGTAGCTTTTCGAAACCACAACCAGAATTTCTAAAGACATTTACAGTCAAGGAAGCGGCTTTGCAGTGTGATCATTACTGCAGTGCGTCAAATGTGGCAATTAGTGCACAGGCAAATTCTCTTTGCAGTAATGGAGGATTTGAGTTCAAAGAAAACCCTCCTGTTTAACTGGGCCTAGTTGTGGAACAACTTTGTCGGAATACCTGAGGACTTGATAGTGTGTCACAAACTATTTTGTGTCCACCTCAGAAGATGAAGCTTTGAATTAAAGTTTTATTCCATAGAAGCCCTCTCCAACAATGCTCCACTTGCTTGGTTCTGCACTGGGAGTTTCACCCTTGAATTTGTGTTCCAGTCTGCATTGTGGATGCTGAATGCTTCTGTTCAATTGACGTTGGCATAAAATAGAAGAGAGTGGCAGTTGTTTTAATAGTTACAGAGAAAAAGTTGTGTGCTTTTGTGGTTCCACCTGAGAGCCTTCCCCCATGAGCTAACCACGAAAGGTTTTTTGAAACTGCACTCCGGCTCCCACACCAACCTGCCATCAATCCCATCAAGCCCCCACCCACGCCTTATTTGCAGAGAGTAATCATTTATTTGAAGATAGATGCAAAATTCTGGAGTAACTCAGGCAACATCTCTGGAGAAAAAGAATAGGTGAATTTACGGGTCGAGACCCTTGTACGGACTTCAATCATTTATCTGACCAGGTTGCTGTAATTCCTGATTCTGTACTAGAAACAGAAACTGTGATGTAGAATTTTTGAGGTTGTTAATCTCCTCTCCCCTCACCCAGATGCTCTGCAGCAGTCCCATCCTAGCTCGGCAGAGGGCCAATGGTGAGCTTACATCAACTGAAAATGAAAGGGGAATGTTGTGTTAACGATTTCCATCTTACAACCCTTAATTGTGCCAGCTACTTCCTCATTTTGATTTGCCTAATGGATGATTTGCATTTATGTGAGCCCATCCTGATATCACGACAACCCAAATACGTTTGCAGCTAATGATGTAGTTTTAAAACATTGCCATGCAAAATCAAGTTTATTGTTATATGCACAAGTATAGTGGGGGTAAAGGTATAATGAAAAACTTGTTTGCAGCAGCATCACAGGCACATCGACTCAGATGACTCACAAAAACAAATTGCATATAAATTATCCTAAATTTACAGAACCTTTTTAAAAGAAAGACTGTCCAAAAAAAACAAGATATTGATGCAAGGTATAATTAGAGAAGAAAATCACTCCATTATAGTGTAAGGTATGGAATGTAGTTTCGAGTTACAGCACAGAATCAGGCACTTGGCCCACTGGGTCCGCACCAACCAGCGATCTCCGCACACTAACACTATCCCGCATACACACAGCACAATTTGCATTTATACCTAGCCAATTAACCTACAAAACTACGTGTTTGGAGTATGGGAGGAAACCGAAGATCTCAGAGAAAACTCATGCGGGTCATGGGGTGAACGTACAAACACCATACACACAAGCACCTGTAGTTGGGATCAAACCCGGATTCTGACGCTGTGAGGCAGCAACTCTACCACTGCGCCACTGTGCTGCCGTGATATTGATGTAGGATTTGTGTTGTGCAGGTTGGTTCAAGAATCTGATCTGTGTAGGAAATAACTGCAGATGCTGATTCAAACTGAAGATAGACACAAAATGCTGGAGTAACTGCGGGACAGGCAGCATCTCTGGAGAAAAGGAATGGGTGACGTTTCCGGGCAAAACCCTTCTTCAGACTGAAGAAGGGTCTTGACCTGCATCGTCACACATTGTGTCTATCTTAAGAAGATGGCATCAATTATCAAGATGCCTACCATCCGGACCTTGTCCTCATCTCACTGTTAGAACCAGAAACTGTGTTGTAGAATTTTTAAGGTAGTTATATCCTCTCCCCTCATCCAGGGGCACTGTAACACTTCCATTCTAGTTCAGTAGAGGCCCAGTGGTCAGCTAACAACAACTCAAAATGAAAGTGGAATGCTCTCTTCTCACTATTGGACAGGGGGTACTGAAGCCTGGAGGTCTACACCATCAGGTTCAGGCATTGCTACTTTCCTAAAAAAATCAGATTCTTGAAGATAGACATAAAATGCTGGAGTAACTCAGCGGGAGAGGCAGCATCTCTGGAGAGAAGGAATGGGTTACATTTTGGGTCGAGACTTCAATCTGAAGAAGGGTCTCGACCCGAAACATCACCCATTCCTTCTCTCCGGAAATGCTGCCTGTCCTGCTGAGTTACTCCAGCATTTTATGTCTATCTTCAAGAATCTGATAGTTTTAGGAAAGCACAGTAGCTATGCCTAAACCTGATGCCGTAGACCTTTAGGCTCCTGTACCCCCCGTCCAATAATGAGAAGATTACATTCCTCTTTTATTTTCAGTTGATGTTAGCTGACCACTGGCCCTCTGCTGAACTAGAATGGAAGTGCCACAGTGCACCTGGATGAGGGGAGAGGAGATTAACTACTTTAAAACATCTACAACACAGTTTCTGCTTCTAACAGTGAGATGAGGACATGGTCGAGAAGATGGGTATCTTGATGATTGATGCCATCTTCTTAAAACTACACCTCATGTAGGGAGGCTGTGCCCTGATGGACCGGGACAAATTCCACCACTTTTTGTTGCCTCTTCCATTTGTGTCTGCTGGAGTTAACATACCAGGGCATGGGACAACCACCTTTGTGATTACATCCACGCGTTGAGCCCACGACAGGCCATCCGAGATGTTAACGCACAGGAATTTGAAGTTGCTAGCTCTCCACCACCGACCTTCCAGTGATAACTGCTGTGTGATCTCCCAACTTCCCATATCTTAAGTCACTAGTCTGATGTAGGAAAAATGGAGATTAATATGTGCACCGCAGACTGCCTCAAACAATTTGGTTTCCAAATCTGTTTTTTAATGATGTTGATCAAGGGCAAAATACCAAAGAACCCACTCTGGCAAAATGTCTCCAATGTCTGCCTGACGGGACATTCGGGTCCATGGTTTAACTTTTCATCTAATAACTCACATCTCAACAGTGTAACACTCCCTCAATAATGTAAGGAAGTTAATTTCTGACAGGAACAGATTTAAGGCGAGAATTAATTAGAAAAATAAGCACTCAAACAGTAAATACAGATGCTATCACTTGGCGAGAGTCTAAATTGTTCTTGTTTACAAAATAAATAATAATTAGTAAGTAATAAGAATTTAATGATTCATTAAATGAGGGTTATGCTCCCTTCCCATGGCCTATACAAGTAGTTTGAACTAACCTCAGGGAAATCTCTCATGTGAGGAGAAGTTCATGGACTGCGCATACATTCCAGAGTTTAAACAAATGAGAGGTGACCTCATTCAAACATTAAAATAATATTCTTAAATGGGCTTGAATGCTGAATTATGTCTGAGATGTCCATAACCAGTTGTCCGAGTCTGAAGAGGTCAAGGAGAGATTACCAGAGAGCAGGGAGTCTTCAGAATTCTCAGAAAATACTCAGTTGCTGGGTATATTAAAAACATATACTGATGGATTTTTGTACGTTTGGGGAATTCAGAGATATAGGGCTTGAGCAGGAAAGTAGAGCTGAGCTAAATGTTCAGCCACAATCTCACTGAATGGCAGAACAGTCAATGACCTACTCCTCTTGCTGTTATCCTTAAGGATTTTCGGCTGCACAGTTTTTTAGATTTTGACCTTGAATGCTGAAGGCTGTTTAATTTTATGTTCTGGCCTTGTGAACATTAGTTTTAGAGAATTGAACAAGTCATGAAAAGCACAGGTTAACTTTGATTCCTTGTAGTTAGTTCAAAGGTAACTTTGAGATTTGGCCATCCACATTAAATATTTCAAGGTTGGAAGAGCAGTGTTGTGACTTTTGATCTATGAAGTAAATATTCCCATTTTAAATTACTGGATAGCATCTGAAAATGCAATACAGTTTGTTTCATACAGTTAACCTCTTAAATTTTGAAAATGACAAGTAAGTACTAAACGGAATTTGAATATCAGAAGATGCACACATGCCTATGGGTTCAATTTGTTCTGAAAATTATACTTTGTTTCTGGGCTCGATTTGATTTCCTCCATGGAAAGTATCAGCCATATCTTAATGAGAGTGTCAATTTCTCTGAGTCAGAAGGATGGATGTGCATTTGTCCAGAAGCCAGGCTGAGCCTCTGGAACAAGACTGAACAACTGTCCTGGTTTAATGATTTTAGATAGGTTTAGATTTATTATGTCACAGATGCTGAGAGACATTTAAAAGCTTTGTTTTGCATATTATTCAACCAAATGTGCAATGGGCAGGTGCTATAGACCTGCACGGCAAAGTAGACGCTCCCGCCTCCATGAGTCTCGGGCAGATGGGGCTCCGGATTTTCTTGAAGTTTACTCCAGGAGCCTTTTCCATGACTGGATATGGCCACAGGCTGTGGTGGTTTTAAGTCAGAGTTTTCCCTCTCCTAGTCCTCCATATGACATCGCCCAGGCTTGCATCCGACCACACATCACCTGCAAACTAGGATGCATCACCCAGGGCCAGTCATGACCAAAGGTGGCCTACAAATACAACCAAATGAATTATGCATGGTACTATAATACTATCAAGCTCCAGATCCCAAGCAGTACAAAAGGTAGAACAAAGGGAAAGGTAAACCAAAAATGCCTTGTGTAGTTTTATAGTCCACTCCTTTCAATTCAAACTTGCTTCATGCGGATTATTTTTTACTTTTTTTATTTAAAGTAACATCCAGCAGATTACTGAATGAACTGATTTGTTACCATCCATCACGCACACGCACACACCGTACAAAGGCAATGTCCACAATTCTTGTTACGACATGACCCTGAGACTGAAACAGCTCTCAAACAATCAGATTGAAATATTAAAAAGGCTTAAAAATAAGAAGCGTTAAAATCATTTCATTCACTCAAACCAAACGAATATCAATTACCTAAAACCTTTACTTCTCCCTTGCAGCCTCAAAGTTCAACCTGAGAATCAAAGTAGCATTTCGGCAATTTAGCTAAATAAACAGCAGTTGCTCACTTGGGCTACTCCAACAGCTCTCTCAAGCCCGTGACCCCAACCCCCGAGATCACTACCTATGTTTTCTATGCTTGTATTTTCATAGAAACATAGAAAATAGGTGCAGGTGTAGACCATTCGGCCTTTCGAGCCAGCACCGCCATTCAATATGATCATAGCTGATCATCCAAAATTAGTATGTCGATCTGATTTTTCCCCATATCCCTTGATTCCCTCAGCCAAAGTGCTAAATCTAACTCTCCAGTGAATTGGCCTCCACTGCCTTCTGTGGCAGAGAATTCCGCAGATTCACAACTCTCTGGGTGAAAAAAAAATGACCTCATCTCAGTCCTCTTATTCTTAAACTGACCCCATGGTTCTGGACTCCCCCAACATTGGGAACATTTTTCCTGCATCCACCCTGTTCAATCCTCTAAGAATGTTATGGGTTTCTATAAGATCCCCCCTCATCCTTCTAAATTCCAGCGAATACAAGCCTAATCGACCCATTCTTTCAACATACGTCAGTCCCGCCATCCCAGGAATTAACCTGGTGAACCTACGCTGCACTCCCTCAATAGCAATAATGTCCTTCATCAAATTAGGAGCCCAAAATTGCACACAATACTCCAGGTGCGGTCTCACCAGGGCCCTGTACAGCTGCAGTAGGACCTCCTTTCTCTTAAACTCAAATCCTCTCGCAATCAAGGCCAACATGCCATTGGCTTTCTTCACTGCCTGCTGTACCTGCATGCTTATTTTCAGTGACTGATGTACAAGTACACGTGTTCAATGTCCTCCTCGCAGCTGACACTGCCACCCAGCTTTGTGTCCTCCGCAAACTTAGAGATGTTACATTTAATTCCGCTTGTCTAAATCGTTAATATATATTGCAAATAACTGGGGTCCCAGCACCAAGCCTTGCAGCAGCCCACAAGTCACTGCCTGCCATTCTGAAAAGGACACGTTAATTCCTACTCTTTGCTTCCAGTCTGCCAACCAGTTCTCTATCCATGTCAATACCCTACCCCCAATACCATGTGCTCTAATTTTGCACACTAATCTCTTGTGTGCGACCTTGTCACAGGGTTTTTGAAAGTCCAGATGCACTACACCACAGGGTCTCCCTTATCCATTCTACTTGTTACATCTTCAAAAATTAGTTAAACATGATTTCCTCTGTATAAATTCATGCTGACTTTGACCGATCCCATCACTACTTTCCAAATGCACTGCTATAACATCTTTAATAATCAACTCCAGCATTTGCTTCAGTACTGATGTAAGGCTAACTGGTCTACGGAATCTCACGTAAATCCCCGTTTTCTCTCTCCCTCCTATCTTAAAAAGTGCAGTTGGCTACCCTCCAGTTCACAGGAACTGATCCAGAGTCGAGAGAACATTGTAAAATTATCACCAATGCATCCACAATTACTAGGGCCACCTCCTTGAGTACTCTGGGATGCAGACCATCAGGCCCTGGGGATTTATTTGCCTTCAGTCTCAACTGTTTACCTAACACCATTTTCTGACTAATATGGATTACCTTCAGTTCCTTCCTCCCACTAGATCTTCAGTCCCCTAGTATTTCCGGGAGATTGTTTGTGTCTTAGTGAAGGCAGAACTAAAGCACTTGTTTAACTGTTCTGCCATTTACTTGTTTCCCAATATAAATTCACCTCTTTGACTGCAAATCGTCTTTTCTAACCTTTTTCTTTTTGCATACTTATAAAAATTGCCTAAAGGTTTATTTGTTGCTCGCAAGCTTTCTTTCATGCTCTTTTTTCCCCCTCTTAATTAATCCCTTTGTCCTCCTCTATTGAGGTCTACATTTCTCCCAGTGCTCTGGTTTGCTGCTTCTTCTAGTCAATTTATATGCCTCTTCCTTGGATTTAACACTCTCCTTGATTTCCCTTGTCAGCCATGGTTGAGCGCCTTCCCTGTTTTATTTTTTTGCCAGACGGGGATGAACAATTTCTGGAGTTCATTCATGCAGTCTTTAAATCTTCGTCATTGCATCTCCACCGTCAACCCTTTAAGTATAATTTGCCAGTCTATCCTACCAAGTTCCGTCTCATACCTTCAAATTCTCCTTTATTCTAGTTCAGGACCCTAGTCCCTGAATTAACTGTGCCACTCTCCATCCTTATGCAGAATTCCGCCATATTATGGTCACTGTTGCCCAAGGGGCTTTGCACAACAAGAGTGTTAACTAATCCTTCCTCGTTACACAATACCCAGTCTAGGATGGCCTGCCCTCTAGTTGGTTCCTCTACATAGTAGTTTAAAAACCCAGCCCGTCCGTAAACATTTCAGGAAATCCTCCTCAGCACTGTTACCAATTTGGTTGGCCCAATCTAAATGTGGATTAAAGTCAACCAATATAAACGTTGTACTTTTTCTATGCACATCCCTAATTTACGACTTGATGCTATCCCCAACCTCCCTACTGCTGTTTGGTGGTCTGCATACAATTCCAAGAAGCGTTTTCTGCCCTTGGCTATTTCGCAGTTCTACCCATTCCGATTGTACAGCATCCAAGCTAATGTCTCTCCTTGCTATTGCATTAATCTCTTTAACCAGCAATACCACCCCACCTCCTCTTCCTTTCTGTCTATCCTTCCTGAATATTGAATACCCCTGCATGTTTAGCTCCGAACCTTGGTCAGCCTGGAGCCATGTCTCCGTAATTCCAACTATATATCATATCCCTTAACTACTAACTGCACATTCAATTCATCCACCTTATTTTGAATGCTCCTCGCATTAAGGCACAAAGCTTTCAGGTTCGTTTTTCTTATCTCTCTTCTACCTTTTGCTTCTGTCCTCCTTGTATGTCCCTCTGCCTCCTTGCATTGGCTCCCATCCCCTTGCCCTGTTAGTTTAAACGTGACCTTTCCTACACTCTCTTTCCCGTTAGCTGCACGGATACACATCAATGTTGTTGACTCCACTGCCCCCCCCCCCCCCCCCCCCCGCCCCACTTTTTAGTTTAAACTCCACCCTCCCCATCATGATGTGCAAGTGGCAAACTTTGAAATATTTCACCGTTAAGTCTTAATTCTATACAACAGTACTGTGGGAACACTTTCTCTGGAAGGGCTCCAATGACTTAAGACAGTGCCTCACCACCATCTTATTACGGGAAGGAGCAACAAATGTTGGTCTTGCTAATGATGCCTAGATCCTGAGAAATGAATGAAAAAAGTGTTCTCGACTTTGACATTCATGTAAGAGTTCAAACCTTCCTGTTATGAAAATGTTTGTTCATTAATTAACAGCCTGTTTCACAGTAGGATTTATGTTTCAGTGTAAGTAATATTCCTTTGCATGTTCAAATCCATCCATTACTCATAAACCTTCTGCAAAAATAGGATCCAGGAATATAGCAAAAGTGTTCTGATTAGCAAAGGTTGAAAATCCCACTCTTTCTGTATTTCAGTTAAAAGAGTGAAATAGCAAGACTGAAATAGGTGGTTTTCTGGTGAATGGGACGGTTTGGGTTTTGGTGTATAACAGCATTTTTTCTAAAAATGTGATTGATCAATGGTCATCTGTTGGTGACAATTGATATTGGCCTAGAGCTGACAAACCCTCAACCTCAATCACGACCATTCTGTGATGATACAACTGCTTGCCTGCTATACCTGAACAAGCTGGGGATAATAGAACTGAATTTCCAATTCAATCTCAAAATGAATGCACAGCTCAACTTAATGAAAAGCAAATAGATCACTGCCATTGAGAAGTATATTTATTAAGGTGTATTTGAAAGGTGAGAATATAATGGATGGATTGTGAATGATCATTTCAAATAATGAGCAGAGATGTTAACATTATTCTCTCCTTGGAAAAGTGAATATTGAGGGATATATAATAGGTCTTTAAAGCAGGGTTAGTTACTAGAGGGCATAACTTTGTGAAAGATTCAGTGCATGCTAGTAACTTTGCAAAGGAAATAAAATAATAAGGTTTATGGGGAAGGAGAATGAGACCCAATTGAATTGCCTTTTTTTTCAAGGTTACCACAAATAAGCTAAATAGCTTTTGTTGTATAATAAGAGCAGGAGTAGATAAATCCATTCCATGAATTTGCTCCACCTTTCAACAGGATCATGGTTGATTCTTTTTTTTACCTCTGCCCTTTGCCTGTATCTCCTCATCCCACTGTTGTCCTGTAATCCAAAGGCTTCTGTTTTTGAATATAATAAATGACTGAGCTTCCATAGCTTTCTAGTGTGGAGATGCTCAATAATCACCAAGTGTATCATGATGAATTTCCCCCTCATATCATCCCTTATTCTATCATTATGATTTCCAGTTCCAGCCGAGATGCCCAGCCATGGAAAGCACCCTCCCAGATCTACCTTTGTGCACCTACATTAGATTAGGGAAAATTTAACAAATCAACAGAGTACAATGACATAATACACTGTAATGTATTAAATTAGGGGCAACAGAAATCCATTGATACTTTTACACCAATCCTTACCTTATCCTCAACTCTCGCGCATCAAATCTTTTGTTATTCTGCATTCGGTATTTGGTCTCCTTGTCCAGACGCATTAGTTTGGAGTCATATTTTTGCCAAGTTAGGAAACTCCTATATTAAGTAATGTGAAAACTATTTTCTGCCATCCTTGTAGATATGACAGCAGGCATGTTGCTAAATGTAAAGCATTTTGCAAGACATCATTCTAGTTGGCAATGGCACGAAAAATAAATGGATTGTGCTCAATGTGTAAAAATGTATCTATTAGCAAAAGGAATGACAATTCGAATAAAACACCGAATATAAAGCTGCCAAACGGTGTAAGAAATGTGTTCAATCCATGGTGCAATATATTGAAGTAAACTCAGTATAAAGACGAGAGGAAGTATTCTTTCCAGAAAGTTAGTGAATCTTTGTTATTCCTTATCCAAGTGGTTTGAGGATTTCCAGTTGCTGAACATGTACCAAGTAAAAGATATATATTTAGATATTAAAGAAATCAAACTTATGGAATTAGTGAAAGAAAGTACATTGAGCTAAATGAAGAGCCATGAATGTACATAATGGCAGAGTAGATGAGACGGTCTAAATGACCTATTCCTGCATCACTTTTTTAACTTATTCTGTGCAGGAATTTTGCTCAAATTGGATTAAATGGATCAGTGCTCAGTTGATGGACCGAGTCTCACTTTGGGACTGCTACACTCACGGCTGTTCAATTCAGAGACGTGTCTGGCTCAAGGCCATTCTTTTATTTTGTAGACACAAGGAAAGATGATGGTTTACAAAAAAAATACACAAAGTTCTGGAGCAACTCAGTGGGTCGGACTAAAGTGTCCCAACCGGAAACACTGCCTGTTCATGTTCTCCCAAGATGCTGCCTGATGCACTGTTACTCCAGCACTTTGTGTCATTTTTTTTATTGTTTTATTGTTGTACAATTGTGAAAGTAACATAATGATGCAGGTGAAGAAGTGAAAGGGGGATGGTAAAATAGGAGTGTGATTTCTCTCGGTGCACTGTCAGGTATTTGTATTTCTAACTGTACACTTTACGAGAAAACCTGTGGGATTTATATTTTCTGAGCAATGTGTTTGGTTGGAAGACTGATTTCCATGCCAAGTTTGTGGAGTTTGGCTGCTTTCAGTGATGGAGCAATAACATGGAGACCCAAGCATCTTCAGATGCTGGAATCTTAAGCAAAAAGAAAAGCGTGAAGGAACTCAATGGGCGGCACCTGTGGAGTGAATGTACAGACAAAGTTTCTGATTGGGGCCTTTCATCAGGTAAAAGGTCCCTACCCAAAATGTTGTCTGTTAATTCCTTTCACAGATGCTGCCTTGACCCATTGAGTTTCTCCAACACTTTGTATTTTGCTCGTGATGCAGACCAAGTTGAGGCAGTGCTGATAGCATTCTACCCGAGATCTGCTGCCTTCTGGTCATAGAGAAAAGGACGCATCCTTGGGTTTCCCAATGTTTGGAGTGGGGAATCTGCCCATCGCATTTGGGATTAAACTTCACTGAAGCCCTCACTTACTGAGGTACTGGAACATTATACATAGTAGAAATGTAGTTAGTGGAAGCTCTGTAGTTGATGGAATTGGAATTCTCCATGTGGGGGAGAGGGAAATGCATGGCCAGATTCGCAATCCCCAAAACAGTCTGCATATTGTCAAACCACATTGCCTATGGAAGATTAGCCAATTAGAGCTGCTGTGTGGGTGAATTTGATCTGTAAATGGCTGCGTGCACCTGCTAAATCTTCTTAATGGGTAGATTGTATTACAACTGGAACGTGGTTAGATAATATAATTCAACTAAGGGAACCAAGGCAGAAACACTGTTATTATTGACAACCTGGTCATCAGTTCAGTTCATTGCACTGCGATGCTTGTTGACAATGTGGGAAAGTGCCGTGGATGATTGGCCAAAACATAGTAACCCAGAAGATTGATGGATGCAGAGGATGGTGTCTATAAGACTAGGTTCTGCATGAACGACCGGTCCAGAAAGATAAGACCCGAGTGATCTGAGGCATGATGGGAACGGGACCCAAAATTGGCTGATGATTGGAGGGTAGTGGTGGATTGGTGTTCTTCTAAGTGAAAATCTATGTAGTGGTGTACCGCAGGGATTGGTGCTGGGACCTTTTGTAGTATGTAAAATATTTAAATTATCGATTAAATCTAGGAGGTATAATCAGTAAGTCTACAAAAACATGTAAATTTCTGGAGTTGTAGATAACAAAGTAGATTGTTTAAGGGCGCAGAGATCAACTGGAAAGTTGGGTGGAGTGATGGTAGATGGAATTAAATCCAAACAAGAGTGAAGGAATGCACTTTTGAAGATCAAATTCTGATAGGATTTTTAGAATAAATGGCAGGGACCATCAGAGAGACCTTGTGTTGCAAGTCCATAGCTCTCTGAAAGTGGTAACGTGGGTAGATGGGGTGATTTAAAAAGCATTCGGTGGTGCTCGATTACATAGGTCAAGGGTTAGGTATACGTTGGAACTTCATGCTGCAGTTGTACAAAAAGTTGATTAGACCACACTTGGAGGATTGTGTACGGTTTTAATCACCACCCCAAAGAAATATTACATGCAATAGAGAGAGTGCAGGAGAGATTCACCAAGATGTGACCTACAGGTAGAATGATAGGTTGCCAGATGTGGCCAAGATTGGATAGGGTTTATTCTCATTGTTACGTGAAAGATTGAGAGACAACCTTATTGATGTTTACAAAATTATGTGGCATGAATAGAATAGACAGTCAGAATATTTTTTACCAGAGCAGTTGAGTTTTGAAATAGAGCATTGGGTTTAAGGTGGCAGGGGAGAAATTTAAAAGAGATCAGAAGACTATTAGCCCTGTCCCATGGTACAAGTTCATTCCAAGAGTTCTCCCGAGTTTGCCCTGATTCGAACTCGGAGATTTACGGTAAGGGCCACTCGTTGGTACTCGGGGCTCTCGTGGACATTTTTCAACATGTTGAAAAATCTTCACGAGTCTTCCCGTGCTTACCTGCCGTTAGCGAGTCTTCCAGAGTACCTGCCGTTCGCGTTACGAGCCGCTAAGAGACGTCCCGGAGCCTGACGTACCCGCTACGGTCATTTTCCGTGCTCACCACGAGTTTGATTTTTTTTTAAAAACTCGGGAGAGCTCTTGGAATGAACTCGTACCGTGGGACAGGGCTTTATGTTTTTCACACAGAAGATAGTGAATATTTGGAGAAAGCTTCCACAGAGATAAAGGAACCAGCCGTCTTACTGGTGTACCTAAGGGAAGGAGATTTGCCGTACTTATCAGGTCTGGCCTATATGTGACCACAGACATAAAACAAGGTGGGAATTTAGCAGTTCCTTGAATTGCACTCCATAGTCACTCAAGTGTAGCAAACCCTAAAAATCAAAACATCATGAGAATAAAACGATTCAGCCTGCATGCATCAATATAGACAGTGGCAAAGCACACCTAGCCCGTCATGACCTCACAAAGTCTTAGAACAAGCATGAGGGGATGAGCCAAAATTAGCAGAGTTATCCCACACACGACTCGAGCAGAACCCTACCATATTGATCTTAACAGAACTGTACCTCTCAACGTACTTGCCAGAGTCCTCTGTCGTATCTCTGGGTTTGTCTTGACCCCACCGTAGACCATAGGTGGCGTAACACAGCTTGTGGACCAAGGGGTACCTTGACATCGGGTCAAAGATGACTTGGCTGATGACTCAGTGCAACTCACCATGGATGGGGAGGAGGCTGATGCTTCCATGTCCATCTGTGCTGCTCAATGACTCAGCATCACCACTGTAAAACGGGCTGGGCCTATCTGGAAGGACCACAAAGTCAAAAGAGTTTATTGTCATGTGTCCCTGACAGGACAATGAAAATCTTTCTTTGCATAGCACAACAGAACATAGAAGGCATTGACTACAATTCTATACAAAAATACACCCATGACTTAATAAATTAATAAAGTGCAAATAACAGATGGAGGGATATTAATGTTCAGAGTTCCGAGCCAGGTTTAATAGCCTGATGGCTGTGGGGAAGTAGCTATTCTTAAACCGGGTTGTTGCAGTCTTCAGGCTCCTGTACCTTCTACCCGAAGGTAGCAGGGAGATGAGTGTGTGGCTAGGGTGGTGTGAGTCCTTGATGATGCTGCCAGCCTTTTTGAGGCAGCGACTTTGATAAATCCCCTCGATGGAAGGAAGTTCAGAGCCAATGATGGACTGGGCAGTGTTTACCACTTTTTGGAGTCTTTTCCTCTCCAGGGCGCTCAAGTTGCCGAACCAAGCCACGATGCAACCAGTCAGCAAGCTCTCTACTGTACACCTGTAGAAGTTAGAGAGAGTCCTCTTTGACAGACCAACTCTCCGTAATCTTCTCAGGAAGTAGAGGCGCTGTGGACCTGTGACAGGAAAACAAGCATAAAGGATAAACCTCATTGTTACTAATCTACCAGTTGTGGCTGCCTGTACCCATCAAAGAATATTAGTCGGAATCACCACTCCTCTCCACTGCAGGATGAGGAATGCCATCTTTACAGCAATGATACATTGCATTTTGGCACTAACATCATGCTACTGAGAAAGGCTGAGAGCAGATTTGTCCACTCAAAATCAGGTACCATAGGTCAACTGCAGAAATGTTTTTCACCACAATCTGCAACCTTGTGGTCTGACATGGATTTTTTGACAGCATCTCTCAAATCCGTGTCAGACCTAATGAACCATGGTTCACAATCCTCCAGCAGTCTTCCACTGAATAGCCTAAGGCAAATCCCCAACACAGGTAATTAGGGTTGGGGATTTTTGGGATGGGAACATGAGTCAGCGATGATGGTCAGAAGGTAACTGATGCCAGTATATGTGATCCTTTGATGGTGGTGGGGGTTTGTGTGAGGGTAGGTCTCCGTTTATGTGATGCTTTTATTCTGTATCTAAAGAAACCAGACTGTTAATATGTTACTGTGAACATTCGTACAAGCTACGGCTACTTAAATGGCAGTGAGTGATTGGCAACGGAAATCTGATTCCAGAGTTATAATCTTACAGTCCACACTGAATGTTGTATATCATTTACACTCCCTGTATTCACATCAACCTGCCTCTGACCTCCCTCACCCATTCGTCCACACACGAAGGGCAAATTGCAGTGGCCAATAAACCTACCAACATATGTGTCTTTAGGATGCGGGAGAAAACTGAAGCATCAGGAGGAAACCCATGCAGTCAAATGGAGAACATGTATCCTCTGTACAGACAACAGCAGAGGTTAGGATTGAACCTGAGTCACTGGAGCTCTGCGGCAGTAGCTCCACTAGCTACGCTATTGTGCCAACCCATAATAATATGGATGAATGCAGTTGGACTGTGATATGTAGTCAACATGCTTGTGAATTATGGAGTTATGGTGGTTAGTGAGACAAGATCTAGTATTTTGCAAGGGGTTTGTTTCTGACGGTTTTGTGGCCAAGTTGACCAATATTGTCGTGAGAGACTGGAAGCATGACTTTGCTTGTAAATCTGTGAATTCCAGCAACCCTCTTCTGTCGCGTTGGGGTGTGACTGAGAATCTCAAGTCCATGCTTCAGGAGCACACAGTGCAACCCAGGCTGAGCGGTGAAAGGAGTGCACCAACACACAAACTACCCACCCACCTGTCCCGTAAGAATCCTCTTGCCCCATCTGTGGATGAGGCTGACAATCTCACACTGGGCTCATTCGCCACCACAGAACCCTTAGAACCAAAGCGGAAGCAAGTTATAGTGATTCCAAACAATATTGCATCAAGAGTTTACTTCCAATTGGGTAATAACGACTACTAAAAGGGTATCTCACAGACATATGAAGCTTAAAGCCATTAACAGCTTTGAGTCAGGTGAAAATAACCCGCCTTTTTTCCATTATCCCTCTTCCAAGAATGCTCAGCCGCAATGCTCTGTGACAGAAGAGTTTGAGTCATCCTGGAATGTGATCATGGTGCGGTAACCACATCCCAGTTTTTCATTGCATCATCTGGGAAAAAAATGACTATCGTGGATTCGATTTCAGGTCATGATGCATTTTGGTTGCTGGCCATTATGACTCTCCAAAGACTGGGTTAAACCTTGTACTGGGCAGCACAATTATGGTAAACCACTCAAGATGATGGCCTCCCCCACTGCCTGCTGTGCTTCCACTGTTGCCAGAGGAACGTTTGAATGAGCCGAGAGTGGGGGGGTGGCTGTTACAAAGTCCCAACCCAAGTACAGTCAGCACAATAAAATTCTCCTTTGCTGTTAAGATTTTGCGAAGCCTGGAACCATAACTGTGTAATAAAGGAAGCCGAGGTTGTTATGGCTGTGTTCCCGAGTTATTTAACCTCTGCCTGATCATTAAAGGAGCACCACAACTGGGGGAAATTTTGATGGTTATGCAGCTTAGAACCAACTGACTGGGAATTCTTTACCTTATCCCATTGTTAGCTTGTTACACAAAGCAGTTTAAAAACTGATACAAAAAGCATTAGTGCTGACCAGGAACTGTATCCAGCTTCTTGGTGGGTGCAATCCGTGTACATTCATCAGCTGTCACAAATCCAATAACAGCCATGAATCTGGTGAAAATAACCAGCATGTTTGGTTGATTTAACAAAATAAATGGTTAAAATAATGCATAAATTATATCCTGGCCTTTACAAAATCCTTCTGTGAAATTAAAACCATGAAGTAGGCCCTTATTGCTGGGTTGGAGCAGGAGCTGATGGTTCTAAATAAGCAATTGAGTTAATGAGTTCTGAGCATGGTAAGCTACTCAAACTGCACTCAAGGCTGCGTCATTGCACCAATTGGCTCCATTGCTGCTCGTAGCTCCCTGACATGTGCCCTTCGCCTTTAATAAAACAAAATAGATGAAGAGCCTGCCACAGCACACTGAACTTTTTATTAATGCATTGGTGTGATTGTTCCCGGCAATGCTTAGCATTACTGGTTTCATTTCTATCAGGACTTGACCTGAAGTGATACCTAGGAGTCAACCACACTGAGGGGCCTAACAACCTAGAGGCTAATCAGATGGAGGTGACAGATTTCCTCCCATGAAGGACATAATTGAACCAATTGGGACTTATGGCAATCCAGTAGTTTCATCGTTTTTGTAACTCATGATTCTTCAGGATAGGATTTCCGTGCATTTGGAACAGAATGGGATAATTAGAGACTCAGCTGGCTTAGTCTAACTTAGTGCACTACTAACTTGACTGCTTTTTTGAGGAGGTAACGAGGGTGATTGATGTAAGAAGGACAGGAGAGGTTGTCTATAAGGATTTTAATAAGGTATTTGATACATTCCCTCATGGTAGGCTAATCCAGAAGATCAGCAGATAGAGTAGTAAAGAAGGCGTATGGTATGTTTAGATTCATCAATCAGGACATAGTCAGCACAGTCATGTTCCAGACTTATAGGACTTTGGTTTGGCCGCATTGGGGTATTATGTGAAGTTCTATTGATTTCTCATTAGGAATGATGTGAAGGCTTTGGAGAGGGTGCATAAGAGGTTTACCAGAATGCTGCCTAGCTTTGTGGGCAAGGAGAGGTTGGACAAACTTGGATTATCTTCTCTGGAGCGTCAGAGAATATCAGAAGACCTGATCGAATCATATACATTTTTGAGAGGCATAAATAGAGTATTCAGAACCTTTCTCCCTAGGTGGACATGTTAAAGTCTCGAGGGTATAACTTTAAGATCAGAGTGGGAAAGTTTAAAGCATGTACTTGGGGCAAGTTTAATTCTATCAGAACTAAATATGGGAGATAAAGTTCTATTGTATCGTATAGTTTTTTATGCATAATTGTGGGGGCCTGATTTGTGCTGCCGAGGTGAGTTGGGAGGGAGGTGGTGGAAACAGATATGACAGTGGCGCGAAAGAGGCTATTAGATACACTCTTGGAAATGCAGGGACTGGTGGGGTATGAATCATATGCAGGCAGAGGAGATCAGTTTCACTCAGCATCATATTTGGCACATACATTGAGAGCTGAACTTCCTGTACTGTTCTATGTCCTGTGTATATGTATAGTTTGTTTCTTCAGATCTGATGTTGTAAATGTCAAATGTAATGTTTCTCACTTAAGCAACTGTAGGGATTGCCAGTATTTTGTTCCAGAATGAACTTTCTTTTCCCTTTTCTGCTTCTGGAGTATTTATTTTGTGGTGGTGCCTCTCCAGTGACTGCCCCTATGAGGCACAGCCTTGCATTCCAGCTCTTGCATTCTGGAGGAGTTTTGCTCAGCTTTACCTTGAAACGTTTACCTTGATGGATTGATTTCTTTTATCCTTAACCCTTTGTTCATTTTTCTCTCAACTGTATATGGTGAAGCATTTCAGAACATTGTCTTGAACATGAAAAAGAGGTTTTGAAGTGAACGATGTTGAAGGACCTTAAAATCCTCAAGAGAGTAAAAAGGAGTTGCATTATTGTGCCACACTCACTAAATATTGAGAGGTTTTATACAGTGTTTTCTTCTCCATATTCTTGATTTGTTTGTGTTGTATGTCTCTCTGTCCAACACATTCTTTGTACTCTACTCAGCAGCTGATCTGTCTCTCCGGTAATCTATCCAGTGTAAATCCCCAAGGGTCTTTAAGGCAGGACCCACCCTGGTTATTTTGTGAATGTACTTCGAGTAACTGCATCCTTTCTTTGACACGGTGTCCAGTGATTTCTTTGGCCTTGAAACTGCTGTGTGGAGGTTGTGAACAAAGTCAAGGTCAGGCTATACCTTTCATTTTGTTGGTCTGCAGCTGATGGATTGTTTATTTGGTACAAATAAAAGATGTCAGCCTTAGCTCGGGCATGAAATGTTGTGGGTTCAAACTTTGTGTAAGAGCTTGATGTAAATCTGGGCTTTGCCTCAGTGGTCCTGAAAACTGTAAGCCTTTCTTTCAGCTGTTACTTAAAACCCACTGTTGTGGCCAAGCTTTTTTGTAATTTGTATAAATGTATAGATACAAGGAACTGGGAATGCTGGTTTAGAAAAAGAGGCCCAAGGTGCTGGAATAGCTCAGTGGGTCAGGCAGCATCTTTGGAGAACATGGATAGGCAACGTTTTGGGTTGGGACCCTTCTTCATTGTGTAGCTTAGAGTTGTTTTGTTTTCTAATACCTCCTGCTGTGGTAATTTTCAGTGCTGAAGGTACAATGAAAGCACTATAAAGCATTTTTATGGGCACTTTGCTACTATTTCAGGTGATTATAAAATTACCAATCACATTATTTGAAATGAAGAGATCCCCCTTGGCCTCACTAATCTCTGAAATGTTCCCACCAAAACAGAATAGTTGTTTATTCACCAGCTGTAGAGACAGCTGTATTTAATCCAGAGCGTGGTTGGCCTGGTGGGGTGAATGAATGGCGCACTGTTAGATGTGCCGTCATTTGGGTGACATGTCATACCAAAGCTTGAATGATAGAACAAGCATGGTGGGCCGAATGTCCTACTCCCTTCCCTTATATTCTTTATACAAAATGTAGAGGTGGCTAGTATTATGTAACGGATGTATTATAATAAAGGACAGATTTTCCATTATATATTTCTGTGCATTCAGGTTTATAATGGGATCAGTCATTGAAATATTCAATTCAATTCAATTCAATTCAAGTTTAATGTCATTGCACAAATACAAGTATAGGTACAACGAAATGCAGTTTAGCGTCGTTCGGAAATAGAACCGTTTCCTAGATTAAGTTCTGCACCTTGACACACAATTGTACACAAACAAGATTTCCACTGTCTGGTTGTTATAGCTTTGGCAACTTCATTTCTGAATATTCCTTATTTGTAAAATATAAATGATTTCTCTTCCGCAGTGCGATGGATGACAACACCAATTATAAAGCAGGAAATAGCTAAGCAAATTACAGACATGTTTTTGCAAAAGTGCAGTCAGTTTGTGGTGCACCCCACTAGATTCCTTTGAATTTTTAGTCTGTGAAAATGTAATTACATTTAGCACTCCAGTGTTTGAGTGAAGAATAGAGGTTCCTTGGATGTAAATTGCCAGCACACAATATATTGACAACACAAAAATGATACCAATTACAGCGCTAACTTGACAGTTTTGAACGCTTTAGAAGTTATGAGCTGTAAGATCCGTTCAGTAACCCCCCAATCTCTAGTTTGCCTACAGTTACCTGAGGAGATGACTTGAATTTGGAATAACCATACAAGTTTGTGTATCGAGCATAAGATTTGTTGAAAAGCATATGGGACATTTTCAGTTTAAAAAGTAAAACCTAATCCATTAGTTGAATGTGGCATACTCTATCAGAGGTGAATCTGAAATCAACTCCCATCGGTCCTTGCAGGCGGATGTAAATCTCCCCCGGTTTTCCATGGTATAACAAAACAGGAAGACTGACCCTTAAGCTCAAATTGTTTATGTGAACCAAGTTGTCTACTTGAGCTAGAAGCATTTCCCAACATATGACACATATCCCTCTAAACTATTCTAATTCACGTACCAGTCCATATGTCTTTTTGAGGTTGTATTCATTTCATTTGGCAGCTCATTCAATGCACCCATCATCCCCTGTATGAAAAAGTTGTCTCTCACATCCCCTTTAAATCTTTCCCCCCCCTCACCGTTAATCTATGACCTCTCATTCTCGACTTCCCAACACTGGGACGTCACCTTATCTATACTCCTCATGATTTTATCTAAATCACTCCCGAGTCCTTTATGCTCCAGAGAAAAAAAATCTTATTCTATTGAGCCTCTTCTTATAATTCAAGCCCTCCAGTCCTGGTAATTGCCTTGTGAATCTTTTCTGCACCCTCTCGAGTTTAATGACATCTATATTACTAAAAGTCTGATCTTGACCACTTCCTGTTGTTCTGTATATTGATTTTAGAAAAAACGCTGCCAGTTACGGCTGTGATTTTTGGCCATCTTGCTCAGAGTCCCCCTCTGCTGCGTAGGACAAGAGGATTGTTCCCATCGATGAAAAATAAAAGAGTTATTAGTGTTTAAAAAATGTTGAGATTCTCTCTCCTGAAGGCCACGCCCCTTCCGGAGGGACTATAAAACCCAGAAGTGTTGAGTGCCATCTTCTTCTTCTTCTTCTTTCATGTGGTGTGCACAGCCTAAAGTTGTTGGACAACTCGTTCTATTTGATCTTCCATTTGTGCACGTCGAGTTGATTGCATTTGTTGAAACGGGGCGACCCACGTGAAGGTTGCAATCTTCCACCCCTGTTGAGTGCCTCAGTCATTTGCTGCAAGATGGGGAAAGCAAGAGGGTCACGTCTCTCAGTCTGAGCTGTGAATAACACTGAACACATGTCTACTAAACTCTGAGTGGTTTTACTGACCTGTTAGTGCCCTTAATGTGGTTTGAAAATATTGTTTGTAAATGCTAAAGCTGTGTTGCCTTTGGTTTGGAAATGCTAAATCTGTGTTGCCTTTGGTTTGGAAATGCTAAAGCTGTGTTGCCTAATTAAAGTTGCCTTGCCTAATTAAAGTTGCCTTGCCTAATCAAGGTTGCCTTGCCTTCTATATAATTAAAAGTCTAATCTTGACCACTTCCTGTTTGCGTTTTATATTGATTTTAGAAAGAATGCTACCACGTACGGCTGTGATGTTTGACTATCTTACTCAGAGTCCCCATCCGCTCATTAGGTGTCGAGGATTTTTCCCATCCATGGAAAATAAAAGAGTTAGTAGCGTTTAAAAAATCTTGAGAATCTCTCTCCTGTCAATCACGCCATGAAGGCCACGCCCCTTCGGGTGGGAGGAGGGGAGGGACTATAAAACTTAGACGTGTGTGCGTGGCTCAGTCTCTGCAAGATGGAGGAGGGAGAGGTCAGGACATGCTGTCTTTAGTGGCCTTGCACCCTGTTTGAACTGGTGAGAAACTGCACTTGAATTTGGTGGCCTTGCACCCTGCATGAAATGGAATTTCAAGGAATACTGCCATGAGTCAACTGCCAGCCCACCAGCCGTGAGTGAGTGGGCTGCCAGCACAACAGGCTTGTAGTGACTGAGCCGCCAGCCCAATAATCCATTTGGCCCACAATGTCCATACTAGCCCTCTGGAAACCAGTCCCTTCAGCCCACAACACCCATCCAGAAAGCCCTCCACTGGCCACCAAATTGGAATTGGTGGAGAGGTGGAATATTGCGTTGGGTGGCCAGCCCTCCCATGTGACACTTAGTCTAGCCCTTTCTATAGCTAGGTGAACATAATTGCCCGCTATATTCCAACAGTCTCACCGCTGTTACATATAATTTATATGTGGCATTCCAACTTTTGTACTTATTGCTCTGATGAAAGCAAGAGTATCTAACACCTTCTTCCCCACCTGGTCTACCTGTGCCTCCACTTTCAGGGGACTGTAGGTTTCTCTGTTTTATAATACTTTCCAAAGACCAGTGGAGATGTTCCTAGTGTCCAGGCTAATATTTTAAATCTAACTCAAGATTACAAAGTGGGAACTGGTCATTTTGACTTTTACATTTGTGGCAACTATAGGGAAACTGGCTGCAAAGTTCCTATATTAAAATAATTAAAAAACACCTGATTAGCTGCAACGTGTTTTGCTTTAGGGAGGTGAAACCCGCTTAACCAGAAATCTGTTTTATTTAAATTGGGATTAAAGGAAGTATGCTGAATGGGTGCAGCAAATCTCTGAAAATAGCTCCCAAACAATAAAATATTTTGTAAAATGTTATTTTTGTTTTTCTTGGTAACAATAGCACATTGAAGAATAGTTTCATTCTTTATTTGATGCAGTGAATGATCAGTAACATAAACATGGGGAAATATTGAAATACCCAGTAGTGTCTGCAAAGAGAACTAAAACTCATCAGGCTGATACCAAACCTTCAGAGCTGGGAAAAGTTAGGAAACACGCACGCCTTAACCGACAGAGAAACGAGGTAGGGGTGGAGAGAATAAACTGTGATTTTGGTGCAGAGTGAATGACACACACTGTGGTGGTGTCAACTGATAGAAGGCATTAAAGTCGACTGAATGACAAAAGCTCTGTTGGAAGGAGGAGTGCATAGGAGGAGTTAAATCAAATCTACAAAGGGGAGAGGAAAAAACCTGAACTCTAAAATTCTGAAATGTAAAACAAGAATGACTGGTTGCAGAAACAAAGAACTCAAGATTCCAGTTTAAACCAAAGATGGATACAAAGTGGCTCAGTGTGCCAGGCAGAATCTCTGGAGAAAAAGGATGGGCGACGTTTGGGTTGGAACCCCTCTCCGGATTGGAAGTAGGGAGGGGTGGGGGGGGAGGATGGAGGGGAGTGGGTGGTGGGAGATGGGGGTGTTGAAGAGCTGGAGGTGAGAAAAGACCAGGACCAATTAGGGCTGGCCTCAAATCACCTCAGGAAGGTGGGCCCATTGTTGGCAAGGGAAGGTGTGATCTCAAGAGGGAAACAATGTGAAGAACTGTGGAACTGGTAAAACAACTAGGGTGGAGGAAGGGAGCAGAGGGGAGTGGAGAGGAGAGTGAAAGTAGAAGTTACTGAAAATGAGAGAATTCAATGTTTATACCACTGGGTTGTAAACTACCCAAGCGACATGCTTGGTATTTCCATCAATTTTTGCTTTTGCTTCATATTTCCAGCATCACCAAGTTTTATTTTGATTTTCAGGTTGTGTGTTCGACTGAAGTTTTCAGTATCTGCCATTTAAAAAAATCTACATTGATGTCAAATGTTGCGGCGTTTGATGATACGTGCTCCTGTGGTGTGGCCTGGGTTGTTTTATTACTTTGAAAGCTCCATATAAATGCAGTTTGATGCTACATTGGAAAATAAGTTATAGTCCCAGATTATTTACCTCTCGGTCGATATAGCTACCACTGACAAACTGGACATTTATTTAATTGGTGCTTGTTATATAAAAATTATCTTGCATTGAAACAGTAACTGGACCTACCTGTTTCTACCATCCTGTTGTAATCACTTATATTCCTGTTTTCGAAATGTGATTTGTTCCCAAATTGATCAAAAGATCCTTTGTAAGTGAAAGCTTTTTTTATGAAGCAAGTTCTTGGAATGGCGCAACTACCGTAAATATCTTCTTGGCAGTTGCTTGTGATACGTCTGTTGAGATAGGTGTGCAAATTCACAACTTTATGTTTACAATTGATCACAATCTATTATCCTCATTGAATATTTGAATAATTGGAATAATTTATACTGTTTATACAGTGTCCTCCATAATGTTCGGGACAAAGACCCATCATTTATTTATTTGCCTCCATGCTCCACAATTTTAGATTTGTAATAGAAAAAATAACATGTGGCTAAAGTGCACATTGTCATATTTTATAAAAGGCAATTTTTACACATTTTGGTATCACCATGTAGAAATTACAGCTGCGTTTATACATAGACCCCCCATTTCAGAGCACCATAATGTTTGGGACACATGGCTTCACAGGTGTTTGTAATTGCTCAGGTGTGTTTAATCGCCTCCTTAATGCAGGTATATGACAGCTCTCAGCACTTAGTCTTTCCTCCAGTCTTTCTATCACCTTTGGAAACTTGTATTGCTATTTATCAACGTGAGGACCAATGTTGTGCCAATAAAAGTCAAAGAAGCCATTATGAGACTGAGAAACAAGAATAAAACTGTTAAGAGACATCAGCCAAACATAGGCTAACCAAAATCAACTGTTTGGGACATCATTAAAAGAAAAAGAGCACTGGTGAGCTTACTAATCGCAAAGAGACTGGCAAGCCAAGGAAGATCTCAATAGCTGACGACAGAAGAATTCTCTCTATAATATAGAAAAATCCCCAAACACCTGTCCGACAGATCAGAAACACTCTTCAGGAGTCAGGTGTGGATTTGTCAAAGGCCACTGTCTGCAGAAGACATTATCAACAGAAATACAGAGGCTACACTACAAGATGCAAACTACTCGTTAGCTGCAGTTTGCCAAGAAGTACTAAAAAGAACAAGCACAGTTCTGGAAAAAGATCTTATGGACAGATGAGACGAAGATTAACATATCAGAGTAATGGCACGAGCAAAGTATGGAGGAGAGAAGGAACTGCCCAAGATCTAAAGCATACCACCTCATCTGTGAAACACAGTAGTGGGGCTGTTTTACAAAGCTAAAAAATTGTCAATTCTTGAGTGGCCAAGTGTGAAGCACCCGATCTGAACCCAATTGAGCATTCCTTTTATGTGCTGAAGAGAAAGCTGAAAGGGACTATGCAATAAAAGCATTAGCTAAAGATGGCTGCAATACAGGCCTGGCATAACATCACCAGAGAAGACACCCAGCAACTGGTGATGTCCATGAATCGCAAGACTTCAAGGAGTCATTGCATACAAAGGATATGCAAAAAAATACTAAACATGACTACTTTCATTTACATGAAATTGCTGTGTCCCAAACATTATGGTGCCTTGAAATGGAAAGGACTATGTATAAACACTGCTGTAATTTCTACATTGTGAAACCAAAATGTATAAAAATGGCCTTTATAAAAATCTGACAATGTGTACTTTAACCACATGTGATTTTTTTCTATTCCAAATCTCAAATTGTGGAGTACAGAGGCAAATAAATAAATGATGGGTGTTTGTCCCAAACATTATGGAGGGCACTGTTGGTGTGTGAAAGTGCTAGCATTTGCTCACTATTGTACTTAGTGGAAGATGGTTGGAGTCAGTAATGTGTAAGCAGTGTTGTGGTTTAGATCAGTAAACTATGACAATATTGATAGTCTGCAAACAAAGCTCTTTACTACACTTACTACAGGGAGTCTTCCATTGCAAATTGCAGGGTATTGCCAATAGGTTTGCCAATAGCCATGTGTGGACAATTCTTGAGAAAATTAAACAGCAAAGGAGTAATATTGAGCATAAGTGTATGATCTTGCATACAGCACCAACAGTGGCATGCAGCATATTTACACTGCTCCTACATTAATCCCTTTTCTCATCAATTCCCCAAGATACCACCATCCACCCATACATCGAGGCAATTTGCAATGGCCAAATAAATCTGGCAATTCACACAAAACTGGGACATGGGCAGAGACCTGAGCAACTGGAGGAAACCCACACGATCACAAGGTGAATATGCAAACTCTATACACGCAGCACTTGAGGTTATAATTAAATCCAGGTTATAGTTAGATTCTACAAGCTTTAACCTTTAAAAACCTTTTTTTTAAACGAGCAGGATTTTTGAAAATTGTCATTGTATTATTACATCCTTCATTTCTGCATAGCGGAATGACTTTAAAACCTACAAATAAAGTAGAATTATCGAGATAGTGAGTGTGTTTGGGTGCCTATTAAATTTAGTTGATATGGCTAAAACTTGATGTTGCTAACCACACTCCTGTTTTTGTGACAGTATTATTGTAATGTGTACCAAAGTACATTGAAAAGCCTTAGAAACAAGAAACTGCAGATGTTGATTTTTTTTTTAAATAAAGAGTGCTGGAGTAACTCAGCGGGTCAGGCAACATCTCTGGAGAGCATGGATAGGTGATGTTTCGGGTCGGGACCCTTCTTCAGACTTCTTCAGAGTCAGAGACATGCAAATTCAATGAAACACTGTGTTATCCAGACCAATCACAATCGCATGAGGACACTAGGTAGTGCAAAAGAGAAAGTAAACTGAATGCAGAATATGGTCTGAAGAAGGGTCTTGACCCGAAATGTCACCCATTTCTTCTCTCCATTCCTTCTCTGCCTGTCCCGCTGTTACTGCAGCATTTTGTGACTATCTGCAGAATATGGTGTTATAACTACAGAAAAAGTGCAGATAAAAACAGTACAAGGGTACCCAACAAGGTACATTGGAAGATCTGGAAATTCATCCCCAGCATATGGGAGGTCATTTAAAAAAAATTGATAACAATGGGGAAGAAGCTGTTCTTGAATCTGGTGGAACGCATTTTCAAGCTTTTACATCTTCTTCTCAACAGGAGTGGAGAGCAGAGAGGATGACAGGGTGTGAGTGGTCTCTGATTATGTAGGCAGGTTTCTGAAAGCAATGCAAAGTATAGATAGGATATTTGTAGTGTAGATGGTCAGTGTGGGCAAGTCTTGCTAAAGGGCCTGTTTCCACTATGGCTATGACTATGTGGAAGTATGACTATGACTAGATGGGGGCCAATGGTGGGATGGATTGTTTGGCTGATGGACTGGGGACAGTCTTAGAATTGAGATTGGAAGTCAGATTGAAATAGATGTAAGTAGCCAGCGTGTAAAGTCACCCCCGCTCTGGGGGAGCAATGAGGATCCAGGTTTCCATCAGAAGACCATTCAGCCAATGTTAGTAACTAAACCTGGTGTGTGGAGAGTTATGGCAACGTAACAAAGAAACTGCACATAGATGAGCCATGATGTAATTCCAAGATAAACTATAAGGCTGTTAATATACCTGAACAATAACATTTAGCAAGTCTGAAGCAGTCTGAAGAAGGGTCTCGACCCGAAACGTCGCCTATCTCCTTCGCTCCTTAGATGCTGCTGCACCCGCTGAGTTTCTCCAGCTTTTTGTGTAACCCTCGATTCTCCAGCATCTGCAGTTCCTTCTTTAACAATTTGTCTACTCCACTGCGATATCTCCTCAAGGTATGCCTACTTTGAAGAAGTTCTCCTCCTCCCTACGAAGAATTTAAGCAGTCTGAAGAAGGGTCTCGACCCGAAACGTCGCCTATCTCCTTCGCTCCTTAGATGCTGCTGCACCCGCTGAGTTTCTCCAGCTTTTTGTGTAACCCAACATTTAGCAAGAAGTAGTTTTCATTTTCTTTTACAGAATTAAATACTTTATCCCATGGAAAATATGCACATACCGATAGTTCTTTTATAATGCGATTGTTGCATTCCTAAGAAACATTATATTATAGAAAATCATGTTATAAAGGCAATTGGATCAATGGGTAAAGGGGGTTAGTGGCTAACGAATTTCAGACTGGCAAAAACAGCATCTATTTTCCCTGTAGACATTAAAAAACCCCAATATTTTCTTAATAGCTATACGTTTATCTTTGTTACTGCAAGCTAAAAATACTAAATGCTTTATGTTACATTGTTGACCAGAGTATCGTAGCAATCAAAGTGATTGCTTGTCAACTTCATTGCCCTTCTGTTGTGAAACTGACTGTTCTTCAGAAACAATGGTGTCTGATTACTGCAGGAGGCTATGTATATTTTCCCCAAGCCAGCTTTTGTTTTCTGCTTGTCAATTTTCAATGTAACTTTAAGTAGCTCTTTCGATCCTGATTGCAATTGTGGTATAACCAATTCGGCCAGTGTAATGCAAACATTGTAGTGTCCCAAAATCATCAATTGCGTTATATTCAATTAGTATTATGGAAACTCACATACAGCAGAACTACCTGTAGTTATAGAAACAACAGCAAAGCTTTACATATTTATAATCAATACATTTGGATACAGCAATACCATCCCCGTTCACCATGTGGCTTCTGTTCTCTTGATGGGGTTTGATGGGGCAGCATTTTACAGCCTGTTACCCACAGGATGTATGCAAAACCAATATTTACTCCACACGGCCTGCAACATGAACTCGGAGGTTGAGGTGCGTGAGTCTGATGCACTGGTCATGTACAGCTCCAGCAGATTTCTGGGAGACCATGAGACTCCTCTCACAATGAATCAATGGCCTCACAGCAACAATGAATATTTGCCTCAGTTTGTGCCCTCAGAGCAGCTGTAGACCAAGCAACCCTGTTTATTGAGTGCTTTCGGATTACTCCAGGCAGATACCAAGAATCTCTCTTCATACCTCTTTTTACACAAAGTGCCATCCTGTTTGAAGGTGGATAATGGATTCTTCCAATCTGTAGCCTTGAGTCAGCTAATGACAATGCTAATGTTTCAGATAAATGGGATGGATTGATTCCTCACAACCGTTCAGACTGTATCCTGCTGCTGATGGACAATTCTGGTAATGTGTGTGTTTTGCCAAATGGTGTGAAAACAGGCAATTTTATAATTTTATCTAGACATTGATGGCAAGGTCATTATTTATTGTTTATCCATAATACCCTTGGGAAGGCCATGGTGGGAAATCCTCTAGTCTAGAATAACTGCAGGACTTCTGAGGACGTTAATGTGTACATTACTGACTACTTCACAGCCCTTCATTCGTCTTTCTTCATACTTTCTATTTTGACATAGACCCTATGCCAGCTCTCAAGGCAATACTATTAATTGGCGTCCCCCATTTATTTCCCTACAATCACAATTCGAACATATGCGCAATGACAGCCCATTGATCTTCTCACCAAATACCAACATAAGGGAGATTTGTAAAAGGCCAATTACCTTATCAAACAACACATGCTGGGGATGTGGGCAGAAACTGGAGTGACCCTGGAGAAATGCATGCAGTCAAAGAGATAATATGCAAACTCTATTCTGACAGCAACAGAGTTGAACCTGGATCCCTGGACTCAAGTGGCAGCAGCACTTAATTTAGAAATGAGCAAAGAAGAGCTTGCATTTATATTCTGTTATTCACATCCTCAGAAGATCTCAAGTGCCTTGCAGCTAATAAATTAGTTTTTAAGTGCTGCTATTGTTCAGATAATTTGCAAAATTGAAAGGTATAGACTAACTATATTAGTTTGTATCAACGTTTAATTGGCACAAAGGATTTTTGGTGCCTGTCTTCCTTTTGCTGTTGTCCTGTGATGCTGAAAATGTTGCTATTAGTTAACGCAGTCTTTCAGATCTTTCAGATAGGCATCAAAAACCCAAATGTCAATGCAGTTTGATGCTATTCAATGGGTTATCTTAGTTCCTGCATACAAATATTATCAAATTAGGAGCATGAGTAGGCCACTCAGCCCCTCAAGCTTGTTACATCATTTAATAAGATTCTGGCCGAGCCATCTGAAACCACAACTTTGCATTTTTGTCTGTCTGCTTGCTATTCCTACTATAAAAAAAATATTCAAAGGCTTTCCAACTCGCTTTTGAGGCAGAAAGTTCCAAATGCTGATGGCCCTTTCAGGGGAAGAAATATCTTCTAATTTTTGTCTTAAGTGGCTGACCCTTACTTTAAAACAGTAACAACTAGTTCTACATTCTCCTACAAGAAGCAACGACTCCTCCACATTAATGCTGGCAACATCTCAGAATCATGTGTGTCTCAAATATGGAACCTCTCACTCTTCTAAACTCGAGTGAATACAAGCCTGGCCTGTCCATCTTATAATAGAACGACATGTGTAGGAAGGAACTGCAGATGCTGGTTTAAACCGAAGATGGACACAAAGCTGGAGTAACGTCACCTATTTCTCTTCTCCATAGATGCTGTCTGACCCGCTAAGTTACTCTAGTTTTTTGTGTCTATCTTCTTATCAAAGAACGCATCCATTCTTGGTGTTTGTAAAGAAAACTTTTTCTGAAATGCCTCCATGCATTAACACATTGTGCTTAAACTGGTAGTCAGGTATTGTTTAGGTGAAGCAGTCAAGTAAAATTTTTAGTCTTGACTCCAATGCAAATGGTGGTATGATAGTTTTTAATTTCTCTCTGGGACATTTTTTTTACCATCTCCAGTAAATTGTTATGAGATGCATTAATTAGCAATGATTCTTCTTCGAGTCCGTTGCAATCTCAGATGTCGTTCTGCCAGTATCTGGCGCAGGTCACAGCTGGCCGGGTCGGTTCAGCCAGGTCCTGGGGGCTGCACTGGGAGGCGTTGTCACACTCCAGTAGGTGGGACATTGTCTGTACTGCTCCACAGCTGCATGTGTCTTCTACCTGGTAGTTCCATGCTTTCATAAGTGCTTTGCACCTCCCCTGCTCCACTCGTAATCTGTTGAGGGTCTTCCAGGTTGGCCATGGGAGGTCGTGCCCGCTGGCGAGGCATTCAGTCGGAGTGATTCCTCTCTCCATCCAGTTGTGGGCTCGTGTGTTGAGCTGGTTCCATTCATCTTTCCAGATGTTGGTCCTTGCTGTTTCTTTGGTTGTCTGGAGAGATTGGACTGTCTGCAAGAAACTGGCTCTGGATTTCAGTCGGGGTGGAGGTGCTGTGTGTGCGTGCAGGGCATGCCTTGTATCGATCTCCTGTGCTCTCCACTCGTCTTGGGCGACGATGAATCATCTGATATGGGGGGGGGGGGGGGGTAATACCAGCTAGGTCGTAGAGGCACGGGACTGGCGTTGTCTTTATGCATCCCGTGATAATGCGGCAGGTGTCGTTGAGGGCTGTGTCAACCAGTTTGGTGTGGTGGGAGCGGCTCCAGCTTGAGCACGCGTATTCAGCTGTGGAGAAGCACAGGGCTAGGGCAGTTGCACGGATGGTTGGTGGATCAGCGCCCCACTTTGAGTTTACCAGTTTGCGCAGGATGTTGTTGCGAGTGTTGACCTTGGCTTTGGTGTTCTGAAGGTGGGTTTTGAAAGAGAGTGTCCTGTCGAGTGTGACTCCGAGGTACACGGGGTGTTAGTGGCTGGAGAGTTTGTGGCCATCCCATGAGGTGCTCAGTTGTTTTCCTACATCTCGATTTTTAAGATGGAAGCTGCATAGTTGGGTTTTTGATGGGTTGGGTTTCAGGTGGTTGTTATTGTAGTAGGTTGTCATCTCTTGGAGGGCACTTTCCAGGACAGACTCGATCTTCTGGAAGCTCTCCTGTTGGGTGGTGATGCAGAGGTCATCAGCATAGATGAAGCGGCGGCATTGTGGGGGAAGTGGTTGGTCGTTGGTGTAGATGTTGAAGAGGAGGGGGGCCAGTACTGCCTTGTGGTAGGCCATTCTTTTGGGCTTTCCATTTGCTCTTCTTGTCGTTTAGTTGAACGAAGACGCGCCTGTTGTTGAGAAGGCTTTTGATGACTTGGCACAGGTCAAGGTCACCAGTCATGTCAAAAAGTTTCCTAATCATGTTGCGGTGTTGGACAGTGTCGTGGGCAGCGGTGAGGTCTGTGAAAGCTGCTCCGTTGATAAGTTTGCACTCAAAACCGTCCTCAATGTTGGGTGAGGTTCAGTAGCTGCCCGGCACAGGAGCGGTCAGGGCGGAAGCCAGCTTGATCTTTAGTAAGCTTGGAGTCTATAAGTGGCATAAGGCGTTGGAGTAGTAGCCTCTCGTAGAGCTTGTAGGTGATGCAGAGGAGGGAAATGGGTCTGTAGCTCTTTGGGGATGGTGGGTCCTTTCCAGGTTTGGGAATTGCGACAGTCTTGGCCTTTCTCCATACAGGTGGGGTTGTTTTCTGTGCCATGCATGAGTTCAGCATTGCTAGGAGCCAGGTCTTTGCTCTAGGTCCCAGGTGCTGTATCATTTCTGTCAGTACATCATCGATTCCTGCTGCTTTCCCAGGTTTCAGCATGCTCATTGCAGCTTTGAGTTCTTCCAGGTCGAAGGGCTTGGTGAGAGCGCTGGCTGGTTGTAGGCAGTCTGTTACCGCTGTCCGGCGGTATTTGGTGTGGTATGGTCTTCACCGAGGCAGCGGATTGTGGCCCATGCCTTCTTGCTGTTATTGGTCATGTTGGTGTTTTCTATCAACTCCTTCCAGACTTGCCTTTGGTCCTCCCCGACTGTGTTCAACAGGATCTCTGCGAGTTCCATGGTGGTGGAGGAGAAAGGGTCCCCGCGGTGTGCCCTGTGGAAGGCTTTCAGTAGATCGCTGGATGTTTCCGACAGCCCGGGGATGTACTCGGTCTGGCATCCTCTTGGTATATGTCGCCTGGCTGACCTTTTCAGCAGTTCTGTGAACATGGTATAGTTGTTGGGGTGGGATGGAATGCTGGGGATGGAGTCTTCGATCGCCTGTTGGAATGACAGCCAGTCGGCCTTCCGCAGATTGAACCTTCTGCGGAAGGGGACGGTTGTTGCTTGGAGAGCGGATCGGATGGTTATGGTGATTGGCCGGTGTTGCGTATAGGGGATAGGGTCCAGGGTCCAGGACCTCTTTCACAGCTCTGGATCATAGTTCGCTGCTCACACAAACACGGTCTGGGTTATATCCTCGTTTCCATCTGGCACTGTGGAAAGATATTGGCAGTTTGGCTTCATGGATCAGGGTCAGGTGGTTCGACTCGAGCCAGGTTTTGACCATCTCCATCAGCAATGATAAAAATGCAGCATCAGGCATAAAACAGGTAATGCTGTAATTTTATTGCTTTTCACCACCCACATCCCAACATCACCTTCCTCCCACCGACAAAATTGACCCAGCGAGCATGCAAACAACTCCCTCCACTCACCACATTGTCCTTTTACCAGAGGGCAGTCCGTCCATTCAGCTTGACCTTCTCCAGTGCCTTTCACTTCCCTCTTGTAGTATTCTACTCTTTCTCCAGCCATTCCATTTATCCCGATCACTGCTCTCTTTTTCATTGCCATTGCTCCAATTGCCACACATTTTCCGAAAAGACTTAATCCTGACTAAATCTTGACAAACTTGAATCTGTTTCTGTGTTTGTGATTTCTCAGCAGTTATGTCAAATTCTAGTAAAGCTAGATTCTGGGTCACTAAGCTAGTCAATACCAATATGTACGCCCAAAAGGACAACTGTTCTATTTCTATCTAAAAAACGGAAACTGGTACTGGGAGTAATTTCTTCCCGTCTCTCTCCCTTTCTCCCCTCCCTCTCCCTTCCTCCCCTCTCTCTCCCTTCCTCACCCCTCTCTCTCTCTTCCTCCCCTCTCTCTCTCTCTTCCTCCCCTCTCTCTCTCTCTTCCTCCACCCTCTCTCTCTTCCTCCCCTCTCTCTCCCTTACTCCTCTTCCCAGTCCTCCTATCTGCCCCAACCGCCTCACCCCTCCTTCTTCTCCCCTTGATCCCCCCTCTTCTCCCTTTGTTGTCTATCTCCGATCTCCAGTCCAATGTGCATTTCCTGCTCATTGCAGCAATATTATGTGCACTCTTAAAGTTAGATGTTTTGCCCCTACATGGACAGACTGCTTCAAGTTTAAAATATCTAGCCGAAAGCATTTGACTCCTCCTTTCCCCAATGAAGTTGTTTGACCCGCAGAGTGCTTTGTTGCTTTGTTTTCGTTCTGGCTTTCCAACATCTGCAGTTTTACACTCTACCATGAAAATACTTTAGTTGACACGTGAGATGATTTTCACCCATATCTTACTTTCATAAGAATGCCAGGGTTTTTCTTTGTAACCTGAACCACACATACATCCTGTCTTCGCTGAGGATAGAGCCCATACTTAGTTCAGTGTAAAGGGACACTGCATTGCAAATTTCAGATTGACAAACTGAGCGGAAATGACATCAATCATTGCAGATTATTTAAAAAAAGTTGTTGACATTTTTGGATTTAATCTGTCACTTTGCACATGAAAGAAAACATACTTGTTTTTCAATTTAAGATCAAGCACAATCTAAGTCTGCTTCGCTTGACATTGGTTCATATTTCGGATTAGACTGCAATATCAGTGTCCTCTGTGTCATCAGTCTCCTACTATACAGTGGTGGTATTGTCATAAAGTTAAAGGAATAAAGGTGCCAACACTTTTCAAGGATTCCCTGCATGGCTGATCTTGTTTAGTCTGGGAGCTGCATTGATCTACAAAGCTTTTAACAGTTTATTGAGATGGTTATGATTTAACTTGTCAGCACAATTGAGGGTCATCTAAGCTAGCTGTGGGAGGAGAGACAGTATCCAAGGAACCACGTCACGCACGGAGTAGAAGCCATGCGAAGAGAGAACCTCTTTCTTTAGTCATTTTTCTGGTTGGATGAGAAATTAAGTCCAGATCTCAGCAAAAAATGCTCCTGGAATGGTTTTCTCCATGGATCTTAACAAGCTTGTCTCTAATTCTGCTCTTAATGAAACTCCTAACCGACTTATTTTGAATGTCAAGTCAACTTTATTTCTATAGCACATTTAAAACCAACTCTCGTTGACCAAAGTGCTTCACATCAGTGCAGGTAGTAACGTGCTACAAACAGAGGTAAATAGACCTAACAATACATATGTAAATACATACATACAGCGCTCCCTCAGAGGACCTCAAGAAACGCTTGTGAGTAGAAATAAGTTTTAAGTCTAGACTTAAAAGAGTTGATGGAGGGGGCAGTTTTGATGGGAAGAGGGATGCTATTCCATAGTCTAGGTGCTGCAACCGCAAAAGTGCAGTCACCCCTGAGCATATGCCTGGATGGTCAGTAACCCCAAGTTGGCCTACCTGAGGGACCTGGAGGTAGTATGGTGGGTTAGCAGATTTTTGATGTAGGTGGGGCAAGCCCGTTAAGGGCTTTATGTGCATAAAGGAGGAGCTTGAATGTCTTAGCAATGATGTACATGGAAATTTGACGCCAACACTAAATAACACAATATACAAAGAACATTCCCACCTGCAGCTTATAATAGTGTTAAAAGAACAACAAAAAACTGCAGCTATGAGAAATCTGACACTTGTTTGACCTGCTGGGAAGACTCAGCAGGTCAAACATCATGTGGAGAGAGTTGATGATCCTTATCAGGATCTGTAGAACTGTTTTTATTTCAGTTTTAATACATAAAACTAACTTTGTCTGAGTGAATGAAAGGCTCCTCTGCCCCTCACTGTCCTTCAGTGATTAGAGTGGGTCAGTAATGTTGTTGCTTTTACCCCTATTTGGGAAGACTCGCAATATCCTTGTGGGTTATTCTGCCCATCAGTTCTCCTCTCCAACCTGATAGATTTGCTACTTTTATTGATCTGTCCCACCATAAACTGGAAGTAGTCAGAAATTGGACCCATTTAGCTTCAGAGCAGAGGTGAGATTTTACTTTCCACCTCTCATATTTTGCATTTTCAAGACGTAAATAGGTAATAATGTCTAGTGTTGTAATTAGTAACCAAGAAAATACCTTGCAGGATTTCTGTATTTTATTTAAGGATGCTAAAAAAAATCCACTGGAATGTTCAAATCAAACCAGTAGATAATTTTGATTTTAAAAAAAATAAAGTGTTGGAGGAACATAATGGGGCATCAGCATTTGTGGCGGGAACGGATAAACAGGGTGGGGGCTCATCTTCAGACCCAGCATTGTCTGCTGAATAGTCCTGACCCAAAACGTCATCTGTCCTTTCCCTCCACAGATGCTGCCTGACCACTGAGTTCCTATAGCACGTTGTTTTTTGCTTAAAAATTCAGCAGCTTTGTGTGTCTCTGATAATTTAGATTCTGCAGTTTAAGTAAGCAATTAGGTGCATAAATTTAATTTCATTGCTTTGAATTTTCTTTTGTATTTCAGAATGTTTAATTTTCCTCTTACAGATTAATGTATATAAATCCGTCTTAATGGATGGATTGTTCGGAAGTCTGGCTCTTTTTCGCTGAGACCATTATTTGTGTCCCATTGAATTTATATTGCATTTTACCATTCTCCTGCACAGTGCTGCGTATACAGAATGACTGCCCTTTCACAGTGCTGGCTGGAGCAAATTTGTTCACATATATTTGAGCAAGAAATATTTCTCCTCTGTATTTACCAAGGGGAAAGCCAATAGGACGGATAAATAGGGTAGTCAATGGAAATGTCTTGAGAGCAGTCAGTGTTACTGTCAAAGAAGTACTGAAGGTACTATTGTGTATGAAGGTAGACAAACCTATAGGGCCTGATCAGGTATATCCAAGGACATTTTGGGAAACTAGAGTGGAAATTGCGGGAGCCCTGGTTGAAATTTAGGAGTCATCCTTAAATACAGGAGAGGTGCTGGAAGACTGGAGGGTGGCAAATGTTGTGCCTCTTCTCAAGAAGGGCTACAGGGAAAATGCTGGGAACTATTGGCCAGTGAGCTTAACATCTGTGGTTGATAAGTTACTAGAGAGTGTTCTGAGTGATAGGTTATACAGGCATTTGGATGGACAAGGGCTGATAGTCAGCATGGTTTTGAATGTGGGAGGCTGTGTCTCACAAATCTGATTGATTTTTTTGAAGACGTGACCAAAAAGGTCGATGAGGGCAGAGCTGTAGATGTTGTATACATGGATTTCAATAAGGCTTTCGACAAGGTTCCGCATGGTAGGCCGCTCTGATAGGTTAGATTGCATGGGATCCCAGGAGAGATAGCTGAATGGATAGCAAATTGGCTTCATGGAAGGAAGTAGAGGGTGATGGTGGAAGGTTGCTTCTCCTACTGGTGGTCTGTGACTAGTAGTGTGCCTCAGGGTTCGGTGCTGGGCCCGTTACTGTTTGTCATCTACGTCAATGATTTGGATGAGAACATGCAGGGCAAGATTAGTACATTTGCTGATGATACAAATGTGGGTGGTTTTGCAGATAGTGAAGATGGTTGTGAAAGATTGCAGCAGGATCTGGATCGATTGGCCAGGTGGACTGGGGAATGGTTGATGGAATTTAATACAGAGAAATGGGAGGTGTTCCTTTCTGGGAGGTCTAACATGGGAAGGACCAACACTGTAAGGGGTAGGCCTCTGGCTAGTGTTGTAGAGCAGGGGGATCTAGGAGTGCAGGTGCATGGTTCCTTGAAGGTCGATTCACAGGTAGATAAGGTGGTCAAAAATGCTTTTGGCACATTGGCATTCATCAGTCAGAGTATTGAGTATAGAAGTTTGGAGGTCATGTTGCAGTTGTATAAGACGTTGGTGAGTCCGCATTTAGAGTATTGTGTTCAGTTCTGGGCACCATGTTATAGGAAAGATATTGTCAAGCTTGAAAGGTTTCAGAGAAGATTTACAACGATATTGACAGGACTCGAGGGTCTGAGCTTTAGGGAGAGGTTGAGCAGGCTGGGTCTCTATTCCTTGGAGTGCAGGAGGATGAGGGGTGATCTTATAGAGTTGTATAAAATCATGAGAGGAATAAATTGAGTAGATACACAGAATCTCTTACCCAAAGTAGGGGAGTCGAGGACCAGAGGACATAGGTTCAAGGTGAAAGGGAAAAGGTTTAATAGGAACCTGAGGGGTAACCTTTTTCACACAATGGGTGGTGGGTGTATGGACAAGCTGCTTGAGGAGATAGTTGAGGCCGGGACTGTCCAAACTTTTAAGAAACAGTTGGACAGGTACATGGATGGGACAAGTTTGGAGGGACATGGACAAAACACAGGCAGGTGGGACTAGTGTACCTGGGACATGTTGGCTGGTGTTGACAAGTTGGGCCGAAGGGCCTGTTTCCACACTGTATCATTCAATGAATCTGTAGCTACTGGACCCTAAGTGGCATCAAAAATAATTGGTCATTCGTTTCATTTACTATTGGTGAACACCTTGTTGTGTGGAAATTAGCTGTGACCTTTACTCAAAATATTGCCTCTTAATAACCAATTTGAAGTTATTTATTCCTTCATCCACAGCTGTTGTTAGAAGAACAGAGAAACTGGCAGCTATCCACTGGTATGTACCTCTACTTTAGTTACTTTAGTACTTTTTAACCTCTTGAAATGTTGTCTTGAGTCAAACAGAATGTAAGTTAATTAAGTTGTATCTTATCAGTATACTTAAAGGTGCTAGACGCTAAAATCCTGTTTGATTCTGGTTTTGATTCGATAGGCAAGATCATGCAAACCCAGCCCCTCCAGGTGTAGCTCGCTGTGGTTTGCCCAAGTCGGGAGACTCCTGGTTTATCCAAGCGGGCACCTACCTGCTCTGGGACAGTCAGTCACAGATGATCAATGTTTCTGGCAATTTTTCCATTTCTTTGCAATTTCCAATATCCACAATTTTTTTTAATTTTCAGTTTTTAAATTAAGTTATCTAATTTCCCTTTCAATATTAATTTGGAGTTCTATTGAGATTAGAGGGGTCCCAGATTCCATGTTAGTTTCGACCTAGTGTTGGATACAATCGAATGCTTGGGAACTCGGTTAGATTGTGCTCTACATCAGCATCTGGAGCCTGTGGCAGTGTGAATGATAGCATCCCGATTTCATCAGTGATGCTGGGACTTCCTTGTTTGAAGGTGCACAAGTCTGGAATTTGCCATGATCCTGTACGCTGAGATCTTTGATTGGGTAAACAGCATTAGTCAGAGTGATTCAGGCCGATAATTATAACTTTCAAATCCAGCTGTCATACAAATGTAAACTTTTTTTTGTTTATTGTACACTGTCAAACCAAAGTTGCTATGCGACCATTGCCTGTTAGGTAAGAATGTTTTGTCTGTTGCTGTGAACATGAAAATTACAGCTCAACTATAAAAGAATATGTACTTGGAGCTGACTACAAGCTGTGGTGGTATCAAATACTTCAAGTAAAGGCCAACTTTATGTATCCAGATAAAAATCATTAAATGTTATTTAAACAAACAACTTCACATAAGAAGAAAAATTGATGAAGGATTAAGGAAAATCATTTTTTAATTCCCTTGTGGAGAGGGTGCAATTAAACACTCTCCCCACAAAGAAAACATTGGCCAGGCAAATGTGTGTTTACAGGTGCTCGTGAAGGTCTATCTGAAGTAAACCTTTAACCTTTCCTCTCCACCTTTCTCCTCTCAATCCCCCTCCCCTCCCCACTTCTTCTCCTTTATCACCATCTCCATCTCTCCTCTTTCTTATTGTCTTCAGAGATCTGAGCATATCAAATGTTTTTGTTATTCTTTCTGATACAAACACGGTGATTTTAGTCACATCCTCTCCTCCTCCAAATGTGGGCGGGAGAGCTCGGAGAAAAGACGGGAGAAGAGCCATGGAGGAGAGGGGGGTATCACGGGAGAGGGGGCAGGAGCCAGTGAGGGGGACCAGAGAGGAAGGGGCTGGAGCTGTGGGGCATTAAAGATTTCATGGTGCAGAAAGGGGTGGAACGCCCCGAGGAGTGACAAGAGAAGAGACCAATTTTCACGGCACTGACTGGCAAGAGAAAAAATCGATCTGCGCACGCGCGGTTTTTATGATTTTTAAATTTTGCTTATTTTACAATATACCACCAATCGGAACGATACTTGTTGCACTCGCAGCATAGGAGAACAGTGCGTGAGCTGGCAAAAAATCATAGCAATATCGCGTACCGTTTTTGTGCAAATAGAAAAACCGTGCAAACCGGAAGAGCACAAGATCAGAGCTATAGTTAGTATGGATTCTGGTGTTAATGTTGTTTCTTTATTGAACAATTAGTTTGTTCTAAATCTGGCTATGTTTCCTCATATCATTATTTTGAAATAAACTGTATTGATTTATGATATCATCACGTTTCTTTTCAAACACCCTTTCTGTAGCTTTTGCAATCTTTTTCAAACAGGAAACAGGCCTTTCAGTCTACTGGATCCACTTGCAGCCTTCAGACCTCAACAATGAATTGAATAAGTTTAACAATCAACTGTTCTGCTTTTGCTTTCTCTCTTCTGGCATTTAAAATTTCATTTGTGTCCTATTCAACCCTGTCCAAGTTATTTTTATCCCCTCTGGCTTGCCTTCATTCAGCACCACCACCACCAGTATCATTCAACCTCCTGTTTTCTACCCCATAAAAACACTGTCCTTTTGCTCTTTCTCTATGTCACCTCTTTTTCTGTCATTTTTAAACTTGCTTTGGTTTCCACTTTGACATCAGTCTGAAGAAGGGTCTCGACCCGAAACGTCACCTATTCCTTCTCTCCAGAGATGCTGCCTGTCCCGCTGAGTTAATCCAGCATTTTGTGTCTACCTTCGATTTAAAACAGCATCTGCAGTTCTTTCCTACACAGTTGGGCCGAAGTGCCTCTTTCCACGCTGTATGACTCTATGACTAACAGTTGTGCTGGACAGTGCTGAAGCAACCCAACTCAACTTAAAGCTATGTCCAGGGCTAACACATTCAGCTTAGAGGACAGATTGAACTGCTATTTAATGTCTTATTTAAAATATGGCAGCTTCATCAGTGCCCCACTGATGGATATTGCTTTAATGTATCGCCTACTGGAATGGGACTTGAACCTATGACTTTTGAATCTGAGGAGACCGAGTGATGGTACAGAACCAATGCTAACATATAAAGATATGACACTGGGTTTCTGAAAGTATCCGTGACCAGCTCGTATTAAGTGGTACACCATATGTCATTGCCAGCCGCGTATTTTTACCACTAAGCTGAATTCGATCAAGCACAAAGTGGCAAATGAAAATGAGTGGAAAAGGTCTTTCACAAGCTTTCAGAAGTGTTTATCTATCTTTTGGCACCAGCTTATTTTTGAAAAAACATAATAATCTTGCACTCTGCTGAGATGTGGTTTTTGTACTTCAACTGTTCGTCAACTGGAAATCTTTCTGTAAGTGGTATTTTTGCACAGACTGTACCAGCTCACAACAAAGAAAAAACATTTGCCGCCATCAGACAAGTTATAGAGGGAAACAGAACGGACACAGGCCCTTCGGCCCACCAAGTCTGTGCTGGCCATCAACTACACGTTAAACTAATCCTACATACAGTGGCTTGCAAAAGTTTTCATATCCCTTGAACTTTTCCACATTTTGTCACGTTACAACCACAAACTTAAATGTAGTTTATTGGGATTTGATGTGATAGACCAACACAAAGTGGCGCATAATTATGAAGTGGAAGGAAAATGATACATGGTTTTCAAATTTTTTTACAAATAAAAAATAAAGGGGGATTCAGCCCCCTTTACTCTGATACCCCTAAATGAAATCCAGTGCAACCAATTGCCTTCAGAAGTCACCTAATTAGTAAATAGAGCCCACGTGTGTAATCTAATCTCAGTATAAATATAGCTGTTCTGTGAAGGCCTCAGAGGTTTGTTAGAGAACGTTAGTGAACTAACAGCATGATGAAGCCCAAGGAACATACCAGACAGGTCAGGGATAAAGTTGTGGAGAAGTTTAAAGCAGGGTTAGGTTATAAAAAAAATATCCCATGCTCTGAACATCTCACGGAGCACTGTTCAATCCATCATCCGAAAGAGTATGGCACAACTGCAAACCTACCAAGACATGGCTGTCCACCTAAACTGACAGGCCGGGCAAGGAGAGCATTGATCAGAGAAGCAGCCAAGAGGCCCATTGTAACTCTGGAGGAGCTGCAGAGATCCACAGCTCAGGTGGGAGAATCTGTCCACAGGACAACTATTAGTCGTGTACTCCACAAATCGGGCCTTTATGGAAGAGTGGCAAGAAGAAAGCCATAAGTAGTCCCGTTTGCAGTTTGCCACAAGCCATGTGGGGGACACAGAAAACATGTGGAGGAAGGTGCTCTGGTCTGATGAGACCAAAATTGAAGATTTTGGCCTAAATGCAAAACGCTATGTGTGGCGGAAAACTAACACTGCACATCACCCTGAACACACCATCCCCACTGTGAAACATGGTGGTGGCAGCATCATGCTGTGGGGATGCTTTTCTTCAGCAGGGACAGGGAAGCTGGTCAGAGTTGATGGGAAGATGGATGGAGCCAAATACAGGGCAATCTTGGAAGAAAACCTGTTAGAGACTGCAAAAGACTTGAGACTGGGGCGGAGGTTCACTTTCCAGCAGGACAACGACCCTAAACATACAGCTAGAGCTACAATGGAATGGTTTAGATCAAAGCATATGCATGTGTTAGAATGACCCAGTCAAAGTCCAGACCTAAATCCAATTGAGAATCTCTGGCAAAACTTGAAAATTGCTGTTCACAGACGCTCTCCATCCAATCTGACTGAGCTTGAGCTATTTTGCAAAGAAGAATAGGCAAAAATTTCAGTCTCTAGATGTGCAAAGCTGGTAGAGACATACCCCAAAAGACTTGCAGCTGTAATTGCAGCGAAAGGTTGTTCTACAAAGTATTGACTCAGGGGGGCTGAATACTTTTGCACGCTACACTTTTCATTTTTTTATTTGTAATACAATTTGGAAAGCATGTATCATTTTCCTTCCACTTCACAATTATGCACCACTTTGTGTTGGGTCTATCACATAAAATCCCAATAAAATACATTTACGTTTGTGGTTGTAACGTGACAAAATGTGGAAAAGTTCAAGGGGTATGAATACTTTTGCAAGCCACTGTATATTCCATGATGTATTCTCTCCACCATCTGAGCAATTCCCTGCAGATTCGCCTACACAGCGGCCAATAAACCTAACAATCCACACATAGAAAATAGCTGCCCTTCAAGCCTGCACCGCCATTCAAAATGATCATGGCTGATCATCCAACTCAGTATCCTGTACCTGCCTTCTCTCCATACCCCCGATCCTCATAGCCACAAGGGCCACATCTAACTCCTTCTTAAATATAGCCAATGAACTGGGCTCAACTACTTTCTGTGGCAGAGAATTCCAGAGATTCACCACTCTCTGTGTGAAAAATCTTTGGGTTGCGGGAGTTGACCAGGGCAAACGCACAGGGCCACAGGGAGAACATATGAACTTCATGCAGGCAGCACCTGATGCCAGAATTGAACCCTGGTCTATGGCACAGTGAGTTGAATAGGTGAATATGTATATAGGAGTTACTAATGACTATTAATAGTCCCTAATTAAATGTTGCAACTGTCAGTACTACATAAATCTTAATGCCTAAAATGGAGGAAGGCCGACTCTGAACATGAATGTGTTTGGCAATATTATTAAGAGAATTCTCGATATCTGTGAAACTTCTTCAATGGTTCTTTATTGTGGGCGGCGTGAATCACGTTGGAAGTGGGCGGGCGCGACTCACGTTGCAGCGGCCCCTACAGCCTGTCTGTCTTTTAAAATTTTTTTTGTCTAGTTAAATGTAGTTGTTCGTTTTTATTTTGTACTGTTTCTAACTGTGTATGTGTGGGGGGTGGGGGAAACATTTAAAATCTCTTTCCTGCACGGGAGACCCGACTTTTTCCCTGTCGGGTCTCCGTTGTCGTTGGGGCCTAGCACCGTGGAGCGGCCTCCGACCGGGACCTGGGGGCTCCAGTCACAGAGCCTGCGGAGCTGCAGACTTACCATCGTGGGGCTGGCCGGCCTCGGAGCGTGGGGAGCAGTGGTGGCTCGCCGCTGCGGCCTGACACTGGAGCTCCAGCTCCAGCTCCAGCTGCAGTTTCAGACAGGTGGACTGTCGGGATATCGGGAGCTCGCGGGTCTGGGCGGGAGACCGCTCTCCGGAGCTCCCGCAACGCACCATCTCCCGCTCGTGTCGCGGGGTTGGAACGACCCAGAGCGGGGCCATACATCACCCGCCGCGGCTTTAATGGCCGCGGGACATTCCAGCACCCGCCGGGGGCTCCAACGTTGTGGCTTTTGGGCCTAGAGCGGGGCCGTACATCGCCAGGCGCGGCCTCAATGGCCGTGGGACTTAACATCGCCCGCCTGGGGCTTGGACATCGGGAGAGAAATGGTGCGGGGGAGAGAGAAGAAATTTGCCTGATTTGCCTGATGTTTGTGTGAATTGAATTGTCTGTTTTTTTTATGAATTGTTCTGTTTGTATGGCTTGTAGAAACGGAGTTTCGTTCGAGCCTCTCTGAGGTTTGAATGACAAGTAATAAAATCTATTATCATGTGTACAAATGAACAGTGAAATCCTTTTTTTGCATACAGTTCAGTAAAGCATCGCCATATGTAAGCACAATCCCCAATATTACAAAGAGCATAGAAATAGTCCACTGAGAGAGCATGCAAGAGTCGCCAGGTTTAAAGTCCATTCCGTCGTGTGCCTGGTCTACATGCTGCTGCAGGGCCTCCAGCCGTCACTCCTGTCCAGACCGTCCAGTGAACCGTCAATCTTCTCCTCCGCCAGGTCACCTTCAGCTTTTGTGCCCTGGGGGCACTTCCCGCAGCCGACCTTGAGGGTGCGGAATGTAAGACCCCGGTTCGCTCTCTTAGCAGCCCCATCTCTTCCGTCTGCCGGCCCCCTCCGTCCTCCACCCTGGTTCTCCGGTCCTCGGGGAACATCAGGGGCTGGGCTTGGTGGCTACAAGCCACGGGGTCCACTGCATTCCTATGGAGTAACTGTATTATTTATTGTCCTGTTAAAAAGTTTCATAGTGTGGCCATTCATAGTAAACTACGTTGGAGGAAGGTATTCATTTCTCCATGAAGCTATGATGTTGAACCAAGATTTTGAATATTTATTGTGACTTGATTAGAACGACGATACTCTATTTAGCATTTCCTAATTATTGTATTGTGATGCAAGTCTATGCACAGTTTTGAGGAAGTTGATTCTGATTGGAGATTTCTTTTTAAACTGGACCATCCGGTATCATCGGTCTTGCTTTGGTTATTTTTCTGTGAGGAAGCAGAGTTGTGCAGGACTACACTTGTCCTCGAACAAGAGAGAAAAGAGCAAGGTAAAGTAGCTGCTTAATTAGAGCAAATGAGTCAGAGCCTCCATAATTGGAAGGAACCATAATTTAATTCCCAGGCACTGTGATGGATTTCCTTATTTAACTGCCAAAAGTTGAGAAAGTTCATTTCCAGTGTAATTGTTACATGTCTTCTACTTTAAATTGTGTTTTTTTTTGCAGAATCATAAATTGTGTTTGGTAAACCATAGTGATTATTATTAATGACTACGTCTTTTTGCCCTTTATAAGATGGATTTGAAACATAATACAAATGTAAAGGCTCCTTTTTGCCTTTAATTATGATTAAGCTCTTCTTGTCACCATGTCAAAAGCAATGATTGGATAACCTTTGTCAATCTAGTAGAATCCAATAAAGTTTAATTGAACATTTTGGGTTCCTTATTCAGAACTAATTTATCAGGATTTCACCCACAAATGTCACCTGAATTTTGAACTGATCATTATTTGCATGCACAATGGAATGCAGGTAAACTGTCTGATACGACCGCAATCAAAAAAACACTCTGATGACCTGAAAACATCTCTGAGCCTTTAGCGTATTGGCTGCTGCCATGTGTGGTATATCATTCTTCAATGTTTGACATACTTGTCTAGCCTCATCAGTCAAAACAAAACTGGGATGTTTGAATTGAAACATCAGAAATTAATGTGAAGAATCAAATCAGCAGAACTTGATGTAAAACGTCAGGATGTAGTGAACTGGGAGGAGGATATCAATGGACCTCAAATAGGTTGGACAGGCTGTTGGAATGGGCAGATTAAATTTAACTTTGTGAAGTGCAAAGAGTTTTGATATTGTTAGGAAGAATGAACAAAGGCAATATAGACTGGCAGGGCAGGTTGTGGAAGTGAATAAAAAAACATGTGGGTTCCTGAGCTATATAAATCATGATGAACCTTTATAAATGTGCAGGAAGGAACTGTAGTTGCTGGTTTGTACCCAAGATAGATGCAAAGTGCTGGAGTAACTCAGCGGGTCAGGCACAATCTCTGGAGAAAAAGGATGAGTGATGCTTCGCGTTTGAACCCTTCTTCGGGCCTTTAAAACTACTATTAGCTTTATAAAAGGCTTTACTAAAACCTTTATAATTACTAGCTCAACCATCAGTGAAATATTGTGTTTAGTTCTGAGTTCTACACTTTAGAAAATATATGAAGCCTTTAGCAGTCCAGCAACACAAGTAGAGAGAGCGGTAAAGAAGGCCCATGGTATGCTTGCCTTTATCGGTTATGACATTAGAAACATAGAAACATGGAAAAATAGGCGCACAAGTCGGCCATTCGTCCCTTCGAGCCAGCACCGTCATTCAATATGGGCATGGCTGATCATCTAAAATCAGTACCCCGTTCCTGCTTTTTCCCCATATCATAGAAACAGAGAAAATAGGTGCAGGAGTAGGCCATTTAGCCCTTCGAGCCTGCACCTCCATTCAATATGATCATGGCTGATCATCCAACTCAGTATCCTGTACCTCCCTTCTCTCCATACCCCCTGATCCCCTTAACCACAAGGACCACATCTAACTCCCTCTTAAATATCGCTAATGAACTGGCCTCAACTGGCTTCTGTGGCAGAGAATTCAATTGATTCCTTTATCCCTTGATTATCCCTTGATTCCTTTAGCCCTAAGAGCTAAATCTAACTCTCTCTTGAAAACATCCAATTAATTGACCCTTGCCTTCTGTGGCACAACATTTCACAGATTCACAACTCTCTGGGTGAAATTTTTTTTCGTATCTCAGTCCTAAATGACCTACGCCTTATTCTTAAACTGTGACCCTTAGTTCTGGACTCCCCCAACATTGGGAACATTTTTCCTGCAAATAGCCTGTCCAGACCTTTAAGAATTTTATATGTGTCTATAAGATCCCCTCTCATCCTTCTAAATTCCAGTGAATACCAGTCCAATCAACTCATTCTTTCATCAGTCCCGACATCCCAGGAATTAGCCTGGTGAACCTATGCAGCACTCCCTCAATAGTAATAATGTCAATTTTGAGTCAGGAAGTCATGTTGCAACTTTATAAAACTTTGGTCAGGCTGAAATTGGAGTACATCAAACGGTACTGGTTGCTCCATTACAGGAAAGATGTGGATGTGTTGGAGAGGGTGCAGAAGAGGTTTACAAGAATGCTGTATGGATTAGCAGGTTCTTCTTCTTATGGAGTCCACACACAAGATTAGAAGTTGTTCAGACAGAGCTGAACACAGTTCTCGGCATCTGCATACAATGGAGTCTGTCTTGTCGCGTCTTGTGCGTGGTGGTGGAAAGATTGGTGGAAACAGGGCCGCGACGTGAACACTCTTTCCTTGACCCCAGGGTATTTGCTGTAAGGAGGGTATTATCTGTAAGAAAACCTGGATTGTTTTCTCTGGAGTGTTGGAAGCTGAGGAATGTTTTTGAGAGGCATAAATAGGGTAGACGGTAATAATCTTTTTTCCAAGGGTAGAAATGTTAAATACTGGAGGGCATAAATATAAGTTGAGAGGGAGAAAGTTTAGGGGAGATGTGTGGTTTTTTTTTTTTAACATATATTTTCACAGGCAAATGCCTGGAAAACATTGCCAGATCTGGTGGTGGAGGCAGTTGGGCACATTGAATCAATGATTGATATGCTGGGAATGGAAGAACATGGATTATGTGCAGGCTGAAGGGATTAGTTTAAGAAGGCATCATGTTCAGCACAGACATTGTGGGTGAAGGGGCCTTTTTGTGTGTTGTCCTGTTCCAGGTTCTCTTGATGCGGAGAAATTTATGCAAATAGCTTGTGGGATCGATTGGAAAAGCTGGAGCTGCTCACCTTGGTAGTTACCAGGGTATGTTAGTGGTGCTTAAAATAATGAAAGGTGTAGCCAGCGCAGATACAGTTTTCCACGAAATAATTCTCTGTAAATCTGCAGGCTATAATTATCAGCTGTATAATTATATGTTTAATACGCAAATGAATGCCAAAGTGGGCAAAATTCCAAACATCGCCCTGGAACACTCAAAGGCATTATTTATACGGAATGACTCCACAATTACAGTTGTGGCAGTATCCATAACTTTATAACCAGCCCTATAATGTGCCGACGGATTTCAACCAATGCATCTATTTTCTTTATGTGTGTGCAGTTTAGTTTTCTAGCATTGTAAAGTTTGAATGAATTATGAAATAGTTGGCTAATAAAAGCATCCTACCATCCAGGGAGTTGGAACAGAGTCAACATTCTATCATATTAGATCCATATAAAAAGTTCAGTCGATTCAGGACTATCCTCTCTGTTCTGCCTCAGAAATAATGAAGATGTTCCAAAGGAGAACAGCAATGCTCATCATGTTATCACAAGGATCTTTTCTATCCCATCAAAATCGTGACTGTGAATTCAGTGCAGACAGTGCCCAGTTGCATTCTTATTGTGTGGAGCCAGTAATCAGAGGGCAGGCAGTCCAAGAATGTAGCCACTGAATGCTATCTGGTAGCATGGAGTCTGAGCGAGAAGGCGGAGGTAGGGTGTAATTAAAAAAAAACCACAAGAGGTGTTTTTCAGCAGGTGAAAACAGTGCCCTTTTTGAGCTGTTAATGAAGGAACTGCAGATGCTGGAGAATCGAGGGTTACACAAAAAGCTGGAGAAACTCAGCGGATGCAGCAGCATCTAAGGAGTGAAGGAGATAGGCGACGTTTCGGGTCGAGACCCTTCTTCAGACTGGTCAGGGATCAGGGAAACGAGAGATATAAACAGTGATATGGAGAGATAAAGCAAGAACAATGAGTGAAAGATATGCAAAAAAGTGTTGGTGATAAGGAAAGCAGGCCATTGTACGCTGTTTCTGGTGTGAAAATGAGAAGCTAGTGCGACTTGGGGGGGGGGGGGGGAGATGGAGAAGGAATATCAGGGCCCGAGGGCTGAGGGAGAGGTGGGGGGGTGGGGGGAAAGGAGCAGTCTGGGTTAACAGAATTGAGAAAATTCAATGTTTAAGCCCAGAGGATGCAGACTCCCCAAGCGGAATATGAGATGTTGTTCCTCAAACTTGCGGTGTTGTTCACTCTGGCCATGGAGGAGGCCCAGGACCGAGAGGTCGGATACGGAGTGGGAGGGGGAGTTGAAGTGCTGAGCCACCGGGAGGTCGGGTTGGTTATTGCGGACCGAGCGGAGGTGTTCGGCGAAACGATCGCCTAGCCTCCGCTTGGTCTCACCGATGTAGATTAGCTGGCATCTGGAGCAACGGATGCAGTAGACGAGGTTGGAGGAGGTGCAGGTGAACCTCTGTCGGACTTGGAATGACTGCTTGGGTCCCTGAAAGGAGTGGATGGGGGAGGTGAAGGAACAAGTGTAGCATCTCTTGCGGTTGCAAGGGAAAGTGCCCGGGGAAGGAGTGGAGCAGGAGGGAAGGGAAGAATTGACGAGGGAGTTGCGGAGGGAGCGGTCTTTGCGGAAGGCAGACAGGGGGGGAGATGGGAAGATGTGGCGAGTGGAGGGGTCACGTTGGAGGTGGCGAAACTGGCGGAGGACTATCTGTTGTATGCGCTGGCTGGTGGGGTGAAAGGTGAGGACCAGGGGGACTCGGCCCTTGTTGTGAGTGGGGGAATGGGGAGAGAGGGCAGTGTTGCGGGGTATGGAGGAGACCCTGGTGCGAGCCTCATCGATAGTGGGGGAGGGGAAACCCCGTTCTCTGAAGAACGAGGACATTTGCGATGACCTGGTGTGGAACACGTCATCCTGGGAGCAGATGCGGCGTAGTCGGAGGAATTGGGAATAGGGGATGGAGTCCTTACAGGAAGCAGGGTGGGAGGAAGAGTAGTCCAGGTAGCTGTGGGAGTCAGTTGGTTTGTAGTGGATGTCAGTCAGGAGTGTGTCACCTGCAATAGAGATGGTGAGGTCAAGGAATGGTAGGGAAATGTCGGAAATGGTCCAAGTATATTTGAGTGCCGGATGGAAGTTGGTGGTGAAATGGATAAAGTCAGTCAGTTCTGCGTGGGTGCAGGAGGTGACACCAAAGCAGTCGTCAATGTAACGGAGGTAAAGGTTGGGGGTGGGGCCCTGGTACGTCGAGAACAAAGATTGTTCGACGTACCCGACAAAGAGGCAGGCGTAGCTAGGGCCCATGCGTGTGCCCATAGCTACGCCTTGTGTTTGGAGGAAATGGGAGGAGTCAAAAGAGAAGTTGTTTAGGGTAAGGACCAACTCCGCTAGGCGGAGGAGGGTGTCAGTGGATGGGTATGGGTTGCTCCTCTGGTCGAGGAAGTACCGGAGGGCTTTGAGACCATCCTGGTGGGGGATGCAGGTGTATAGTGACTGGACGTCCATGGTGAAGATGAGAGGATGGGGGCCTGGACAACGGAATGTGCGGAGCCGACGGAGAGTGTCTGAGGTGTCTTGAACATAGGTGGGGAGGGATTTAACAAAGGGGGATAGGATGGAGTCAAGGTATGTGGAAATGTGTTCGGTGGGGCACGAACAGGCAGAGACAATGGGTCTGCCGGGGCAGTCGGGTTTGTGGATTTTGGGGAGAAGGTAAAATCGCTTACAATGGCCTGCTTTCCTTATCACCAACACTTTTTTGCATATCTTTCACTCATTGTTCTTGCTTTATCTCTCCATATCACTGTTTATATCTCTCTTTTCCCTGATCCCTGACCAGTCTGAAGAAGGGTCTCGACCCGAAACGTCGCCTATCTCCTTCACTCCTTAGATGCTGCTGCGCCCTTTTTGAGCTTCTTAGTTTAAGTGTATGTCCCCATCCAGTGTGTGGATTCACTCTGTTCATTGACTGGAGGGCAATATTATTAATCTATTTTTGACAATGGGAACCTGACCTGAAAAGTTGATGCTTTCTCCTACTTAAATTCTGCCTGGCCTGATTAGCATTTCCAATATTTACATGCAATTTACTTCCTGAAATACACAGATTTTCCTTCATAAGAGGCACTTGGTGTTATGTTTGTGCCTAAAGTGTTTGTGACTATTGCAATTTATCTAAAGCAGAACACTTTACCCTACCCCATTTTCCTATTAGTCATGCTACCAAACCTGAAATTCAGCCTTAACCACGTTTTCACCAGTCTAGGTGTAACAATGTAAACAGACAAGTTCATTCTTTATTCTTTTTGACCGGCACACACCTGAGTTGCATTTTTAGGCACAGTTTCTCCAGCAGTTCCTTGACCGACTGGACTTGCATTTTGCATTTCCCCATTTTTGTCGGCTTTCTTTGGACTCCTCGTTCACCTCCCTTTTTCTTGGATGATTATTTTTTTCCTTTCCCAAATAATTTTGTTCCCACTTGACTCAGTAGAAAAATATAATGAATCCCAAGGCTTTTAATGTCAGGGGTGTGGATCAGTGGACTGCAAGCTTTGAAGTACTGAGAATATTGGACTCCCACTGAGCTCGTCTCTGCTGTCAGTAATCTAGCGACGAAGCTGACCTGGAGTAGTTTCAGATCAATGGCCAGGTAAGAGTAGCTGTTAAAAATTCTAAAACCTAGATTTTCCCATTGAAAATGAATACAAATGAGTTCTCTTTGAAAGTGTGAAAACTCTTTGACCATCCTTAGATTGCTGCTTGGTTAGAAACAATGGTCGAGGATAGGGTGAATGTTGATAGCTAAAAACAGCACCGTTTTAAAGAACTGTTTCCAGTTTAAGTTATATAAATTACATTGTAAGTTGCACTAAAATTAATTAGTGCAATGAAATGAATCACTCTCCTTTGCTATCGAAATGTTCATAAACAGATTTCCTTGATCGTTTCTCTTGTCTGGTTTGAGGGTAGCACAAGCTTCTAAAGAGTGTCTTTGGTGTCCATATCAAAGGCACCTGACCAGCAGAGAGAAGGGCCACGTTAGCATGGCTAGAGTTTGAAGATGTGATTTATATTTAAACAAAATTGGTTGAGGAGGTGAGAGTGCTAGTGGGGGATGGGAAATGCAAGTTCAGTGCTGTTGATATATTGGTTAAACTTAATGGTAAGCATGTGAAATGTCCATTCCACATAGACCGTGAGGGACATCCTGCAGTATAATTGAATTATTGATTTTTCACTCTCAAACTGGGCTTAACGTGAGTGTTTTGACGTGGTTAATACAGATGTAAAATACCAGTGATAAAAGGAATTTGAGTTGATGAGTTAAAACTTATCCATGTGTCGGGAGGAACTGCAGATGCTGGTTTAAACTGACGAAAGACACAAAGGGCTAGAGTAACTCAGCGAGTTAGGCAGCATCTGTGGAGAAAAGGAATAGGTGACGTTTTGGATCGAGACCCCTCTTCCGACTAAGGTTCAGGGGAAAGGGGAATCCAAAGCTTATTCATGTTTTTCACAAGTTGAACTCTTCTCACTCAACTGCAATCCCTGTTGATGGTGGATTTCTCTGGTACCTTGACATGCGATTTCTATTGTAGAGCCTACAGCAACACTCATGTTTGCTGCCGAATGCATCGAACATGCCTTTGTTGCAGAGTGTACAACATAAAGTGAGTGTTCATGTAAATGGAGAGCCAAAGTAGCTCCTGAAGTGGAATCATGAAATCTGTCCTAAACACTCCACTGTCCACCAATCAGTGCACCAAACATGAGCCTCTGCACAAAAAACATGAGCATTGCTGTGGGGCCTACAATGTAATGCTGTTCACTAAAAAGGGCTGCAGAACTTGTTGGCAGCAGAACACTGCCATAGAAGATCAGTTGCATGCGGCTGCCATGCTATCTGATTCAAACTTTAGCAAATAACTGCAGGTGTGAAATCGTCAACATCTCCCTGTCTCACCACTTCCCTCCCCACAATCTTTTCTTTAGGGCTGCATAGTAGTACAACTGGTAGAGCTGCTGCCTCACAAAGCCGGAGACCCAGGTTCAATCCTGACCTTGGGTGCTGTCTGTATGAAGTTCACCTGTTCTCCCTGTGACCTCATGGGTTTCTTCTGGGTGTGCTCCATCTTCCTTCCATATCGCAAAGATGTGCATGTTTGTAGGTTAAGTGGCCTCAGTAAATTGCCCTGAGTGTGTTAGGGAGTGGACATGAAAGTAGGATAACAAAAAACCAGTGTGAAAGAGTGATGATGGTCAGCGTGGACTTGGTGGATCGAAGGGCCTGTTTCCGTGGGGGGGGAAGAAGAAAGGAAGAGGTGGAGACAGTAGGCTGTGGAAGAGCTGGGAAGAGGTGTAAACTTCCCAAGCAAAATATGAGGTGCTGCTCCTCCAATTTGCGGTGGGACTCACTCAATAGATGTGGTTGGAGGAGGTGCAGATGAACCTCTGCCTCACCTGCTTGGGTCCTTGGATGGAGTCGAGGGGGGAGGTAAAGCGACAAGTGTAGCATTTCCTGCGGTTGCAAGGGAAAGTACCAGGGGAGGGGTTGGTTTGGGTGGGAAGGGACGAATTGACCAAGGAGTTACGGAGGGAGCAATCTCTGCGGAAAGCCGAAAGGGGAGGAGATGGGAAGATGTTGCCAGTGGTGGGATCCCATTGCAGGTAGCAAAAATGTCGGAGGATTATCTGTTGTATGTGACGCATGTGTATCTAGGGTGGAAGGTGAGGACAAGGGGGACTCTGTCCTTGTTATGAGTGGGGGGATCGGGAGTGAGAGCGGAGCTACGGGATATAGAAGAGACCCTGGTGAGAGCCTCATCTATAGTTGAAGAGGGGAATCCCCGTTCTCTAAAGAATGAGGACATCTCCGATGCCCTGGTTTGGAACACCTCATCCTGGGCGCAGATGTGGCGTAGACGGAGGAATTGGGAGTAGGGGATAGAGTCCTTACAGGAAGCAGGGTGGGAAGAAGAGTAGTCCAGAGAGCCATGGGAGTCAGTGGGTTTGTAGTAGATGTCTGTCAGTAGTCTGTTACCTGCGATGGAGATAGTGAGGTCTAGAATTAAATCATCCCTCTTTAACCAAGCCCAAAGTTACATGGCTTAACATCAAATTTTGCTTGATAATGCTCTTCTGAATGCCTTGGGACATTTTACTTTGCAAGCACCATTTTACATGCAATTGTCATAATTGCTGTTTTGACTGCATTTCATTATTTTAAGTTCTTTCCAACTAGTTATTTCCTCCTTAATCTCACGTCATCTTTTCCCAACCCCTGTCCCCAAAATGTCAGTGGCTTCACTGAAGTTAAGTATAATTATATAGATGTATGTAGAAATTGCAGCACAGATTCACGTGGTTTATACAGGTCCGTGCCACTATATATATGCTCCACATAAAATTTAAATTAATTAACATTACTTCTATTCCTTTTTCTCCCCGTGCTTCTCCAGTTGTTAAAACCAGCAACATTTTTCATTGTCCCTGTACCTCACAGCACACATACATGTGACAAGTAACCCGATTTGACCTATTGTTTATGGTAATGTGTTCCAGATTCCAATCATCCTCTGAATAAGGCGGTTTGTCTTGAATATATTTTTACAAATTTTATTAAATAATAATTTGTACTCATTGGTCATTGTTGGATCTGGAAGCTGTGCATGTAATGTGGTACCAGGAGCAGCAGCCTTCATCCTGAGCTGAAAAAGCATTTAAATTCACAGCAGATTAATGGATGGGAGTATTCACCAATTTTTATTTTTATTTCATCAACCGGGAGTCATGAGACAATTGCAGAATGTATACCAATTACGAGTAACAGGCTCAGCAAAGATCAGGACTAATCAGAGGCCTTGTTCCTTCATTCTTTGGGCTTATCTTCCTGATAAATGTTTTGAGGCCAGGGGTGAAATGATTTTCACTTTTTCTATGTTCCTTTGCCATTCGTGTCTCATCAGTTTTCTGCTGATTAAAATAACAAGAAAGCAGCGATGTATTTTTAAAGCAGTTTTCCTTTTAAATTACTGAGCAATAAACATGTGAGATGTGGTTAATTCACTGGTTAAGAACTAGAATGGCAATTCTTTCTTGGCTATTTATTTGACCGTGAGTGCCTTAATACTGTCAACATCTGAGGGCTATATAATTACTACATACTGCTGCTCAGTCCATCAGGTCATGAGTCAAGAACTCATGTTAATTTTAATCTTATCACCATTTCTCGTTAACCAAGGATACGTGGGCCAGTAATGTTATTGTCAGAGCAAATTGCTGCAATAATGCAATTCGGAGATAAAATATAATTGAATAGATAGATTTCTATTTTCCTCCAGGATAGAAATGTCAAGTGCCAGAGGGCATAGGTTTAAGGTGAGATGGAAAAGTTTAAACAAGATTTATGAGGCAAGTTTCTTTACAGCGAGAATAGCAGGTGCCTTGAACACACTACCAGGGGAGGTGGTGGAAGCAGGTATGATAGCAATGTGAAAGGGGCTTTTAGTCAGACTGATGAATGGAGGGATACGGGTCATGTGCAGGCAGATTAATTTAGTTGGCACAGACATAGTGGGTTGAAGAGCCTTTTCCTGTACTGTAGACGTTATGTTTTGTGGACTATGAAGAAACAGTGGGTCTGTGATGTTATTTTTGCCATGGCTTTAATAACTTTAATGGTCACAGTCGTAGCCATTTAATGAAAATCTCTCAGTGTACATGTCCTTTTCGAATATTGCTGTGTTTTGATTGAAAAGAAGCATTGCTTCAAGTAAAAGTGAGAAATTTGTAAAGCAGGCATTTGATTGACTGAGGAAGAGACACAGCATCCAATAAAGGTAGGGGAGGTGTGGTGGAGCAGAGTGACCATGTTGGGAGAGAGACTGTGTTGAGGTGAAGTCTGTGTTGAGTGACAGCATCGCTGAGCCTTTGGCTCGAAGGGCTTAAGTGCTGTTTTGGGGGAAAGTGGAGCACTGAGGCTTTGGATGAAGAGGCTTCCACGAGAGATCTGAGAAAAGGGTAATTGCAGCTTGAAGTACGGTCTGTTCTGGATAATTCCTCCTTGGCTTTGGTGTGAGAGAGATGGCAAGTGGGATAGTGGAATGTTCCTCCTGCAGGGTGTTTGAACTTTGGGGCATTTCCAGTGCCCCCATGAGGACTACACCTGCAGTAATTGTGTGCAGCTGCAGCTCCTTCGTGACCCCCCCCCCCCCCCATGTTAAAGAACTGCAGCTGCAACTGGATGACCTCAGGACAATCCAGGGGTGCGAGAGTGCCATAGATAATGGTTATAGTGAGGTGGTCACGTCTAAGGTACAGGTAGGAGGTAGATGGGTGACCACCAGGAAAGGTAGTAGACAGAAAGTGCAGGAATCCCCTGTGGCCATTCTCCGTGACAACCTGAAGGCTCCTTTGGATACTGTTGTGGTGTAGGACTGGTCAGGGGAGAGCAGCATCAGCAGCAGTGGTCTAGCCAATAGTGTCTGAGGCACAGCAGGAAAGGGAGAAGTCAGACACAGCGATAATGATAAGAGACTCATTAGTTAGAGGCACTGACAGGACATTCTGTGGCAGCAAAGAGGACCCAAATGGTGGTGTCCCTTACCTCCCTGGTGCCAGGGTCCAGGACATCTGAGGGGTTGCAGAACATTCTCATAGGGGAGGGGAAGCAGCCAAAAGTAATTGTGCGTGTTGGCACAAATGACATTGGTAGGAAAAAGCTTGAGATCCTACAAATATAGGGAGTGAGGCAGAAGATTTAAAAAGTAAGTTCTTGAGGGTAGTAATCTCTGGATTACTCCTGGTGCCTCGTGCTGTTGAGAGTAGAAATAGGAAGACAGGACAGATGAAGTCATGATTCATCTTTATAGACCCTTGCTTCGGCCGCATTTGGGGTATTGTGCACTGTTTTGGTCGTCTCATTACAGGAAGGATGTGAAAGTTATGGAAAGGGTGCGGAGGAGGTTTACCAGACTGATGCCTGGTTTAGAGGGTGTTAGCTACAGGGAGAACGGTTGGACAGATGGATGTTTTCTCTGGAGGAGACCTGATGGAAGTATATAACATTTTGAGAGCCAATGATAGTGTAGACAGAAATAATCTTTTTCTCAGGATGGAAAATAAAATAATATATTAGAGGGCACAGCTTTAAGGTGCGAGGAGCAATGTTTAAAGAAGATGCGCGGGATAAGCCTTTTCATACAGAGGGTGGTGGGTGCTGGGAGTTGGGGGGGGGGGGGGGGAGGGGGGGAGTGTGTAGGATTTAATTTTTTTTTGGATTAGTAGGGAATGGAGGGATAAAGTTTAAAGTCTCATCTGAATGGTGGGCCTGTAACAATGCAGCAATCCTGAAGCATGGAACTGGGATGTTGAGCTTGAGTGGTCTTGGTGGGGTTTAAACCACGACCTTTTGACATAACGGCAAACACTGAGTCACAGCTATGACTGATGTGTTGATCCGTCAAAGATCAGCTTCTTGGTTTTGTGCAGTGAGTGTACATTTGAGTGTAGAATTATAGAAGAGACAGAAATGTAATGTGGAGCTTCTCATTTCAAGGGAAAAACTTGCTTCTTTTAGAAAGCCTTTGGTCTGGGATTCCATTTGTTATTATTAAGTGCCTCTGTGGGGTTGAACTTTCACCTGATATTACTTTGGGAGATTTGTACAGTTGGGAATAAATTGTTAGATAGATGCGATACGATAAAACGTTATTCATCCCCGGAGGGAAATTGGTTTGCCAATTAGAGGAGGAGAGGTAAAGAAATCTTTTGCACTTAATTTTCAATTTGCTCAGTGCTTCATCTCAATTTTCAAATTACGAGATAAAAATGTTCTTGGCTGATAATGAGATTTTAACAGAAAATTATTACATGCTAAACCATTCTGGATTCACAATTCCAGTATTAGATTGGGATTCCGTGCTGGGACAAATATGAAGCCCACCTCAAGAGATTACTTCATTGTGGCCAGAGATATGAAGCTTGCATATTAAATATTAAACGTCCTGCTAAATGTGGATTTGCAGACCTGCATCTCGCTTCTACTTTTAATTTTTTTTAGGGCTGAGGCCATTGTGGAGTTGAAGGAACTTAAAATACTCTTGACAATTAAGGTGGAAGAACAGTGTTAAGATTTCTGTGTGTACTTGTGAGATTTCATTAGTAATATCTTTGTGGCCCTCTGTATAGAACATTCCTGCTTATAACATGTCCGCGAATTTAGGACAGAATGTGATGATGGCCATTGTTTAGACATAATGATCATGGTATTTACATGATCTGCCCTCCTGTTTGGGACTGAAGGGCCTGTCCCACTAAAGGGGCTGTCCCACTGATGTGTTTGCCCTCAACTCATACTCGCAGCATTGGTCGACACGAGGTCTGAGGAGGTCTTTGTAACTCTCCTTCCTGCTCGAGATTAGTCCCCGCGTACTCGAGGTCTCAGTTAGGTCAACATGTTGGACAATGGCCGCGAGTAAAAAAATGTCGCCATGGAAAAAAGTACTCGTAGGTTTAGTCGAAGTAGGTCATAATAGGTTGGATTGTTATTCGTAGGTAATCGAGGGTAGTCAAAGGTAGTCGTAGATAGTCTTCAACATAGTTGAAGAGAGGTCGAAGGAGATCGAAGGATGTCGACTTCACTCTCCACTATTCGGTGTCCAATTTTCCTGAAGCTAGTCTTCAACATAGTCGATGGAGGTCAAAGGAGGTCTTCTACATAGTCGAACATGACATTTTCTCAAACTATTCTAAACTCGCCAATTAGGTCGCCGCAATGGGACAGGACCTTTACGCGACCTTTACAGGCGACTGCCGGCACCCGGCGACCAGAAAGACGCTATGACTCTTTGGAGACCTCTCACGACCATAGGAGACCCTTCACGACCATGCAGGCTGGATGGTCGTGAGAGGTCTCCTATGGTCGTGAGAGGTCACCCGCGACACATTGCCTGTATGGTCGTGAGAGGTCTCCAAAGAGTTGTAGCGTCGTTCTGGTCGCCGCTGAATCTTCAACTTGTTGAAAATTTCCGCGACCTATGACGGGTGCCGGCAGTTGCCTGTAAAGGTCGCGTAAGTGGGACAGGCCCTTGAGGCTCAAGGAAGATAAAGGAAAATACCATGGTTGCTTGAAATCTGAAATAAAAACAGAAAATATTTTAAATGATCAGCAAGTCTTGCATCTTCTCCCAAGATAGAAATCCACCAAAGAGTCAAGTGTTTAATTGTCATGTGTACTGAAAACTGAACAATGAAATTCTTACTTGCAGCAGCTTAACAAGTCTGTAAACATATTACTCATATATAACATAATAAACAAGAAAAAGGTTCAATAAATTAACAAAAAAAAAAATGCAAATCAAAATCCCAACGTCCCTGGTGCAACCAAGACAGTTCATAGTTTAGTTGGTGTTTTTATTTAGTGCTCACAAGGTTGTTGGGAAGAAGCTGTTGCTGAAGCTGGAGGTTACAGTTCTCCAACTCCGATACCGTCTACCCAACGCCAGGAGTGAAATGAGAGTATGGCCAGGGTGGTGTGGGTTGTTGGCTGCCTTTTGAGGCAGAGCCTCCTTTCGATCCCTTCCATGGTGGGGAGGTCAGTATCTGTGATGGACTGAGCAGCGTTCATTTTTTGTCATCTCCTTTATTCGTGGGCATTGAGTTCCTGACCCAGAACATGATGTGGCCAGTCAATGGGCTCTCTACCCTACACCTGTAGAAGTTCAAGAGTGTATTTGTTAACATACTGAATCTCCTCAATCTACTTAGAAAGTAAAGGCATCGATGGGCTTTTTTCTGAATTAAATTAATGTGCTGGGCCCAGGACCGATCTTCAGAGATAGGCACGCCCAGGAACTTGTTGAACCGTCGATGCAAGACAGATTTGTTGGTCCTGGCCTTTCCTCTTCTGAAGGCAACAATCATCTCCTTGGCCTTGCTCCTGTTGGGAGCAAGGTGGTTGTTCTGAAACCATTCAACCAATCGATCTGCCTCCTATAATCTGACTCGGATACAGATGAAAGGTCATTGATCTGAAACATTCATTTTCATTCTCCTCTCTGCAATTCTGAATCGTAGCACCATTTTCTGTTTTGAGGATTTCAGGCTAAAGTAATTGATTTAGAGTTTTCCCTTAAATTACAGAAAGACAACTAAAACATTGTATTTTTTGCAATCTGTTTCATGTGCTTGCAAATCATTTTTATTGCAAGTTTAAAATTGCAGGATTCAATTGAGTTACATGACATGTTTTGTTGCTGGTGGATGAGTTCCTTCCTTGAATTCTGAAGACATGTTCTGCAGACCAAAAAATGTGATATTTTAGTATTTTGAGACCATGGCAATCAAATAAATAAATACAACTTTATTGCAATAAGGTGAGAACAAAAAAAAAAAGATTTTCAGCACCGGAAGATTTAGACAATTTTCTAACAGTGTAATGCTGACAACTGTTCCTGCCTTGGGTAGCAAGGGAGATTTGCAGAGAGTGGGGTAGCTGTTCATATGCCATGGAGAGCAAATGTATAACTCTTTTTATCCAAAAGTTGTGCAAAAGAGAGATTGTGGCTTTAGTGTCCATCTTATTCCGTAGAAGGTAAATGGGAAAACAATGGGAAAACAGACAGGTGAAGTGCCTTTCCCATTGTGAAGGAAGAAAAAATCAGCCACATTACCAGTTCTTAGCTGCTGACGTCACTGATATAAATTAACTATATTAACAAGGCTATAATGAAATTCCTTGTTCACATGAAGCTCACAGATTAAATAGTAAACATACAGTAATAATAAATACAACAATAAACAAGACAAGTGCTAAAACAGCAGAACATTGCAGGATTGAGGTGCAATTTGATGTAGTGCAAAAAAAAAATTAAAGAAAAATAATGGAATAATCAAATAATGTAGAGTTAAGAGAAAGAGTATGTGACAGCAACACCAGGAAGGAAAAAGATGATTGATTATGTAGTTTGCAGAGGGAAAGAAGCAGTTCTTAAGGCTGGACATCCAAGCTTTCAAGCTCCTGTAGGTTCTGTCAGAAGGTAGAAGAAAGCAAAGGGAATGGCCAGAGTGGCAGTCATCCCAGTCGATACTTCCAGCCTTCCTGATGCAACACACTATGCATCACACTGTGCAGGTTCAGGCAGTCAAAATCAGAGTAGTTGCTGTACCAGGCTGAATGATCCCATCAGAAAACTTTCTATAGCACATCTGTAGAAGTTCAATAGAATCCTTTGGACAAGTTAAATCTTCTCAGATGCCTTAAAATGTAAATGGACAAATGTGCTTTCTTGAACATCATATCAGTGTGAAAGGATCAGTTTAGATTGCTGGTGATATGGATGCTGAGGAACTTGAAGCTATTGACCACCTCTACAGCACCACTGATGAGGACAGGATCACCCAATGCTCACTGTGATAAAAACTGAACAGATGTTCGTATCGTCAAAGTGATCTAGAGCTGAATGGAGTACAAAAGCAACGGCAACATCCTTGGACTTATATTTGACAACTTGCAAGGGGTTTAGATTGTCTGTAAGACTGATGTAAATATGGCCCATTATCAGTCTTTCAAAACACTCATTTATGACCGATGTTAGAGCTGTTGGAGTGGTAGTTATTGGGTCAGGTCACTTTTTTTCTTTGGAACTGGAACGATGGCGATTTCCTTGAATAGTGGACTGCTAAAGTGAGACGATAAAGATGTTGGTGCACAATTTCAGATCCAGTTCAGGGACTCCATCTGGACTGTCGGCTTTCCAAACGTTTACTCTTGTGATCGCAGATCGGACACTGACACTGAGATGGAACAGAGCCAGTGGGGGATAAGCGGATGCATCCACGTGGAACGTTGTTTGTCTGCTCAAGGCAAAGGGTGTAAAAGGCATTGAACTCATCTGGTTATGATGTGTCGTGGCCAGTACATGTCCCCGATTTTATCTAATAGCCCATGATGGTATTCACGCCCTGCCTCTGTGTCCTGGAAGCTACTTGATTGAATCGAGCCTCGAACTTGTTCTAGCAATCCCTCTTTGCTCCCATGACATCCTTATGCCGATCATAATTGGTCTTTGTGTACAATGCAGGATCATTTTTCCAGAAGGTCTCTGATCTGGACTTTAGCAAGGAGTGAATCTCTCTCTGTTCATCTAAGGTTTCTGGTTAGGATAGACCCCAGTAGTCAACCCATTTCTTGATGACACTGGTGACAATTGAGTTGTGCTCCTCTTATCATTGATATCTAGCGCTTCAATCTCTGTGTATGACGGCAGGAGTAGCACCAGCAGATGATGAGACTGGCTGAACTGAGGTTGAGGGATAGAGCAATAAGGACACTTGATGGTGGTGTAGCACTGGTCTCAAATGTTTAGAGCCCACGTGGTGAAAGAGAAATGTTGATGATATGTTACAGACTGTTTTCAATAAATTAGCTTTATTGAAGACACCGGCGATGATGAACAAGGCATTAGGGTTTACGGTCTTGAGCCAGTTGATAATTGAGTATAATTTGTCCAGTGCGAGTTTGACCTGGGGAGGTATGTAGACTCCCAGTAGAAAAAAGAGAAGGCATTTTTATAAACGGATATTCCAGGTTAGGAGAGCATAATTAAGCGAAGACCGCCACATCCGTGCACCACAAAGCATTGATGAGAAAAGCGGACGCTGCTTCCCTTCCTCTTGCCTGAGGATTCTGCACGGTCGGATGATAAATGGACAGGTCCTCAGGCTGTGGAGCAGGGTCAGGTGTATCAGGGGTGAGCCATCTTTCAGTGAAACATTGAACAGTGCAGTCCACGGTCGACCTTTCAAACAGCAGCCTTGCTCTGACCTCTTCAAATTTGTTGTGGAGTGATTGAATGTTAGCTGGAAATATGCTGGGGATGGGAGCTTGGGATCCCTATTATTTTAGCCACATCTGGAACCCCCCCACCCCCTCCCGACCAGCGATTGCCATTCTTCCTTGTTTTGTTACACACAGCTGTGGCGGTAGCGTCAGGTCTAATGAAGATTGGTAGTTCCGAGAGTTCCTTTGAAACAGTGATGATTAACAGACTTCCAGATGGAATGAAGGACTTTCTCAGTGCTGGATTGGATAGATAGGAAATGGTCAGATGAGGTTGTTTTTAATTTTTTTAAGAACTTCACATAAAATATCACCACTCTCCAATACAAACCAAGATCTTTTACTCGCTTTGTGTCTTTCACTACAACGGGTATCATAAAATGACTTTCAATGAATGAGATGTGGTTACCATTGCTTTCTAGAGAAGTGTGTTTGTGCACAGCATTGTCCCTGAAACTGTAACAAGGCAAGTACAGCCTTGTGTGCATGTAGACTCAGCAAAGGGGAATTTCTCCCTCCTACCAGTAACCCCAGTCTACTTGTAAAGGATTGGCAGATTTGAAGTGAATGTTACAATTTCACTCTGGTTGTTTCCACACTCCATTGATTTAGGGTAGAAAGCTCCTGATGATTAATGTCTAGATTTGACATGTTCCCTCCCGGCAATTTGCGAAATGGTTTCAATAATGGGAAAGGTGAAGAAGGGTCTCGACCCGAAACGTCACCCATTCCTTCTCTACAGAGATGCTGCCTGTCCCGCTCAGTTACTCCAGCATTTTGTTGTCTACCTTCGATTTAAGCATCTGCAGTTCTTTCCTACACAGGATGATTTGAAAGCCTGGTTTAGATGCAGAAGGCACCAACTATTCTTACAGTCTAGATGGTGACCGACATCTGATGTTATTTATGTGTTGACCCCCTTGAAGAATCAAACGTATTGTGGGAACGTTGAAGTCTTGCCATCAATGGAGCAATAGAGGAGCCTCTAATTGATTCAAACAATGGATTTGTTTTAATGTATTTAGTTTCAATTGGCATTTTATGTAGTTGATATTGGATGAAGATGTTGCTTCAGATTCATCTTTCTTGATGGTCTGTACCCTGAATCTCTGGATAACACATAGAAAAGGTTCCCCCCAGTAATAGATTACAGACCTACATCTTTGTTTATCTTCCACATTTCTCTCAAATTCATGGGAACAATACTACCCTCGAGCAGTTATGAATGTTTTCTTGGATGGTTTCAATGTAATGAAGATCATAGGAGGGATTAACAGACTAGATTATACATATTTTTTGTTAAGGGTCTGTCCCACTGCGGCAAAATAATCTGCAAGTTTAGAGGAGTTTGCGTTCGACTCAAATTTGCAGCTTGGTCGACACATGGCCCTAGGATGTCCTATGAGGTCACTGTAACTCTCCTTCATGCTCGAGGGAAGTTCCTGCATACTCGCGGCCTCAGTTTGGTCGAGGAAACATTTTCCGCAAGTACAACTTGGTCGGCATGGTTCTTTTGAACTCGTAGTGCAGTGGAGTGGGGTCACTAGGCAGTCGAGGTGGCCATAGGCAATCTTCTTTGCTGACTGGGCATTTTAATTGGCTCATTGGAGTTTTCAGAACCAAGGAAAACCAACCGGTAATGTTAAATGCCCGGTAAAGTTTATTAAAAGTTGTTTGGCTTCTTAAACGTGTCTCCACTCCTTCTCCCTCCCTTTGCTCCCCTTCTCTCTCCCCCCCCCCCCCGCGCTCTCTAAAGGACGAACCGTACACTGTGCCAACTGTCTTTTACCTTCCTGTTCATCGCGGTTGTGAATTTCAGACAGTGCTCCCCCGCTTTCCCTGGCCCGCGCTGTGTGTGTGTGTGTGCGCGCAGAGGAGGTACGTGATGCCGGGACTATCCCGACATTTAAGAAACAGTTACACAGATACATGGATAGGGCAGGGCTGGAGGGATGTGGACCAAAAGCGGGTAGGTGGGACTAGTGTACCTGGGACATGCTGGCCAGTGTTGGTACGTTGGGCCAAGGGGCCTCTTTCCACACTCTAATATCACTCTATGTATTATGAAAAATAGCAATCCTGTTGTCACCAATCAATTCTACACTTCCTTCTGGTAGGTAAAGCAGCCTTTTCTTTCCTTATACCTGGACTACACGAGACCTATTTAAAGATTTGGTTTACATTTTAATTGATATCATTTGGCAAGGTGCTTTAACTATCCAGTACTGGCAATGAGTTTGAGAAGGAGCATCAGATCAGGGTGAAGGAGGTGCTATATTGAGACTGGTTTTGCGAGCAATGCACTGAGAGGACCCAGCTATTTTAAGTTATTCATTCTATTCAAGCTATTCATTCCTACTCTAACCCAGAAAGTTTGGGTTTTAGAATACAAGGGAGAATTTCATATTCTTCATGACGGGTTCTCAAAACAGACCGTGGGAGAAGCAAGATGACCACTTATGAGCAAGCTGTTCCAACTTGCAAATTCATCAGAATATTTTATGTGGAATACATCTGCCCTCACAGTCTACTGTCAAGGCCCTTATTTTGATAGAAGTGCAAATTAACTTCAGAGGATGTAAGGGATTAATGGGCACAAATGAATTTGAGCTGTTAGTCTGAGAAGTCAATGCAGGAACGCTAAGCGCAGTTAGTTTGGTGCAGATTAGAAATCCACCCAGGCTTTTAAAAAGTTGATTTAATCTACTTTGTTATTTCAGGACATAGAGACAGTCCTTTTATAAAATGCAAAATAACTTCTGTCTATATGTTGCAACAAAGTATAAAAGCTATAACCAGTTAGAGCTTATGGTAACCATGGTCTAAAGCTATAGACCAAGACACAGAGTAATCTAGACGTGTAGAACTTGCTGATGGAGTGCATTTTGCATGATGAATCAAAATTAAGATCAGATGATCAATTTGTGCAATACTGTTTTGCAGCATAGCGGGAATTGCAGATGTACTCATTTCTTGGAGCAGACACTCTGGCAATTTTGGCCATTCTAAACTTGCTGCTGTGGTTTCCTTGTCTTTAACAACGCCAGTTATATTTCTTTCTTGTTCCAACATTTTGACTGGTGATTCACGATTTCATGTCCACTGGTGGATCGATCGGAGGCATCACCTACCGGGCAAATCTTGGTGCTCAAGCACTAGATGCCTCATTACTTAAGCAAATCTGGGTTCGATCCCCAACTTGTGAGCTATCCCTGTGAAATGTTTATATTCTCCCCTTGGCTATGTGGATTTCTCTTGGTGATCCAGTTGTCCAACACATTCCAAAGCATAGGGATCGCTATGTTAATTGGCCACTGTAAATTGCCTCTAATATGTGGTGAGAAGTAGAGTCTGGAAAGTGGATTTAATCGGACTGTGGGGAAAATAAAATGGGTGAGTGTAGAGTTGGTGCAAAAATGGGTGGTTGATGGTCAGCAAGGTATGTTACTGTGCTGCATCCTCTGTCTCCTGACCCTTTGAATGTTGGTAGACCATATAACCACAAAAGGATATTATTGCCTCTAAAATTCTGCTCCTGACCCTGCACTTTTTATTTAGTATGGAAGGTCAGATTAGCAGCTTCACTCAGATCTTGTGCCTTTCTGCCTTATTTTAGCTGAACATGTTATTGGATGAAACCAAAGGGCAGCAGTTAAGGAGCTACAATGTTGTCTTGGTTTTCCTGTACAACTCTGCAGAGTTAAAGGAACCTATTGATATGCTTGCATTTCTAACAACCCTTTCATGATTCCAAGACAAGCGTTGTACTCCCTGTAGTGATGATGAATCATGGTAGCCAGTCACTGCATAGGATGATGCCTTGATCAGCAATGTGATTATGATCTTTGACCCTTTTGTTGATATTCATTGAGAAATTGGCCACTGCTGCAGGAAGAGGTCTGTTGCTCTTCTTCAGAATGATGGTCTGGGATATATTGAGAGCATTGAAGAGAACAAAGCCTCAGTGTAACATTTAAAGACTGACCTCAACGGACATTGCAACTCTCTAGTATCAGCCTGGATTGTGTCCTCGGGCCACAAAAATGAACTTTCTGGTTTGGAGATGAGATTAAAAAATCGCTGAGACAGCATTAGTTTGAATCATGAAAAATAGTAAGATTAAACGAGAACCTAATAGTTTGAAGTTTGATCTTGATTTTATGAGGAGTTACAATGAGCAATTACGTGAAGAAGGCCGTCAGTCGTCATGCGCGTCAATCTTCAAAGCAGCAGTGTAGAATCACAGATAAAAAGAAGTTGACCTAATAATAGTAAGATTTGGAGAAACTAGAACTACCAGATGACCTGATAATATGAGGGTTGGGAGCGGTGGGCACATAATCGCTCATCGTAACTCCTCATAAAATCAAGATCAAACTTCAAATTGGTAAGTTCTCATTTAATCTTACTATTTTACTTCGGAGTCACGTGAGTGACCACGTGAAGATTTCAAAGCTCTGTGATTTCACGCCGGTTCAAATCCAGGCGTCGCCACTGAATGGATTGACCATGGGTGAGTGAGAAAAAATATTAAAGTATTCAGACATAGCATAGTTATTCTAACAAAGCTGATGTTTTAATGCAAAACAAAACAATAGTGACCCCGCTCAAACTGGGGGGAAACTATAAACAGAATTCAAAATGGTACATGCAAACACCCCTGGTCCGGCAATGGGTTTATTATAAAAGCGGCGGAACATCCTTTCATTGACACATCCTGCTGCCGCTAGGATGCTGTTGAGGGGCACGTCCATAGCCCTTGCTGCCAACTTTGATGCAGCCCTGGTGGAGTGAGATTTGTAAATGTCAGTATCTACTCCTGCAAATGCAAGTACCTCTTTTAGCCATCTGGAAATGATTTGCGTTGACATCCTATGGTGTGGCTTTTTGTGGCTGATTAGGACAGCTAACTCTGTGCCTCTGAGGCTCCTGGTGACTGTAATATACTGGTGCAAGTGATTAACCACACATAATCGAGGATTTTCGGGGTATGCCAAGAACTCAAGCCTGGGCCCTGGCACCCCGACCCTGCTCGGTTTAACTAAATCATAAATGACAAAAGTTATGGTGTTGGCAGTGTTGTGCATGTTGTCGAGTCGCAGTTTGTGCAGAGTCTGGACTTGTTGAGATTGTGTAAGGATAATGTGGTGGCAGTGGCCCACTGACGGAGTAGTGCTAGCACCACGCTACCACCCCATGTGTTGGTATATCGTGGCCTGGGGGTGCAGTGTTATATATGCCCTTCATTAATCTGGTAATAAGGAGATGCTTTCCCACCGGTAGGGCCCCCATTCCCAGTACTATGTATGAGGACAGTGCACTCCTGGCACTGTTGATGGCACTGTAGCCTAATTCCTGGTCATGATATAAGGTAGATAGAAATTCTAATATGTCCATGATGCCCACAGTGTCATATGTGATGTTGGATGCCCGGCAATACATCTCCCACTTCTTGATGTGGGAGACGTACTGCTTTTGTGTCTCCCTCCAGGCCGCTGTAATTACATCCACCGTTCGATCAGCCAGTCCAAGTCCCAGGAAAGGTCTCCTCAGAATCTTCAAACCAACAAATTGATTCGGTCATGTAGCGGATGATGGCTCCCCGTTACTGGGTGTACCAGCAGCTCCCTGCTGTTGGGGACAGCCATCAAAGGCTGTGTCATGATTCCCTGGACAAGTGGGAACCAAGATTGTGTAGACCAGTCTGGCACTACCAAAATGCCTATGGCATTGTCTTGCTTTATTTTGACCAAGCATCGGCTGATGAGGCAAAAGGGAGGGAAAACATACAAGAACATTCCTCCCCATGCAGTGTGAACGCATCGACTGCTACTGCCCCAGCGTCTGGCTCCCATGAGACATATTTGGGTAACTGGTGATTTAACCTGGAGGCCAACAAGTCAATGGCCGGCGTGCCATATCGGCCAAATGTCAGTGAACACGACATGATTGAACACAACATGATTCAACATCCATTCTGTGTTATCATTGAATTTCCGTGATCTAGTGTCCACCACCATATTATAACTACCTGGCAGGTAGACAGCCGTGACCCAAATATTCCTTGCAATACACTAATGCCAAAGGAGGTTTGCCAATTTATCACATGACTCAGATTTTATTCCACCCATGTAATTGACATATGCCACTGCCGTGGTGTTGTCAATCTGAAGTTGTACATGCACATGATGCATATTGCTGCAATAAGCCTTTAAGCCAGAGAGTGCTCCCAACAACTCTAAGTAGTTAATGCCATATTGCTGTAGGATTATGGACTCCTGCACATTCCATCTGCCTCCGCAGCTGGAGCTGGTGTCTGTTGCCGCCCAGCCCAGGCCACTCGCATTGGTTTGTATTATTACCGATGGTATGTGAATTGGAATTTTTTTAGAACAGTCATATATATTGGTAGCCCGCCAGTGTAATTCCGCAATGGCATCTGGTGGTAAGTGCATATGTTCCCCGAATTTGCCTGAGTGAGATTTGAGGGCCACTCCTTTGCTCGTTGTAAATTTGGTTGTGCAAAGGTCCGAAGCGTACACCTGGAAAGACCGCCACAAACTTGCCAATTATGCTTGCTACTTGTCTGATTGTTGGCTGCTGGTTAGCAATTAGCTTATTCCAGGCTTCCATCAAGTCTGATTACTTGCCGCCTGGCAGAGTTACTGACATTTGAATTGAGTTGATTGTAAACCCTAGGTAATCAATTACCCGAATTGGAGTCAATTTAGACTTAACTGGATGGATTACAAATCCCAGCTTCTCAAACATGAGTTTGGTAGCTGAAACAGATGCTATTGCTGATTCCTTTGCATTGCGAATTATTAGAATGTCATCCAAATAAGCCATCACAATGTGGTTCTGAGCTCGTAGCAGTCCCAGAACTGGTTTTAGTAATTTTGTAAAAAGCCTCGGAGCTGAAGTCAACCCATTTGGCAATGCCTTGAATTGCCACATCTGCCCCATCCAGTTAAATTTCAAATATCTCCTGTGTTCCCTGTGTATTGGTACAGAGTAATAAGCATCTTTTAGATCAATGCAAGCCATATAACATCCTTTGGAAACCAGCTGGAGAGCTGTACCAAAGTTTGTAAATGTTTGTACTGCACATGGGTATTGAGTTCCGTCAAGTCTAGGATAATATGACTCCATCTTTCTTTTGCTTGGGAAAAATGTTCAATACAAATTGGTGTGATTCCTGGTGAGACCTCTGAATCACCCCTTTTGCACGTAAAGCCTGAATTTCAGCCTATATTTCAAATCTTTCCTGTTGTGGAAACAGATATGTGCAATTTGGTAAATTTTGAGTGGGTGGTGACGAGCCAAGAGGAAACTCAATTGTAATCCAAATCCATTCATTCAAAAAATATTTTAGTCACCCCCCCCCACTTATACGTTAGACTGTGTAATTTGTCCCACATGGGACTCGAATGTCCTACCTTAGGCATTACTGCCTGTGTGGCTCTGGCCTCCAGCCTCCCTCCTTCAGACTGCTGGCCTCTATCTGCCTCCTGACCATGAGCCCCTAGGCTGGCTGCGCCTGGTGTGGACGGTGGCATAGGTGTGGCCTCGTAGCGATGAGCCCCTGGGTGGAGTTGAAGCTCGGCTCATGAGGCGGAGAGTCTTGGCCTCGTCATCCAGCTCTCGTACCTGCTTCGGCAGGTCTGCCCCAAACAGGTAGTTTGCCGGCTGTACATTGCTGGCTTTACACAGCACCGCAAATTTCGTGTTGAGTGCCGGCCATATTGCACTCTTGCGCAGACAGTTTATCTCGAACAGGGCATTGCAGAGGAGCCCCACTGTGTCCTGTTGCGTCTCCGTTAGTGGCCCACCATCGATAGACCTGGCAAAAGCCGTTACCCCTGAGGCCAGTATTTTTAGAATTTTCTGGAGTTTTACATCTTGGGCTCTTACCCCTGCTCCAATATGGCCCCAGATGGCGTGGTTGATGGCCGGCACACTGAGGGAGGCACAGTTGACAGGTGTACTGTAGCGGCCGGTGGTCTCCTCCATAACCTGATCCTTTAGCTGGTGTGAAGCCAGGCAATTAATGGTGGTGGCCAGCTCTTCATCCAAGGCCTCTCCAGTTGGGGTAGGTATGGTGAACTTAGACCCCAATAAAGGCACTGTAGCCCCTAGGTCCCCACGGTGTTGCCCTGATGTGCCTCCCTGCTCTGAGTCAGCGTACTGCTGACTCCATGTACTCCCCACTATGGATAGGGAGACACTTCGCAGCCCTGTGTAAGGTGCTGCTAGCGTGGGCTCCCGTGGAGACCCGGCCTGATACTGCTTCCTCCTCTGGAGCAGATCAGTCCGGAAGCACCTCTCCATCTGGGAGAGGCGCCAGCAGATGCTTCCCAGTGTGGGAGGTGATTCCTCCAGCCCGGACTCATCAGAGTCTACGGGTCTGGCAGACTTGTGGGTTGCTTTGCGCCACGGCGGGACTGCCACGGTGCTCTCTTGTAGCATAAAGCCTGCTACCGCTGGTTCCAACACTGGCGGCCGGAAGGTGACTCGGACAGCCGTCTGCTACCCGCAGCACCGCGGTCTTACGTAGCCGGATTCGCAGACTGTCTCTGCACCTTCAACATGGTAGGTTTGTTCTGTTGGTAGAAAAACAAGCAACCGAAACCCACCAAACAATGACCGTAAGTAACTAATTTAAAAAACACTTACCTCGGTTTTTAAAACTTACCGCTGGAGAGACGCAACGCGCTTGCCTGCCCGTCGTTGGCGCATGCTTCAGACGTAATGGCGCACATGACGACTGACGGCCTTCTTCACATAGTCACTCCCGTAACTCCGAAGTAAAATCTATCTTTGAGTTGGGATATTGGCTATACTTTGTGGGATAGACAAGAATGGGCACTTTATTCCATTGAAAACTTAATTCATAAAAAGACTTGCACAAAATAGAATTTCACAGTTCTAAAACTCACTTGATACCTAGTAGATAATACAAGTGCTGATCAGAATATCTCAGCTCTATTTCATGGAATATCCTCTTTTGATCGGACGTTGTGGGCATGATCGCTAAAAGCAGTGGCCATTGCATGTGCCTGATTACTGGAACCAGAGAGAAGAGAGGAAAACCTTTCAAATATAGTTGCGTGAATTAATAGAAAAAATGTGCCGGAGACAGAAGAATCTGCCTGGATCATCGTGGAATTAATTAGAACTGCACAATAATGCTTGCATTGTCATTAAAACCCAGGGAAATACATTTGGTCTGCAATAGCACCAGTGAGAGTCTGGTTTAAGTAGCAGGAAATTATGGCAGACGATTACTGATAACATTTATTCAAATGATTTCTTATGGGTTTTCTGTGTGATGAGGATGATGATCCATCTTCAGAAGATAAAGTAAGCAGCCAATTTTATAATCTCTCTAAGGTAGACACAAATTGCTAGAGTAACTCAGCAGGGCAGGCAGCATCTCTGGAGAGAAGGAATGGGCGACATTTCGGCCATTCCTTCAGACTGATGTCATGGGAGTGGATGGGACAGAGATAGAATGCAGTCGGAGACAGTAAGACTGGTGGGAGAACAGGGAAGGTGGAGGGGATGGAGAGAGGGAAAGCAAGGGCTATTTAAAGTTAGAAAAGTCAATATTCATACCACTGGGGTGTAAGCTCCCCAAACAAAATATGGGGTGTTGTTCCTCCAATTTGCGCTGGGCCTCACTCTGACAATGGAGGAGGCCCAGGACAGAAAGGTCAGATTGGGAATGGGAGGGAGAGTTAAAGTGCTGAGCAACTAGGAAATCAGGTAGGTTAAGGTGGACTAAGTGGAGGTGTTCAACAAAACAGTCGCCTAGCCTGCGCTTGGTCTCGCCGATGTACAGGAGTTGACACCTGGAACAGAAGATACAGCAGATGAGGTTGGAGGTGGTGCAAGTGAACCTCTGCCTCACCTGAAAAGGCTGTTGGGGTCCTTGGATGGAGTTAAGGGTGCAGGTACTGGACCCCAAGAAAGAGAGTTTGTAGTGTGCCTCCGAAATGGATTCTGAGAGCAGCTTGTACTGGAGCCTACCAGCGAGAAGGCAATTCTGGACTTAGTTTTGTGTCAGTATTGCAGTTGAACAAAGGGGACTTTGGAGGCATCAGGGAGGATCTGGCCAAAGTTGACTTGAAAAGGACCCTAGCGGGGATGACGGTGCAACAACAATGGCAGGTATTTCTGGGAATATTCCAGAAGATGCAGGAACATTTCATTCCAAAAAGGAAGAAAAATTCTAAGGGAAGTAACAGGCGACCGTGGCTGTCAAGGGAAGTCAAGGATAGTATAAAAATAAAAGAGAAGGTGTATAACATTGCAAAAATAAATGGGAAGCCAGAGGATTGGGAAACTTTTAAAGATCAACAGAATGTAACTAAAAAGGCAATACGGGGAGAAAAGATGAAGTATGAAGGTAAGCTAGCCAAGAATATATAATAAGATAGTAAAAGCTTCTTAGGTATGTGAAGAGGAAAAAAATAGTGAAGATAAATGTGGGTCCTTTGAAGACAGAAACAGGTGAATTTATTATGGGGAACAAGGAAATGGGAGACGAGTTGAACAGGTACTTTGGTTCTGTCTTCACCAAGGAAGACACAAACAATCTCCCAGATGTACTAGAGGACAGAGGACCTAGGGTAATGGGGGAACTGAAGGAAATTCACAGTCAGGAAATGGTGTTGGGTCGACTGATGGGACTGGAAGCTAATAAATCCCCAGGGCCTAATGGTTTACATCCCAGGTTACTCAAGGAGGTGGCTCTAGAGATTTGGTGTATTGGATGTATTGGTGATCATTTTCCAATGTTCTATAGATTCATGATCAGTTGCTGTGGATTGGAGGGTATAGGATCAAAGTGGTCCTTCTGCAGTTGTACAGGGCCCTGGTGAGACCACATCTGGACTATTGTGTGCAGTTTTGGTCTCCTAATTTGAGCAAGGACATTCTTGCTTTTGAGGGAGTACAACGTTGATTCACGAGGTTAATTCTCAGGATGGTGGGACTGTCATATGATGAAATAATGGAGTGACTGGGATTGCATACAATGGAATTTAGAAGGATGAGAGAGGATCTTATAGAAACATATAAAATTATTAAGGTATTGGACACGCTAGATGCAGGAAACAGTTTAAGTATAAGGGTAGGCCATTTAGAACTGAGATGAGGACAAACTTTTTCGCACAGAGAGTTGTGAACTTGTGGAATTCTCTGCCTCAGAAGGCAGTGGAGGCCGAGTCACTGGATGCACTCAAAAGAGAGTTAGAGCTCTTAAGGCTAGGGATATGGGATATCGGGAAAAGGCAGGAATGGGGTACTGATTGTGGTTGATCAGCATGATCACATTGAATGGCAGTGCTGGCTTGAAGGGCCAAATGGCCTGCTCCTGCACCTATTGTCTATGTATCTATGTAAGGGGACAGGTATTGCATCTCCTGCAGTTGCAGGGGAAAGTACCAGAAGAGGGGATGGTTTGCGTGGGAAGGGATGATATGACCAGAGAGTTGAGGTGGGAACAGTCTCTGCGGAAAGCAGAAAGGGGTGGAGATAGGAAGATGTAGCCAGTAGTGGGATCCTGTTGGAGGTGGCAAAAATGTTGGGGGATTATGTGCTGTATGCGACGGCTGATGGGGTGGAAGGTGAGGACAAGGGGAACTCCGGGGGGAGGGGGAGCAAGGACGGAGTGAGAACCTCATCTATAATGCAAGAGGGGAACCCCCGTTTCCTAAAGAATGAGGCCATCTCTGATTTTGGTGAGACGACACCTGGAGTATTGCGTACAGTTTTGGTCTCCAAATCTGAGGAAAGACTTTCTTGCCATAGAGGTTCAGAGAAGGTTCTCCAGACTGATTCCTGGGATGTCGGGACTTTCATATGAAGAAAGACTGGATAGACTCGGCTTGTACTCAATGGAATTTAGAAGTTTGAGGGGGGATCTTATAGAAACTTACAAAATTCCTAAGGGATTGGACAAGATAGATGCAGGAAGATTGTGCCCGATGTTGGGGGAGTCCAGAACAAGGGGTCACCGTCTAAGGATAAGAGGGAATTCCTTTAGGACCGAGATGAGGAAAACATTCTTTACACAGAGAGTGGTGAGTCTCTGGAATTCTCTGCCACAGAAGGTCGTTGAGGCCAGTTCATTGGCTATATTCAAGAGGGAGTTGGATGTGGCTCTTGTGGCTAAAGGGATCAGGGGGTATGGAGAAGGCAGGTACGGGATACTGAGTTGGATGATCAGCCATGATCATATTGAATGGCGGTGCAGGCTCGAAGGGCCGAATGGCCTACTCCTGCACCTCTTTTTCTATGTTTCTATGCCCTGGAAAACCTCATCCTGGTCGCAGATGCGGTGTAAACGGAGGAATGGCAGTAGGGGATAGAGTCTTTACAGGAAGTATGGGTGAGAAGAAGTGTAGTCTAGATAGCTATGGGGGGCTGTCGGATTGTGGTAGATGTTGGTTAATAGTCTGTCTCCTGTGAAGGAGATGGGAGATCATCCAAGTGAATGTGAGTACAGGATGGAAATTGGTTGATGAAGTCAGTGAGTTCTGCTTGGGTCCAGGAGGTAGCATCGTTGCAGTCGTCAATGTAGTGGAGGTAATGTAGAGCCAGTGTACTTCTGGAATAGTGATTGTTCGACATACCCTAGAAAGAGGCAGTCATAGCTGGGGCCCATGCCAGTGCCCATAGCTACGCCTTGGATTTGGAGGAAGTGGGAGGAGTAGAAAGAGATATTGGTGAGGGCAAGGACAAGCTCTGCTATGCGGAGGAAGTATTAGTAGACGGAAATGGGCTGGTTCTGCGACCAAGGAACAAACGGAGGTTCTCTCTTCTGCTAGGGCTGCCCTGTTCTGGCATTTGGCAATCCCCCATTGGCAATAATGTGCAAAGGTATAATTACCCTTGGGGACTTAACACTTGGATCACTATTCAAGGATGCCAATGTCATTTTGTATTGGTCCTCTTCATGTCTTGTGCATTTTATATGTGGATTTCTTTTATTTAATGTACAATTAAGAAATCCTGTTTCAATACTGTTTTGGGAACTAACCAATGGTTTACAATAAAGTGTGTGCAGAATGGTTAATTTTAGTTTTGGAGATACAACGCGGAAACAGGCCCTTCATCCCACCAAGTCCGCACCAACCAGTGATTCCTGCACGTTATCACTATCCGACACACACAGGGTCCAATCTTTACATAGAAACATAGAAAATAGGTGCAGGAGTCGGCCTTTCAGCCCTTCGAGCCAGCACCGCCATTCAATGTGATCATGGCTGATCATCCCCAATCAGTACCCCTTTCCTACCTTCTCCCCTTTCCCTTGATTCGGTTAGCCCCAAGAGCTCTATATAAAGGGCCCGTCCCACTTACGTGTTCTTGGCACGCAAATTACGCGACCTCGTGGTCGTGTTGAGCCGCGATGGTGCCACGAAGGTCGGACGCGATTACAAGTGTACGCACAGCTGTCTGGAATGCGTACCGTCATTTGAAGATGAACACAAAGCTGGAGTAACTCAGCGGGACCGGCAGCATCTCTGGAGAGAAGCAATGGGTGATGTTTCGTGTCGAGACTCTTCAGTCTGAAAATAAGGGTCTTGACCCTTAACGTCACCCATTCCTTCTCTCCAGAGATACTGCCGATCCCGCTGATGTACTCCAGCATTTTGTGTCTACAATTTTCTTGGCCCCGCTCTGGGAGTAGAAGTGGGGGCGGATCCGAACCGCGACGGCCGTGAGCCCCAGGCCAAGTTCGGCGATCGTTTGCCTGCTTCTGCTGCTGTTGAAGGTGAGACGTCTTGGGCCTGTCCCACTTTAGCCGTCAGTTCCGCGACAGGCTGTTGGCGCGCAAAGATTTTGGTCACTACAAAATTTCGGAACCCCGCGCGATGTCACGCACAACTACATACCCCTCCCGCTTCTTAGTGGGACCGGCCCCACGCGGCCATACGATGCCCGTGCGTCTCAACGCGACCACGGTCGCGTAATTTGCGTGCCAAGGACACGCAAGTGAGACACCCAGTGCCTTCTGAGGCAGAGAATTCCACAAATTCATAACTCACTGGGTGAAAACATTTTCCCCATCCCAGTTCTTATACCAAGCCAATTAACCTACAAACCTGTACCTCTTTGGAGTGTGGGAGGAAACCGAAGATCTCTGAGAAAAACACAAGGAGAACGTACAAACTCCGTACTGCCAGCACCCATCGTTGGGATTCATCCAGGGTCTCCGGCATTGCAAACGCTGCAGTAACTCTACCACTGTGCCACCGTGCTGCCCTGTGCATGTGTCTCTTGCAATAAATGTGAAATAACGTCTCCTATGATAAATGGGAAATTAGGATGAGGAAAAGTGGTTCATATTCTCCAAAAATTAGCCATTGCATTCCATGACTGTCCTTATGGAGTTTGCAAATATTGGGACTGTTAAGGGCCTGTCCCACTTAGGCGACTTTTTAGGCGATTGGAGGAGACTCTGTGCTCGCCTCATGATCGCCACATGCTCACTGGTGAGTCTCCTTCACGGCCGAGAGGAGCTCGTGCATTCTGGGAATTAGTCGCAGCCTCAGTATGGTCACGGCAAAATTTTCAACAATCATTATCAGCTTTGGTAAACAGTTGAAAGAGAAAAAAACTATTTGATAAAAAATTCATTCCGACTCCTCTCCCACAAGTAAAAAAATCAATTGCTCATGGATTCTTGAGAAGATTAATTTCATTTTGGTCTTTTCTGTCCTGCTCAAGCTCAATAATAAAAGGACATAGATTAAAAAATTGGTCGCCATGGAGAAAATCGATACTTTTGTAGTCGTAGGTGCGGTTGTAATGGGGTCGCCATGTTGTTGTAGGTAGTCAAGGTAGCCGTAGGTAGTTTTAGGTAATCTCCTTTGCTGACCGGGCATTTTCATTGGCTCATTGGGGAAAAAAAAACATAAGCATGCTAAACTTCACAGCTGTGTATCTCTGGCTTATTAAAAGTTGTCTGGCTTCTTAAAATTGTCTCTACTCCTTCTCTCCTCCGCCCCCCCCCCCTTCTTCCCCCTTCCACCCCCCCACCACCCCCCCGTTCTTTTAAAGGGCTTACCGTACACTGTGCTAGCCGTCTTTAACCTTCCCATTCATCGCGGTGTGTGTCTGTATCACCTTGGCTTTGCATCGTGTGAATTTCAGACAGCGCTCCCCGCTTTCCCTGGCCCCGCCTTTGCGATGTGTTTGTGTGTGTGTGTTTCGCTCTGACGGTCGCTGTTCCAGTTAGCGTTTTTTTCAGACGAGTGCCGCGAGCTTGAAGGTCGCGGAAAATCCGCTGAAAGGTCCCCTAAGAGGGACAGGCCCTTTAGGTTACATCTATAATCCACAACAGAGCTCAAATACTGATAATCTATTAATTTATATCAGATTTGTTGATGATATTTGCACCTGAAAATATTTACTGGTGTGCATGCAAATATTCTGATCATTATAGAAGTTCCAGTTTTTAAAGCCTAGACATATTTTATTATTTATTTTGCAATTCACAATCATTTCATATATGTTTGGGCTACAGATGTTAGTGTTCTCCCATATTGCACGTCAAAAATATTGAAAGTTTTTTTTGTGTTCTATCAAAAAACTTTTTGTATCTTTTTTTAACCTGTGTCCTTTTATTATTGAGCTTGAGTAGAACAGAAAAGACCAAGGTGAAATTAATCTTCTCAAAAATCCATGAGGAATTGATTTTTTCTTGTGGGAGAGGAGTCGGAATGAATGTTTCATCCAATAGTTTTTTCTCTGTTTACCAAAGTTGATAATGATTGCTGGGGTAACTTAAAAGCTGGGTCATGACTGCTTATCTGGCCGGTCAATGTTATTTTAAGGGAGTGGATTTAACCACTTTAAATACATCGAACCAATTCAGAGTAGAAGTTTTGGATGGATGTATTATTTGAGATCAGTTACACGAGTGTGCGGCAGTACAACATTTTTGAAATATGTAACATTTAATACTCTGTTATCAAACAAGAGCTTTCACTAAAATTATGAATTAAAATGATTGGAATTTTTCATTATATCAGGTCATTAATGAGGTCATCATACCTACCCCTGAGGGATCTCTCCATTTCTCCCAAGCAATGATAAATATTAGATGTTTTTCCAATTTAATAACAAACTTTTCATTTGTTAAGAAACAGGAAATAAATAAAAAACTTTAAAATAATATTTAAACCTGGGAGTTTCAATTGCTAGTTTGAGTTGGTCAACAACCATTAGTTTTATTTGTCTCTAATTTCAATAGCTCTTTCATAACACCTGAGATGATTTCTCTATTTTGTGTCTTTATTTGTCATTAACTGAAATGTCCGCCTAACATACTTCATGTAACTTCAAAAGTCTTATCCATGATATAGTGAAAGCATTGTAAAAGGTTATCGAAAAATATTAGCAGAAAATCTTCTTGTTTTATTAAATGAATCATTTAAGCTTCGCAGAAGGGTTGTTGGTGTTGGTATGATGTACACTTTAAAACACAAAGGAAAATGGATACCCGATATGACTCCGGATTTCATGTTTATGTTTGCACTCATTGTTTATTTCCTTTACTCTTCATCATCTCTGACCATATTTGAACCAAAAGGATTGTTGCTGGTTGCATGGTAATGGATGTTTTGTAGCCTAAATCTCTTTATTGTTGAGCTTAAGTAGCATAGTATCAGAATGTCACTGACTCCTATTTCCTCTGAGAAAACATTTCCCTTTACACCTCCTGCGAACTGGCATCTCTCAACATGTGGAATCATTGATGCAAGTTCACATTTTGCCACTCCTTGCCACTCTGTGGCAATATATCAAATTCCTACATGGCACTGATCCCTGTTTAAATTATCATTTAAAAAGAATACCAATTGGTAATGGGGCATTTTCCTTTGACAAAGCATTATTTGATTGGATGTGAACATTGCAGAATAGTTTCAAATTGTGGAAAACTGTAGAATGCCCAGACGTGCACATATTTAAACAAGGGATCATTCTGAGCTTTAGATCATGTCATTTTGTAGGTTACCTGGCGAATGTTGGTAAAAGCCACTGGATGCAAATATACTGAATATTCCATGCCTTGTATCAGTCACAGGCTGCCCATCTTAATGTTCCAGTCATCATCTGTTCTCATGTTAAATTTATCATCTAGGTCTTTGGCCATTCCTTCATTGATAAATTTATTTTTGTTTTGCTCTTACAGATCCATTACATGATGTGCCAAGAACCGTCGTTTTCCATAAGGTTATAAATTCACCTTCAAGACCAAAGAAAGTTCCCTGCGTGGCACACATGCAGCTTTGATTCAAAGTTTGTCATCTTGACGCATTTTCTTATCAACAAGCTCATCAAGGCTGACGAGACAGATATATTTCTTCATTCTAACTACCTTGAAGCTCCAGATTGCCATCACTCCTTCGAATTCATAGGGAGCCTTTATTGCCTGGTTCAGGAGAGGCCTTGGAATCCTTTCTCTGCGAAACATGGCTGCTGTAGTCCAGCACAACGAGTTTGTGTTTGAATTTGCTAGCAATGGAATGGAGGATATGCAGCAGGTATGTATAACAAGCATGAAGTACAAATTGCGACGGTATAATGAAGGAACCGAGAACCCAAGTCTTTTAAGAAAAATCTGTTTGCAATAAGTGTGGAGGAACTGAAGTGGGTGGGAATACTTGGCCTGTAAGTTCCCAACACCATCAACGTGACTCAGCTATATACTGTATCATTGTTCCTTTACCATTACTGGATCTTCCTAACTAATTGCAATACAAGAATATCTTCTCACACAGGAGGTAATCCTCAACCATGGTTTCAGATTTATGTCGATTTTGGCAATAGATATCCTTGCCAGTGTAACATACTGTGCATTAATAAACATGATTTTGGAATATGATAGAACCCCCTGAGAATTTAGATTCTGATCATGCCCCACAAAAGAGTTAAAGTGAACCATGTAGCCGTTACAGTATCTCTTTCGGATCTCTTAGTGATTGCTATCATGACAAATTAATGTAACTTCACATTTTCTACTGTAATAAAAATGATGTGGAGGTGCTGTGTATCTCTGGCTTATTAAAAGTTGTTGGGCTTCTTAAAAGTGTCTCTACTCCTTCTCTCCTCCAGCCCCCCCCCCCCCAATCCCCCCCCTTCCCCCTTCAACCCCCCCCCCCCCCCCCCCCCCCCCGCCCGATTGACACAAACTACTGGAGTAATTTAGCAGGCCAGGCAGCATCTCTGAAGAAAATGGATAGGTGATATTTTGGGTTTGAAGAAGGAAACTGACCCTAAACATCATTGATCCATTTTCTCCTGAGATTCTGCATGACCCACTGGGATACCTCAGCATTTTGTGTCCATCTTGCACATTTTCTAAATTAATTTTCATTAAATAGGCACCCTCCAAACTCCACTCCCACCTCATCCTGGCTTCCAACGTAGAGTTAGCCTGCAGTCTGATTATAGAGTTAGCCTGCAGCTAACCCAGGCATAACATGCCCACTCATTGAACAATTGAATTTCACAAGATCACAAATGAACTTTCTTCGCCTTTAACATTTAAAATTAAGCATAGTGGTGTTGAAAGTCTCATATTTTATTTGAAAACTGATGAAAACCAATGAACTAGAAGGCTCATTTAAAAAGTCACATTCGCATTAAAGCATTCGCCAATAATCTTATTACATCAATGAACACTGTTTATAAATGAACAATATATGATATCAGTGGAAAATTGCAATGAGTAAATGTGCCCAGATGTGCCAAAGCTATTACCGTCAGCGTGTTATGAGACTGAATTTATCACTGATTCCATTGGTGATAATTGAATTGCAGTGAAATCTCACCCTATTTCTAAAGAGTTCAAAAGGACCTTTGGCATAGCTAATGTTAGAGATTATTACTTTCCTTTTCCTTCCTGTGAAGATACTTATCTCACCCTGTTCTTACCATCCTCAGTTCATCCAAACTATTACATTCACTGTGTGGGGAATATGTGCAGCCAATGTTCGAACATCACAATTAAATATTATAGTATTACCACTGTAATGTCCTTCAGTAATGCCATAATGCTGCACTGTTACTAATCTAAATAGCTGCGTGCATCAACAAAATAGATGCTCACTCTTCAAAGCCCATGGGTGTGACATCAAATCAAATCTCCTCTGCTGTTTGCTGTTTGTGCACCTGGTTTAGGTAGAAGTTCAAAGCACCTTGGGAAAGGGAGAGCAGGTGGATTAAGTTGAGGAATAGAGCACTGAAACAGTTGGTTAATGAAAGAGAGTGTTGGCAAACCAGCCATGAAGAAAATACATTACAATGTCAAGCTAAATACATTCAAATACAATGGGAAACTTAACAGTCAATATCAATTGGTAAAAAATGCTGGAAGAATGGAAAGTTTCATGTTTGACTTATTGATGAGGCTTAGTTAAAATCCATGATACAGTTTCACCAATGTTTTAACTCCATCTGCTGCCAAATCCTCATCCACCAATTTTTAGTTAGACTTAAGCTTGTACACTAATTCATCATCTTCACCACCGAGCTAATTGAGTTGCTACATTTCTTTTGATTTTTCCCTCGCCTCCCTACCATGACAACATCAAGTAGACTAGATTACTTCGGTAAGTGCATCAGGTAATTCATTTCCCTGTTCTAGGTAGTCCATTTTCCATGCACCTTTCACAGTAAATTAACTACAAAAAGGATTAAGGGCACATAATCCACATTTTGAGTGGTGTTTTTCTCATCTCTTGGCTACAGATGAAACAGAATAGTTCTGAATTTGATCAGATGTGGCGGTAATAGCTAAGAGATGAATGCTGACTGGGATATTTATTCCCCATGCAATAGAACCAAGAGACCAAACTAAACCAGAACCATCTAAATACACAGTAGTCTTGGGTGTTGCCCTGGTGTCACCACTTCAGCCACATGTCAGCCTTCCATGTACTCTCATGCCCCAGTTAAAATCATATTCCATCAACCAAAATTTGATCATCGTTCAGTAAAAAAAAGAATGATACCAATCCACAGATAATTACATACTTTCCTTTCAATTTGAAGGAGAATCATCAACATAGAGACCTAATATTAACATTCATTCTGCATGCATGTCCGAGTATTGAGACAAATTGAAATAACTGAGGCAGCTCAATGGCACAGCAGGTAGAGCTGATGTCTCTCAGCTCCAGTTTCTCGGGTTCAGTCCTACAAAGGCGAAGGCTGAGTTGAGTTTGCACACTCTCCCTGTGATCGAATGGGTGTCCTCCGAGTGCTCCTATGTTCTATCTCGTCCCAAAGACGTGCAGGTTGATGGATAAATTGGCCTCTGGTGTAGGTGGTGGGAAAATAGATGGGGATGTATAGAAAATCAGTTATCAGGACAATTAGAGGAGAAATTAGATTGTTCTGTAAGCCAACATAGACTCACAGAGTGGATTGGCCTCTTTCTGTATCATGAAGAAATATAAAGGTATTGAAATTGTACAGACTGTTTTGGATCATTAGCATTCAGACTGATTAACTCCTGTACTTTTGCATATGCTCTCAAGAGTCTGGGGCTTGTTCACAGATTCAGGGGGGGGGGGGGGCTCTAGATATTACCATGCTACTGTCATACACTGGGGTGGGGCTCTTCCAGAGAATGCTGTCTAGTTGTTTCTAGTTGTTTCTCAGGTCCTGTGTTTAGTTTAGTTTTGTTTAGAGATACAGTGTGGAAACTGGCCCTTCAACCCAACGAGTTCAAGCCAACCAGCGGTCATCCATGCACTAGTTCTATTCTACACACTGGGAACACCACCACTGAAGACAATTAACCTACAAACCAGCATTTTGAATGTAGGCAAATGAATTGAACTACCTAGAGAAAATCCTAGAGAAGAACATACAAGCTCCATACAGACAGCACTCTCAGTCAGGTTCAAATCCCGGGCTCTGCTCTGCAAAGCAGCAACTCTACTGCTGCACCATTCTGCTGATCTGTTGATTTCATCGTGTTTTAGTGAATCCATAAAATAGGGGGAAAAGTGGACGTTAGTACAATAAAAATTAGTGTAGGTGCTAAAAATCAGGAAAAAAAAATGCAAATGATGGAAGCACACACCAGAATAGACAGCACCTGTAGAAAGAGAAACAGCCTCAAGGGCCTGTCCCACCAGCATGCGACTGCATGCGGTGAGCGCGACCTAATGTGGTCGCTTGTGCCGTCCGGCCTCGCGGGGCCGGTCCCACTTAGATCGCTAGAGTTGTGCGGAGCTGGTCCCGACATCGCGCGGGTTCCAAAAAACTGACCTTGTTCAAAAATTCAGCACGGCAACGGCCTGTCGGTCCGCAGCCGCCTCGACGCATTATGCACTGCCTCGACGTCGTGCCTCCGTGACCCTCTCTATATGTGCCTCCGTGCCCCTCTCTATATGTGCCTCCGTGCCCCTCTCTATATGTGCCTCCGTGACCCTCTCTATATGTGCCTCCGTGACCCTCTCTATATGTGCCTCCGTGACCCTCTCTATATGTGCCTCCATGACCCTCTCTATATGTGCCTCTGTGACCCTCTCTATATGTGCCTCTGTGACCCTCTCTCTGTGTGCCTCCGTGCCCCTCTCTGTTTGCCTCCGTGACCCTCTCTATATGTGCCTCCGTGACCCTCTCTATATGTGCCTCCGTGACCCTCTCTATATGTGCCTCCGTGACCCTCTCTATATGTGCCTCCATGACCCTCTCTATATGTGCCTCCGTGACCCTCTCTATGTGTGCCTCTGTGGCCCTCTCTCTGTGTGCCTCCGTGCCCCTCTCTGTTTGCCTCCGTGACCCTCTCTATATGTGCCTCCCTGACCCTCTCTGTGTGCCTCCGTGCCCCTCTCTATATGTGCCTCCGTGACCCTCTCTATATGTGCCTCCGTGACCCTCTCTATATGTGCCTCCGTGACCCTCTCTATAGGTGCCTCCGTGACCCTCTCTATATGTGCCTCCGTGACCCTCTCTATATGTGCCTCCGTGACCCTCTCTATATGTGCCTCCGTGCCCCTCTCTGTGTGCCTTCGTGACCCTCTCTATATGTGCCTCCGTGCCCGTCTCTATATGTGCCTCCGTGACCCTCTCTATATGTGCCTCCGTGACCCTCTCTATATGTGCCTCCGTGACCCTCTCTATATGTGCCTCCGTGCCCCTCTCTGTGTGCCTTCGTGACCCTCTCTATATGTGCCTCCGTGCCCGTCTCTATATGTGCCTCCGTGCCCCTCTGTGTGCCTCCGTGTCCCTCTCTGTGTGTCCCTCTGTCCTTGCGAACTTACTGCGGACTTTGCTCCAACTTTGCACCATGTCGCGCCACTCACCCGACATCCGCGCAGCCCCCGCTGCCGGTTTGGTCACGCTCGCCGCATGCAGGCACATGCTGGTGGGACCGGCCCTGTACGGGGATCACCCGACCTCCGCGCGGCCCCCGCTTCCAGTTTGGTCGCACTCACTGCATGGAGTCGCATGCTGGTGGGACAGGCCCTTTAACATTTCAGGTTGAAGATTCATTCTCAGAACTGGAAAAAAAATAAAACGACTTTTAAGTTACATCACACTCTTGGGCATGTCTTTTATAAGGTGGGAAGGCTCTGATAAGTCAGCCTGCATGACTCAACTCTCTGAGTTACTCCTGTGGCCATGTTCATTCTGTTCCTGGTCCAGTTACACTTTCTGTTGATGGTGGAAGATTCAATAATAGGGTTTGAATATCTAGGGGAGGTGATTAGACTGCCTCATACTGACCTGGAATTGTTTGCCACTTTTCAGCTTCAATCTTCACTGGGAAGTTGTATCCATGAGTGGTAATTGCATGGTCCAACAACATAACAAATGAACTGTTGTCTGCAAATGCATTTTTACGATTCTCCCCATGGATGCGGTTAGTTGCTCTAGGCTCTTATAAATTACACACACTGCAATAACAGTATAAGCATGGTGCCCTGTAGAAATCCCCCTCTCTCTTAATTTTAATGATGATCTATCCATTATTTTAAAAAGGGCTCAATACAACACTGTGGCATCTTTGTGCTGGCCTAATCGTAGGTTTTGAATGTACCCATAACACTTTTGTTTTGTGTTTCAAAGAATCAGAAAATTCAATGACACAGGGGGAGACTATTTGCCCCATCTTGCCTAGCTTGGCACAACCCCGTCCAATTAATCCTGCAGTTCTCTTCTTTCCCTGTTGCCATGAGAATTCTTCCTTTTAGAAAGTTGCCCACTTTTTATTCAGAAAGCAATGAACAAACCTGCTTCCCTTCCTCTTCTCCCCAAACCCGCTCCCACCTCTCCTCCGAATGCGACCATTGCATCCAGCTCACATTTCTTCAAACTCAGGATGTAGTCTCCAGGTCCTGGCCATTTACCAGCTCTCGGTCCCATGGATTTATTTCTTCAATTTCGATTTGGCTAACGCTGATTTCTTTTCAGCTTCTCTGGCCTTTCTGTAAAGGCGCACAAAAGATTTGCTTAATTCCTCTGCCATATCCTCCAGTAAGTTTTTGTATCTCAGTCGATAAATAATCCACATTAATTTGTCATAGAGTCCTATAGCGTGGAAACTGACCCTCCAGTCCAGACCCTCCTTGCCCACACTACCCAACTATACCTGCCTGAGTTTGGCCCATATCCCTCTAAACCTGGCCTATCCATGTATCTGTTTGTAAATATTGCAATAGTCCCTGCCACAACTACCTCCTCTGGCAGCTCGTTGCAGACACTCACCACCCTTTGTGAAAAAGTTACCCCTCAGATTCCTATTAATTTTTTTTCCCCTCCCCCTTAAACCTATGTCCTCTGGTCCTCGATTCCCCTACTCTGGGCAAGAGACTCTGTGCGTCTACCTAATCTATTTCTCTCATGATTTTGTAATCCTCTGTAAGATCACCTCTCAATTTCCTGCGCTCCAAGGAACAGAGTCCCAGGCTGCTCAACTTCTCCCTATAACTCAGAGTCCTGATGACATCCTTGCAAATCTTCTCTGTATCCTTTCCAACATATTTCCTAAAACATTTGTGTTAATCTTTCCTATTTAAAAATATCTATAGAAGCATTTCAGCCAGTTCATGAGTTTACATCTGTGCAATCCTGAGGATCCATGCCCTTTTGCAGTTTTATATGCTATATACTTTGATTTAAAACTATTTAAAAATTATTAGCCACAGTTGGCTCACTTATTTCCAACCAAGGAAAGATAGGACAAATGTTTATTTGGCCTTAGAGGGTTGTAAGCTATGTATTAATTCTTTAAATGTTAACCAATGCTTATCATATCTTTTTAGTTTCCTAACCAATAATGACCATTCCACCGCTTACTGAATCATAAAATCATTGAACAGTAACAGCTTAGAAGGTATAATTTAGTCCATTGAACCTTTGCTGGCTGCTGTAACTGCTCCATTATTTTCTTCTTCCCCAAAATATTTTCTTATGTTTCATACATTCTTAAGATTTAATTGAAAATTGCATTATAATTTACTTACATCTGCAGACAGACTTTTTTGCAGCCTTCTGGAAAATCTTCCATATTTTTAAGTACATCAATGCTTGGACTAAATAGAAATAAAGAATGACAACTTGAATGGTTGATATTGCCAGATAAACCCTTCATCACTTTGATCCAGCTCTTAAACAACAGTAAAAATAATTACTTTTGAATGTGTCTTCAGTTTGGAAATAAATGTGAAGATAAATCCTTTGCTGTGGATGAGCCAGAGTGAGGCACTGTAGCACTGCAGCAGAATTCTGAGCTGCTGTATTACACATGCGGCTCACAAATAGGTAGGATAACATCTATTTATAAGAATGTCAATGTTTGACCTGCAGTGACCACTGACTGCACTGGCTATCGCTGCTTCATGTAGCCTGTTCCAAAATAATGAAATGCAATGTAAAAATGTGCTTATTAAAACCTCTTTATATCCCTTTGCTAATGCCAGAGATTTAAATACGATTTTTTTAATCATAGTTTTTTTTCCAGAACCAAACATTTGTTTGTTGTCCCTTTGTAAGGGCAAAATTAGGGAATATTCCAAAAGTGGTTACATCACTGAAAGCTCAACTGTGCGTGAGGGTGAAAGAGGAATAGGTCGGTGTAAAACAGTGCAATTTGACATGACACTTAAAATTGACTGGCGTTTACAGTTAGCCTGGGTCTGTTGAACTGATATCTGCTGCCCCCTTCTGGGCATTGTGTTGTCTCTCCTGCTCCACCTTTTCGATCATAAAGGGCCTGTCCTACCAGCATCTGACTCCATGCGATGAGCGTGATCAAACTAGAAGCAGGGGGCGCGCGGAGGTCGGGTGATCCCCTGTACAGGGCCGTTCCCACCAGCATGCACCTGCATGCAGAAAGCGCAACCAAACCGGCAGTGAGGCCAGCGCGGAGTTCGGGTGAGTGGCGCAACGTGGCGCAAAGTGAGGCGAACCTGGAGCAAAGTCTTAAGGTAAGTTCACCAGGACAGAGAGGGGCACAGAGACACACACACAGAGGGCCACGGAGCCACACACATAGAGGGTCACGGAGGCAATAAACAGAGAGGGTCACGGAGGCACGACATCGAGGCGGTGTGTAATGCGTCGAGGCGACTGCGAGCCGACAAGCCATTGCCGCGCGGAATTTTTGAACATAGTCAGTTTTTCGGAGCCCCGCGCAATGTCAGGACGAACTCCGCACAATTCTGCATGGCTCCGGCTATCGAAGTGGGACTGGCCCCGCGACGCCGGACGGCTCAAGCGACCACGTTAGGTCGTGCTCATCGCATAGAGTTGCATGCTGGTGGGACAGGCCCTTAACTATCCTTTGGACAAACAGACTCACTATCCTTTTAACGACTTCTTTCATTTGTTGAACATGTGTCATTTGGCACCCGAATAATTGGTATTAACATGCAGACTTCATACTATGATGGACACGAAGGGCTGGAGTAACTCAGCGGGTCAGACAGCATCTCTGGAGAAAAGGAATAGGTGATGTTTCAGGTCGAGATCCTTCACACTATGTTGCCAATCTTACTTTGATAAAAGATATAGCAGCATTAAGCACAGTCAGAAGTGCAGAACTACGAAAGCATCAACATGTCATCTTAGCATTGACAACGTATATCTTTTACTTAACCATTTTTCCTATCATATATGCAATCTTGAGTTCTTTGTTGCCACGAGCTTTCTTTCCAAACCTTCAAATGTAAGACACTCCAGTTCCATTCAATACAAACATGATCACAAGCTGTTCAATAAAGGCAATTTGGAACAAAATGGACCATTTGTCCCATAATGCCATGTTAGGTTTTCATTCAATGCTCTCTCTCTCTCGCTCTACCCCTTTTCTGTCTTGATCAGGAGGGGTTGGCGGCAGGAGGGGGGTTGTTGTGATGCAGGCAGAATAATGAAAAAGAGCCATTTCCTGAAGTACCTTCTCAACAGTACTGTGGGTCTACCTTCACCCACAGTGATTTCAGTGGTTCAGGAAGGTATTTTATTACCACCTTGTCAAGTGCTCAACACCAGCTGACCCCCTTAAAACAAAAACAAAAATAGCATCAACTTAAGAACATTTCTGTGCTTTGAATATCGAGAAATCTATTTCACAAATTGTTACTGACATCCAAAAGAAGATCCCTGAGCTGAATTTGATGCTGAACCTTGAGGAGGGTGGATGCCATCTCATTGTTCTCATATCATTAATTTATACAGAGGACATTATATGGTCAAAAAAATAACTAAAAAAAGAAAAGCACAATGTGACTTAAAATTGCATTTGTCTTGAATTTCTTCAAAGTGAAATTTTGTATGGAATGTTGGTGCATACAAGGATGTGGAGGCTTTGGGGGGGGGGGTGCAGAGGTTGAGCAAGATGCTGCCGGGATTAAATGGCATCAGATGGATGCAGAGTTTGGACAAAGTTTGGATTATTTTCTCTGGAGTGTCGGACCTGATCGGAGTTTTTTGAGAGGACAGTCAGAACCTTTTTTGAAGGTTGGAAATGTCATATACTAAAGGACATTGCTTTAAGATGAGAAGGGGGAAAGTTTATATGAGATATTCGGGGCACATATTCACACAGAGTGGTGGGTGCATGGAATGCAGGGGTGACAGGAATCCAGGGGTGATGGTGGATGCAGATACTGATCCTTTATGATATTAATGTATTGAATATTTATGTGCCTATCTAAAAGCCTCAAACATCACAATTGTATCTGCCTCCATGCTTGCAGCCTGTTAAAGATATCAACCACTCAATGTGTACAAAAAAAATCACCCCCATTTCCCCATTAAACCTTCCCCTCTGGCCTTAAATCTCTGCCCCATTGTCTTTAACATTTCCACCCTGTAAAAATGGTGCCGACTGTCTACCCTATATGTGCCTCTCATAATGCGATGTACGTCTAGTAGTCTAACTGTTGAAACAAACTGCAGGATAAACTCAGCAGGTCAGGCAACATCTGTGGAAGGAAATGGGCAGTTAATCGAATGAACGGTCAGTCTTTCCCATCGACACCCATCGTCTGGACTGTAGGATTAGAGGAGAGATAGTAAGTACAAAAGAGATGAAGCTGCGTAGGGGAGTGGAAGCTGCCGAATGATCGGCAGACCGGGTGAGAAGCAGTGGATGAGGTCAGGTGGGGGAAGAGAGGAGTGGAGGTAGCGGCAAACACTGGGGTGTTATTGGTGAAGATAACGAGAGACTGCAGATGATAGAAGCTATTGGGAAATGAAGATGGATTATGGGTCCAACTAAGGGAGGTGGGGAGTGCAGATGGGAACAGTGGGGCGGTGGGGACTTGATGAGAGGAGTGTGTGGGTAATGAGCAGGAGTGAGCAGAATCTGGGTGACAGGGGGTGTGATATTTGTGGAAATTATCTGGGTAGACAAGAAGTAGGAAGCAATGGACTGAGGGGAAACTTTTAATCAAAGAATACAATATTTGTGCCATCGGATTGTAAATTCTACTGAGATTGAATCTGAGGTGTATTCCTCTTGTTCAGTTCAGGTAAAGGGTCTCCATCCGATACATTGACTGTCTATTTGCTGTCACAGATACTGCCGGACCTGCTAAGTTTCTCCATCAGTTTGTTTTTGGTCCTACCTTTTCTTGTGTTCTTATGATGTTGAGTTAACTCAAGGAACACCAAGCTTGAGTTTCAAAAGGGGAAGAGCTTCCTAGTTTTGTGATGCTGGGGAAAGAATAGATTATTTTACGAGGCTTGAATCCCAAGTAATATATGGAAGACCAAGGACAATGATGAGGGGTCTCTATTCAAAATATTAATCCACTATAAGAGAACCTTAATTGTAGCATGCATGAGGAAGAGCAGCATGTCAAACAACTTAGAAGGATCAAGGGCAGATAGAAACAGAGAAAGACAATGAATGTTGTAGTCAAGAAGTGTAAAGTAATGTTACAATTCCTTTGGGGAATGGAAGAGCAATTAGTAGGATTTTTGGCAGACAGAGTGCAACACATCCACGTTCCTTGGTCTTCCTGATATTTCATGGGAGTCAAGCAATCAGTCAATTTTGAGTGGTTTCAGGCTAATTGAGATTACCCATGTTATACCAGGATCCTGTGAGACTACTTTAATGAGGAAAGTTGGAGCATTCTCTCAGTGCTCCAGTCAATATTTATTACTCAGTTAAGACCTGGAAACAGATTGTCTGGTCGTTTTCACTTTGCTGTTTGATGGAACCTGTTGTATGGAAACTGGATGCTGTGCGTCCCATAACAATGACTACACACACAAAAAAAAAAATGTAATAGCGTTATAAAGTGCTTTTGGACTTCTCGAAGTCCTCAGAATCATATATAAATGCAACCTCTTCTCCTTCTGTGCATAAAATAAACAGATATTAATTCACTAGACAATTATATATTAATATCCATTGGTCATGTTAAGTTTCTGATGACGTAAAAGACACAATCATGTCAATACAGGGAGGTCAACTGTGAGTGTTCCAAAGGGATCAAAATCAAAAAGATGGCTTAGGAATGATATTAAAGGACAATATAATCAGATGATATATTCTGGATCAAGAGTTCAGGCTTTGTGTTGAGGGCACATTGAATGAGTTGGCTTGTACTTTTTAATGTTTAACCTTGACTTGCACTTTAGGGCAACTGGGAAATTACAAATAAAGCAAGATCACTGTGGCTAGAATTTAAATTATCTTTATTTTGAAATCTTGAGTTGCACAGCAATGGTGAAGATGTGCTTCTGTCATGTCGATATCTGCTCCTCACTTCTCCATGAGTGAAAACATTGCATTGAAATCTGCTTTGAAATTGCAGTTCACAATAAAATAGTAGTTTTTTAAAAATATATATATTTTTATTAGAGGTAAGCAATAAATTGGCAAACACATATTATGGTAGAAGTATTTCTTCTACATCAATCATACATTATTAATATTATCAATTGAATCATTCTGCCTCTAATAGTTTTTATTTATAGATATAAAAAGAGTAATAAAAAAAGAAAGAGAGAGAAAAAAATATTTTTAAAAATCAAAACAAAAAATCATAAGGAATGGAATAATTTACCATTAATACATCATTGGAGATAAGATCAAGGAATATAGAGTATAACTTTTCATCTGATCCTGAGTCCAAGTTTCAGTTAGGTTCCCCTGTCGAACCAATCTACCCTTTTAAGTAATCGATGAAAGAAGACCATATTCTAACAAAGAGGTCTTGTTTGTCCATTAAGGCAAATCTGATTCTTTCCAGGTGTAGGGTCTCCGACATTTCCATAATCCACATTTTAATTGTGGGGGTTATTGAAATCTGCTTTGAAATTGCAGTTTACAATAAAATAGTCGTTTTTAATAGCGATGAGCACTTTGCCACATTGAGGTCTTGCAGAGTGAAGTCCAGTCAACACTGTCATTTCAGGCTGAGTTTCTTTGGAGAAACAAAGAACTGCAGATGCTGGTTAATACACAAAAGGATATAAAGTGCTGGAGTCACTCAGCAGGTCAGGCAGCATCTCTGGAGAACATGGATAGGTGACTTTTCAGGTCAGGACCCTTCTTCAGACTGATTATAAGGGAGCAGAAGACAGCTGCAAAAGGGGAGAGACAGGACTAAGCATTGCAGGTTAGAGGTGGACACAGGCGAGGGGGTTTTTGATAGGTAGATGCTTGGAACAAAGGCCAGGATACATACTGTCATCTTAATTCAGCTTTGAGAACAAACTGCTGATACTTAAGTACATTGCTGAAGTTGGAACATGCTGCATTTGGTTTTTTTTTGGAGCAACAGCTGCGTCTTCACTATGTTCTCTGTCTCTTTCACTTTAACCACATTGAATGTTTTTTTTTGTTCCTAGCTTGAAGATCCTCTGTCATTTCCTGCCGTTATAGTGGAACAAGTGCCAAACACAGACTTGTTCTATTCAAGCCTGGATTGTGATGATGTTTCTACTGGAATGATGGACGACACCTCTCTAGATGTTGTAGAGGAACAAATAATTGAGGATAACATTGGCCTTTCTGGTTAGTACTTGTAAGGATAGATTAATAATAGTAGTTTGCTTTTTGCTTTTAAAAGATGGACTTGAATCGATGAAGCAATTTGTCTGATCGTGGTGCGTAAGCACTTTATTTCTAATAAATGAGGTCACTGTTGTCGTGCAGGAAAGACAGCAGCCAATGTGCTCAGAGAGCGCTGTCATAAAGAGTGGTGTGATGGTGACCAGACTGATCGAGGGACATACATTGGCCACAGCACAGGGGATAACTACCCTGCTCCACTTCAAAATAACAGGAATCTTTTACACCACCTTGCGGGAGCAGCCACAGTCTTAGGATTCATATCTCAAATGTAGCGTTTTGAGATGGTAGCAATCCCTCATTGTTGCAATGTTGAATGTCAGTCGTGAATTTTGCGCTTGGACCTGTGGTGGGAAACCAAGCGGCCAACACAATCAAGGACCACTCACATCCCAGTCGTTCTCTTTTTCTCCCCTCTCTTGTCGGGCAGAAGATACGAAAGCTTGAAAGCACACTCCACCAGATTCAAGAAAAGCCCTTCCTCACTGTTATCTGATTCTATTGGACCTTTCATGTACTCGGGATTTATTCCCAATCTACCTCATCAAGGCCTTTGCGCCTTGTTTTTTATCTGCAAAATGTCTGTAGCTAACACTATATTCTGCATGAAGAGAGGTGTAAAGCAGCATCTGCAGTTCCTTCCTACACACTATATTCTGCACTCTGTTTCCTTTATCATTTTGCACTACTTGTTAGATTAGATTAGATTTTATTGCTTGTCATTCGAACTTCAGTGAGGCTCAAACGAAACTCCGTTTCCACAGCCATACAAACAAAACAATTCCTACAAAACATACAAACAATTCAATTCACACAAACATCCATCACAGTGAATCTCCTCCTCACTGTGATGGAAGGCAAAGTCTTTTCTCTCCCCTGCACCTTTTCTCTCCCTATGTTGAAGCCCCAGGCGGGCGATGTTAAGTCCCGCGGCTGTTGAGGCTGCGCCGGGCGATGTACGGCCCCGCCGTAGGCCCAAAAGTCAAAGTTGGAGCCCCCGGCGGGCGCTGGAATGCCCCGCGACCATTAAAGCCGCGCTGGGCGATGTACGGACCCACTCCGGGTCGTTCCAACCCCGTGACACGGGCGGGAGAAATTGCGTACCGGGAGCTCCGGAAAGTGGTATCCCACCCGGACCCGTATAGGATTATTATACTCGCGTATGGGTGGTTTGCCTGGAGAGCACGCAAAATGAAGTTTTTCACTTAATTTTGGTTTACAGGGCAATAATACAGCAATACCAATATTTGGCCTAAACATAAGATAGACACAAAATGCTTGAGTAACTCAGTGTGACAAGCAGCATCTCTGGAGAGAAGGAATGGTTGATGATTCGGGTCATCCCTTCTCCTTCTGACCTATAGGTGAGAGAGTGCTACCCACTTAGGCCAATTTGGCAGATTATATTAAATGAGTTACGGTGTGGCATCTGGAAGATACCAATGCAGACTCATGGCCTGTTATAGAAAGAACAACTTAATTTGACACCATTTTGTTAACTTTGAACCAGTTCGGTGATAGCATTTTACATTTATGTTAAAGATTTGTGGGTTCAAGATCACAAAGGGGAACCACAAGTAAATAGAGTATTAAAGATGGATTAGGTATGCTTGCCTTCATTGGTCATTGGCATTGAATATAAGAGCCAGGAAGTCATACTGCAGCTTTCTAAAACATTGGCTAGGCTACATTTGGGCTATTCTGTGTAGTTCTAATCAGCCCGATACAGGAAGGATGTGGAGGCTTTGGAGCCAGTGCAAAATACGTTTTCCAGGATGTTGCCTAGATTAGAGGGGATTATTTGTTAAGGAGTGGATGGACATAGGAGGATTATTTTCTCTGGACCATTGGAGGCTGAGGAGAGACCTGACATAAATGTATACAATTATGAGGGGAATAGACAGTCAGAACAATTTTTCCAGGGTGCAAACGTCAAATTCTAGAAGGCATAGCTATAAGATGAGAGGGAAAACGTTTAAAGTAAATGTGCGGGGCAAGTTATTTTACACAGAGAGTGGTGAGTGCCTGGAACATGCTGCCAGTGGCGGTAGTGGTAGCAGATACGATAATGGCATTTAAGAGGCCTTTAAATAGGCACATGATTATTTAGTGATGGAGGGATCTGGATCGTGTGCAGGCAGAAAGGTTTAGTTTAATTTAGCATTATGTTCGACACAGGCATTGTGACTGAAAGCTTTCTTCCTCTGCTGTACTATTCCATGTTCTTCTGAACCTAAGTGGGCTTTTTTTTCTGATTAATTTGCACTTGATGTTTTGATAATGAAAAAAATATATGGTCTGCTTTGAAAGGGAGTATGTGTAGCAGGGTAACTAAATTTTAGGGTACATTAAAGCCTGAAGTATTTATAAAATGTTTCAGTCTGCAGGTGATAGCACAACAGCAGTGTGTCAAGAAACTGAAATTGCACCATAAACCTGGGCACTTGACTTGAGGGAAACACTTGATCGGTATGGAGAGGAGACATCTAGTGTCAGAAGTTTGATGAACAGTCCTCACCCTTGCACTGTCATACACATCATAGTACCTGCCGATATTGTTCAAATGGTGCTGGCTGACTGCCCTTTGCCTGGAAATTGGTTATAAATTGTATCGAAGGTGGTGGCTATTTTGGGCCGGATTTTGTTTTCCTTTCCAGAAGATCGCTTTCTTGCAGTTAGTATTATGTGTAGCTCACTTCAAGTAGGTTTTTAAGGGTCTTGATATCAGAAAGGAAATTGTACATTTGCAAAATATAAAATCTATAAAGTTAGTCAGGGATGTGCTTCTTTGTTTCTGCTACTTGTCCACTGCCAGCTGCAGACACAGTGGTAGAGCCAGTAAAGTTGTTTCTCACAGTTCCAGTGTCCAAGATCCAATACTGTTCTCCGTCACTGTCTGTATGGAGTTTGCATATTCTCTCTGCGACCATGTGAGCTTCCTCAAAATGCTCCAGTTTCCTGCCACATACCAAAGACATTTAGATTAATTGACACTGTAAATTATTCCTGATTTACACTTTAATTGTGGGGAGCTAATGGGAATGGAAAGAATTTAAAAAATGGTATTAATCTACAATTAATGGTTCAAGGGGTGAAGTACCTGTTTCTCTGCTCTACCTCTGCAACATTGCCTTAATATAAATACAACCATTATAAGTGGTTAGAGACGCTAGATAATTTGGATTTGAACCTTGCATACAGTGCCCTACATAATGTTTGGGACAAAGAACCATCATTTATTTATTTGGCACTGTACACAATTTGAGATTTGTATTATAAAAAAAATCCCATGTGGTTAAAGTACACATTGTCAGATTTTATTAAAGGGTATTTTTATACATTTTGGTTTCACCATGTAGAAATTACAGCAGTGTTTATACAGAGTCCCCCCATTTCAGGGCACCATGATGTTTAGGACACATGGCTTCACAGGTGTATGTAATTGCTCAGGTGTGTTTAAATGCCTCCTTAAAGGCCCTGTCCCACTTACGCGACCTTTTCATAGGTCGCCGAAACCTTTCAACATGTTGAAAATTTAGCGGCGACCAGAAAGATGCTACGACTATTTGGGTGACTAGGATACCTCTCACGATCATCCTGGTGACCTCTCAAGACCATACGGACAACTCCCTGACATCATGCCCCGTGGTGAAACCCCGCGACATGTCGCCAGGGGTCACCTGTATGGCCGTGTTCCTGGCAGGGGTCGCCTATGACGGGTCGCCAAAAAAGTTGCGTAAGAGGGACAGACCCTTAATGCAGGTATAAGAGAGCTCTCTGCACCTAGTCTTTCCTCCAGTCTTTCCATCTCCTTTGGAAACTTTTATTGCTGTTTATCAACACGAGAACCAAAGTCAAAGAAGCCATTATGAGACTGAGAAACAAGAATAAAACTGTTGGAGACATCAGCCAAACCTTAGGCTTACCAAACTCAACTTTAAGGAACCTCATTAAGAAGAAAGAGAGCACTGGTGAACTTACTAAGGGACTAGCACACCTGTCTGACAGATCAGAAACACTCTTCAGGAGTCAGGTGTGGATTTGTCAATGACCACTGTCCGCAGTCAACCTCAAGAACAGAAGTACAGAGGCTACATTGCAAGATGCAAACCACAGGTTAGCCGCAAAAATAGGATGGCCGGGTTACAGTTTGCTCAAACGTAAAGAGCAACCACAGTTCCGGAAAAAGGGCTTGTGGACAGATGAAACAAAATTATATCAGAGTGATGGCAAGAGCAAAGTATGGAGGAGAGAAGGAACTGCCCAAGATCCAAAACATACCACCTCATCTGTGAAACACGGTGGTGGGGTTGTTATGGCCTGGGCATGTATATTTGCTGAAGGTACTGGCTCACTTATCTTCATTGATGATACAACTGCTGATGGTAGTAGCATAATGAATTCTGAAGTGTATAGACACATCCTATCTGCTCACGTTCAAACAAATGCCTCAAAACTCATTGGCCGGCGGTTCATTCTACAGCAAGAAAATGATTCCAAACATACTGTTAAAGCAACAAAGTTTTTCAAAGCTGAAAAATGGTAAATTCTTGAGTGGCCAGGTAAATCACCCAATTGAGCATGCCTCTTATATGCTGAAGAGAAAACTGATGGGGACTAGCCCCCAAAACAAGCATAAGCTAAAGATGGCTGCAATACAGGCCTGGCAGAGCATCACCACAGAAGCCACCCCAGCAACTGGTGATGCCCATGAATCGCAGACTTCAAGCAGTCATTGCATGCAAAGAAGATGCAACAAAATACTAAACATGACTACTTTAATTTACACTGGACCAAGTGGGACCCGTTGGGTCCCGTCTCCTCAACGCGTGGTTGAGGGGACGGTTGAGGGGACAGGTGAGCTCCATTTACAGCATAACAAAAAAAACAAGAGGGGCGAAAGAAGACACGCATCAAGATATCAAGGCAGGATCCCAAAATACCCACATTCGACAAGACATTACAATAACAGAAGACCATATTTATGGCCCGTCAGCGTATGTTTGATCTGGGATTAAGCGCCGTGTTTAGTTCAAGGATTGACTGGTGCACAAAAGAGCCCCTCATTCTAACTTTATTAAATTTTGGAACCCTATATCTCCGGTTTGATGGTAACTAATTGTACTCACTATTCAGAACGTGGTTGGTGTCAGAGGAAATGTTAATGGCCATCCTTAGTATGTTTTTAAGGTAGGATGATAGATACAATTTTTCTAGTAGTTGACCTACAATCTTTGAGCAAATTTTTTTTTGTTGGAGCAATTTTGATTTAGAAGTAGCAGACACCAAGCTTATTGAGTTAAACTATGATCATTGTTTACATATCTTATTTGTCTCGCAGTCAGCATTAACTCCATGTGTTAAATGATACATTAGTATTTTGGGAAACTACAATAGCACTACACCAGGAGGTCTCTTTTGATCTTGCCCCAACATCTCTGTAATTTTGACTCCTTCATTTACTTATTCAAATTCTACCAGTTCATTATGTTTACAATGTGTTACTGCTAGTATCTGCTAATCAGAGATTCATTCCTTCTGGTTGTCAATCTTTGGAAATATCTTTTTTCTATCAACTTAATCCCACCTTTTCCTGATTCTGAACACATAACAAATTTCTTCGCAGCAGTATCCACTCGATGAAGAATGACCCCAGCCTTTGTAATCTCTCATTGCTGGAACTATTCCAGTAAATCATCCTGTGCTCTTTCCAAACCCTTCCCATCCTTCTGAATGTGTGGCACCTAGAGTTTAGCAAAATATGTCAGCGGGGCTGACATCTGAGCTCATGTTTTATGCAGGATTAGTAAAACTCCAAAGCCATTCTTTAGCAGATTATTTCACTGGGAAGGGTCACTAATGTTCAGGCTGAGCCTGGATTTCCAAGATAATCATAATCATACTTTATTAGCCATGTATGTTTTGCAACATACGAGGAATTTGATTTGCCATAGTCATACCAATAAAAAGCAACAAAACACACAAATACATTTTAACATAAACATCCACCGCAGTGACGCCTCCAAAGAAAAGTTCAACCTCTTCCCTTCTCTGTTCTCCCGTGGTCGGGGGTCTCAAGCCTTCCATTGACGGGACGATCTTGGCTCCCGCAGCTGGCAGTCGGGCGCTTTGCGTCGGGTCGATCACGCTCCCGCATCAGGGGGATCTCAGCTCCCCCGTGCTGAGCGATCAGATGGTTGGGGCTGGTCGAACATTCTACGACTTTGGAGCTTCCCGACATCTGTTTCTCCCCGAGACGGCGAGTTCCTTGATGTTGAAATCCGCAGGCGTCGATCCCAGGTAAGGGATCACAGGCTCCCATGGTAAGTCTACGGCCCCATGGTTGAAGCGTCGATCCCAGGTAAGGGATCACAGGCTCCCATGGTAAGTCTACGGCCCCATGGTGATGCTTAAATTCAGTCTCGAGCAAGGCCGCCAGCTTCATGATGCTAGGCCGCAGAGCGACCGGAGAGACGATCTGGAAAAGAAAACCAAAAGGGACTTGTTTAGCCCCCTAAACAAGCATAAGCTAAAGATGGCTTCAATACAGGCCTGGCAATCATCAAAGAAGACACTCAGCAACTGGCGATGTTCATGAATCGCAGACTTCAATCAGTCCTTGCATGCAAAGAATATGCAACAAAATACTAAACATGACTACTTTAACTTACACTAGACCAAGTGGAACCCGTTGGGTCCATCGCCTCAATGCGCGGTTGCGAGGGGAGGGGGCAGCCTGCGGCACAACAAACACACTAAACAACCTCTCGCACACACATACAGAATAACCACACCCCCCCCCCCCCCACATATACACACTAACTACCACAATTCATATTATATTAATATTATTACTTCACTCCTTTTACCCCCATGCTCCGTCCTATCCACTCACGCATAGCCCACAACTTGCAGGCACAGCTAGAGAGGTAGGGGGATAGAGAGAGAGGGACACAGAGGCGGGCACAAAGAGGGATACAGAGGCTCAGAGGGGGACACAAAGATGGAGACAGAGGCACAGAGTGGGACACAGAGGGAGAGAGAGTGACAGAGAGGGACACAGAGAGGCAAGGGAGCTTGCTGCCTTTTGGAGCTGGGGTTTCCAATTTGCGGTGTCTTTTGAATGTGCGGCCCTGCTTCTGCGAGCGGGCGGACGGTCGTGGCTTCCTCGACGGGAAAGCCCACCCACTGCCACGTCAGACGATCAGGCAGGGGAGACGGAGAGGCGGTCGTCCACCATGACAGCCAGGTGGGATCGGGATCACCAGCAAGGAAAAGGCGTTACGATTCCGCGTGTCCCTTGCGATCAATGCGGGAATCGCAGGTCACCATTGATGGCCTCTCCCAGAGGGAGTAATGGCTGCCAGGGCCACCTTCGCATCGCGCTGCCCCACGCCTGCGCAACGATAACGGCCGCCACCTGCCATCACCATGTTCTAGAACCTGAGCCGAAGCACGAGCGTACTTCTTGTTCAGCGGTTGCACTGTGGGCAGGGCTGGGCGCTGCGCTGTGGACGGCCGGGTGAGTGCTAGTCGACAGCACAGCGAGTCGGGAGGCAAAAAATTAACTGAGTCGGGGGGGGGGGAAGGGGGGGGGGTTAACGTAACTTGTCAGCTGCTTTAATCCAGAGTCGGAGGGTGGGGGACTGGGCCACGAGCAAAGGCATTGCGACGTCACTGCTGTAATTTCTACATGGTGCTAAAATGCGAGAGGGTCACGTCTCTCAGTCTGTGCTGTGAATAACACTGAACACATGTCTACTAAACTGTGAGTGGTTTTACTGACCTGTCAGTGCCCTTAATGTGGTTTGAAAATATACGTTGGAAATGCTTAAGCTCTGTTGCCTTTGGTTTGAAAATGCTAAAGCTGTGTTGCCTAATTAAAGTTGCCTTGCCTAATTAAAGGTGCCTTGCCTTTTCTATAATTAAAAGTCTAATCTTGACCACTTCCTGTTTGCGCTTTATATTAATTTTAGAAAAAACGCTACCACATACGGCTGTGATTTTTGGCCATCTTACTCAGTCCCCCTCTGTTCATCAGGTGCCGAGGATTTTTCACATCGATGAAAAATAAAAGAAATATTTGTGTTTAAAAAATGTTGAGATTCTCTCTCCTGTCAATCATGCCATGAAGGCCATGCCCCTTCTGGTGGGAGGGGGAGGGACTATAACACCCAGAAGTGTGGGCGTGGCTAAGTCTCTGCAAGATGGAGGAGGGAGAGGTCATGACTCGCTGTCATTAGTGGCCTTGCACCGTGCTTGAAATGGTAAGAAACTGCACTTGAATTTGGTGGCCTTGCATCCTGCTTGAAATGGAATTTCTAAGATTAGCTGTGAGTTAACTGCCAGCCCACCAGCCGTGAGTGAGTGAGCTGCCAGCTCAACAGGCTTGAGTGACTGAGCCGCCAGCACAAGAATCCATTCGGCCCATAATATCCATAGTAGCCCTCTGGAAACCAGCCCACAACACCCATAGTAATGCTCCCAAAAGCCCCCCCCCCCCCCCCCCCCCACTGGCCACCTATATTGGTGGAGAGGTGGAATATTCCGTTGGGGGACCAGCCCTCCTGGAACGCAATGGGTCCCACTTAGTCTAGTATTATTATAAAACTCTGATCTGTTTATGTATTTGTTTGTTTGTTTGTTAGTTTGCTTGTGTCTTTCTTTGATTCACATCTCCATGAAAACCAGACGCGCTAACAGTGACATTTTTACATATTCCGGTAGAGATTTACCTGATGATATCAAAAGGCACCTAATCTGAAAATTTGACTCATTATTTCCCGAGTTATTTCTTGAAATCCTTCACCAATCTGAGACATTTTTAAAATCTAACAAGCTGAAGCGAGCTGATGATGTCACAATGACCCCCTCTCCCTCCCCTCTCCCCTCCACCCCTCCTCACCATCCCCCCTCCACTCCCCTCCCCTCCTCTCCACCCCCTCTCTCGCCCCTCCCTCTCCCTCTCCCCTCCCTTTTCCCCCTCTCCCTCCCTTTCCCCCCTCTCCCCCTACTCCCCCCTCCTCTCCCCCCTCCTCTCCCCCCTCCTCTCTCCCCCCTCCTCTCTCCCCCCTCCTCTCTCCCCCCTCCTCTCTCCCCCCTCCTCTCTCCCCCCTCCTCTCTCCCCCCTCCTCTCTCCCCCCTCCTCTCTCCCCCCTCCTCTCTCCCCCCTCCTCTCTCCCCCCTCCTCTCTCCCCCCTCCTCTCTCCCCCCTCCTCTCTCCCCCCTCCTCTCTCCCCCCTCCTCTCTCCCCCCTCCTCTCTCCCCCCTCCTCTCTCCCCCCTCCTCTCTCCCCCCTCCTCTCTCCCCCCTCCTCTCTCCCCCCTCCTCTCTCCCCCCTCCTCTCTCCCCCCTCCTCTCTCCCCCCTCCTCTCTCCCCCCTCCTCTCTCCCCCCTCCTCCCTCCCTCCTCCTCCCTCCCCCTCCCTCTCCACCCCCTCGTCTCCCCCTCCCCTCCCCCTCTACCCCACTCTTCCCCCTCCTCCCTCTTCCTCCTCCTTCTTCCTCCCTCCTCTCCCCACCCCCTCTCTCCCCCCTCCTCTTCCCACCCACTCGCTCCCCATCCCCCTGCCCCTCCCCCCTCCCCCTCCCCATCCGTCTCCCCCACTTCCCCCTCTCCCTTCCTCCTCCTCTCTCCCCCTCCTCTCTCCCCCTCCTCTCTCCCACTCTGCCCCCCCCCATGTGTGTGGGGGGTGGTTAGCGTGTGTGGGACGCTACAGGTCGCCCCCCCCACCCCATCCCCCCGCACCCACGCGTTGAGGGGACAGGACCCAATGGGCCCCGCATTGGTGTAGTATTCTTTAAAAATGAAATAACATAAAATAATAAGCTCTAACAGGAGAAGGAAAAGAATGCGCCATGTAAGAAGTCTAATAGACTTAGAGTACATACCTTCCTTCATTGATTTATAAATTCCCTGCTTGCCGAAAGCAGCATCTTCTGTGTTCCTTTGAAAGCTGGTATTAATCCTTTTGAAATGCAATGAGAATTTAAGGAATCATCTTCCTCTGATGCGAGCCAAGTATCATGATGCTGAGTAAAGGATTGCATTTTGTGCAGGTCATTTAATAAATCAGTTGAATTACTTGACAGATTGTTAAAGGAATGGGAAAAGAAGTACTTGTTTTAAGTGGCACCTTTCAGTACCACCTGACATCTCAAAGTGCTTTTCAGTTGATGAGGTACTTAAGGCAGTTCTTGCCATGATGTGGGAAGCACAGTGGCTTGCTTCCACACACCAACACCATGCAAACAGTGGTGAGTTAAGTAACCAGCAAACTGGATTTTTCGTGAAGGCATAAGGGATTGCAGATGCTGGAATATTGAGCAAAAAAATAAACCTCTGGAGATTATCCTCCACAGATGCTACTGGACATATCGAGTTCCTCTCACAGTTTATTTTTATTTTTATGATTTTAGGGATCAATATGATTCAGGACGTCAGAGGGAGAGCTCTTTGCCCTGGACTGTTAACATCTATCTGGGCAGCAAATTTAAATCCCAATTGAATGACTTCACTTATGAAAATGCAGTACTTTTACTTCATTAGCCCATTTGTTTCATAATTGTCTTTCTGTCCTTGATAAAACCAGAAACAGCAACCTTTTAACACAGGGCCAAATTCTGTGCAAATCTGCATTGCCGCATGGAGTCAATCCTTTGGAAATAGAAAAATGGTCCATTAAAATTTGCGATGGCCCATTTTAAATTTAATTTAATGGTATAATGGAGGTTTTATTGACACGTGCTAATGTGAAATTATTTTTCTTACAAGGAGTCCAGTAGTGTATTGCTATACCTAAGCACATCCCTGATTAGCAAACTATACAGAAATATTCTACTGATCCTGCATGCACCATTTTCAAAGTCCAGTCCACGCTCTAGGTATTATGAGTGGTGCCCAATGCAGGCAAGCCCCAGGCTGCTACGGGCCTTCAGCCGTTACCATCCCTTGGACGTGCGGGTCAACCTGCGAACCGCTGTTCCTTTCATCGCTCGTCCACCTTTATTCCCCGGGGGAGCCACCCGCAGCCGACCTTGAGGGCATGGTAGGGTAGACCACGGTTCCCTCTCCCCTCCTACTGGTCTCGCTCCTTATTCATCGCATCTGTCGCCATTGTCGTCTCCATCCTCTCTGGTTTCACCGGGTGATTTTTTTTTTTTTTTTGCATTGGTCATCAGACTTTATCTACCAGTCTTTAACTTCGTCAGAGACTCAAAATGCTGGAGTAACTCAGCGGGACAGGTAGCATCTCTGGAGAGAAGGAATGGGTGACCTTTCGCGTCAAGACACTTCTTCGGACTCTTTGGCCAGTGTGTTTAGGATGTACTTTGCTGCAATGAATGTTGATGTAATGTTGCAAATGAAATCGTTCTCATAATTTAAAAAAATTAGAATCTAATTCTGACAAATAACGAACAAATTTGTGAGTTGCGCAACCATTGCCATCTGAGGATAATCTGCATTGGAAAAACAGAGTCAATCTTGAGGAGATCATTTAAAAAATAAAGTTTTTATTGAGAATACAAGGGACTGCAGATGCTGTTACAAAAAGAGACACAAAGTGCTGGAGTAACTCAGCGGGTCAGACAGCATCTCTGGATAATTGGGAAAGGTGATGTTTCGGGTCGGGACCCTTCAGTTTTTTATACAAGCTTCTTATGCTGTCAATAGACATGGAAGTCATTTGTTCATGCCTCCTCTGGGACTTTCATTCCTGGAATATGGGTGTTGCTGGAAATTGCAAATCATTGCAGGTCCTTAAGTTTTACTTGAACAAGTGGTGGTGAAGTAGCAGACCTGCTGTGTTGCAATCCTTATAGTGAAGATGCTCTCACAATCCTGTTAAAAAAAGCTTAGTGATCGAACTAACAGTGAGCTGCACTGGGTTCTGAAAGTAGGTAAACCAAGTAATAACAGGGCTACCGGATGACTGTTAAAAGAGTCTTGTCACATGGCTGCTTCTGTCAAAAGAAAAGTCATAAAAATAAATCACTTTCGTGTTGTGCATTGAGTCAGGTCACTGGTGTAACCTCTGCAACTTGTCCCATTATTTTTACGTGCTTGTTAGTCCAAGGAACAGAGGATAATTATGACTGGACTCTGCACCATCCTGCTGTTTACTCCCAACATTATATTTATTTTTGTATTTTTCATTACTCTCTGTGTACTCTCTACTCTGGGAGCTTCATTTGAACAATGAATGTGGTTGCACCCTAGATTATGTCGCAGTAAACTAATCTGAATCTGGCATGAAGTTTATGCAGCAAATTCTCAGTCTTGATCAGACATCAGGTGTGAGACGCAGTGAGCTGCAGGTGGAATCTTGAGTGAAATACAAAGTACAGGAGTAACTCAGCATCTGTGGAAGGATGATTCTCCTTCTTCAGACTGATTGTAGTAGAGGGGAGAAAGCTGGAAAAGAGGTGGGGGTGGGACAAAGCCTGGCAATTGTAAGACGGACATAGGTGAAGGGAGCTTCGATTGGCTGATGGGTGGTCAAAGACTGGAGATAAGAGTTAAAATGTACTGCAAAGCCAGAGAAATTATATAGGTGGAAAGGAATGGTGTTAGAGGGGGGGGGGAAGGGAGCGGGGTGGTGGAAGAAATGCTTGTGCACTGGGGGTGGGGCACAAAAAGAGTGGGAATGTTGGGTGTTACTTAAATTTGGAGAAATCAATGTTCCTATCATTGGGTTTTAAGCCACCCAAGCGGATATGAGGTGCCGTTCCTCTATTTCCGTGTGGTCTCATTCAGGTTAATGGAGGAAGCTTAAGACAAAAGGTCAGTATGGGACTGTGAAGGGTAGTTGCAATGGTTAGCAACTGGGAAATTCCGCTGGCCAAAGTGGACCAAGCGCAGGCGTTTGGCGAAATGGTCACCTCGTCTATGTTTAGTCATAGAGTGATGCAGTGTGTAAACAGCTCCTTCAGCTGTACATATCTAATTGTTTCTTTAACATTGGGATAGTCCCAGCCTCAACTACCTCGTCTGCCAGCTTGTTCCATACACCCCTCATTCCCCTGCATACCAAGGAATAGAGTCCCTGCCTACTCAACCTCATCCTACAGCTCAGACCCTCTTTTCCTGGCAACATTCCCAGGAAATGTACCTTTTCCATCTTGACAACATTTTCCCGATAACAAGGTGCCCAGAACTGAACACAATACTCTAAATGCAGTCTCACTAATGTCTTATACAACTGCAACATGACCTCGACCTTGGTGCGGCTGATGTAAAGGAGGCCAAGTTGGGAGCACTGAATGCAGTAGATGAGGTTAGAAGAGGTGCGTGTGAACCACAGTCTCACTTGGAAAGGCTGTTGGGGTGCTTGGATGGGGGTGAGTGAGGAGATGAATGGACCTGATAAGACTTGAGTGGGGATCTGGCGATTTCTGCATGGTGTGAAGGAAGACGAGAGGGATTGTATTAGTGTTGTTGACAGAATACACTTTTAAGACTTTTGTTGAAAAAATTGTTATTTTGTGTGTGTGTCTAGTCAGTGAATGCATGTCTAGTACGTGGGATGGTTGATGCCCAAGATGAACAAAGCAGCAAAATTATGACAGGATGTTAAATACTTTCGATTCCACTATTGGTTCACATCAGATCATACTAAGATCAGCTTTAGAGCTCTGACATATAATCAATCAGGACAAGTATTTTGGCTGCTGTTGTTTTACCACAGCTGACTGCACAGATTGATGAAGACAAAGTGCAGCTTATTGAGAGAACCCATGTTTTCAAGAACAAGTGAAGAATGAGAAGGACTGTAAAGTGTCAGCACTAACCGGTTTAAAACGTTCAATTGTGCTGCATAAATACTGCAATTACTGGCAATAAAATATTGCCTTGCTAACTGTGTAATTTCTCACCCACCACCCCCCCCCCCCCCCCCCACCCCCCACCTTGTACTTATCTTTTCCATTGTTATACTTTCATGGCGAACTGACGTGTCATCTTTGCCTGAGAGCAGAGTGCATGCCTGGAAAGTAAATTTTCAAGTGTGTGGGAAGGAACTGCAGATGCTGGTTTAAACTGAAGATAGACACAAAATGCTGGAGTAACTCAGTGGGACAGGCAGCATATCTGGAGAGAAGGAATTGGTGATGTTTCTGGTCAGAACCTGAAGGGTCTCGAGCCGAAACGTCACCCATTCCTTCTCTCCAGAGATGCTGCCTGCCCCGCTGAGTTACTCCAGCTTTTTGTGTTTATCTTAAGTAATTTTTCAAATTCTGGTTTAATCCACTTTGTCTCTCCAAACAAAGATTTCCAAACAATTCCCAGTGAAAATTACTGCTCAATAATTGGGATTTGGAATCCTATAATTTGCCCAGGCCTAACACATAGATACATAGACAATAGGTGCAGGAGTAGGCCATTCGGCCCTTCGAGCCAGCACCGCCATTTAATGTGATCATGGCTAATCATCCACAATCAGTACCCATTCCTGCCTTCTCCCCATACCTCTTGATTCTGCTAGCCCTAAGAGCTCTAACTATATTCTGAATGCATCCAGTGAATCGGCCTCCACTGCCTTCTGAGGCAGAGAATTCAACAAATTTATCAAACAATCAATCAAACATACTTTATTGTCATTTAGAA